>JAKKIB010000179.1:3597500-4797500 GCA_023089585.1 Melophagus ovinus
AAATATCAATAGAAAAAGCAAGCATCTTCTTAAGCATTTGATAAGAAGAAAAGTTGGAAATTCCTAGTGGCGAAGACAATTGTGTGAATGAATCCTTTAATAATCTCTTGAATTAAATGAAAACAAAAAAAAAAAAAACAAAAATAATTGTAAAATAAATGCTACAAAAAAAAAAAAGGTTCAAAAATGATTCTAACGTTTTTTTATAGCATTTTTTTGATTAACGCTATCAAAATGACTTCCATTTCCATTAATTTCAAAATAATGAGATTAACAGATAAAACTAAGATTTCTGAATTTAAATATATTAATCAATATTTTGTATTTTGTTATTATTTTATTTATAGTGCTAAATTATTTATTTTCCATTACAAAATGCATCATCATCAAAATTTTTTTTTGGCAATTTTTGCCAAAAATATAAATAATCGTAAATGGATGATACTTTGAAAGTTTTTTTTTATTTATTTGAAATATTACTATTTTGAAATTGCTTCTTATTTTTTTTTAATGTGCCATTTCATTTTGACATTCATTAATTTTAGCAATAAAATATCTAAAAAATTTGAATGCTTTAAAATAAAGCAAAAATTTATATATAAACGTGAAAGAAAGAAAACGCCAGAGAGAAATTTGTCAAATTCATAAAAGGCTTCGCAAGCATATTTTTTTCATTAAACCATAAAATCTGTATAAACTTCTACCTTAATCTCGCATATTAAATTTTTGTATTAATCTGAGTTTAGACGAGTTTCGTAATTGAAATTTAATAAAGTGACTTTTCCATACCAAAAAAAAAAAAAAAAAAAAAAAAAAGAAAAGGAAAACTTCAAAAGTAGCAAAAGAATGATAATTAAAGATAAATCCATGATCTGCCCATATGGAACTTTTTTTTTTTTTTTAATGATTTATAAAAATTTGCTATATTTGGTCAGTTAAGTCTTAGGAAACTTCAAGAATAAGCAAGCAGTTATCATTAAATTGGAACTAAGTAAAATGCCACCATAAATAGGAAAAGCAGACTTTTTCGGTGAGACACAAAGAGAGAGAGAGAGAAAGTGGGTTTCAATTAAGTTAAAAAGGATTAAGCTTTCTATAAATTCCTTTGCGAATATTTGTTTGGACTCAGAGAGTTACAGAAAAATAAATTCCCACAATGTCTTGATCTTGGTTAGTCTGGGTTAGTGTACAAATAATTTTATTTTAATTTTTAGTTTTATCTTATTTGGTGGATGATACTTTCTTTGAGTATAAAAAATTAAGCCTTTGTAGTGTTTACGTGTTTTAGATTATTTCTTACATTTTGAATATTTATCAATATCAAATTAAGGCATACGATTTGTATGTGAAAAAAACATTTAAGAAGTTGAAAAATTGAAAAATTGAAAAATTGAAAAATTGACAAGTAAATAGAACAATATAAAAGAAAAATGCCAAACAAGGAAAAAGGAAAAAAGAAGAGAAACATGATTCGATTTCCTTTACAAATTTCTCATTTTATGCTTCTTTTAAAACAATCGTCATCATTTTGATTTATGCAAAAAGCATCAATAACCAAGAAGCAATAAATCAAAAAAAAAAAAAAAAAAAAAAAAAAAAGAACGAAAACCAGCAAACAACAATCAACAATAAACAACAAAAAACATCATTAGTAAAAGTAAAGTAATTTAATGAAATTTTTTTTTTTTTTTTTTTTTTTTTTTTTTTTGGAAAATTGAACAGAAAAGAACATGTAGAAAAAATGTAAAGGTCTTGCGTGAATAGAAAATGATGTTACAGCCAATTATAATGGCTCAGTGGTCAATGGACGAACAATGGATATCTTTAAATTAGATTTGAAAGAAGATCAATTGAATACGAAACAAAATAATAATTATATAAGTGATAATTGTGTTGGACCATCTAATTCCAATACCAATTCCAATACCAATGTTCATGCTAATGCCGATGCCAATACATCCAAATCTAACCCAAATTCTAACATAATGATAATGATAATGAGAATGATAAAGAAATCGATAATGGTAACAGTAACGATTTTTATAAAAATGATAATAAATCGCAACAGTGTAATAATTTAAATTTAAATGATAATTCTATTGCTAATGATGATGATGATAATGATGAATATGTTGAAAAAAATTGTGATAATGATGATGATAATAATGATAATAATGATATTATAACAGAAGTAAATTTTGAGGATAATACGGAGTTTAATTTAAATTTCTTTAATACACCGGAAGATTCAAAGGGCTCTGTAGAATCAGAAACTGAGCAACACGAAGAGATAACACAAGAGATAACAGAAACAGCAGTAACAATAATATCAACAACATCAACAACTGCAACAACTGCAACAACAATAATAACAACAACAATAAAACAACAAGCTCAGTGTACAGAGACAATTAATGATTTGCCGAATCATTTTTATACAAATCATGAAAATGCATCATCAATAAATGTGAATGCGACCGCAGAGATTATAGATCAGATAATATCATTTAATACGGATAAAGGAAATATAATTTCATATGATGATAATATCAATACAATACAACAAAATAATTGCAATAATAATAATAATAATAATAATAATAATAATAAATGTGTCCATAATTTTATAGAAAAGCATACAATTACAACAATAGCAATACCAATAATTCCAACATCGACATCAATTTCAACATTAACAACAATTACAACAACAACAATAACAAAAACAATACCAGAAACAGTTATAGCAGCAGCAACAGCAACAGCAACAGCAACAGCAACAACAACAACAACAGCAACAATTTTAAATGCAAATAAAATTTCAATAGTTAACCATAATTATCCATTAAATTCATTAAATCCATTAAATTGCCATAATAATACACGTGCGACACATAGCGCGACAATACAAGACCCAAATAGTTATCTAACTAATAATAAATAATAATAATAATAATAAAATAAATGGCAACACTTTGAAAAATCGCACAATTCTTTCAACGTCAATTGTTAGCAATTTATCTACTTCAAGTTCGCATCGAACTAATTTTAATAGGGGCAGTGATTGTGGCAGTTTAAGATCTCAAAATAAAACAATAAGTGGAACAACAACATCATCGATATCATCATTATCATCATTATCATCCTCATTATCATCATCATCATCATCATCGTCATCATTGAAAACATTACATTTTATAAGTAATAATCTTAGCAATAGTCATGCACAATCACCAACTGGTCCATCATCATCATCATCATCTTCTATAAATTCATTGGGAAATATTAAATTATCATCAACAGTATCAATAGCAGGTAATATCCGCATTATTTATGTCCACATTACTCGTATCTCATTTGAATACAAATGTTTAAATATTTAAATGTCATTTTATTATGCAAAAGCGAGATAGAAATATAAAGCTTTCAAAAGCTCTTGTAGATTTTATATTTTTATATTGAGGGTTCTTGATAAGACAAAGACAAATATTAAAATTTGATTTCGATCTATTCAAATGTCTGTTAATTCAGTTCAGTTGTAATAAAATTTGCCATAAAAATGAACTATCTTTTTTTTTTTTTTTTTTTTTTTAAAGTTAAATTAGTTGATCTACTTTGAAATGATGAGTTTAAATAGTTCGTTTCTCTGTCCATCCAGATGACGTTTTTTTTTTTCAGTTTTGGTTTTTTTTTTTTTTTTTGGAAATTTTAGAAAAATTTTTCTTCAATGAAAACGTTCGTCAAACGTTCATTTTCAATGCAGCGTTTTTATTTAGAAAAAAAAAGGCATTTTAAAGAAAGAAGTTTATAATTTTGAAAATTTTTCTAATGGAATTTAACAAGATCTAAATTTCGATAAGAAATTTAAATAACTTCAAGCCATTTCCTTATAACGAACTTTACATGCGGCACCCAGATGTCTTGTTTGAGACATCTGGGTGCCGCATATTCTCAATATTCCGAAATGATTTACTTAATGTCTGTCTGTCTGCCTGTCATATGTTTTTGTGTCTGAATGCTCTTAAGATCAATTTCAAATTTGAAATTTTTTTTGCAAAGTTTGATATTGAAAAAGGATCAAATCGATCCACAAAGGCAATCGTTCGATTACAGTACTGCTTAAAGTAAAAACATCTCTGTCAATTTTCTTTCAGCGCGCTTCTTTTTTTTTTTTTTTATTTATTTGTACATCTTACACATTATTTATGAGTTTTATGCATTGGCCACGCCTACCATTGTCAGTTTATAATACATCTTGTTATTTCTTGTTATATCTTGTTTTTAGTTTTATTAATGAAACAGCTTGAAATAGCATAAATTTACTGATGAAAAATTGATACAGCATTTAAATTTTTAGTGGCCTTCATCTTTCATCCATAATTCAATACTTTTATCATAATTATCTCAGTTCAAAATATCGATAAATCATTCAAAGAGTTTCAGTGGATATTAAACTCTTTGAATGATCTGCCGGATTCTAATTCCTACAAGTATTGGATTCCACCCACGTATTACGAACTTGGCCAAACCCACTTTATGAGAAGTTTTGCATTACCGTTCAAATCGTAAATCAAATTTTTCAAGTGTTTATTGAATGAGAGTGATAGAGAGAGTGATAAGAGATGAGAGAGAGACAGAGAGTGTTAGAGAGTGATAGAGGGAAAGTGAATGAGAAAGTAAAACAAATTTTGCGACAATTACCACTAACACACACTCACACACACTCACACACACTCACCTCTCTCTCTCTCCACACACACACACACACACACACACAACGTTACACAGCGTATAGAAATAAATAAATAATAATTTCACTTCCTTATTATTGTTCAATTATTATTATTGTTGTTGTTATTGTTATTGTAATTGTTATTATTGTTGTTATTATTGTTATTATTGCGGTTATTGCAAAAGTTGCTTGCACTTCTTTCTTTTTTTCTTTCTTTCTTTCTAACGAACAATGTCTGCAACATTTATATAACGACCGATACTGCTGTTTGTTTATTCATTTATTTGCCTTTTTATTTTGTATGTGTTCGTACCTTAAGTAAATAGGCATTATGAGTGGGTGGTTGGTTGACCTGGTTGGTTTGAGAGATAAATGTTGTTATTTCTTGTTATTGCATTATCGTTTGTGTGCGCTTGTTGTGCTATGCTGATTTTTATGTTGTTGTTTGTTTTCATTTTTTCCTTTTAATTTTTTTTTTTCTTTATAATTTTTTTCTTCTGGGCCTGAACGACGTCGTTCAAGTTTATTCAACTTATTCTCTATCTATCTCTCTCTCTATCTCTCTCTCTCTCTCTATCTCTCTTACACTTTGTTTTCTTTCTTTTTTTTTTTTCTCGCTTTATTATTTTCTTCATCATAGATTTTTTGTCTCTGTCTTGATCGCGTTACTTTTAATATCATTAAGTTTTGTTAGTTGGATTGTTATGGATAATTTTGTAAAATTTCAGTCGGGCACACAAAAGTATTTTTAAATAAGTAAGAAGTTTTTGATACAGTTGGAATCGACTCTTAAATACTTTACACCATTTTGCTTAATGTAATAAAAATCAAATGAGAGAATTAAAATTTGAAAATAATTTTAAAAAAAAATCGCAATTTTTTCAATTACTTAAAAAGTTCTCTGAAGAAGAGACGTTTCAAAAAATTGAAGCATAAATTTGTTATGCTAAAATACAAATTGTAGATTTTTTTAAAAAAAGACTTTACTACGACTTTGATCATTTGCATTATGGGATCATTTGCATCTGGAACCCAAAACACCAACCAAACTAACCAAGTAGTAAATTTCACTAAAATTTCTTTAAAATTGTGAACTGCAAATTGAAAAGAAATTTACGTGATCAAACATCAAACGAACAGCAGGATAAATTTAAATTGAATCAGTAAGTGTTTCCGAAATTTTCTATCTACTTATCTTTTAGTTGTTACAAACATCTTCAAATGATGTAGGATATAAATACCGAGTGTTTGGTTGTATGTGTATTTTATGTAATAAATTTTTATATAAATTTATCTATGAATTTTGTATTGCAATAAAAAAACAAAAAAAAAAAAAAATAAGTGAGAGCAGTTTGTTTGATAACGTCAATCCTTTTATTAAAAATTTCTTATATTAGGTTGTGCGAAAAGCTTTAAAATTAATGAACCATTTTGTAATGGAATTTTATATTAAAATTTTTATAGCTTATGAACTTATTTTGAATAAAATTTTTTTCAATCTTTTGAATCGCTCCAAAATGCTTATGCTTATTTATTATGATTCCGTAGTTTATTAAGAATCTTTGAATGATTTACATGAAAATTATATAACTAAACGAAAACTATGCGAAAGTTTTTCTACGAAATTTGTACTCTCATTAATAATATCGAATCGAGATAATTTCCTGGCACAATATCAAAATAAAGTAAAGAGAGTAAATTATGGTAATTTATCTAATTTAAAACTTTTAGATAGAACATTTAAAGCATTAATTTTATTAGGAAAAATATGTGATACATTTTCTAATTTTATATTTAAAAATTTGAAGTTCATTAATTGCAGAAATTGAAAATGGTCAAAAAAAAAAAAAAAAAGAATAAAGAATTTGAGGCAACTCTTAAAAAGCAAAATTTATTATTCAAGTAATGAAGTTTAACTTAAATAAAGTTTCGTGACCACAAAATTCTCAAATTTTGTATTATGGATTCATAAAATGTTTCAATTTTTAAATTATAATTTTTAAATTAAATAAATTTAATTGGGCAGACTCTGTTTGTCTAAAAACGAAACTTAATAAAATGAAATTTTTACATTAACTGAAATTTAAATTTAAATTTCATACTCAGGCAAATATCTTCAATCATTTTAACATTTATTAGATTTGTGTGTGTATGTGTGTGTGTTGTGTGTGAACGTCTATCAAACGCATACATTTAAATCAAATGCACACGCATTTGTCTGGCTCTAGTTAAAATATTTCGCGTTTGATTTTATCGCGTAATTTTGCCATTTCTTTTTTTTCTACTCTAATGAAGTTTTCCTGCAGTGTTTCATTTTCATACGAACCCAAAGCGAGAGACGAGAAACGATTATATAATAAAGAAAAGCATGAATTTATTGTGTGCCATCCATCATCCATCCATCCATCCATCCATCCATCCATCCATCCACTTAGTCAGCCATTCAGTGAGCCACCCAGTGAGCCCAGTGAGCCCAGTGAGCCATTGAACCAGCTAGGCAGCCAGTCAATCAGTCAGAGTGCGCATGTGTAGGTGGATCATAGACAAACTCATTATTATGTGGAAATTTTTATTTAACAAAACAAATACAGAAATACAAATGCAAATGTACACAAATGCATTCAGTTAGACTTTAAAACGAATTTTGTTTGCATTTTTCTTTCTAACGTTTTACCTTTTTCAACTAACGCTTGTAAGTTTTTTCTCGCCTTCATGCTTCTTCATTATTTTTAAATCATTACACATAAAAGTGTATCTGTCTGTCTGTCCATCTATCTGTCTGTCTGTCTGTCTGTCTTTTGTTGCTGTGTACATTATTTCTGTTGTTATCCTTATTGCTGCTGCTGCTGCTGCTGCTGTTGTTTTTGTTGTTGTTGTTGTTGTTGTTGTTGTCGCTATTGTTAATTGTAATTGTTTTCGCCATCGCCATTGACACGTTTCCTAACGTATTGGTTTTTTATTATTGTTATTAATATTTTCATTATTATTTTTGCATATTATTTTAATGTTGCTTTTATTGTTATTGTTGCTGTTGTTGTTGTTGTTGTTGTTGTTGTTGTTATATTTCTGGTTATTTCATTTATTTTACCTCGACTCTATAAAGCATAATTTTCATTTCCTTATATTGTCTGTTGTGGTTTTATGTTGAATAATAACATGACCAATACAATGAACATTTGAACATTTCTTAACTAATTTATAGCAAAAGCAAATAGCCCCCCCCCCCCCCCCACCCTCCCCTTCCACCACGCACCAATCAAACCAAAAAAACCTAAAGAAAATGGTCATGATGTTATAGAGATTTTATTAAGTACCCTACATTTCCTCAACAAATTTCCTCTTTAAGAAAATTTTAAATTTTATGGGGTTTTTTTAGGGTGGGCTTTTTAGTAGCTGACGCAAAAATTTTGCATTGAATTAAAATCCACATTTTTTCAAATTACTGTTATAATGTCAAAGGCAACTTTTTCAATTTTAACTGAATCAGGCCTCTTTGACATGTAATTTGAAAAATTATAAAAAGATTTACTTGAACATTTCTATAATTTCCCAAAGTAATATTTAATAAGAGAAGCTTATTGAATTTTGCCATTCAACCTGCATAAATTACAGCAAAAAATAATAATTTAATTTTACAAAAAATTCTAATTTTATTTCCAATTAACTTACTAACTGTAATTCAGAGAGTTTAACTTAAAGCGTAATAAATTTTTCGACATTAAGCGTCTTATGTCAAATAGATGTCAAATAGTTGTCAAATAGATATCAAATAGATCATATGAATGTCTGGCAATGCTACATGCAATGCAAAGCAATATCGAATGATCGATTCTCATAAGAGTTATTTGAAACAAAACCCTAAAAAAAAAAAAAACCAAAAAAAATTCACATTTGTATTTTTCACTTTAATTTTCATAACAAATTACTGATATTAGATTACTTTTTTATGGCCATTTTTGACCATCTCATAACTGCGTTATTTGTATAAACAATTGTCAATACTTCCACTTAGCAGAAAAGTATCAATTGTGGCATATGAAGAAAATAGAGCAAATGTCTAGAATAAAAAACGTCCACATTTTTTGTATCTTTCACATTTAATCTTTGCCCTTATCCTCATTTGGCTTGAGGCCTTTTCGTATAGAATGAAAAGTTTAGCTTAAATTTGATGTACCAAACTTAGCGGGATACTTGTAATTAATATTTAAAATATATTTCACAATATTCATGTCACATAAAATATAATAAATAACTTTTGTCTAAACGATACATAAATCAATGTACGTACTACATATATGTAAAAAAAAAAAAATTGGGAATGCTTAAAGTCAAGATTTAAGGCTACATTTTACATTAAAAAAAATAAAAAACAAAAAAATATTATCACAATCACTCATTAAAAATATTGAATAAATGACATTTAAAATGTATAATGATTTTATGAAAATTTTTAGAGTTAATCTGTATTACATTTATTTAGAGTCGATTATCTTCGTCCAGAGTTACCATAATTTATTTTTTTATGTACATACAAAGCAAAATGTTGTATACTTTTAGGAGTAATTTTACTTTATAAGTAATTTAGGATCTAATGCTGATTCTTATTATCGTGATTTTAGGAAACACTTCTAACTTTCTTACAAATGTAAGCCTTTTTCTTGATCATTGAAAAAGGCACATTAAAAAATTTTCATTTTCATCTGGACTTGCCATTCATTAATTTAAATTTAAATTTAAATTTAAATTTATATTTAAATTTAAATTGCAGTTTATATTTAGTTTTAAATTTCGCTTTATTTTTTATTATAAAAATCGTATTATTTGAAAATTCAATCATTGCAAAATTGAGTTTTATTTTACAAGAAAAAAAAAAAACAAAAAAAAAAACATCAATTGGATGCTGATTTTAAGAGAAAGGAAAAAAATAACATTAGCCCGAGTCACATTGAATAATAAGCATAATTGTTTAATAAAAATCAAAGAAAAATATTAAGATTGATTGAGGCCAATATTTAAGTACCCTATACCATCATATTTTACCTTAAAAATGAAATAAAGCCAGGAAAATAGTAGATGCATTTTTTAAAGAAAGAAACTTTGTAAGTTAGTTGTAACGCGTAGAATTCTTTTTTTAAAAATTTATACCACTTAAGTGGTTTTAAGATGAAAATTCCAGACCATTATAAATGTTAGTTTAAACTTCATAGAAAGACAAAATTTTTCAACATCATTTTCGATGTCATTTTCTTCAATTCAATTCTTTTTGGAACCATTTAATATTGTTAAATAATCTCGATTGCGAAACGTTACTTAGATTAGGCGGGTCCAATACTTAAACAGATTTTTAACTAATTTAAACGAAATTTAAAAAGCACGCTTATTTTTTTTTTTTTTTGGGATGTTTAAATTTTCACCGATCACAAAATTGGTTTAAAAGATCACAAATTGAATTTTCTCAGGCCTTCTAGGCCTGAGAAATGTTAAAAAAACGTCCAACCAATTTAAGAGCTTTAATAACTTAAATATCACAAATTTACCAACACTTTTAAATAAATTTATATGTGAAATTATTAGAACTTGGGGACAATTGTAAAATGAAATCGAGAACGAAAACGAGAAAAAAAAGTGGTTAAGAAAAATCAAAATAAAAATCGAAAAGGCATCTTCAAATGTTTAATAAAACTGCAACCACGCAGTGAAAAATGAAAATCATTTATATAAAAATGTTGCCAAAATGTCACACCCAAAACGGCGGCACATAATTTTATTATTTTTATTGTTATTATTAGTGTCATTTACATTAAATTTTTTCTGTGGTATTGACAGGATACCAGTCGTTTTTGTTTTTACTATTGTTCTTTTTTTGATTTTTGCTTATGGTTGTGTTTGAACCTTTCAATGGTTCGAATGACCTCGCAAATGGTCCCATACAATTGACAAATACAAATTTTATTTAACTATTTTACTTAACTGACTCATGATTATAAATTTTGGTATGTAGTAGTGTGGTCTGTGTAGTGTGTGGCCTGCGGCGTGCGGCCGTGCGGCGTGCGGCGTATGGCGTACATTTCTTAAAGTGCAGTGCTCCAAACTCATTTAAATTTTCATTTGTTTAATTCTTATTATTATTATTATTATTCATGTTGTCGTTATTTGTTGTTTGTATTGTGTTGTTGTATTTGTTTGCTGCTGCTACTACTAATTATAAGCATTTATAGCATTTCCTTTACTTTTTCTTGTTAATTTTTCTACGTAATTTTAATTGAATTGTTAAAAAAAAAAAAAAAGAAATACAACAACAAACATTAACTTCTAGACATATACATCTTGTTCTAACATTTCTGAATCTAAATATTTATATCCATTGAAAAAAAAAACCATAATCTGGAAGCGTACATTGCTAGATGCAGGGTACTTCGTGTTAATGGAGCACCTTGAAATGTTAAGATAAGTATGCCTCCGAAATTATTCGGTTATTAGGTGTGTCATTTCACCCTATCATCCTATCAACATGGTTTTGTTAAGGGTAAATCTACTGCATCTAATGTATTGGAATTGTTAAACGTGATTTCTCAAGGCTTCTCAGATCATAAACAAACTGATGTAATTTATACGGATTTTTCGAAAGCATTTTTCGAAAGTCCTTCACAGGTTATTGATTCACAAATTGAGCTGACTCGGTTTTCCGCTGAATTTAATAAACTGAATATCAGATTATTTGACAGGGCGCTCGCAGAGAGTTCTCTTCAATGGTTCTCTGTCACAAGAAATATTAATTCCATCAGGAATTCCTCATGGCAGTCATTTGGGCCCACTTTTATTTGCATTATTCGTGAATGATATTTCTCAATGTGTTAATTTCACTTGCGTTAAGGATGAGGAATTAACACACTGGATTCTTCACGCCTAATTCGCGTGCCTGGCCAATGGTATGCCGTTAAATTTAAAAAAAAAAAGAGTGTAAAAAAATATAGTTCAATCGAACAACATCTCTCATGGCACAGTACGTCATTAATGAGTGTTAATTAGAAAATGTGACGAGTGTTAAAGATTTTGGAATTATATTCGATCCGAAGCTTAGTCTTTGTGGCCTCGGTAAATAAGGCAAAATCGATTTTAGGATTTGTAAAAAGGTGGGCTAAGGAATTTAAGGACCCATATATTGCTAAACGTTTGTACATGTCCCTGGTGAGGCCGATATTAGAATATTCGTCTGTCGTATGGATCCCCTCTTATAATTGCGGCATAGATTTAATCGAATTTTAATCGAATCGCAATGCAAACTTTCTATTGTTTGCATTGCATGGATTAGGGTGGGATGTTAATTGTCCTCTACCTCCGTATGAAAATCGATTGAAACTAATTAATTTGCTTACTCTAATGAGGCGCGGAATGCTGGCTATAATTTTTGTAGCGAAACTGATTCAAGGTGATATAGTTTCGCCAAATCCACTGCAGGGTATTTCATTGAATGTACCTGCGAGAGTTTTATCCCGAGACATTTTATCCCGATACAGTTGCCACAATGCCGCAGTAACTATGAGTTGTATACCTCATTACGTGTTCCATGTAAATTATATAACGATTACCATTACCATTTCTTTGATCCATCGATAAACTCTACGCATACTTCCTTTGAGAATTATGCGGTACTTAAAAGTCTCTTCAAAACTCATTCAGCTCTAAAGGGTTCATACTTTGTATTAGTTCATATAAATGTCCTTTAGCTGCTAACTCTGTAAGATGATCCCCTTATACTTTTGTTGTTGTTGTTGTTGTTATTATTATTATTATTATTATAGTTGTTGCTTTTTTTGTATTGGTTTCCTCTGCTTACACTTTTAAATGTAAATCAAATGTGATTTCTGTATTTTGGAATTATAGTTGTATTAGTTGAATGAACCGTGCGAACCGATTTTAAGGCTTAAATTTTTTTAAAAATATTAATGTTAATTAATTAGCAGCAGTTTGCCTTTTTTGCCTAATTTTTATTATTCCTAAAAATGATGCTTATCTTTTTTCTTTTTCTTGAAGAACTAAATTTAGCTCACTAAACTCTTAAACTACAAATAAAATATAAGACATTTTTTTTTTAAATAGTTTACGTTCCTAAAACAATAAAGGTAATTTACATAAATTCATCTACGATATTTAAGGATTTTTAAAATCTAATACAAAATGATAAAATGAAAGTAGACTTAAGCGATGTCGTTTAAAATAATTAACAGCAAAGTTCATAATAAGAATAATCATTTGATTGATTGATTTTTTAAAGTATTTTATTTCTATTTAGTTTTATGTTGATATTAATTCATTATCAATTAGACTAACCCGTATAAATAATTTCAGTTAGATAAATAAAGAAAACTTGAATTGTACATAAAGCTCTCTTTATGGTTTTAAAAATTTTTAAAAAATATAATTTTTCATATTAAATATCAAATCGATATAGCATTTTCTTAGAGATCTATTTTTCCATATTAATCAATAATTAATGAGAATGCATATGACTCTCGGGCGATTTACATGAATAACAAGCGTTTTATAGATTAAAAAGTTTCTTCTTCTTTAAATAAATGCCAAAATTTATTTTCATAATAAACTTTGAAAAGTGAGAAATAATTACAGTACTTTCTATATATCTGAGTCATTAATTTTTCTAAGCCAAAAAATATTTTGTATTTTGAAATTGTGGGCGTGACAATTATTCAATAACACAATAAGCAATTTAAGAAAAAAAAAAAATCAAAAATTTGAAAATTCAATTTGAAAACTTTAATCTAATCTAGTTTCATAATTTTCATATTTTTATATTTTACTGTAAAAGTTGAATATAGAAAATTCCTAATTAATTTCTTGGTGCTTTTGTCAAATTTATTCAATAATTGTCATTGTTGCATTATTTTGTATCAAACATTAATTTTGGAAAAATTTTTTAAACTTATTTTATATCTTACTTTCTATCATATTTTCTATCGCTCTATCTCTCTCTCTCTTTCTCTCTCTCTTTCTCACGCTCTCTGTCTATCTGTCTATCTGTCCGTCTGTCTGTAAATATGTATGTATTTTTCAGAACATCAACAATTGCACCATACAACGCATCAAATAAGCGCAGGCCAATCACTACATCAACAGTCACAACAACAATCGCAACAACAGCAACACCAACAGCACCACCAACAGCAACAATCATTTACTATTGCAGATTCCAATACAAATAGCGCAGCAGCCAAATCGTTTGTACCTTGCAAAGTTTGTGGCGATAAAGCGTCCGGTTATCATTACGGTGTCACCTCTTGTGAGGGTTGTAAGGTAAATAATATTAACATAATTAATTAAAGTAACTAACCATTGTTACATATTTTGTATATAATATTTGTAATATACATATTTCTATTGATAAATACAAAATTTCATTTAACAAATTTTGAAATTTTATAAAATTTTTTTATTGCAATTTTTAAGGGTTTTTTTCGTCGTAGTATACAAAAGCAAATTGAATATCGTTGCCTCAGGGATGGTAAATGTTTAGTAATACGTTTAAATCGTAATCGATGCCAATATTGCCGCTTCAAAAAATGTCTATCCGCTGGTATGAGTCGAGATTGTAAGTACAATTTTTGATTGTAATAACAATTTTTTTTTATATCACTTTTAATTTCGATTCTAATTTTAATTCTTGTAAAAAAAATTCATTATTTTCAAATGATAAGTTTGAAAATGCCTAAGCCATCTTTTTTTTTCTCTCTCTCTCTTTTTGTAAAATAATAAAAAAGTGAATCATTCCTGAAATGAAATTTCATAAAAATATTAATTAAATAAATGAAGGAACTTTTTGCGAGTTATCTTAAATATGAATAATAATAAATTAAATTCGGAAAAGTGGCTTTACGAGTTTTGTAGTAATATCTAGATGGATTGTTAAAGTGTGTCTAAACTCAAAAATATTTTTCATAGATAGAGAATCATTTGTTAAGATCATTTAAAACCATCTACTTGAACAACAAGTTTAGATCAGATCCATCGATTTGTTTAACTAATTTTCGTATATAAATATCTTCAATTTTTAGTTTACATTCAGCAAACCAGTGCAAGGAATTTGTGATACCCGGTAAGGGTTGAGATAGATAGATGCTTTATTATTATCGTATAGACTCAGAGTGACTTTTTGATTCGATTCAAGCATGTCCGCCTGTGTATATGTCTGTCTGTCTGTCTGCTATTAAACTGCAGGACGAAGATTTTAACAATATGGATGCTTAGGTGTTTTTTAACCCAGGAGCAATTCTATTAAAAATTGTTCAAATTGGACTGTTGTTATAACCACTCTCCAAGTAACGCATTTTTCAAAAATAATTCATTCCATAAAACAATACAATTCAAAAAAGACAATTTTTTCATATCCACATTGAAAAATGTACTCAGCTTTATTTGACTAAAAACTATGTGTATCAATTGTCCATTGATCCTTTTATAATTCTCTTTCTATAACGAACTTCAAAACTTAAAAGAAATTTTTTTTTCTATTAAAAAGTGTATCAAATTTGGTCCAATTGAATCCATTTTATAATTTTTCTTTCATATAACGAAACCTTCAAATAACTTAAAAATGGAAATTTTTTTTAAATAAAAAAAAAGTGTATCAAATTTGGTCCAATTGAATCATTTTATAATTTTTCTTCATATACGAACTCAAACTTAAAATGGAATTTTTTTTAATTAAAAAAATGTGTATCAATTTGTCCAATTGAATCCATTTTATAATTCTTCTTTCATATAACGAAACCTTCAAAACTTAAAAATGGAAATTTTTTTTTTTTAAATTAAAAAATGTGTACAAATTGTCCAATTGAATCCATTTTATAATTTTCTTTCATATAACGAACTTCAATAACTAAAAATGGAAATTTTTTTTTTAAATTAAAAAAATGTGTATCAAATTTGGTCCAATTGAATCCATTTTATAATTCTTCTTTCATATAACGAAACCTTCAAATAACTTAAAAATGGAAATTTTTTTTTTTAAATTAAAAAAAATGTGTATCAAATTTGGTCCAATTGAATCCATTTTATAATTTTTCTTTCATATAACGAAACCTTCAAATAACTTAAAAATGGAAATTTTTTTTTTTTTAAATTAAAAAAAATGTGTATCAAATTTGGTCCAATTGAATCCATTTTATAATTCTTCTTTCATATAACGAACCTTCAATAACTTAAAAATGGACATTTTTTTTTTAATTAAAAAATGTGTATCAAATTTGGTCCAATTGAATCCATTTTATAATTTTCTTCTATATAACGAAACCTTCAATAACTTAAAAATGGAAATTTTTTTTAATTTATTCACTTTTAATTCATTTAATTAAGTTTATAAACACATTAGGCCATGTAGGTGTAGGGTACTGGAAAATTACTCGATTATAAAATTTTTGCTTATCTCTCACTTCACTGTGGCTTAAAGTAATTTACACTTATACCAAATTATGATTCAAATGGAAACATGAAACCTTTAATAAAAGTCTTCATTGAGATTTATAAATATGTTAACATAAATTGATTATGTAATACAGTAAAATGGTTGTACCATTATGCCAGATCATAAAACCATTCAATGCACTGACATACTTTTACACTCCCTAAATGTTACATGAAAAAATATATAAAGGTTTTTTTTTTATATAATTTTTGTACATATATATAAAAAATAGTTATGTTACTAGTACAAAAAGATATAACAGACCTCCATGTCAAACTGAAATCAAAAAAACAAAAAGAGCAAAAAAAAAAAAAAAGGAAAAAGAGCACAATGTAAGAAAAATGTGAAAAAAAAATAGTAAAAATGTCAAGCATAAAATTTTGAGGTGATTTGTTAGAGACTGCATAATCTTACGCTTAGTATAAAAACAATATGAAAGGAAAATTTGATAGAAAAAAAAAAAAATAAATAAACTATATTTAGATCGATCTGTTGCAAAGTTTCTACAATGAATTTATGCTCTAAATTTTTTAAGGAATTTTTAAATAAAATAGAAAGAGTTTTAGAAAAACTAATTCAAAATAATGGACTTATTTAAATGAAAATTTTCATTTGTTTAATTCTTATTATTAAAAAAAAAAAAAAAAAAAAGAAAAGTACTAAATAAAGTTTTAAGTAGAAGATTGATCTTAAAAATGATGTATCATAAATTATTTCTATTAAAAGGCATCCTTGTATGAAAACTTTTAAAATAAATAAAATTTTCAAAAAATTAACTTTTTATCAAAAAATTGCTGGCCATGACTTTATAATAATACAAAAAAAAAAAAAAATTAAAAAATAACTGATCAGATGAAATAAAACTTTTTTAGAAAATGATTATTAATTTATTCACGTAAATAATGAATTGTGAAATCCTTCGCAGTTTGTTAATTGCTGAATGTTAAAAATTTTCCGAAAAGAAAATGAATCAAATAAAATTATGCCTTAATTTTTTGCCGTATAACAATCATTCTAAACATCATTATTATTATTATTATTTTTTAAAAATTTTTATCTTTGTATGTATCAGAGTGATATATGATCCAAATGGTGATGTGACCATTTACCCATAATAACCAAAATTTCTATTTTACATCATTTGATACAAAACTTCCTTCACAGCAAATATAAATTTTTCTCATACAACTTTTTTTTTTTTTTTTTTTTATATATAAATCGTAAATATTTACGTGTTCTAGTTTTCTCTTTATTTTTGTTGATTGAAGTTTTTCTGTCTTTACTTTTTTCTTTTTTCTTTTTTTTTTTTTTTTCTTCTTTTGTATTTTGCTTTTGGCCTTTGATTTTGGTTTACAACATTTTTGTACTGTGCTGCCTTCTGTGACCCACTTATCGAGTTTATTGTTATTTCCCTTGTTCACATTTGTTGCTGTTGCTGTTTGTTACTGATGCTTTTATTATAACTATTATTGTTGTTGGTGATGTCAATACTTATGCTGCTGCTACGCTAAATGCAATAGAAATGTATGCTGGCAACTTTTTTTTTTTTTTTGTATAACTTCGTTTTACATTCGTTTAAATCTGGAACTCATTTTTATTCTGCAGTATATCTAAGTAAAGACTAGCAACAACAACAACAACAACAAAACAAATAATAATAATAATAATAATAATAATAATAATAATAATAATATGTAACAGCAACAATTTTTGCATTTTATTACTGCAACATTTGAAGTGCATGGAATTAAACCCTCACCATTATTCTAGTAATCATATTTATAATACGGGGTTATATATACAATTTTGTTTATGTGTGTATGTTTATATTTATGTATATAAATATTTATGTATATGATGGTGGTAGTATAAAAATTACAACTTTTACAGCAAATACGTATAAAACTTTGCAGAACATAAAAACAGACAAAGAGAGACAGAGGAGAGAGAGAGAGAGAAGAGAAAGAGAAAGAAATAAAAAGTTTTTTTTTTTTTTATATATTCATTCACCTCATTTATTGCTGCTTATATTCTAATACAATAATTTTTCTCATTTTTCCATTCTACTCTTCAAGTACAATAAATTATTGGAAATCTCTGAACCAGAAATAAAAATCATAAGGCCATCAACATTTCTGCAACATATCCCAAAACATTCAATTTTAAATTTATTTTCCAAACTTTATTAAATAGTTATGAATTTGTAAGAAAATTCTTAAAAAATTTTGTGTTTTTTGCTTCATGCTTCGTGTTTCATGTTTCATGCTGAGAAAATTTCATTTTACCTTTAAAAATTAGTTATACAAAATTTACACTCGATCCATGCACTTTTAGAGAATTTTACCTCCCTTGCGAAACAGCTTGATTAAAAAATAGTAAATGTTGTTAATTATTTAAAAATAAATATTGCATCGATGGCATCGATTGCATCGATTGCATCGATTACTGGCATTTTTTCTTTCTTTTTTTTTGCCTCTTTCTCTATTTCCATTATTTAATTATTTAAATTGTACATGTCTAAACAATTTGATTTGATTTTGCAATGATCTATTTAATAGTTTTGGCAACATTGATGTTGATGTTGGCAACATTATGTTAACTGATGATTTTTTTGTTTAAAACAAAAATGAAAATAAAATAAAAATAAAAATAGATAAATAATAGAAAATCGTTTATGCCAAAAATTTATTCAAAATCATTAAGAGCAATGAAGTGACGATAATGAATGATGATGATGATGAAGATAATAATGATGATGATGATGATGATGGTACTGTTGAGAGCACACAAAATGTCATTCACTTAATTCTTTTTAATAGTTTTTGTGTGGGAATAATTTTCATGTAATTGTTGTTGTGTTGTTTGTTGTTGTTGCATTTTGTAAACTATAATTCCGATTTGTCATTTGTAATTTAATAAGAAGGTACTACATAAAATATCTGCTAAAATCCACATGAATTGCATAACAAACTTTTTTTTTTTTTGCCTTTGTACTTATTTATAGATGCAAGTCATTTATAAAATGTTACGGATGGTCGGGCATGACACTTAAGCAGCCAATATCAAATGGCAGTTATAAGTGCAATATTCAAGTGTACATTTGTGCCAAAAAATTTTTCATCTTCTATATAAAAACAATCATTGCTGGTTATCATTGCTGGTCCTCATTGCTGGTCATTATAGACATCATACAGTCGATCAAATAAAAAAAAGACTTATGGTATTCTATAATAATTTTTATAGAGTTATCATAATGTAACTGTTGCATAAAATGCAAAATATGAATGTCCGTAATATTATTTTGATTTTGATTAAACTTATAACTATAAGTTTTATCACGACTTAGACGTCATCTAAGGCAATGACCTCTTTCAATTCAGTTGTTCAAATTTTTCCATGCAATTTTTTATTCATTCTTAATGGCATTAGATGCAAAAATGTTGATTTTTCTATTTCTGCCAAGAAAAATATTTAATGATCTTAATAATATTAGAGCCATTGCGTGAAGTGGTACTACCACTGTGGCAAGTTCATGTAGTTCATGCATACTCTTACACTTGCAGTCACGTCTCATTTGAAAATTTTTAATATATAGAATGGACAATAGAGTTGCCATGTATACATAAAATGTATCTAAGTGTATTTAAATTATGTTTTAGGTGTAAAGCGATTACACGAAAATTGTGCTATTTTCTAATGAGTAGTAACTGATTTTAATGTTTGTTTAGTTTTGTATAAAAAATTTCTCTACATTCTCCAAATTCCAAATATTCTGTACATTCCTTATGGGCCTACAAAAGAATATTTTACGATAACATTTGAAAACTGAAAAATTTTATATCTATTACATACAATTTAAAGCAACAAGAAATTTTAGGTAATAGATATAAAATTTTAACATTTTTGGATATTTAATGGATGTAGATGCCATATTTCTTGATGAATTTTTTATTAGATGCTTGTTGAAAATCTAAAAAAAGAAAAAAAAGAGAACATGCTTCATTTACAGTACAAATATTATTAAAAAATTAAAATATTTCAATTTAGTTACTTAATTGTTAGAAAAAAAAAAAAAAGTATCACTGTAACAGAGAAGTTCCATGATGATAATGATTAAGGGAGCTTAAGCGTTGTACATAAAAAGTTTTAAATTGTCATGGATCTTTTAGCAGGCATCCATAATTTATAATTTATGATCTTTAGCACAGTTGCACAATATTTTTTTTTTTTTTTTTTGGGCAATTTTTAGTTTCATTTTGTAATTTTGTAACTTTGTAACTTGATGTTGATGTTAACTGCAAACCATCATAACTAATAGAAATAAGAAAATTTAGGTTAAAGTTACCTCGGCCCCTAAAGTAAAAAAAAAAAACCTCAAATTGAGTAAATTTCTTTTGTTTTGTTTTGTTTTTTGTTTTTTCAACCATCATTATCATCTTGTTCCTTCTTCTTTCAAATCATTAGAAATTTTTGGTCAGGGCGTTCATGCAACTTTTATAAACATTTACCCAACGTGATATAAAATGTGCATATTAAAAAATAATTATTAAAATTGTTGCTCAATTTTTTCAGAGTAATTTTCTTCTTTTATAATTTTTTTTTTTTTTATTATTATTAAAGACCTCTTTTTTTTTTTTTTTTTAAACCAAAGCAATAAGACATTAATTTTAATTTATTATTTTATACAAAATTTTCAGAGCAATTCTATAACCAGATTATTTACACATTTTCCATGAAACACTTATTCTTGTTTTTTGGTGTTTTTCTTTTTTTTTGTTTATTTTTGATTTGTTATCTTGAGAAATCATTATGAGTGTTTTCAACTGAACGCACCATTGTGCTCATGCGCCTTTTTTGCCATTTATATAAAAATTTTCAACATTTGCATACAATTATTTATTGTTTTGTATGATTTTGTAAGTAAACGAAAAAAAAAAAAAACAATAAACAACAATAACAACAATAAAACTTATAAGCAAAATGCAAAACGTTAAAAAAGTATGAATTTCATTAAAATCATTCTAAATTTCAAATACTTACCACTAAGAGTGATTTCGGTATATTGTCTTGTTCTTCATCTTTTTAAATTGATTTTAAACAGTAGTCCAAAATAGTCCAAAAAAAAAAAAAAAATTGCCCTTAAAGAAATGCAGAAAATTCTAATAAAATTTGGGTTTGATCAAGAAACTAAGAAATAAATAAAAATTAAAAGAAATAGGTAAAGCATATTTGACTGGGGATCATAATTTTTGTAAACACCACAAAGAAACTAACACAATTTAATAATTTTTGTTATGAAAATATAATTTAAAATTTTTGTAATTTTGGTTGATTTTCATGTAGACATTTTGTACAAAATTTCAACTTTTCATTTCTTTTTTTTTGAATTTTGAATGGCAAAACTCTAAGTTTTTGCTTTAATAAAACAGAAATTTTCTCAGTTTGCTTTGCAGTAGGAGCACTATGGTCTTTTGAAAAATTTGCCATATTCTTCAATATCCATTAAAAAACATGGACTTCCAATGTTTCTGCCAAACTTGTTGCCTAAATCAATTCAAAGTTTGATGATGATCAAGAATTTATAAACGGAGCTTCTAACGCTGTCTTCTGAATGAGCCCTATCGCTAAGAAATCTATGCGCAAGGGCTTAACATAAAAAAAGGGTGGTGGGGGTGGTGGTAGCTCCATTTATCATTGCTAAGCTATTTCGTTTTGGGTTGATCCTTCTGTATGCCCATAAGAGAGTTTTTAATAGAAATATTTATCCACAAATGGCGATGATTGAGTCAATGTCGAACTCAATAAAAATTGCCCTTTTAGTATTAAAGTCCTTCTTCTTAGAGAACCCTAATTTAAAGGGAAATTAATGGAGGTAAATAAACGTCCAATTATGGATATTATTTAATTAAAATTGCTACAACCTAATATTTGAATATATAAAATCTATATTTGAATTAGCTAAAAAAATTAATTAAATTTTCCAACTCCATCTCTTAACTTGACTTTTATGAGTTTTGTATAATGAAAATGATGTAAAGCATTTAAAAGTGGCCTTCAACTGATTATAATTTTTAGGTGTTTACTAAATGTGAATAAATTGTAAATACTAAAAACTTAAAAACAAGAACATTTTTTTAGTTTTTTTTTTTTTGTTAGTTCTTCTTTGATGCGAATAAACTTAAATGAGCCACAATTTTCTTTGCAAAAAACAAAAAATTAAAGTAAAGTTTCTTTTTTTATATGCTGCTGTAAATGCTGGGTAAATGTGTAAATTACAAACATTTTGTTAATGTTACTTTGCCATCTTAACCTGAAATTATTAAAACAAAAATAAATTAAATAAATAAATAAATAAATAAATAAAACCAAACAGAACTAAAAACGAAAAAGCAAAATTTTCATCTTTGTTTATTCAAATATTTTTATTTTTATTCACATTTTTTATTTTTATGAATATTTTTATTTTATGAATTGTTAGTTTATGGCTGGACCCAAATCTTGTATAGCCACCAATCAAATACTATAAAAACTATTTCAGTTCTTGTCTAATTCCGAAAAGATTTGAGCATTTTGTGTAATTTTTTTTATAGGCCTTGTAGAACTTTTTATGTTTTAGCGTTTGCGAGTATTAATCTAAAAATGATAAAAATTTTTATTTTAGAAAGCCAGACGTTCTCAACTCTCCTACTTGGCCACTAGTAAGCGTATTCTTTAATCAATTCAAGCGATTTTTAAAATTTCTGCCAAATTTGGTGTTGAGTTCTTGTTTTTTTTTTTTTTTTTTTTTTTTTTTTTTTGTAATCAAATACAGAGGAAAAATCTGGCAAACATTAGTCATGTCCGTTCGTCTGTCCTTTATTGATAAACCAAAGTATAAGTATAAGTTTTGATGTTTTGATGTTTGATGGTTCAAACGTCATAAGAAAATTAGTATACCCTTCACCTGGTAGACATTAAAACTTTCATACATGTATATATAAATAAATATGTATAAGCATGAGATATATGTATGTCATACATAATCAGTTGATATCTCATTGTCAGATCTTTAGTTTTTCTGTTTTTATGTTTTTTTTTTTTTTAATTTCTATTATTCGTCCAGGTGCAGATGGTGGTAGAGTTGAAGGTGGAGGTGGAGTATAAGAAAAGCACAAACTTTAAATAAATTTAATTTTATATTTTTGTAATTTATTTGTTTGTTGTTATTGTTGTTTTATACCTACATTTCCATCTATTGCTTATACAAATAATATTCATATAAAATTTTTATTATTTTAGCTTAGTCATTGATAATGGCACAAGAATCACCATTATAATTCTCCAGTAATTTTTTTCTATCTAAAATTTATAATTAATGTTAATGTTGTAATGGCATGTTACCGATTATGGAACACTTTATGTCACATAGGACTTTTCATATGATTAAAATTTTAAGCGAGTGTTTTTATATTTTTGAAATAGTTTGACAAAATACAATTAAGAAAATTATATTTAATTGAGTATAAAATTTTGAATATCAACGAAATAGATAATGCCCTATAACTGTCCGTATAATTTGACGAGTTGACGATTTATATATCTCATAAAGGAAAAGTGTAGCAAATGAAGAAGGTTGAAAGTTTAATTTTGTATCATTTTGAAAGAGGCATGATCGATTTGTATTTTTTTTTTCTCTTTTGGACAGACAAAAGAAAAAAAAAATTTTTAATAAAAAAATTTTTAGATATAACTGGTAATTCAGTATTTTGTAAAAAATTATAAATTTTCACTTGTGAAAACTAGAAAGTCATTCCAAGTGATCGATTTTATATTTAATTTTTACATCATTCTGAGTAGGTGTGATCGATCTGTTTTTTTTTTCTCTTTTGAAAATTTTTAGATATAACTGGTAATTCAGTATTTTGTAAAAAATTATAAATTTTCACTTGTGAAAACTAGAAAGTCATTCCAAGTGATCGATTTTATATTTAATTTTTACATCATTCTGAGTAGGTGTGATCGATGTGTTTTTATTTTTTTGAAATAGTTTGAAAAAATCAATTAAAAAATTATATTTAATTGAGTAAAATTGAATATCCAATGATATTGCTATAATTGTCCATAATTTGAGAGTTGACGATTTATATTCTCTAAAAGAAAAGTGTAGCAATGAAGAAGTTTGAAAGTTTAATTTTGTCATCATTTTGAAAGAGGCATGATCGATTTGTATTTTATTTTTCTCTTTTGACAGAAAGAGATCAGAATGTAATTTTTAATAAAAAAATTTTTAGATATAACTGGTAATTCAGTATTTTGTAAAAAATTATAAATTTTCACTTGTGAAAACTAGAAAGTCATTCCAAGTGATCGATTTTATATTTAATTTTTACATCATTCTGAGTAGGTGTGATCGATCTGTTTTTTTTTCTCTTTTGAAAATTTTTAGATATAACTATTTTGTAAAAAATTCTAAGTGATCGATTTTATACATATACAATGCCAATATTCATGCAAGAAGATCCAACTTAAAATTAAAATTTATGCGATGGGGAAAGATGGTTATCTAAATCGATACAGATTTTTATGTTGATCAATTGTTATCTAAATATAAGCATTTTATAAGGTCTTTGATAAATTTCGGATAAATGCTTTTAAAACTAATAGATCATCTATTACTACCACAAAAATTATGGCCAAAACATTATGGAAGGGTTTAAAATAAAATCAGCGACAAAGTTCTTCTAAATTATTATGCTAAGATTTTTATTTAGCCTATTTTATATGTGGCCTAGGCTACAACTTATCCTACCTATAACTTATCCTAAACTAAACTAGAAATACCAACAAAGAGTCAACAATATGACGTAAATTGTTACTATTATGTAGTCATTGATCTTATAAATAATAAACTTACAAATACATGCATAAAATGTGATTACAAACAATCGATAGGCATTGCATGGACTAACAACATTTGAATACATGATTAATTTGATAAAGCTGCTCATGGCGCTTATTCAATAATAAAATGAATACGAGAATTATAATTGTTAATCAATGCAATGCATATTCCTTATATTTATTATTAACTCGGCATTAAAAGTGATTGCGATTAGTAACGTTCAAAATAGATTCAATTAAATTTATGTTCTATTGAATTTGAATTAATCAAAGCAGAATTAATATCGATTTAATTTTATTTGTTTGAAATTCGTTTGAACGCAATTTTCAAGATATATCATAATGTCAGATCGAAAATACCCATGTCTCAAAACAATATTTAAAAATAATTTTGTAAAATCATAAAATTTCCTTCAAGTGAGGACGTAAAGAAGAAAATTGTCTCTAAATGATTCATGATTTAAAAAAAAAAAACCAATGCTGTAACTGATGCAGTTAAATCGAAATGAATCTTAAAGAAAATTTTGAATTTGAATTTTTTGATATTAAATTCTATGGATTAATGCAATATCTTGTGATTCTCATCGAATTTTCATTTAGACAATTACAATATCACATGAAATTTAATCTCGTAAATAGCATCGACATATGGTTGTTGTAATAAATTATCGTCTCCAATTATTATCGTACCGTTCGAGAATTTTTCCTCGATCACAATCAAAACAATTCTTAATCGAGCAGAATTTCTTCAATAAGAACAAAATCTCTCCAATAAGAGAATATTTTATTCATTTGAATGCTGCGATTTGGTTTGTTCTTTCTGCTGTACATTGTTCTGTAATTATTTTATAATAGTTGAAAGGGGTAAATGACTTTTTGATATTTTCATTTTTTTTTTCATTTTGTATTTTACATGTAAAGTATTTAAAAAAGAATTTTCACTTGTTTTTTGCTTCTCTTTTAAATAAACATCATAGCGTCATCGCTATATGATAAAATAATATTACACACACACACACAAACACACACGAATAAACATGCACAGCATATAACAAAAAAATAATAAAAAGCAAAAATATTTGCTTTTTATTAAACAGTCAATGATAATAATTCATGCATCCCAGATATTTAATTTACATACATTTTTATATGCGTTGTATGCGCAAGTGATTATATATAAATATGCCCGTACATTCTTCACATTCTGTTGTATAATTGTTTTCATTATCTCTGTTTCAATGTATTGAGTCAAGTTCAATGACCACGAGTGTGTAATGTTCTTCTTCTACTTCTACTTCTACTTCTTCTTCATTATTACTATCATCCTTTTGTTTTGCTTATTATTACTGTAGTTCTGTTGTTGTTGTTATTATTATTATTATTATTATTATTATTGTTGTTGTTATTCTCTCATGCCTATTAAATATTTCTTGTGTAATAATGTGCAGTTGCTGCTCTTGTTGCTGCTGCTATACTTATTTATTATTTTTATAAAAATAAAACAATAACAACAACAATTCAATGCACAATTCGCCAAACATAGAAGTAGAAAGCAGTAGAACAAGAATGAGAATGAGTAACAAATGCAATAAACTGATTTATTGTAGAGATAAACTTTCTTAGAAGAAAAAAATCTCAACAAAAATTCTTGACCATTCAAATATACACACATATACATATATGTGCATGTGTGCATGTGTGCATTTTTATGTTTGATAAGATTTGTATACCCCTGAAGTATTATATGAAACGCGGAAGCTGTTTTTATATGCATATTCTTGTAATGCATTTACAAACAACAACAACAACAACATAAGAAGCAACATAATAAAGAAACAATACCAACAAGCAAAAGTTGTGCAAAAGTTTTCGTAAAAAATAGAAATTGAAGAACGAATGAAAAGTTCATTTCTCTTTTTTTCAAACCTCTCTCACTCTCTCTCTCTCTCTTTTCACAATTTCTAAGCACATTTTAAATTATTTTATGAGAATTTTTCATTGGTCATCATTACGAATATATTTGATATAACTTGGCATTGGCTGACAAAACAACAGCAACAACAAGAGCAATAAATAAGGAAAAAGTAAAGAAAACTTATTTGCATAAACATTTTTATGTGTGTATGTGTGTGTGCGTGTGTATACTTTCCCTTCTAAAAATATTTCACAAGTAAATGGTGTACTGATGATAATTTTGATAGAAAGTTATTGCAAAATAAACAAGAGCTTCAAGAAAAAGAAACTTCAAGAAAATGGCATAAAAGAAGAGAAAACAAAAAAAAAAGATAGAGAGGCAACATAAAAAAATTTAAATTACATTAATCAATGTTGTATGGAGAAGAAGTGAATTTAAAATGCTAAACATGTTTTTTTCTTTCAATTTCTATTTAAAAATTGGCCAAATCAAAAAAGAAAAATGATGATAAAAAAAAGTTAAAAATGCAGAGAAAATGGGAGGCAGAAAAATAGAACATTGACAGAATCTTTAAAAGTTGGCCATAATTTGACTCAAGTGGCAGCCAAGATTTTCTTATTTATTTATCATTTAAAAATTTAACTTTTCAAAAAAAATTGTGTTTTTTCTTAGTGCGTCGTTCTTTTCAAAATGTATTAATTTTAATAAAAAAAAAAAAAAAAATATGGGACCTTTCAAGACCTAAATGTTATAACTGTCAAATTCAAATTCTCATAAAGTTCCTTCAAGTCAATTTAATGATCTTTATTTAAATTTCTATGATGAAATTTTTAAATTTTCGCTTCTTGCGCCATAAATCTGAGTTTAAATAAGATCAAAAATTTCGAATGTACTGGAAGAACATGAAGAAACAACTAATTACCAACACTCATAAAATTTTCTATTAACTTGAGAAGTTCAGATTTTATGATTATTGACATCTCTCAGAGGATTCATTCTATCAATTTGGAGAAGTAACTAAAGTGAAAAATTCTTAAAATCATTTGGCGGGCCAGTTGTTTAATTAATTCCATGTAGTTCTTATACAACTTTTTCAGGTATCTCTGTATGAAGTTCACAATCCCTAACAGTTATTTGGGCGGCAGAGCGGCAGAGCGGCAGAGCTCCTTTTAAGGTTCATAAAATTTTACTAATGAAATTCTAATTTTCTTAATGGTATAACAATTTTCCGTATAAAATTTCGGATTATTTAATCGGTCCATTTTCCTTATCAAAGATTCTTCCAATTTCAATTACAATGCTGTATGTTGTTGGACAGCCCCAATTAAATTGGGTAATTTTTTTCATTCCATTTTCATCTAAAATCGTTCACTTGATTGGCAAAATATATTTTGAGGCCTCTCAATTTTTATGCTGCAATTTATCCAAACATATTAATTGAGTAACTAGTTACTTAGCTGCCTACGTATGAAGTTATTTGGTGTGCCGTTTTGTAAGGATTCATTGAACTTTTCATTTCATATCAGAGAATTATTATGAAATAGAAAGATATGAAACAAAGCAAAACTAAAGGACAGACGATAGAATGAATAAATACAATGGATTGTAGTGTATAGATAAAGATGGGCAGCCATGTAGTTGAATAATCAAAAAGTCAAGCAGGCAGGAAAATAAAAACAGTTAAACATTACAATGGCATTTTGTATTCCATGCTGCTGAGAGTGCAATAACTTTTACATAGCAGTCTGAGAGATCAATTGCTTAGAAAAAAAAAAAAAAACAAAAAATAACATAAGAAACAAGGTATAATAAGAACAAAAGAGAGAAGCAATAGTGGCAGCAGCAGCAGTAGCAGCAGTAGCAGCAGTAATAACAGCAACAATAGCAAGAACAATCAAAATGAAATGCCAAGAAAATTGAACGCATTAATACGGAAAATTTTGTTTCATTATTTCATTATATCGCCTTCGTCTTATGTGTTGTTTGCTAATTTTCCAAATTAGGTACGAGATGTATATGCCTCTCTCCGTGATCTGTATGCCTCTCTTCGTCTAGTTTCATTTGTTTCTCTCATTAAGTAAATATAAAGAGAAAAATGAGAAGGAGAGTGAAGAAAGTTTGTAATAAAAACAAAAACGACGGCAATAACATTACTTACAATAATAAGAATAAAATAAATTTTGCAATACCAACAACAACAACAGTAACATTAAATACGTAAAACAAACACATATGCACATACACATACACAAACAATTGAACAATCTCTTCATTTGCCAGATAATAAATTTATGTAAATACTGAAAATGGAATTTGCATTATCATCATCATCATCATCATCATTATTATGATTATCATTTGTCATTATTATATGTATTATTAGCAACGTCAGTTCATTATGGTTGTTGTTGTTGTTTTCCTGCTGTTGTTGTTGGTAGTACTATCACTGTTGTTATCGTTTACAATTACAATTTGCTTTTCTTATTTTTTGTTGTTATTGTTATTATTATTGTTATTGGTTTTATTGTTGTTTGCCATCATCATAGTCATCTTCAATTTTGTGTTATTTTTCTTTTTTCATGCTTCAATTTCTTGCGATTTTTTTCCTACTATTTCCTAAATTTACTTTGTATTTGCCTTTAGGTTTGTTTTTCTCTTCTTTATCCTCTCTTTTTTTTTTGTTTTTTATTTCGTTTTCGTTTTTCGTTTTCATTTTTCTTGGTTTAATGTAATTTTCTATTTGTAATGATTTCATTGACTCCTTTTTCACTTACATTAGCTCACACTCATTGTAAATGACGTATTATCTTAATATAAATGATTGTTAAGGCAAATGCAAATGCAAATGCAAGTGCGAGTGCGAGTGCGAGTGCGAGTGCGATTGCGAGTGTGTACGAAAGTAATTTGCTAGCACGCATACGCTTGCGATAAGTGATATAAATGAAATCCGCATCATATTAAACTAAACCGCACCAACTTATTGTTATTGTTGTTATTGTTGTTGCCGCATATTTTATTAATGATGATGGTCTCGTTAAATGACGACAAGAGCAACAAGGGAGAAAATAAGAAAATAAGAAAGGAAGCGAGAAAGAAAGCAAGAAAGAAGGCATGTAAGATTTATTAGAAATGCGGATGCCATTGTTGAATGAGGTGGAATACGGAAATTACTTTTAACATAAGTGCGGTTTTATTTGACCTTTTTAATTTCATATAAATATAGACATATTGTTATTGTTATTGTATTGTTATGTTATTGTTATTGTTACATTAGTCTTGTTCAATTTTTAAAGGAGTTAATATATCTATTGTTGTTGTAATTGTTCTTGCTATCGTTATTATTGTTTAGCCTGTTGCGTCTACCGTCGCATGCCAATGTTATGCCATGGCACATTCATTGTTTCACACTCATTTTGCACTCATCAATTCATTATATTTAAATGTATGTATGTGCGTATGTATGTGTAAAATAACTTTTTTTTTATATGTATGTGTATGCATGTGTTTGCGTGATTGTACAAACACATGCATGCTCTTGTATGTATGTACTTATGATTATATTTAATATTTACTTGACTTATCTATTTAGTTGTTTGTGCAATGAAAAGTGAAATGCATTAAAGAAGTCAAAGGCCATTTATGCAATATGTTATTTATATAGTTGTTCTTATTATTATTATTATTATTATTATTATTATTATTATTATTAATTATTATTATTATTATTATTATTATTATTATTATTATTATTATTATTATTGTTGTTGTTGTTGTTGTTGTTGTTGTAATAGTCGCTTTAGACAAATTTATGTTAAGCTTGAAATGAATTGAATTGAGTTAAACTGATTTGAATTGAACATTAAATTAAATAAACGGAAATCTTGCCTTAATAATAATTCACTTTGATTCGATTTAGTTTGGTTTGATGTTTCAATACAATAAAAATAACTAACTTTACATTTACCTATATATTTCTTATTTAGAATAAATTTTTTTTTTACCCAACATTATTTAATTTGATTTGTTAACCATTATATATACTTGTCTGTCGGTCTGTCTCTCTGGCTATCAATCTGCCTATCTACATATCGGTTCATTTGCCTGTCTATTTCTCAATGGTCCTCCCTGGTAACATACAAGTAAATATGATATTTTTCTGAAGGCACAACAACAATAAAAATTTACATTTGATAAAGAGTTTTTAATTCTTTTATTAAATATGGACAGATAGTGCAGTTCTCAAACTTAAGATATGCATACTTGTTTCACGCTTGTTTCATGTGCTTGTCATGTCATGAAAGTTTAATTAAATGAAAGATTTAGGTGCAGTGACTACTTTGAAAAAAAAATTGCCATTTTCTGCAACACACAATCATCAAAAAAAATATTTTATTTTATCCTCTAAATGTCTGCCATGGTGTACCATTAGGGCCCATTTGAAGTTACCAGGTCAGCTTGGTGTATGGAATTGATCTATTAAGATGGTCAACAATCATTTAGGGGGTACAAGGTATAAGAAACGCAGAGTCCATGAAGTTTACCTTAACATCATAATGATCTGTTTGGGCCAAATGCATATAAAAATAAAGCTCTTGAGTCCACTTACTTGAGCCAGCTACTCAGATTCTTCTTGGAGAGTTCTCCCCCCCATTCCCCATTTGTGACACTTTGATTATATTCATCAAATAAAACTCAAAAAAGAATAAAAAAAATACATGGCACATATAATTTTGAATGGGCGTGGCTTCCTTTTTTTTAATATTGTATAAGAACAAGGCCCATTTTCAATACAAAATTGCATGTAAAAATTTCAAATGGAACATTTAAAAATTTCTTGTTAATGAAAATTATGTAAAAATGTAGTATGGAAGATTTCTAATGTAATTTTTTTAAAAGTAGCAAACATTTTAACATAATTAGTAGATCGACAGCTGCCTGAATATTTGTGAATATAAATATAAAAAAATTATCCTATAAATTGTTACGGTACTTTATAAATAAAAATTTTTTAAAGACGATTCTCATCATTGTCATCTGCATCATTTATTATACAATATATCAATCATCATTATCATTAACATATTTATAGTCGTTAATGCTCTTTATTTTCTTCTTCTTCTTCCTATTGCCTTTCCTACACCATCTCCTCATCACTCTGCATCTCTTACATGTTCAACATCTCCACCATTTGATTTTTTTTTATTTTAAAATTTTTATTCTATTAAAATGACCGAATGAATGATTAGAATGAATGAATGAATGAATGAACGAATGAATGAATGAGAATGAATGATATTAATGGCCAGCCACTCGTCTTTTACTTCTTTTAATGTGGTAATAAAATATCAAATATGAAATCATTATTATTTTTATTTTTTTTTATGGTTGTTGTTTTTGTTGTTATTATATTATTGTTATTGTTGTTGTTGTTGTTTGTTTGTTTGTTTGTTTTTATAATTCCTATTGTTGATACTGACGTTTCTGTGGTTGTTTTTGTAGCAGTAAATAATTGGTAATGGCTGGTGATGGGGGGGAGGGGAGGGGGGAAGGGACCGTTGGTGCATTGGACTTTTAACTTAGGCCTTTTAATTAATGTATTATTTTTCTTTTGTACTCGTTTTTGCTCGCATGTTTTTGTTACTTAATCTTGTTGTTTAATCGATTGCTGCATCGTCCATTTAATCGATTTTGCAAAATAATCATACACTAAGCCACTTGGCATTATAAGTTTGTACAGATGGTTGAGTTGCACAAATTTTTTTTTTTTGTTGGTTTAATTATTTCAAATGCATTTTCTGATTCGATTTAAGTCAATTTGTCCATTTGTCTGCCTGAGGCCTATTTATAAAAATAGACCTCGCTACCTAACGGTAGTGAGGTCTATTGAAAATGATTAAGGTGCTGCCCCATTAAAAAAAAATTCAATATATTCAATATAAAAAATCTACAAACAAAAGTATGTCAAATTTGCTCCAAATTGATCTGTTTTTGGAGACGTTCCTGCTTAATGAATTTTATGTAAAATGAAACATTTTTATTTTTTACTTTTTTGTGGCTTTAACATCACGCTAGGCCATGTAATGTAGAATATTTAAAAGTCATCTTCGATCTACTAGAAAACTTTTTACTTATTTTTGATTAAAATAGCAGCAAAAATAATAATAATTACAATAACAACAACAACAATAATAATAATAATAATAATAATAATAATAATAATAATATTAATTATCATGTAAAAGTCAATCAATCAATCAATATTTGTTATTTTATATGCTTCTCAAACCCGTCAATCAAATCAAATGTTTAATGATGTTGAGTGGTGTTTAATGAAGTAAAAAAGGCAAGATTATAAAAAATAGGTAGGATGGAAAATTTTTTTATTGGATTGAACTTTACTTTTGTAACTTCAAAATCCAAAAATTGTTATTTAACTTATGGGCTTAAACGTCTGTCTGTCCAATATCTAGGCAAGATATTTTTTAATATCAAATTATCAAATTAGTAAAATTTTAGGGATACTTGGCAGATAATTGGGCATAATTTGGCACAGGAACAAACAGGAAGGACGAACAGAAGACCAAATTGGATCATATTTACCTTTGACATCTCTCTTACGGCAAACACAATTTGAAAAATAATATTGAAAATAATTGAAACAACAATAAAAAAAATGTTACATTGATTGATTTTTTCAATTAAATTTTTTTTAATTCCATTCGGAATGGATAATGGTTGCTGGAGTGGAGTAAAGTGCTCCCAAACCGGCAGGAATTATCTGCAATATTTTCATTGGATTTTTTCTTTAATGCTTTGTTGTTGTTGTTGTTGTTGTTGTTGTTGTGTTGTTGTTGTTGTTGTTGTTGTTGTCTGCTGCTGCCGCTTAAATATGTGAATAATTCTCACATAAATTTACTTAGTTGGACATTTACAATTTTTGCCTTTTTCTTTTCTTTTTTTTCTTTTTTGCAATAGAAGGAAAGACGTTCTTCTGCGTATTGTTTGCCCTTAATCAGGAAATAATCCAGACAAATAAAACAAATAAACAAACAAATAAAATGCCATCATACAAAAGAAAAACATCAAAAGGAAATTGTACCACTTTATTTTGATTCATTTTATTTGTTGTTTTTATTGTAACAATTAATATAAAATTAAATTAAAAATGGTACAATGTACAATTTACAGCCCTATAATCGCAAAAGATAAACCTATTTTGAATAAAGCCTTGTTCCATTTTTATAACCAACAGCTAGAATTTGAAGGTATACTTATTTTGTCCTTATGTTTGTAACATCTAAAAGGAAGTGCCTCTACAAATAAAAATATAAATATTTTTGATCAGCAACAAATTAAACGATTTAGATACAACTATCTTTGTTTTCGGTCTTCTTCAAATGTTGCAGAAACATTGAAAATTCTTGCAAACTGATTGGTACTGAAGATTTGTTAGATAGGCCAAAGCTAAATTTTTGCACAAATATATGGCTAATGTTTGTATAAAAATTTATTTATTGTACAACTTTAAGTTATTTGTTCATACTAAAACTGGGTGGTGGGTATCCGAGATTTAGCCACAGTTACAAAATATAATTTTCTTACTTGTCACTTAAGGAAAGTTAATGACACGCCTATAGAAAAATTTCATATTTATCAACTTTGTATGACACATACTTTTGATTTTTGCTTCCATTTCTTGCATGTTCTTAAAGTGATAAAAAGAAATTTAAAACTACCAAAATATATTAAGCAAATTTTTTCCTGGGCGTTGATGTAAAAATTTAAGGTCCTGTTTGCTATTTACTTAACTCACTTAATATCATTTTTTTGGTCGCTTGCAGCCCTCACTAGTTTAATTAATTTAGATCTCTTTGATTGCACTCTATAGAAAATTTCATTTCCCTTTTCATTCTCCTTTTTTTTATAAATACATAAAAAATGTTTGTATTTGCTTGAGATACACACAAAATACAAATACAAAAGTAGTATTTGTCTTTATTACGGAAGCAGTTTGCCGGAATGAATTATCAAAATTTTACAATTATCTCTTAATTTATACCTTCAAGCCATTTAACATTTGGATTAGTATCCAAAAATTCGTAAGGTAGATTGGCCGGAACCAATAGAAATCCCATAAAACAATAATTAAAATGTAAAATAGACGTGTAAATTGATTCATTGGAAAAGGAAGAAAATTAGAGAAAAGTTTTCGAAAGCAAATTATTGTTAAAATGCTTTAAAAAAAAAAGAAAAAAGAAGAAGCAAACATTATGAAATTATTATTTCGCGAAATTCAGTTCGTGCAAAATGTTGCTACAAAATAAATGTTAATTCGGAAATGTTGATACGTAATACAAATGTGAACTTTGAAGACTCAACATGTCTCTTAATCATTTGTATGCATAAAACTTCCTAGTTACATTAAAATTGGTGTTAATTTAGTTAAAGCAATAAAAAAGGATACAGAAAACAAACTAAGCGAATAATGTATAATGTGTAAAAAACGAAACCGTTATCGATAAGAAAAAGTTTTTACCTAGCATTTATATAGGAAATCATCTCTTTTTAATAAACATGTACATAAGCGTGTATCTTTTATATGTACAATTGCTACAAGTTATCTATATACTATTACTTCTACGTATATATACGTGAGCGTAGCGTAAGACTTATATATGCATTAAGCATTACAATTGTACAACTATACAAAATAAGTTAAACATGTGTACACAAAAAAAAACTGTTGTGTATAAACATGCAGCGATTGCATAATAGGTTTTTGTACTTATTTGTTCGGTGTTGCGAACAAAACACGCAGGCAATTGGCTTTGGATGCAAAAGAAGCTGAACGGTTAGGTAACCTTATATCAACAAATAACATGATGCTAAAGCTAATATTTTGTGTACACATTGTATCTATGGATATATTGCTTTCATATCACATCAAATGAGGACAGTAAAACAAAACAAAAAAAAACCAACAAAATAAAAAGGTCGTTGTTTTGCTGTTGCTTTGCCTGTGCTGTGACGGAGCTAAGTTAATATGTGACTTAACATCACCACATGAATTTTCGTTTTTTCTTTTATTTAAATCAATTAATTAGTTAAAATATATCTGCATAAGTTTTATGCAAATTTTCAATGTTTAGATTTCCTGTTGTGTATAAATTCCCATATTGCAACATGTTACATTAACGTTATCTATATGCATAACTTTTTTGTGTCTCTAAATAATAAGAAATTCTTTGATTTGGATTTTTCCGCAAGTAAATATGAATAAATAAACAAATACATTTAGTTAATGGTTTTAAAGAGTTTAACTCCCGTTTTCCATTTATTTTACACGTGCTAATAAATTTTATGAGTATGTGTGTATCTTTATATAATATTAATGGTATATATGCACGTTCGTATATGCATTCAAAATTTAATCAAAAGTTTCTTTGAATTGCTCTTCTACAATGTAACGACAACTATTCATTGTCTCTATACTTTTTGCTCTCTCTAACTTTATTATATTGTACTATATATTATATTTTCATTGTAACGTAGAAATATGAATAAAGTATGACTCTCACTATTTATAACGTAGGAGAGAAAGAGACCGGGAGAGGGTATTTATTTACTTCAATACCATTCCATTATCTGATGATTTAAAACAAAAGAAATGAGCAACACTTTTTCTTCCTTCTTCAAATAAAAAAGAAGAATAAAACGAAAACAAAGAGTCTGAATATAATTTATATTACAACACCATTACTATAGTTTTCACTCTCTCTCTCTCTCTCTATGACTGTGTCCCGCAAATGTTTGCATCATTACACTTTTGTATATATTCATATGTTTATATACAAAAAAAAAACATAGAACTTTGTTGCTTAGGTTTCTTCAATTTTACTGATCGCATCTGTTGAATTTTTATTTTTGTTATTTTTGATTTTTGAAGTTTTTCTGCATAGTGGAATTCTATCTAACCTATCTAGGTAAAATATGTATGATAGAGAAAAATGCATTCAAACTTACCAAACCCAAATATATTATGTATAAAATGCATCTGTATATATATATATATATATATATATACATTATATATATATATAATATATATATATAATTATATATATATATATATATATTATATATATATATATATATATATATATATGTAAGCATGTATATAAATTGAATAAAGGAATATGCATGAGGCGTTTCAATGTGTATTAAAAAAGTGTGTACATTGAAAAAAGTATTGGAAGTTGCAGAGAGTGTTATCTCACTCTCTTTTTTTATCTGTTACAATTTTCATTTCTTACATTAATCGTGTTGTTTCATTTCGTTTCGTTTCGTTTCATTTGAATTGAATTGGAATTGAAATTAAAATTGGAATTGAGTTGCGTGTTATGTGTTTCTTTCGTTTGAAGCTATTCTGTAAATAATTATCAATCGGCAAATGCAGTTATTGTTTGGTACTCTTTGTAAGTGGTTGAGTCTTTCGGTTTGTAAAGTACTAAAAAAAAAACGAAAATTAAAAAGGAAATTCGCGTTTTAGAAAAAATTTATAAACAACAACGTAAAATCGTTACTCCATACGAATTAATCATCATTTGTAATATTATCATTAACAATATCGTTCTGTTGCTGCCATCGTCTTTGTTACCGTCAGTATTTTCACCGCTGCCGTTGTCATCGATATTGTATTTCTTATTCTTTCTTCTTAGATTTTTTCGTTTTGTTTGTGTTTGTGTAAAAAAAAGGAAGAAAAATGCGCAAGAAATATTTGTTGAGAATTCTTTGTTAACTATCAGTGAAGAAAATCCAAGGGAAAAAAAATTAAAAAATTAATAATAATAATAAAGTATATAAAATAAAAAATTTATTATATTGTATAATAATTAATTATAAATTTTTTATGTACCGGTATATACATGCTTGACTGTATGGGTGTGTGCGTGCATGTGTATTGTGTAATCGTACAACAATGTGTAATTACTTGTATTGTGGTCTATTATTGTTATTTTATTTGTTATTACCTCAATTTTATTGGTTACAACAATCGATAATAATAAGAATAATAATGACAATAACAATAACACAACGATATCACAAAAAATAAAATTGGTGAAGAAAAACCAAAATTGTTTAATTAAAAATTGTAAAATTCTTAAAAAAAATTTCATAAAATAGTTTCGCAATATTTTTATGCTGTTGCTCTCTGTAACAACAAAACAACAGTTAGAAGCTTATTTCATTTAACTTTGCTACTCCCTCTGCTTCTATGACTTTGATTTCTTTCTTTACTGCACTAATTCTATCGTCTTGTTATCTCTTTTTTTTTTTTTTGTCTATTTCTCAAACATACGAAAAGTGTTGGATGATAATTGATGTTTGTTGTTGAATTTTTTGTCATATTAATTCAATTTTAATGGAAAATGTGACAAAGTTATAAAAAAAAGAAAGAGAGAAATAAATTGAAATTCATATTACAACAATATTAATTTTTTTTGTTGTAATTTTTGTTGTTGCTTTCGTGTGTATGCTCTATTTGTTTACTTAAAACAATAATAAAATTGTTGCACGGCCCACTGCAACCTCAATTAGTATGTTTATGTGTCAAATAGTTTATTGCGGTACCTCTCTCTTGCTCTTTCTCATTCTCAATCATTTCATCTCTCTTGTTGCTTTTTTTTTGGCTTCTTATATGAACTAAATGCATAATTATACATAAAAATAATGATAAAATGTATGAAAGAGTGCGCGCGTGCTGCATTGCAACCATCAACGCTTCAATGTTTTAAAGCCTCTTAATTTCTTTGAATAATTTATTCTACATGTATATATGAGTGTATTGTGTGTGTGGTGTGTGTATATGTGTCGGGTGTGTATTAAATTCAATTAAGAGTTTAGTGTTTTTTTATTGTTGCAGCTGCTTAATAGCAAAGAAATGTGAATTAAAATAAATAATTCAAATAAGGAAAAAAATTAAAGAAGTTAAATGAAAATGTAATAAATTTTATTTATGATTTTTTTTTCTATCTTTGTTTAACAAATACTAAAGCGATTCAACAAAATATGAATTAATGGCATTAACAAAACAACGACAACAAAAAAAGCAAGTTAAAGTTAAATTTGTACATAGACGGTAAAACAATAAAAACAAGAGAAAACAAAGTGCTCCATTTTTATTTTAAATGTAAACAAAACTACTGATAAAAGAGAAATTAAAGGAAAGCGATTTTTGTTCTTCTTGTGAAACATAAAAATGAAAAAGTAAAAACAAAAACAACAAACAACAACAATAACATTAAACAAAAATACTTAAATAATTAAAGAGAAAAATCAAATATCAAAAAGAAATTTGCGGCAGAAGGAAATTACAGCGTTTGCCCATTTTTTCAAAATTAAATTTTAAACTTGAAACATTTTTAAAACTGTAAGTATAAGAGTTTCGTATTAGAATATTACAATTTTTAATGTTAAAATATTTATAATTGAGAAAAAGCAAGTCCATAAAAAGCAAATCGACAAAAAGTCCATATTAGTTTTATTAAGAATAAAGAATCCAAAGCACACAAAAAAAATTGTAATTCTTCATATATTTTCGTAGGTAATGAATTTACAAGAAAATTATTAAACCGGTAGCCTATTTTCTAATATTCAAACTTCTAAAACTTTAAAACTCTTTCAATTACATACATGTCTGTATACGACTTTGGAGATCGGGATAATATACTTAAATGACAAACAAATGAGTACTACTTGTCAGGAATCAAATGAGTTGAGAAAAAGAGAGTCAATCTATAAACAAGAAGTTATGATTTATTATCGACATCTAAAACATACTTCTCTTACATATCGCATTTGATTAAGCATAAAAATTTCGTAACCGCCTTTAAAAAATTATTGTTTTCTAAATTGATTCTTTCATTGCAATTTCTGTTATTATTATAATTGCTTTTTATTATGTTAAAGATATCGAATTGATATAGGAAGAGCTGAATAGCTCTCCATATTAAATTAAAAGATCATTTGTGATGAAATAGACTTCAGCTTAATAGAAGAATTTTCTATTTATTATTACTACAAAATATTTCCCTTATGTCTTTAATTGAACTCTTTTGTTCTTTTATAAGTTTATATATAATTTTTGAGAGCATTTGAAAGAACTTAGTTTTACTTCTTTAGAATGAGAGATGTATATTATAAATATTCACTGTGTATTCTATTGATGCTGTGTGTGTGCATTAGATTTGTGTCAAATAAATTCTTTTTTTCTTCATACTTTTCTAAATTTCTTTATTGGCATTCTCTACAGAGACGGCGAGAGAGAGAGAGAGAGAGAGTGAAAAAAAAACTTGGTGAGCGGAGAGAGACTAGAAGAAACAAGAGCATAAAAATAATAAAAAGAAAAAAAGAATGATCAAAAAATATTATAGTAATTAAATACAATCAAGCATCCATCCGTATAATTGTATAAGTATCAATAAAAAAATGTAGCATGTTCCATATACATTTTAATATGTGTTGGGTGCGTATATATATATGGATTGTATAGCTTTTGCTTATACATGCTTCTTGATTTCCATTCATTCAAATCGCTATTGTTATTGTATTGTTGTTCTTTTCATTGCCGCGCACGTATTTTATTCTTTTAGATCTAGCTGTATAATGTAAAAATATGTCTTCACGTTCCATCCCAATAGTACATTTTAATATAAAAAAAAATGCAAATAGCAATAATAAAAACGATCAACACAAATATGTTTATATTCATGTATAGATTCCTCAAATACGTTTATTCATCGATTGGTTCAGTAATTTTGCTTTCCTTTATAGTAACTTTTGTCTGTCTATGCTTGTTGTACCTTCGGTGTAGTGCATTGACTGTATTGAGCATCCTATTTATCTTATGTGTATAAACATTGCACTAATGTTTATAAAGAAAATATAAAGATTCATGTTGCATTCAATCAATGTATGTGCTTGTTATATTCACTCATTCACACACGGTCATTAGCTACATTTAGCTTCTATAATGTAACTGAGTAATGTGCTGGTTTTGGTTCGGTTTGAAGGCTTAGAGTGCGTACATGTGCTGTGTGTGATGGCTTGGTTTACTTTACTTCTTACTTATCTGTATGTGTCTCAATGTAAATGTTTATGGATATTATATACATATACATTTTGCAATTTAAATATCGTATACATTTTTCATCTTTACATACTAATGCAGGCACACATCCACACATATGTGTTTGAAAATACATACGTGTTATATATTTAGTTGTCAAGTATATAGAGAAGATATATGTTTGTTGGCATGGTGGTTCGTTGCCCTCTCGCTCTCTAAATATTATTGTATCATTGCTGTCGTAAATAATTTCTTACATTTCAGTTACTGTTGTTGTTATTATTATTATTATTATTGTTATTTCGTATATTTATTTAAATACTGTTGACGGTGATGTTGATGATGGTGGTTGTTGACTTGTTAGTATTTGATTATTATCATTATTATTATTGTTGTAGTTGTTGTTTTTATTGTTTGTTTTGTACTCTTAATATTCTTCTCATTTTATTATTACGGTGTATGTGTTGTATGTGCGATTTGTTTTTTGAGCATATTTAGCATTCGCTTTTTTTACATTGACTCTTAATGTTATTCTCACTGCTTGTCATTGCTGCTATTTCTTCTTCGTCTTCCTCTTTTTATTATTATTATTATTCTTTATTATTGTACATGCAATTGTGTATGTACAAGAACCTGTTTATTTTATGGTTCGTTTATTCTACTCTGTTGCTACTCTGTTTTTAAATTCTTCTTTTAATAATGATTTTTCCAATTATAGTCTAACAAATGTATAAATAAATAAATAAATGAGAGCCATCATCATCGTCACCGACATAATCAGCATCTTTTATATAGAATTGAAATTATATTGGCTTTGGAAGGTTAAGTGATTCCAATATATAATTATTTTCATGTATATATATATATATATATATATATAAAATTATATATATATATGCATACACACACACACACACAGCGTAGGCAGCGATTTTTTTTTGGCATTGCCTAATAAATGTAACAAAATATCGATAGTCTTTAATTTAGCAAAATATTTTTATTTCTATTTCTGCTGTTTGTTTTTTGCAGTTTTTAAGCAACAGCAGTTTTAAGCCCCCTCTCACTGTGATTCTATCACTGTCCTTTTCCATTACACTTCTGCCCTCTAACTTAGTATTATGATTTGTATGGTCTCTTAACATGATCCGACTATCTGTCTCTAACTCGAACTCGAATTCGAACTCGAACTCGAACTCTAAATTAAATTGCAAGCAAAATTTACGAAACTTACAAAAGCAATAACAACGATTGCAATGGCATGAAAACACGCAAATAAGTGAAAACACACATACACACATACATGTGCATTCATACATTCTAAGGTTTTACTTTGATTATTTGTTTCTTTGTTTTACATTTTTACTTTTCAGTTTTTAAAGAATTGTTTTTTTCCTTTGACTTTGAGTTCGCTTGTTGTTTACTTCTGTTTTATTGTTCTTGTTGTTTTTTTTTTCTACTTACTTTTTCAAGTTCATTCTGTTTTTTTTTTTATTTTTATTCAAGTTAAGAAGAAAGAACTTCCGATGAAATTGCTATTTTATACTTTCCTGTTTTTGAAATATTTTTACATTTTTTTTTGTCTTCTCCTTTTTACATGAACACGATCACCACATCAGGCAGCACCCTGTATTTAATATATGTGCATATTTAACTGGGCATTCATTTGCATTCCTTTTGATGGTTTTTGCTTTTGTTTTGCCTTTATTTTAGGTTTATTTTTATTTTTCGTTATTTGTTTATTTGTTGACTTTTTATTTCTGTTGTTGCATTTGTATTGTAAATGACTTTAATGGAGCAATAAAACTAAAAAAATAAAAAAAAAAAAATGAAGAAAAACTCCAGACTATTCTGAGCAGTTTTTTAAAATGGTCTTTTACCCATTGAAATTTTTTTGCTGTTTTTTTTTTTTTTTTTTTTTGCTTTTTTGTTATACTAAATATCGGATTCCTGGCATTGGAAAGTTTTTATTTTTTCTTTTAAATATCCCCTTAACGTTCATTTATCTAAATTTACCTCACATAACTAAATGAAAGAATGAAAACTGAAAGAAAAAAAAACCTTGAAATAATTTTCAACCGAATTTTCAGAGTTTGTTCAAAGTCCCTCATTCAGGTACATTCTATTGAAAAAAAAGAGCCAGCCGAAGATGCCTTCTTTATCCACAACACCTTTTTTTTTTGTTTATTTCTTAAGAAGCATTAACAAAAATAAATTGTCCGTCTTTTTTTTTTTTTTTAGTTTAGTTTAGTAAATATTCCAGTCGTTTATTTCTTTCAAATTTAAATATATTGATTTGATTGAAAGAAGAATCAATTCAATATAAACTTTTTTAAGCAGTTCATTATTCATTTAAGCCCATTATGAAATTATGATATGCCTTTAAAAAATTACAAAAAATTTAAAACAGCTTTTGCGGTTTAGAAATATGAATTTTCTTAAAAAATTTTACTATAAAATCTAAATTTTACTTTGGTTTGCATTTCCAAGAGATACACTTACATGCTTCAAATACTTTTCCATAGATTTAGATTTAGTCTAAAATTTTGCTAAAAATCTAAGACTTTTATTTTATTTGGAATTAAGTTTAAGCAGATTTAAGTAAGAAATTTTAATGATATTTAAGAAATTTTGTAGTACAAACTGCTGAATGTCAAAAATAATATGGTTAAACGATGATTCATCAAAATTGATGGTGCAGTTTCAAAATTTCAATTTTATTTATCATTATTATTGGCCTTCAATATTTTCGCATTCTGAATGTCGCAACGAGAGTAACAAAAAAAAAAAAAAAAAAAAAAGAAGCGAATCTCTTTATTTTTATTTTTATATTTTTTGTATAAATCAAATCGTAGATCCATATTTTAGATTGGATGCGTTAGACATTTCATGCACTTTCATAAAATACAAAATTCGTAGAATTTCATTGAAGAAATTCAAAATTCATTAACTAAAATCGTTAACATAAAGAGACGACAACAACAACAACAACAACATAATAATAATAATAATAATAATAATAATAATAAAAATAACTGTTTTTTTTTAAAATATCTTGCAAATGCTTTCATAGAAAGAAACATCTGAAACATCCGCATTCGAGATGCGGATGTTTCAGTTGTTTACTGTTTAGGCCGATAAATGATTAAATTTATGTATGTATGTATGTATGTATGTATGCATGTATGTGCATGTGTTAAGTGTAAGTGTATATCGCCAGTACAAAATGAAAAAAAAAAAAAATAAGAGAAATTCGTAACGATTTTGATCATGCGAGCAACAGGCCTGTTGCTCGCACTTACTTGCGTACCATTAATTATTTTGTTAATAAAATTAAATCTATAGAGAATGCATATAAATACGCATATAAATGCATTACATACACTAAAGTTTTTATTATAATAAAATTAATTAAAATTAATATAATTTTAAGCAGAATCAACAGTTTTCTTCATTGAATGAATGCACGCATTGAAATGGAAATGATGCAAAAAGCAAGAACCAAGCAAGTAAAGTAAGAACATTTTAGTTGAACAAAAATGATTTTGAAATACTTTACATTAAAAAAATTTTATACTTTGAATAATAAAAAAATTTAAGAAAATGAATAATAATAATAAAGTGGAAAATATAAATTTTCAAAATTTTGTTTAAAGTTTTCTTTATGAGAAAAAAATGTTAAAAAAAAAAAATAGATCAAATGTAATGCAAAATTTTGGCACACAGTTTCAATTTGTTTGAAAATTATTTTTTGTAGGAATTTTCGAGAATTTTTATAAAAACGTATTTTTTCAGAATTTTGAAAATTTTTCAGAGAGTTCATTTTTGGAATGGACTATTTTCATGGGTCAGATTTTAATAAAATATCTCGATATCTCGATATCTCTTTGCAAGGCCTTTAAGTTAATTTATTTTTATTTATTTATTTATTTTAAACAACTAAGACGGAGAAAAATACCCTTAAAATACTTAAGTTATAAAAATAACAAAAATCGTAATAAAACCAACAAAAAAAAAATATATATCAATAGAGTTTTATATGCGGCGCAGATAATGAACCTTCATGGGCCGACTAAGCCAATGAAAGCTCATGAAGTGTAGGCGCCTTATTAAGAGCGTGATCACAGAAATGAGAAACACGTTTTGAAAACACGTTTTACAAATGATTGAGACATCTGGCAACTGTTGGTACAGCACAACCTACTTGATATAATTTAACGAGTTAATAGACGAGTCGAACAAATGAAAATAGTCATGCATGGAAAATGAAAATACAATACACAGAAAGGATTATAAAGTTGGTAATTGGCCCCACATTGTGGCAGCTTTGTAGGTGCATAAGGCCTAGAAAATTTTGCAGGGATATGAAATGAAATGTCCTGTAGCAATTTTGGCGAGGAAATCAATTTTATTACAAAAAATAACGGACAACATTTCACGATATTTAGACAGAGTGGCCAAATTAAGTAGCTTTAGACGACTTTCATGCGGAGGCATGGGTTGGTGAACATTCCATCCTAAACTAAGCAGCGTAAATGTAAAAAAGTTCTTTTTGTACGGCTTCAATGTGGTCAATTTAGCAGTTATAAATTGGCATCCTTAAAACAGCAGACAACACTCGATTATTGGTCTTACAAGGGATGTGAATAAAGGCATCGAAACATATGGGTCTTTGAATTCTTTAGGCCATCTCTTTAAGAAAGCCCAGTATTAATTTCGCTTTATTCACTGAGGACTCAATATGCAGTAGAAATCTAAATTTTGAATCAAATGTAACCCCTAGAAATTGCAAAAATGCTTTATACCGGCCAATGCAGGTTTAAATGTACGGTACACTCGAATAATTTGGAAAAGTGTACTCGTTTATTTATCTAACCAAAATTCATAAGCCATTCCCTAAGAGATATGCCATATCCATTGGATAATGGTATGGGCATAATAATTTCCATGATATTTTAGAAACCTTGTTATAACAAGATTTCGTTCTTGTAGCGCTATTCACTAAAAACAAGGCTTTATATGATTCTATACATAAAAAAAAGTGAAACAGATTCATAAGAGAATATAAAGCCCTTGTATTAAATTTTAGAGAGAGAATCATCATAACCAAAAGAAGCTTACTAAAGCCAGCCATAAGTTCATTTAAAATTTAATTATGTACATGTACAGCATCAGCGATCTCATCATAACCAATATTATAACGAAGATCGCTTAATTTGTATAAAGCCGCATTAAAAGTCATGTTGCATGTGGCTTAATGCTGTCATCAAGTGGCTTTGTATTTATCCATGTATAAATTTTTGATGTATCATCCATTTATGCACATAAATCGTTTTAAAAAAAAAAAAAAGATACAAAGATCCACCTTTTCGTTTATCCGGCTTAGACTGTTTCCATTTTATATGATGAAAAAGTTAAGTAACAATGAAAAATTCCAACATTTGAAAGGAGTAAAAAGTTCGTTATTAGAGAAAGGATTTTAAAAAAAAGAACTACCTGGAAAAGACCTGAAACTGAAATCTGAAATCTGAAATCTGAATCTCAATTAAACTTATCTGGATAAGATTTTATAGGAAAATTGAATACGTAAATTTTTAACACAAAAATTGTAATTTTTTCAATAGAATGACTGTTTTCAAGTAAAGGCCTAAAATTTTACTTCCGATCATCTCAACCATTTGCAAACTTTTATAACTCAGTACCAATGACGCTTCTTCTAAAAATGTCCTGAAACTTTTGATAGTAAATTTTTAATGGTAACAACACTTAAACCAACCAAATGAGAAGGCTTCAGTTCAGTCAATCGGCTTTTTTTTTTGTTTATGGCGTTAATTTAATATAATTTTATATTATGTAAAAAAAAAAAAACCAAAATGGATCCATCTATTTCTGATCTATTTCTGTTTCATCTGTCACAAATTAATTTTAGGGGTTACAAACATTTTTCAGAAACTTATTATGCTGGACTATTAAAAATGATGTAGAGCAATTAATAAACCTAAATAATTTTTACCATAAAAATATTATTGTTGTTGTTAGCATTTTGTTATTCTTGTGTATGGTATAACAATCCAAAAACCCAAAATAGCAGTAACAATAATCGTAATACAAAAACAACAAAAAAAAAATTAAGAAAAAAGCAAAGAATTCGTAAAAAGCCAAAATGAGATTGAGAAAACAAAAATAAAAAAATAAATAAATAAATAAATATACATAAAAAATGAATCTGTGTATGCATAAATGCACAAACACACGCACCGATATATACGAACGGTATTTGTAGTAACGAAATCCGAAAAGAAACAAGCAAAAACGGCCAATAAACTGTGAGCCATGGGTTCAAGGTTTATATGTGATGGTATATGTAATGTATATATACGCGCCTGGTGTGTGTGTGTGTGTGTGTGTGTATGTGTGTGTATGTGTGTAAAAAACGCAAAGACTCATGCACACACACAAGCAAACATAAACGCGCAAACACATATTTTTGGTTTCTGTTATTTATTATTATTTATTATTATTATTATTATTATTGTTTTTGCTTTGCTATATTTTATTTACTGTTTTATTATGTTTATGGTTTTTGTTTTGCTTTTGTTCTTTTTGTTTTTTATTACTTTGCTTTTGTTTTCGTTAGCTAATTAAACACTTAATACGACGCATTGAAGTTAAATATACAAATAATAGATGTATATGCCATTGTGTGTGCCTTTGTATGTGCGTTTGTACATTTGTGTTATTACAAAGCGTAGCGCTTATATATTTATGCTCTCATAGATAAATATAATGAGAGTACGAAACTCAAAAAGAAAAGTAAAACTGAAAACATTTGTAATTCCCATTTTATCATTGATTATGGAAAAGCGCAATAAAAATAAAAACAAATTAATTTGTGGCCTTCATGTGAGAAGATGTTCTCTCTCATAATTTTCACAATCATTCCATGCAAAGAATCCATGCAAGGAAAGAAGGCTTAGAAGACAGAATTTTCTACATTTTTGTACACAATTGTTGCTATACATGCCTTGTAAACAAGTTGCAGAAACATAAAATGTTACATCTTATACTTGACATTTTTTGTTGTGCTCTCAAATCTAGCAAAAGCAAATGAAATGACACTAAAGCACGAAATAAAAAAACTTAGCAATAAAAAAATAGAAATTAGATTATTTTACAAAGTGATTGTCACACCCTTAAATTATATATATATATATATATATATATATATATATATAATATATATATTATCTATATATGTATTTATATATATATATATATTTATAAATTGCATGGCATATTGTGAATGCATAAATGAAAATCGTAATGACAAAACTTTTAGACAAATATAAATCAATCGACTGCTGTAACACGCATATATGCATATATTTATATGTATATATATCATGCTTATGTTATGTATGTTTGTTTATGCAATTGTCGATATCATTCGTCTAAATTACGAGCAATACGGCGAAGGTAAGTATCTTTGTAAAATAAATATCTTTATAATAAAAGATAATAATAAAATTAGGCTGAGGACAAGTCTTGGATACTCACCATCCAAAACTTTTACATTATAACACCGATATTGTTTCAGTTTTTGAATAATAAGTGAGAAAAATAAATATGAAAAATGAAAATTTGGTACTAATAACAATTTAGTGTAGGCATTGTAGATTATTTGCCTCGCTACTCATACCAAACATCAATTTGCTACGTTTTTGTATGCAACTAATAAAACGTAATCGAATTTTACTTTAAAAAACAGAGAATTGTTCCTTTTGGGTGTTGCGTACCTTATGACAAAGTGACGACAATTTCAAGGTCTCGATTATGTGTACAAAGAAGTGAAAAGAAAATTATATTTATCTGGAGATAAATCTTAGTAGCCAACATCTAAATGAAAACTGTGGCATTATAATGCTGAGATTATTTCAGTTTATGGGAGATATTATTATGGTACAATTTGTAATGAAAGAAATCAACGAAAGTTTACTTTAAAAAATAGAGTTTATATTGCACTGTGGGCGTACCCTTTAAAGGATCCTGTCTATTTTTAATACCAATGCCCGGATACACGGGCAGATGAACAGACATGTCTAAATCAATTCAAAATTTGATGCTGATTATGAATATACTTTACAGGGTTTTCAAAATTTCCTTCTAAATGTTACAAATATAATGACAAAATGAGTATACTCTCAAACTTTGGGTGGTATAATAAAGTATATTAGATGTAAATACGTAATAAAATTACATGTACATGTTGATTGTACATGTTGATATAGACTACTTATATTATATTTATAAACATTCTTTTAAGTATACTTTACTTTATAAATTTACTAATGCATAATGGATGTTGTTATTGTATAATGTACACATACAAAAAATACAATTACATAACAGCAAAGTGATGGAAAGAAAGACTAAGTAAAGTTATGGATAGGTAAATTATTTAAGTCGGTCTAATTTCCTTCTTCTTCTTCATTCGATATAAATTAAACTTGTAAGCACAATGTTTAGAAACATGTTTCAATCAATTTTAATGTGCACAGTGCATGTAGAGTATAAATGAAAATTGACAAAAAATTGATTATTGGTGTTACACGTACTAAACTAACTTGCCACTATGCAAGTATTGCATAAATATGTATGTTGATTTATATTTATACAAACATACACACGATCTCCTCTCTCTCTCTCTCTCTGTGTGTGTGTGTGCAAACAATATTACATACATAAATACTAAGATAGTTGATTGTTATACTAAATGTATTTAAAAAAATGTAACAATTTTGTATACACATCATCATCCAAAAATTGCTTGATATACTCATACTTTGAGATTTTTAAATATATATATTTGATTAATCATAAGTGTCCATCCATCCGTCTATGGCCAACACTCCTAACTAACACTGAAAAATTGTATTAATAACTGTAAATTTGTCCAAATTATTAGAAATTTTTGTATGAAAATTGAATTCCATTAAAGAACACTACCGCATAAAATTTTAAAGTTGTAACGATTTCTAGTATTTAAAATAAAATTATATTATGATGACTCCTGAAAAAGTAACTGTATAAAGTCTTGGTTATGGTTGCTCAAATTTTAACTCTAAATACGCTTCTACACATTTATCTTCTCTTCTAATCGTATGCATACATATGCACATGCATCTAAATACATTTCTCAATATTACTGTTATTTACTGTTATTTTATTGTCTGTATAACAAATTCTCTATTCGTTTGTTCATTTGTTTGTTTTTTAGTTTCGTTTATTGCTGTTGTTGTTATTGATACTTTTTTTTATTGTTTTTATTGTTAGTCTTTTTATCACGTTTTTTTCACTTTTTTTCGTTTATTAATAAAAAGCAGGCCAACCGCACATACACACACATATACAAACTCTGGCATATTCGTATTTGTAAGTGTGTTTATGTGTGTTTACTTCTATTATTATTATTATTATTATTATTTTTTTTTCATGTCTACTAATAATTCTTCTTAGTTTTTTTTAGGAATCTTTTTTTGTACGTGTTATATGAAGCAAAACTTCATTTATAGAGATAAAAATGAAAACAAAATCAAAATCAAAAAAAGTAAAAAAAAAAAATTAAGTAAAAATATGAAATGGAATGAATAAATAAAAAAAATATGAGAATTATAGAAATATTGCAGCAAAAAAGTGTAATTGTTGCTATTGTTGCCGCTGTGCACATATGACGATGACGATGACGATGATGATGATGATGATGATGATGATGATGATAATGATGTTAAGGTTACTTAACTTTATTGATCGTTTCTTGCAATAACGCAATTATTATTATTTATCGTATTTATATTTGCAAAATTTTTTCATTACATTCATATTTTTTATATAATCGCTATAAACTCATATCGGCTTATATTGATTTTTATATATAAATGTGTAACATTAATGCCTTTATACATGTAAATATGTACATTATTACAAATATCATCATTATTATTATCATCATAAGATCATAAGGCATAACATTACCATTAGCATCATTTTTTATATTTGAGAGAGAAGATGGAGGCCAAATGTCATTAATATAAATTTTTTTATGACACCGCAGCATTAGCATCATTTTCAATTATTTTTTTTTTAACTATTGTTGTTGCCGCTGTTGCTGTTGTTGTTGTTGTTGTTGTTGTTGTTGTTGTTGTTGTTGCTGCTGCTGCTATTACTGATGTTACTGTTAATGGTGACTGTTTTTTTATCAGCTTACAATTTTGCTTCTTTTTTGGCACAATGACAAATTAGGCAATTTATTGAGCACACATAACGTTTGTTAAGTAAATAAATCTCTTTAATTAATGTTAATATTTTGCTATTGTTATTGCTATTGTTATTATGTTATATTCTATCTAAGCAATTTTTTGTTGGTTTCCTATACAAAAAAAAAAAAAAAAAGAAAACTTTCAAAATACAAAAAGGACAAAATGTCGTCATCGTTGTACATTGTAATGCTAATGGGTGTGCCATTCATTAATGTTTACGCCTTTTCATCAAATAGTGTCCAGTCATTTGTAAGATGAATATAATAAAATTGGTGAAAATTATAATTGAAGATTTACAAAAAAAGAAAAACAAAAAAGCCAAATTAATAAATTTAGATCGATAGCAAAATCGATACAACGCTTGTACCAAAATGTGGAAGCATTAGCCTAACATTTTTGTTATTAAGGGAGATAGAGAGAATAGATTTAAATCGGTTCAGATTTTAATACATGGGCAAGTAAATAGATTCCTCGCAGATACATTTAAAATTTTTAAAGACACTGATGAACACAATCAGAACATTTCTCTCTAAGTACAATCATCCAAATCTTGCTTAACAAAAGTCTGCTTAGAAAAAGTTTAGAAAGTCTGCAATAAATGATTTAAAAATGTCAAAAATTTTAACTTGTCATTTTAATATCAAATAGATTTAAGATAATTCGACGATTCGAGTTTTTTTAGTCATCTTTTTATTATCGCTCCATCTAACTATGAAATGAAATGTACGTCCGTGTATTTTTGAGATATTTGGATAAAATTTTGATAAATAAATTTGTATCGATTCAATTTAATAAATAATAAAATATAAATTGTAATAAAAATTTTGATCAGATGGAACCCTTTTTTTTTGGTTATATCATGAACTTCTTTTCTAAAAATTTATATTAAAATTGTTAACTTTCTTGATCTTTTTTTTTTTTTTGATTCACTTCTGTGATTTTTTCATCACAGATGCAAAATACATATCAGGGTATCGCAATCGACTAAACAATTATGATTTAAAAAAAGAAATATTTTTCAAAAGCTTTTTAAAAAAGTTTTTTTTTTTATTCTAAAAATCAGTCATTTCAATAAATTCGTCAACTTTGTGTAAAGGAAAAAAGATATTTCAATTTCACTTTCCTTTATTGAACAAAAATTAAAAAAAAAAAATTTCATGGCGGTATTTATGATTTAGAAGTTTAGTATATTGAGACCTCAGAAAGTTGACTCACGATCAAATTACTTATGTAAATTTTCTACGATTTGCCCCATTCATGAGGGGGCAACTAGTCCCGAGGAGTACCTGCTCAACTGGGAGTGGCTGATGTGATGGTCGTTGGTGATGCCGACCTTCAGGGGGCATCATGAGTCACGAGATTGGATCCAAAGTTTTAATTTGGTATCATGGGATCACCAATTTTAATAAAGCCCATTGTGGTGATATTGAGGTTAGATTCGTGGAAACTGCAGTGCCCACATCGCAATCGTTGCTCGTTCAAATATATATGTGCTTGTCGTGCAGGGTTCCATTTCCCGAATAAAATGGGTAACTGGGTAAGCTTATTGGGCTAATTTAAGTTAAGCCAAGGAGTAATAGGAAGACTCCGAAACTAGATACCAAGGATTAAGCCATGTATATAAGGTGCAATACAGGCTTTAAATTGGAAGCTGGTCGTGACGGTAGCATGCACCATACGTGACCAATGCATTTGAGCCTTCACGGCAGATATGCACGTAAAACACTCACTGCACTGACCCATTCATGAATAAAAATTTTCTGTTTTATTGTTAAATTGACAATTTTTTTTATTTGAATTACAACTTAATAATTTTGTGTTTTGCCATCAAATTTTGGTGTTTGCCATCAAATTCTTCCGAAAGGCAAAAAAAATAGTTGAGTCTTTTTCTTTTAGGGAAGTGAAAAGGTTTTGGTTCCACTAGAGTGTTCACATTTTGGGCATGTCACATTTAGAAAAAAAAAATTTTTATTTTTACACAACTGTTTTGTTGCTGACAGTTTTAAATTTGCAGCAATAATTTTTTTTTTTTTTTTTTATATTTCATATGATTTTTATATTTTGAAATTTATAAAAATTTTTAAATATTCAGCGACACAGGAAAATAAACGATAACACTCAAAAAGCCAATGACAGCAGTAACAACAACAACAACAACAACAATAACAACAACAGAAAAATAAAATGCACTTGTTGTTAAATGAACGTCATGAACATTCTCTTTTTTATTGTCATATTTTTATACTCATCTCCCAAAGATTGAGGGTATATTTATTTTGTCATTACGTTTGTAACATCAAAAAGTAAGTATTGCCGATCTTACAAAGTATATGTAGCCGTTTGAACAGCATCAAATTTTGAAACGATTTAAATATGTCTGTCTTGTCTGTCTGTCTGCCTAACAGTCTATCTGTCCATTTGTATGTCTTTTCGCATGATCCTAAATTTGGCAGTAACATTGCAAGTTCTTATAGTCAGGTTACTTCTGAAAATGGGAAAAAATTGATTTAAGGGACACACCCATAATGCAACGTAAATTGAGAACATCTTAATTTATTAAGCAAAATTTGAAGGTGCTTTGTTGTCAATTGCTTGCAGAATACACAAGATAAAAATCTAAAATTTTACCTTAAGTAGGGAAATTATGAAAAAAAATTATGAAAATCATACAAATCGACCATGCCTACGCGATATTATACGTACTATTAACAAATTTTCACTTTTCCATTTTTACAAGTTTTCAATTTATTTCTAAAAAACTGAATCAATTTCTGAAGCGTAATATGATGGCGTATGGCTGGGTAGTAGGTAGTGGGTGGTGGGTAGTGGGTAGTGGGTAGTGGGTAGTGGGTAGCCAAGATTTAATTCGAGCTAATTATAATATCCTACTTGTTTTTATTAAAATTATAGCTATTGTTATTGTTGTTATTGATTATTATTATTATTGCAGATAATGTTTTTATTTTAATTGTTGTTGTTGCATTTTTTTTTCTTGTTATTAAAAGCCGTAGCGATCAATGACCCAATTTATGAAAAAATGACTAACTAATTGACTGATTACTTAAGTGACTACTTAACTGAATGTCTGGGGGTATATGTCTGTCTGTCTGTCTGTCTGTTTGTCTACTGATTTGTCTGGTCTGTTTGTTTCTGCCAACAACTTTTGCTTGCCTGATTATGGCAAAGTTTACTGAACTATTATGAACTCTGCCTTTTTTCTCTCAATTTTTTTTTAATACACTATCTCTTTCTACACTCTCTCTTTCTACACTCTCTCTCTCTCTCTCTCGCCTAGAATGTTAGTGCAATAAAAAAAAAGCAAAACAAAACAAAACGAAACGAAACGAAAGAAAAAAAAACAAAAAGTAAAAAAGGCAAAAAAAAAAGAACAATAAAAATCGTAAAAACAAATTTATAAGCAAGTTATATATAAATTTTTATTTTTGTAATTTAGTTTTTGTTGTTGTTAAAATTAAAAAAAAATTATTTTTTTGCTCATATTTATTTAAAATTTTAATTTTAGTCGTGTGTGGTTATTGCTAAATAAATACAAAACGGCATACAACAATAACAATAATAATAATAAAAACAACAACAAAAGCAATAATAATATTTAAAAAGAAAAAAAAATCAGCACACATGAATCGACATTATATAAATTTGTAAATTGTTGTTGCTTTTTTAACTTAGCGCTGCTGAATGTTTGGTTGATTGTTGCTTATTGCTTATTGTAATTGTTGCATGCCTTGAGCATGCCTTGTTGATCTGTTGGTGGTATCGTTTGAAAATTTTAAATTATTTTTCAAACTTTTCATCGTAGGAGGAAGGAGTAATACTCACAACATAAACACAAACACACATACACATGCACGCACACACGCACATGCACGCACACACGCACACACTAATGCAAATACATAAAAAATATTTTGGAATTATGTAATAAACGTGAGCGCCAAAGTTTGTAGGATTGTAGGATTGAAGTTGAAGAAGTTGGATTAAAGTGATGTTTTGTTATTTATGTAGCGAACGTATGCTGTAATAATTTTTTGTTTTTGTTTTTTTTTTTTTTTTGCTTTTTTTTTTTTGCATGGAACCTACAAATTTATAATTTATCATTGCAAATACAGAAATATAAAACAAGTAAAATCTTAATGCACCAACACGATGTGATGAAATGTGATGAAGGCGCTACAATATAAGTGTTCATTGGGAAGGGGGAGGAGTGAGGGGAAAAATGTGATGGTGATAGATTTATACATCAATTAAAAATTATAAAGATGAATTGCATATAAATTATAATACTTATTTATATAAACTAAAATTTGATAAATCTCCTAATAAAAGTTAAATTTACTTCAAGCGGCTGCTGGTGGCTTGAAAAGATATCAGTAAAATTAAATATTAAATATTTTTTACAAATTGAATTATTGCTTTATTATTTTATAAAAAATAGTGTTGCCATAATTTGTTAAAAAAAATTTATATATACTTTAAAAGAAATATCGATTACACTGCTACGTCAAAATAAAAAATTTTCTACTGAAAAGTTCACATTTTCTTTTATTTTTATTCTTTTCTATTTCTATGTCTACTTATCGTCCTGGTCATACATTAGACATCATATCAAGTTTAAAGAAATTTGTAGCGCTTACTAAAAGTACAATTTTATGTCTTAAAAAAGTTGGCGTTTAATATTCGCCATTGTAATTTTCCTCTTCTTTTTTTCGTTATTAAAATGTTAATAATTTAGCAATTATTCAAATTTTTGGCAGAAGAAGGAATAAAGCACAGTTTTCTTTTTTTGCTATAAAAAAGTTTTAAAGAAAAAAAAAAAAACTAAATTTGAGCCAAAACAAGCACAATTTTTCAATCGTCAAAAGCACGCACTAGATTTCAGAAATGTTTATCTTAAAAAATAGATTTCAAATGTTACTTTTTCAAATGAATTTTATTTCCATTCAATTTCTTCTTTTTAGAGCCTTTTTTTTACCCCTCAAAACTGATTTTTTATGATCGTATATCGTCTTGAATAAATGCCAGATGCTTATTTTATCTAACTTTGTTTTGTTGCGATATTTGAAAAAAGTTTAAAAAATTGATTTTACCAAAACTTCATGCTTGTATTAAAAAATTTGAGGTTTCTTGCTAAAATTGATTAGTCCATTCTGAACTTTCAAAACATCTTTCTAAGAATTTATAAGCAAACAAACAAAACCAGAGCAGATAAAAAATAACAGCATAGAAACAGAATAAAAACAAAAGTGGAGAAAATTCTCCAAAGCTACAATTCATTTTGGCAATTCAGAATAGCAAAAAAAAATTAATGAAATCAATGACATGGAAAAAAAAAGGCTTGGCTTGGGCCACTTTATTTAATATAATAAAAAAAAGTTGGAAAAATGAAAAATATCAATTAAATGAATCAATTAAATATGGAAAGATTCATTTTAGAGGAAATTTCAGTCTATAGATTTTGTTAAATTTCATGATGAAATTTTGTAAAAATTCTTAAGATAATTCATGTGTTACATTGGTAATTAAAATAGGAAAAGTCTGCATAACAAATGAAATAAAAAATTATAGTCCTTCTGGGCCATTGGCAGATGAAATGTAAATGAAGGAATCGATTTAGAACTCGTATAAAAAATTTCGAGCATCCAATTGAAATCCTTCGAAATGTTACAAACTATTGTAAAAATCTCTAAAACACCTGCTAGACTAGCAGATATGTTTTGAAGGTGATTGGAAAATAAAATTCTTTTTTTAAAGTTTTTCAAAAAAAATAAAAATGAGAAGATCATAGTTTTTGTTTGTTTTATTGCAGTATTTTATACCTTATGAAATTTATAAATGTGTTTACATGGTCATATATTTCGATATCATTAATAATTCTAATACGTAATAGAAAATAAAATTTTCTTTTTCTATATGTAAAATGATAAGGAAAAAAAAAGGCACGAGATTGGAATGAAGAAAAAATACATCAAAGGCAGCGTAAAAGAAATACAATGAAAACAAAAAACCAACAAAACGATGGCGCAATTATAAAAAAGAATAAAAATGAAAAAAAAAATAAAATAAAATGTAAACAAACAAACAGAAAGAAATTTTTCATTTTACAACAAAAAAAAAAGTAGTTCTTTTATATGCGCATATAAAAAGCTAATTATCTGCATGAGAATCTAAAAAAAAAAAATATATAAAAAAATTGGTACACATACAAACACTCATACATGCGTACATGTGTAAACAGACATTTATACAAGCATTTGCCTATGAATTACAATTTGCTATGAATTACATTTTCAATTAATTTTTATTGCTGTTGTTGTATTTTTTTTAAAATTATTTTTGTTGTATTTGTTGTTTTGTATCATTTGCTACACTCGCATACATTTCTCGATGAATTCGTGCAACATTTAAAAAAAAAAGTATTCATCGCATCTCATAATAATCGATTTAGTAAAAGTTCAATTTCAAAATTGATTTTTATCGTTAAGTTTAAGCAGACAGACAAATCATTGGACAGCCAATGGACAGATGGATGGACAAGCATTTGGCTGTCTACCCATCTGTCCTGTACGGACAGATGAAAGGACAGCCATGTTTGTTGTCCGTATATAAATTATCCATAAATCATCCGTATACAAATTTTCTGCCTCTCTATATAAATTTTGTAGATTATTTTAAGTTGCTCAATTCTTTTAAAGTTTCATAACTACACCATTTTACATTTTCAAATGTAATTTGATAAGCATTCTCACTATAAAATTAAAATGATCAACTTTCAAAATTACTTCTCTCAATATTTTTATACGGCCAGTAATTTTCCGTACATGGAAATTTTACTGCTTAAATAATAACCTATTTAAAAAGTTCTACGAGAAGTACGTTTGAATTTAAAATGTTTTGCTTCTCTAAATAAAGTTGAAAAAAGTGCCCTATTTTAACATTTTAATTAACTATTATGACATATTTTCCTTATTTTGACATGTTGGCTTGATCCTTCCTGTAAAATGTTTATGTAAACGTCATTAGGAATTCTAAATTACTATTTTTATACAAATCAGCCAAAAGTTGCAAGTATACTTATTTTGTCTATATGTTTGCAACGCTCATTATAAAAAAAAAAAATTTTTTTTTGAGCAGTAACAAATTCTGGATTGATTTAGATGTGTTTGTCTGTATGTCCGTCTGGCCATCTGCTTGTTTGTAGTAAATATTATCTTGGTCGCCAAAAAAAGAAAATATCAACTTGAAATTTGAGAGAAACATTGGAAGCTCTTGCAGGCAGGTTAGCATTATAAAAAAAATACAGCAAATTCGTCAAAGTACACGGCCACACACAGTGCCACATGAACTGAGAACATCTTTTCAACAAAAAATAGAAACAGATCTATTCAAAATTATACAACTTTAATTATATTTCTAGGTAATGCGTATTTAAAATTCAGCCTCAGCCAAATGTAATTTTCTTAGTTATTTAAATTTTGTTGTTATTGTTGTATCTCTTTTAAAATATAATAAATGGCATGAAATGTGTACATTGAATTGTATTTTTATTCTACACTGACCGTCTTATTTCTCTTATGCTTTTTGATTTTTTGAATTTTTGCGGGAGGAGAGCACGAAACTGTTTGCTCTACATATTTTACTCGTTTCATTTTTGTTCTTCTTTCAATTTATCTCATGTCATGATTAGATTTGATTTTCCACTCTGTAACACTTATACATTAACGTACATACATTCATACATATATATATACACACACATACATATATATATATATTATATATATATATATATATGCATACGTATGTATGTATGTAAGTAAGTAGGTATGTTCGTTAATGTTGTTAAATATTCGTTTAGTCATCCACTCGTTCAGTAGTTGCTTGCTCTCAATCAACCAAGCGGGAAGAATGACCTAAATTTGTTGCATTGCTTTATGTATATGCATGTATTTGTGCTTCTGCATACAATTTATATATATATAAGTATTTATATATATGTACATTTAACTATTTTCTACAATACAGAAATCAATTTGCCGAAGACGAAGAAGAAAACGAAGAAAATGTCGAAAAAGTCATTGGTCCCAATTTTGTGTGTTCGTTTGTTTTTCTTTTTTTTTTTGATTTTATTTCACGTCACTGTATTTCTCATTGTGTAATTAAAGTTTCAATTGTCGTCATACTTATATACATGAATGTACATGAATATACATGAATACAAGTACATTTATATGTACAAGAAATAGGTAATGACTTGAATGGAATTTAGTTAACACATCAATGTGTAATATACGAATAAATGAATGTACTGACATGGTTTACATTACAAATATTCCAATGGACTGAATTGAGATAGATGGAATGGAGATATAGGTGGCATATCACACATATACATACATACAAGTGCCAACCAAAATAATGAAAAAAAAGAATGTAAATATTTGTTGAAACAAGTGAAAATTTTATAATCAGAGTTGAAGTGAACTACTTAATTCCATACAATATCGCACACGCCTATTTCAATTTAAGCACACATTGAATATTGCAAATCTAATGCAAAAAGTTTTACACTAGGTTTGGCGCAATCATACGCGACTTATAAGTACTATCACCACTAGTTGCCATTCTAAAGCCCGTATTTAATTTTATATACGAAACTTAGTCTTTTTTGAAAAGTGGAGCCTTTCTGAATCTCCAAGACCAAATTTTTAGCTCTCAACGGACTCATCAACTAGTTATTCTGTAAGAATAAGAGATCCAGTTTGCCAAAAATGGAAAAATATGTGTGAAAGAGCACTCATTTTCTTTGTGAGCCATACAGTCACTCTGAAGCCAACTTCAATAACATCAATGGACATTGGAATATCAATAAAAATTTTTATATTGTAAAATTCACAATAACAGAGTACAGAAAATTGACGCACACAAAATTGAGTCTACTTCAAGTTGAGCTGCTTCTTCTTGGAATTGATAAATTGCAACTTTTCATGTACCATTTGCTGTGGCACCTTAAGTGTCTGGTACACTAAATAGAAATTTTTACTCTAGGATTGGTAGTCAGTATAATGACTACTTCATAATTTGAACGATTTTTGATATGAAGATCTATGAAATGGAATAAGCTTAGAAGTTCACTTACATCACTAAATCGCAAAAACTGAATTTACAAAAAATTTTACCTGAAATGACATTTTTCAAAGATAATATAAAATGATTTTTTTTTTCCAATAAAAAATTTAATAAATTTAATACGGAACAATCTATTAAATTCCTTGTTATTTTAATATTTTATTTAATTTTAATATTTATAGCGTTGATGATTGACAAAATTTTCAAATATTTTTTTGTTCAAATTTAAGGGCATATGAAAATCGATTAAGCACTAAACAATTCTTTTAATTAGATTAAATTGATAAGTTTAGAATGAATTCAATTCAGCATAAATTAAAATCAGTTGAAGAAGAAAACATCACTCAAAGTTTAAATAATTTTTTTTGGAAAACATTTGAAGGAGATTTCTCAGAAATTCTAAGCTTTCAATTAAAGAAAAAATATAATAAAAAAAAAAAAAATAATACGCAAAATTAGAGGAAGAAGAAATTACCGTTAAATTATATTACCGTTACAAATATAATCATCAATTATATATGACCATTTTTTTTAAAAAATATACGTAAATCAAGAGCCATTAAATTAACTAAAAGGTATTGAGAATGAGAGAAAGTGGCGCACAAATGTAAGTTGTTTTGGGCTTGTGCTTACTTTATGTGTGCATGTTTATGATTCAATCGTAAAATGGACAAAATTACAAATAATTTGCTGTACAATTTTTGTATGTATTGAGATACTAATGAATTCATTAGCTTACCCAACAAAAACTAATAAACATTATCATTTTGTTATTGGAACATTGACCTAGTATCCTCCTTTTATTGACTTGACACTTAATTTATGTGTAAATAATAATAACAACAACAACAATAACAAACAATACAACACAACAACAAATAAATAAATAAATAAATAAATAACAACGACAACACCAGCAAAAAAAAAATTATAGAAAAGAAAAAAGGCCAAGCATACTCGATTGTGAATTTTCCCAAAATGTCATCATTAAATAAATCAATTTGTAATGTTCTACTGGAAATATCTTAAAAAATCATCATTATCACAGTTTAAGATAGTTCGATAGATGATAATTTCACAGTTTTCCCAGTTAATGATTTATTTTGTAATATTTTGTGACATTTCGACAACATTTTATTGTCTCTCTCGCACAACTGATTTATTTATATATAATATTTAATATCTTTTGTATTATTCTTTGTATATGAAAGAATTTTCATTTAAAAGAATAACAATTTTCTTGTTATTTGTTTTAGCCGTGCGTTATGGACGTGTACCGAAACGTTCACGTGAGTTAAATGGCGTTGTTACGTCTTCATCATCAGCGGAAGACATTAGTACAACATTAACAGCAACAGTACAAAGTATAGCAGCGATAGCAACAGGAACTGCATCAGCAGCAACAGCAGCAGCAGCAGCAGCATCAGCAACAGCATCAGGATCATCATCAGCATCAGTAGGCGTAATATCAGCAACGACAATTGCTATAACGAATTCATGCGATTTACGTTGCATTAGTACACCGGGCACTCCAAATACACCACAAACACCACAAACACCACAAACACCACAAATGTGTTCCATAGCGTCATCACCCTCAGAATTGGGTGGCTGTAATGCCAATAATAATAATAATAATACAAATAATAGCGGTCTCGGTGGCCCCGGTGGTCCAGTTGTTAGTGGCAGCGTAGTAACCGGACTCAATTCACAAAGTTTAAATGCAAGCCACGATAGCCACGATGCCATGTTGGGCGGTGGCACAAGTAACGAAATGTCCGTTTACGATGTTATCATGTGTGTTTCGCAAGCTCATCGTCTTAATTGTTCATATACCGAAGAGCAAACACGAGAACTAATGAGACGACCTTTAAATGAGCCACCAAATGGGGTAATCAAATCTTATATAATTAAATAATTTTCATGTTGAAACAACGATCTAAAAACTCGAGTACCAAATTTTTTGACTACTTTAAAATTTTAATTGAATTATTCTACATTAGTTATTTTATTTTTTTAAATACAATTGCATTTGCTTCTTCCTTAGGAGAAGAAAATTTTTTGAGTCAAGTTCTTTAAGCAATCATGCAAAGAAGAAATGCAGAAAGAACAATTTACTATCAAATTTTCCTTGTGAAAGCGATTAATTTCTATTATGTGATGATGGGAAAGTGTTTATAAAAAGCTTCTAATTCTATGATTTGTATTTAATCTGTTGGGTACTTGATTTTAAAAGAACATTTAAAATATTAAGTGCTGCATATTTTGGATTAAAAGAAAAAAATAAAAACTATAGTAAAAAAATATGGGCAAAACTTAGGGACCTCTTACCAAACACCCATCGCCACCCTCACCTTCACCCACCACAAACCCTTTGTAAAATATAATTTACAATGTAATATAAATTTTATGATATTTAAAGCTATTTAATTTGCCTCTTTCTATGGATTATTGTTATGTGATGTTGTTTGGGGAATTAAGGTACTGTCATCCGTGCCAGATAGTTTGCAATTTCAAAAAATATGGCTTTGGCAACAGTATGCGGCCCGTGTAACGCCGAGTGTACAACGTATTGTTGAATTTGCTAAGCGTTTACCAGGTTTCTGTGATTTTACCCAAGATGATCAATTAATACTAATTAAAATGGGCTTCTTTGAAACGTGGCTAAGTCATGTTGCCCGACTAACAGGCGATTCAAGTTTAACATTCGATGATGGCACCTACATAACGCGACATCAATTAGAAATTGTGTACGATGTAAGTTATAATCATTAAATTTGTTCTCTATTCGAAATTTAAGATTTTAAGATTTTAAGATTTCTATTTTTGTGGGTTTTCTTTTTTTTTTCTCTAGAGTGATTTTGTTGTGTCGTTATTCAATTTTGCCCACACATTAAATGTTTATGCATTAAGTGATACAGAGATCGGTTTATTTTCGGCAATGGTATTGCTGGCATCGGATCGTTCTGGCATCTCTGAACCGAAAATGATAGCCCGCACTCGAGAACGTATTACTGAAGCACTGAGAGTACAAATTGTCCGTTCACGACCAGGTTCAACGCAAGCGCTACAATTAATGCCAGCCCTTGAGGCTAAAATACCTGAATTACGTTCATTAGGGGCTAAACATAATGCCCATTGCGGTTGGTTACGCATGGCTAAACCGCGCCTACCTCCACTTTTTGCCGAATTATTTGATATTCCATTGGAGGATGAATCGTAAAATTAATTTTGGGTTAGCCATCAACCCTAAAACGAGCCTTTTAACCAGATCATCTAATTTAATCTTAAATATGATTTGATGGTGAATGAATTTGACACAATCGAACAATAAATTTAATTCGACAAAACTAGTGAATGTATCACTTCAAATCACTTCAAACTTCAATCAATCACTTAAATCACTACTTCTAATCCAACTACTACTACTACTCCTACTTTAATAATTATAATGATTAATGATTGTTAAGCAAAAATTTTGCATTATCATTTATCTTATTATTATTATTAATGTTATTATGATTATTATTATTATTATTATTATTATTATTATTATTATTATTTATTATTATTACTATTATAAGTTTTTTTGTTTGTTTTTTCTTTTAAAAGATGAAGAATGTTTATTGAAAGCTCTAATTTAAAACTGACTGAGATCAAATTTTGAATACTCACCACACAAATGATTTTTTTTTTAGAAATTACTGTTGCCCCCCAGGCGTCATATAACGTATGAATATTCTCATTTAACGCTTTTCCACAGTATGTATGTGGATGTGCCCTAAGATTAGTTTGGCTCATATACTTCATATATCATTCATTATAATGCAATTTTATTAAATTTTGTGTCAAATTGTTCATTTGCTTGTTGGACAAACAAATGGATAGATTGTATCAGATTTTAACTCTATGAATGTCTGTGCTATTCACTTTTAGAGTTTCGTTCCTAAAGTGACAAACTATAAAAATATAGAAGAAAATTAATTTAAATGTGACACTTGAATAATGTTTTTTAAGCAATAAAAAATTATGTAGCAGTTTGATGGGCTAAAGCAAAATTATATGCGCATATTACTGAAATAAATGTAAATGTATTCAATCAAATATAAATATTAATAACAAATAGAATTAAATTCAAGCGGAAAAACTATAATTATAAATAATTTTGGAATACTCATTTAATCAATCAGCAAGGGAATATCGAGAGAGTTGAAAAGGCTGAAGCTAAACTTCTGAATTAAAGGCAAATTTATGAAATTGATTGATCATTCTTCTTCATTTTAAAATTATTTGCGGACCAAAAAAATATTTACCATAAAAATTCATTAAATTCACGACTCATATTTTATATAAGAAAAGATAAATTTCATTGATAAGTCTTTCATGATGTAAATGGTTGAGTGAAATTACCTTCATGAAACAAAAAAAAAAAAAAACAAAATAATCAAACGAAACAGCAAAAAAGAGAATCTTAAAGAAGGAGTAGAAAAGAAAGAAGGCAAATGGCAAATGTATGCAAACAATTAAAAATAAGTAAATAACGCAAAAAAAAAACAAACAAAAAGAAAGAAAGAAATTTGATCCTAATATTTTATAAGATTTAATATTAAATACTAATGGTAATAATGATAATAATAATCTATGTATCTGTATAATATTTTAATGAAAGCCATTAATATAAGAAAGATATGAAAACGCAAATAGGAAACATTATAATTAAGTATAAATTAAGCGAATAGAAGAAACAAATCAAAAAAAAACAAAAAAAAACTATTTAAATTATAATATAGAACAGAACTGAAAATTTCATGCACAACATTTTTTCAAAATTATATCTTCTATAGATGTATACAAAACTACATTTAGATATACATAAATATATAAATATATATATATATATGTAAATATATATATAAAGCATTAAATGCAATACTTACATACACATAGAAATATATGCTAAACAATATGCTACAAAAAAAGTAAGCAAATAAAAATGTACGACTATAAGTGTGCAATCGTTAATTTTTTAGATAAAAATTATTGTTATCATGATTATCGCTCAACGTTATCATTATAAATAACATAATGATCATTAACTAATTTACATAATAATAAATTGTATTAAACCATCATTATCATTATATAAGATCATCATAATCATTATAAACAGCAGCAGGATCAAAAACAGTAGCAGTCGCAGCAGCAGCAGCAGCATCAACATGAGCATAAACATCACTATTAACTCTTATAATAATTATCATGATCCTGCTTCCACAATTTCTTTTTGTAATATCATTATCATTATATAAACACATAGATTTCATTTGACAATTATACATCTCATGCCTAAAAATATTTTCTTGTTGTTATCTCATCATCATCATCATCATCATCATCGTTTTTTTCTATATGAGATGTCTCTATGGCACACAAAAGCAAAACAAAAAAAGAAAACAAACAACCGAAAACCAAACAAAACAACAAAATTGCTATGCGAGATTTAGATACACTTAGATATTTATTCCAATTGTATTAATATTCATTAAGTTGTGCATAAATGCGCCAATTTAATGTAATTAAAAGCTCCGTTAATGTAATAATTAAAATCTCTCTCATTCTCACACTCACTTTTTCTCTCATTTTTCTCTCATTTATACGATGATCACAATAATTTTTGGAACTCAATTTGAAAGGCATAAAATGACTTGCAGTGAAATATAATTTGGCAACATTATTATTATTAAAATGAGTGGCTTGCTGTGGACTCATATTTTTTTGTTTTTGTAAAGTGTCAAGTTACACAAATCCAAAACAAGGACCAAAACAATAAACAGAAGTAGCATTAAGAAACATAATTTCAAACTTTATATATAAAAATTCAATAAAATTCTATAAAATATTGTACAAAATAAATTTATCATCGTTCTCTTCATCTCCTTAATGCCTTTTCTTTGGCAATAGTTTTTGCACTTTTCTTAACAAGCAAATAAACCTTTATAATTTGTAACTTGTAATTTTGGAATATTCAAAGTAAATTTTCTGTATTCTTTTCAAAAAACGAAAATTTCGGAATGTGATAAATTCATGATTGATGTTACATCCAATAAAATTCAAGATGGACAAATATTAAACGAATAATTCAGTTTTTATTACGATAACAATACAAATTCTTAATTTTGAAAATGTTTTAATTTATTTAAGCTTCGTTAATTTTTTAAGCAAAATCGGTTTATATTTTATTTTACTTTAATAAATATTTAAAATTACATGTAGCTTAACCTAATGTGGCATATGTTATTTTTTGAATTAATCCATTTTTATAATCAGTTCGTCACAGTTTACCTTAACCTTATTTTAAAAATCGAAGTCATATTTGAACTATAACTTGAACTCATATTAAATGAAAACTTTTGTTCTTATACATTCATGGACAATCTGTGGCCGTATTATTTTCCCCATTTTAAATCTGTAAATTCTCCCTTCAAGTCATTTTTTTTATAGAATTTGAAAATAATAAATGAAATAGTATGAAACAGATGTTTCTCTTTGAATTTGCACAATAAGACTTGTGCCAATAACTTATGCTCTAAAAAAATTTAAAAAGAGAATATGTAAGGCAGAGAATGAGAGAAAAAAAACGAGAGAGAGAAACCGATCAATACAAAGCAGAATTCATTAAGAGCAACAAAAAGTTAAAAACCCAAACAACATTTAAGAGCATCGACATTTTTAAAGAAAAAAAAAAAAAGAACAAAAATTAAAAGAAAATTATTATTATATAATTATTTTGCCAGCCTTCCATTGAATCTGATTTTAAATCGGAATATTGTTATTATTGTTAGTTAGTCAAAAGGAAAAAACTAAAATCACAAACTTTACATATAAAATATAGAAAAAAAAACATAAACAAAAGCAAAAAATAAACAAAAACAAACAAAGAAAAATTAAATACAATAAAATAGACTTTAATAAGCAAAAAAGGGGGCGAAAAAAGTTCATATTAATTAAGGAGTTAATTAATTAATCAAATAATTAATAAAAATGGGCCATTTAATAAAAATAAACAAAACAACAAGAAGAGAAGAGAATCTGAATAAAGGTGACAAAAAGGCACAAAAAATATTGCTTTTAGCATTAATTTTCTTCTTCTTTTTTTTTTGTATTGCACAAAAACTCATTAATTACTTACACATACAAATTATAAATTATCATCATCATTCGTAAATCGTGGCGAACAATTTTTTTTTTTTGTATAATGTGAGATATTTTTATTTTTGCATATTCAAGAATATAATCATTTTTTGTTTACACTCATACAAGCATATTTATATACGTATAATTTAATTTAAACAAAATTTAAAAGGAATATTAAAAATTGAAATGATATAATTTGATTTTTCATGAGATTCAATATTTGAGAGAGTTTTTTTTTTCTATTTTATTCTATTTAGTATTATTATTATATTTTTCTATAATTCACAAACGTACATACTTTATTTATATATAAAAAGAAATTATTGTATAATTAAATTGTGTTGCACACATTCATTGAATTAATTGGTGCTATTCATTCTTCCAACTCCTTTCATCATACTTTAACCAATCAACCAATCAACCAAGCTTCTCCATTCCTATTCATCATCCGTATAGTTCATAGGAAAAATTTTATGAAATGTTTCTTTTGAAATTAAAATTGTAATGACAATATGTAAATGTTAATCATTATGTTTAATTTAAATACGTATTATTTTTGTAATTTTCTCATTTCAAATTGAAAAAAAAATAAAGGAAATTTCGGTATTCGGATGAACATAAAAAGCGAACAACTAATAAAAAAATAATTCAATACAAATTTGATTTAAATATTTTATTAAATCCTTTTGATCTCATTCTATGATTTTCCATCTTTTCAATTACTTTTGTTTTTTCTCTTTAATGTTAATTATGACGATTTTCTAATGGCAGTCATAAATCGTAATCGTAAAAATTTTATAAGGCAAAGTGAACATAAAATTTTCTATTTTCCGAGAGTTAAATGTCAAATAATAAGCAAAATATCTAATAAATATTTTTGTTAGTTGTGACGTATAAAGTATAAATAATAAAAAAGAATTCTCAATAATAATTAGCCGATTATAATTGACGTTAATCGTACGATTATATTATTTTTAAATTTACAAAATTGCAAATACTCAAAAATGAGTATCCATTCGAATTCAACACAAATTTCCTGTTTCTTTTTGCTTTTGTTTTTTCTTTTCTTCTAATTTTTAATTCATCTACAGCCACACCCATCACACACACAAACATACATATAAGTAAAATTTGTTGCATTATAAGAAAGATACATAAATCACAAATCTTAATTAATTCAAATTCAATTAATTTAAATTAAGTGTTTATTTTATTTTATTTGATTTTTATAAAAATATTTGAAATTTCAAAGGACGAGTACACAAAAATAAAATAAAAGGCTTTTCTTGTCCTTTCTTGTTTTTGTGTATATTAATTTAATTTATTTCGTTTTGAGTTTTCTATAATCATTCTCTAAACATTATCTGGAATTTTTTTTTTTTTTGGTTAGAAAAAAACAAGTTAAAATAAACGTAAAACCGTAAATTTTACTTTCTGTATGATTTTTATAAATTTTTTGAAAATTGACAAAATGAGAGAAAATGCAGTTCTTTATGAAATTAATTTGATTGAATTAATTAATAATTAATTAAAAAGAATTCATTTCCTACTTCAATTCACTTCTTGACATATCGTTCTCCTCTTTGATATTAAAGTTGCATATTAATGTAGCTTTATTTTTATTTTAAGCTTGAGTTATACGTGCGTTACTTAAGAAGAAAAATTCTTGAATCTATAACACAAAAAGTCGATGATTCTAAACATATTGTTCATTTGTTACCTTGAAAATTAATGCATAAAATAAAATCTATAATGAATTTCTAATGAATTTAATTTATATTAACTTATATAATCTCACAAAAGCGCATTTCAATTCTCTTTATTTATATATTTTTTTGCCTATATTTGGGATGATTATTAATGATAATAATTGTTAGTGATATGAGAAATTTAAGCCATTCTAGCGAATTGATTTGAGTTGTGTACGAACAAAATTTTGTAGTTTTATTAAAACGCCTCGTAATATGAATAAGCGCAATACGATTACAACTGTGTAATAAATTAGATCGTATTTTAAGCAAATAATTTTCCTCTCATTCTCCCTTATTAAAAACGTAGAATAAATGTTGTTTTACTCGCCCAAACCTTTTAAAAATCTATACATACATGTAATAACAAAAAAATAGATCACTGAATTATAACGAGTGACAAAATAGTGACACTTTAATTGTCAAATTTATTTTTGTAACTTTTTCATAAATTGCATTGAACATGTTGAGTAATTTTTTAACTCCTGTTAAATGTTGTTTTTCTTTTCTTTTTGTAAAATTCCACATAAAATAGAGAAATATTCATTTTGCCGTTTCTGCTGTTTTTTTTCTCTATTCATCATTTAGATTTCTAAGCCTGAGTTTAGAACAATTTCACGACTCAGAATAAGACTACAACGATAATTTCAAGAGCAATAATAGTAACAGCAATTAATTAATTTTTTTTTGTCATCCCAATTTTCCATACAAAAAAAATATTAATTGAATTAGAAGAATTTTGTGTCAAATGTTTTTTAAATTAATAAATAACAAGTTGCGCATTTTTGTATTGAATAACTTACCAAAGAAAAGAGAGTAAGCACATGAATTGTATATAAATTGAATTATAAATTATAAATTCTTTAGTTTGTTTTAGTCTAAATAAAAAAATGTAAATGTATACAAAAAAATTGCGGAATGCCAAAATAAGAGATACTTATGTTATTTCAAATCTAGAAAATGAATTCAAACACAGGGAAATGTTTTATAAGCTGATACAATCTGATACAATAAATTAATAAAGAAATAGTGATGTTTCCTTTGGGCTCTTAAAATTTCTTCGCTTTTTTTTTTTCTCTGACTTGCAAAAAGTCCTAGATTGTATTGTAAGTAAGGACATATCTGCGCCATGAATTAAAAAAAAAGCTTTTTGACAAAATTACAACTTGCCCCCACACACACACACACACATACATGTAGGCACTTACGTTCATGCCTAATTTTTATGTGTAATTTTTATATAAAAGTCTAAATTATGAAATACAGGCCTTAATTAACGTCAAATATATATGACCATTACAACTTCTCTTTGTAAAATTTTTATGTACACGTTATTCAATAAGTTTTTGCTTCAATGTATAAGTATAAAAATTTGTAAATCGAATGGGTCCACTTATCATCTAAATCAATGATGTTTGGGCCAACGGCAAGCAAAAATTTTGTCAAATTTAAAGGTAATAGGATCATTTATGCGATCAATAGAATTTGTTATAGAATGTCAAATATTACACAACTAATTTAATTCAAAACTTGACATGGATTCATAAAAATAAGTTGAGATATCTCTATTTTTGGGCATTGCAAACCTTTTTGACCAAATGAATGAATCTGGAGAGATTCGGATGATAAAAATACAAAAAGTTAAACATTATGCAAGCTTATTGAAAAACGTAAGCTCATATTCCGTTTCCTTTCCCACAATGTAAAATGAAATGAATAAATAAAATAATAACGGTAATTTTTAGTAGAGAACGCAAAAACTCGCTCGCATTACATTTAGCATCAATTACACTAACATGAAAAATTCTAAATGTAAATTGAACTATATAAAAGAGAATGAAATATACCCAAATTTATTACGACTAATACAAAAAAAAAAAAAGAATAATTGACGAAAATTATTAATAATAAAAAATGTAATAAAAAGTGTGACAAAGCGAAATTTTCATAATCTATAATTATAACTAAAGAAAAATTGAAAAAAAAATCTACAGTAAAATAGAAATAAATTTCTAAAATCAATATTTTTTTATATTTCTCATTTGAATGAAATTTATTTAATTTCTCTGCTTCATTATTACTTCGAACATTTTTTACAAAATAAAAATTTTTAAAAATCGTACATGCATATAAATATAATAAAAAATTCAAAGATCTTCTAATTAGCTAATTAGCACATGGGAGATTAAGATAATCATAATCATATTGATAGTGATAATGATGTAGATGTAAATGATTTATTATGATAATGAACTTAATCATCACGTGGTTTTGGATAGAATTGTGTTAAAACTTTACATATCTCAGAAGCTAATTCAGGTGAAGAAGCTGCCAAAATACGTCTTGACATTAAATCGAAGGGACCACCATCTGGATCCAAAATAATGCCACCGGCTTCACGTACAATTAAATCGCCAGCACAAACGTCCCAAGCATGTGTGCCAAATTCATAATAAGCATCGGCAGCACCTAAGGCAACCATTGCCATATTCAATGCTGCTGAGCCCAAAAGACGGACACCATGAGATTTATTCACCAATTTCATCATATTTTCATGGATGACTTGAGTCTTTTGTGGATTTCTTGATGTACCATATTCGCACATTAGTAAAGCTTTAGATAATTCTTTTTCGCCGCTTACTTTAATTTGCTTCTCATTGTAAAATGCCCCTTGGCCACGACGTGCATAAAATGATTGTGATAATAAAGGATTGTAGATATAAGCTAATTCGGTACATTTATTCACCATTAAACCAATTGAAATGCATGAATGAGGGAAAGCATGAACAAAATTCATTGTACCATCAATAGGATCTATTATCCATGTAGGAGCATCAGTTAATTTGGCCGGTTTGCCCGATTCACTGCTTTCTTCCTCGCCAATAAATCTAAAGGTTGGGGAGAATTTCAAAAATATTAACAATTTCTGTTATTAAAACTTGGAATTTTACCATTTCATTTAAAAATTCCAACAAGATGTAATATTTTTTCCATTATAATTCATTTAGTAGGTCCTTACAATTTTATAGTCTTACACAAAGGTTTTATTTTTATTCTATTTTTTTTTTTTTTTTTTTTTTTTTTGGGAAAAATTTATAAGATTTTATGGAAGAAATTTTCAACATTGTAATTGATAAATGATTGGAAAGTCTTATATAGGCCAGAAGAATTAAATAAAAATTAATCAATGCGAAAAATCAAGAACGAAAATTCAGAGTATGAATTATGACAAAATTTGTAAAAATTACATTGTTACGCCACGACAACAAGTATTACTAGCAATGTGACGCCTGACTTTTAAGAAGAATTTATTTCTTACTTATGTTTTGGGAATTCTTTTAAAATGCCATTCATTAATAACTTTTCAACTTCTTTATCCGTTTCTGTAACCAAATCAATGTCACTTTGTTTAAGGACGAAATCTTTACGGCCATCATTACGAGATGTGATTATCTATTAAAGAAAACAACAAAAAAAAAACTTACTAACGCATGATTAAATTATAAATATATTGAATTAATTAAAAATGCAAATAAATTTTTTAACGAACCTCACCGGCTTTCTTAATTAAATCTGATACAACTTGATGACATTGATTTAAATCCACATCTTCCGTACAACTCATTTTTCTATAAAATATACTTTTTATATTTGTTGATAATAATTTATAATTTCCAACTTTCCAGAGTTCTTTTATAAGCATAACAAAATTACACTGCTTTATATTTGTTTTTTTTTTTTATTTAAATTAAATACTTAACCTTCAAAATTTTGTTTATTATCGTTATTATTATTTTTACAAGTTGCGTCCACCACTACAATAGTTTAATCGTATAATTAATTATTTTTTCCACTTCCTACATTAATTAAATTAAAATGACAACAGAAGCAAAACACAAACCTAAACATATGATTCATTATTAGATTGACCCACAAAAAAAAACAAAAAAAACAAAAAAAAAATAGAAAACCCTAGAAACAAACAGTATTACCAGATATAAAACAATTTTTATGACGTTCAATAATGTTTAGAAAAGTTTTCATTTATATGTTAAATTATAGATCGTGAGCGAAATATTAGATTTATTGATTAGATTAATGTATTTGATATTTGATACGATTCCAATGTTAGAAATTATATTATATTAAATTATTTTAGTAATTCTTCAACTCTTTAACTTCACTTTATAATATTTCTTAATGGCAAGACTTTTAGTTATTTGTCTAATACCGTTATTTTTTTGAATGTGGACATAAAGGATTTTCAGGCGCTACACTTGATGTATGCATCCATATTTGATGAAAGAAATGTTAAGTAGATAAAAGAAAAGGAAGAAGAAGATAATAAATTAATTTGTTGTTGCAATGTTCATTATAAATTAAAAAAAAAGTATTTTTTTTCATATAAATACAATGAAAGTAAGAAAATGAAATTACCATACATTAGGAATATTTGTAAGAATGTGTATTTGTCGTAAGTAGAAAACTTTTATGATACTGAATTTTGTCATAAGAAAGAAACAAGTAAATGAATGAGAGAGCAAAATCAAAGAACAATTTCTTGCATTTCGTTCTGCATCAATAACTTCGAACAAGAATATTATGCTTTTAAGGAAACCACCCGGGGAAAATCTAGTGTAATTTTTAAAAATGAAGAATAATAAAGGATCAACATATACTTTATTTTTCTTATACATTTAATTGCATAATCCATTTCATATAGAAGTTATTCTTTGTGAATTTAAATCATCTTCATTCATTGTAATATAATTCCAAGTAAAATGCAAGTTTAATATCTTTGTTCTCATTAAATTTTCTACTTTTTTTTTTATTATTTTACTAATTTGTCTAAAAATTGTTACATTATTGATTTTTTGATATGTATTCGTTACTTAGAGTCTTATGCTGTATTTTAATATTTCCCATTTTTTTCGATGCAATTTTTTTTCAAGCAGATTTTATTTTATGTTCGTATTGTAATTTTTTTCCTTTTTTTTTAATTATGCCTTTAACATTTATATTTGTATGTAAAACATTGAAACATCTAAAAATTTAGGTAAATTGTTAATAAATATTTTCTAAAAAATAAAAATTTCTCTTTAAAGAAAAAACCAGAAGTTTTGAAACAGTTTATAAGCAGTTATAAAATATTACACTAAAATAAAAATAAAAAAAACTTTAAAAATGTATAGAATGTAATGTTTTATCTCATTATTTGATATTTGTACTCTTGAATTAGATTTTTGTGTAAAGATTTTAGTCTTTACTTTAAGCAAATTTCAAATAATTCTATTAACTGATCGATTGTGTAAATGAAAATTCTTATTGTATTAATTGTAATAAAATGTAAAGTGTTTAAAATAGTGTCGGATGCTTTAAGTTATTGATTTAACATTATTTTGTAAAATTACTAAAGCTCGTAGGTTTATTTGAGGAATATTTATAAAAACCAGAAAACTTCATTTATAGGAAATTTTATTCAAATTAAGTAGATGGAAAAATTTTGTGAACTGAAGATGAATCTTATTAAAAAAGTTTACGATTTCTCTAAAAAAAAAAGAGAGAGGAGGGTCTAGAAATTTTTGAATATCTTTTTATTTTATCTCCCACAAAAAACAAATCTTTATTTTTTTGATTTTCACCATTATTTGCCTAACTTAGGCTACTAAGAGGCCAACCAGTCAGAATATAATTCCTCTACTTACTTATATTCAGTTCTTTTTTTTTGGTTTTTTCTTTGACATCTAAGTCATGAGAAGTTATTTATGATATTTAATGGTGAGTCCTAATCGATTATAATGGCTGTATTTAGTTTCTTTTATGATACTTCTGTATCAGACGAAAACACGACTTTCTAATACTGTAATATAATTTGAATATAATTTCTCTCTCATTCGTCTAACGGTTTATATTATAAAATGACAATAAGTCACAAGAAATTTATTTTTCTCAAGCAGCAACATTTTATATCAAAATCAATTTTGCCACAGAGAGGATTTACAAAAAAAGTAGATAGAAAAGGAAAAACTACAAACTGAATTAATGAAACAACATTTCAACAATTTCACTAGAAGATGAGGAAAAAATTACAACAAAAAAAAAATAATGCATGCATTTATTTTTCATTTACTACAAAGGGCAGAAAGAAATGTATTACATAGCAATAATAAAATTAATAATAATAACACTACGATTACAACAACACTTTTACTTTTATATATATGAATAATAATAATAAAACAATAATAATAAACGGAATAATAACACAAAAAGGTTTGTTGTACATGCAAAAAATTAAATAAAAAAAAAACAAATTGCCAAGAACTGAACTGCACAAAAAAAAAGTTAAACTGCTTTGTGCTTTATTTTTATTTCATCATAATTCATGATGTTTGTTCAATTTCTTGTTCTTTTCTGCTTATTTATTTTTACTTTTTTTTATTAAATTTATACATATAAATTATGTAGAAATTGTTAAAAAGCGAAAGTTAAACAAGTCAGGAATATCGCAAAATCAAAAATAACAAAACAAAAAGAAAAACAAGAACAAAAGCAAAAACTGTTCCTTCTCTTTAAAAAGCTATAAAAAGAAAAAAGGGAATAATAATAACAACAACAAGAGCGACAAATGCAATGACTGCTTTACAATGCCATTTTAAAATTAAACCCGAAAATAAATATCACTATATCACTCATTTCTTTGCATTCACTTCACTCCTTCTCTTTCATCTTCCAACACTTTGTTTGTGCTTTGTACTCGCAGTAATTAATGTGTACACGAACGCTTGCATTTAAATATCTTCCAATACATATATATACATACATTGTATATATATACATTGTTTACATGCATATGTAAGTGTGTATGTACGTGTATGCTATGGCAATTAATTTCTATTTAGTTTTCCGTACAACACGAAATTGAAAATCACGTACCACAAAAAAAAATTCATTTCTAATAAGATTTGTGTATGCATTGTATGAATTTGGTTTTTTCATTATTACCGTTACTATTCTCAGTAGAATATTATTGTTACATTAACTACTTTAACTAACCAAAAATTAAATTGTATGCATGATGAAATTACTTTTATTCAATTTTTGTTTGTTTACATTTTCTGTGCTTTTACGTGAATTGTCAAAGTCGCACCCAAAAAAGAAAAAATTAAATGCCATATACAAAAAAACTATTAAATAAAAAATCAATATAATTACAAAAAATAAAAGTAAATATTATATATATATATATATATATATATATTATATGTTTATATATTTATTATAAAAATATAAACACAAATAAAAAGATGTATATTATTTTATTTTACGTTTTACACTACATAAACGAGATTTATATATTTTTTTATAGGTACAACATATTTGAAATATGGGAGAGAGAGAGATAGTGAGAGAGAGGGGAAATACATGTTGAGATAGGTTTCTAAGCATCATTTGTTGTATTAATTAACCATTTAGTATTATTATTGGCTTAATATCATAACTAACTAACGTAACAAATATACACACACATATACATATGCAAATATTTAACAAGTGAGAGATCATCACGTATTTTTCGTCTATAGCTTCTTCATCAATTTTTTTCAATTTTTTCAACTTCTTCAATATCTTCAATTTGATTTCTTATTTGGCTCTTCTTCTTTTTTGTCTTTTTTGTACTTGCACATTCTTACTGTGCCTCCTTTGGCCGATTGGCAAACAATTCTTGAACGATAGTTTCATTGGCTAATGTTGATGTATCACCCACATTACGATCATTGATGGCAATTTTTCGTAATATTCGACGCATAATTTTACCGGAACGTGTTTTCGGTAAACCAGGAGCATACTGTATAACATCGGGCATAGCAAATGGCCCAATACGTTCACGTACCAATTTCTTTAAATCGGCTACCAATTTTACATCAAATTTCTCATTCTCATTTGGCGTTACAAAACAATATAAGCACTCGCCTTTAACAGGATGTGGTCGTGACACAACGGCTGCTTCAGCGACTCGACAATGTTCTGTAAGGACAGCTTCAACTTCAGCGGTAGACATTAAATGACCTGACACATTAAGCATATCATCGACACGGCCAGTTATCCAAAGATAACCATCTGCATCACGCTTAGCGCCATCTCCTGTACAATAATAGCCCGGAAATTTCGTAAAGTAAGTTTCCTCAAAGCGTGCATGATTATTGTATATAGTACGCATCATGCCAGGCCAAGGTTGTGAGAAAACTAAATAACCGTCACCTTCACCATTAATTTCGCTACCATTTTCGTCCAAAAGTGTCGGTTTAACGCCAAAAAATGGAAAGGCCTAAAAAGTAAATTAAACAAACAAAAAACAAAACAAAAAAAAATACAATGATTCATAATACAAATAGCTTAGAAAAATGATTCAATAATTGAATTATTTACCGCTGATCCTGGTTTCATAGGTGTTGCCCCAGGCAATGGTGTTATTACATGACCACCAGTTTCCGTTTGCCAAAATGTATCCACAATCGAACATTTATCTTTACCTACATAATGATAATACCAAAACCATGCTTCAGGATTTATAGGTTCACCGACACTACCTAAAACCCTAGTGTAATAAAAAATTGAAACAAAAAGTGAACACGGGACAAAACAAAAGTGTTTTAAATAAAAAAAAAAATAAGTAAAAACTTTTAGGTTAGGTCTTAAAAGGTTGCTTAGTGTATTAGTATTTATTAGATGGCGTCCGTCAAATAAGTCAACCTTTCATTAAATGCAATGCAAGAATATAGCAATTGTCTTATTAATGGGCCTCCCCCTTGCGATGCTATTATTTTGGTTTTTCACTTATTTTACATACTTCAATGTATCAAGTTTATGCATTAAAACCGGTTCTTCGCCAAACTTCATTAGAGCACGTATAGCTGTTGGAGCAGTATAAAATTGGTTGACACGATATTTTTCGATAATTTGCCAATAACGATCATTATCAGGATAGAAAGGTGTCCCTTCAAATATAACCGATGTAGCACCATTCGCCAAGGGACCATACACGACATATGTATGGCCAGTTATCCAGCCAATATCAGCAGTACACCAATAAATATCGCCCGGCTTATAATCGAAAACAATTTTGAATGTGGTTGCAGCATATAGCAAATAGCCAGCTGTTGTGTGTAGAACTCCTTTCGGTTTGCCCGTTGATCCACTTGTATACAACATAAATAATGGGTCTTCGGCATCCATCCATTCAGGGTAACAAGCGGCTTCTTTATCTTCCATTTCATCTTGCCACCAATAATCACGATCATCTGTCCAAGGTATATCGTGTTCAGCATGACCCTCTTGGCATGGTGTAACCCTTTTTAAATGTGAAACTATAATACATGTCTCCACTGAATGGCCCATTTTATGCACTTTCTCTAATGCCACATCACAAATTGCCTTTAAGTATAATGGTTTCTCACCACGCCAAGCACCATCCGCTGTTATTAAAACTTTCGCCTTACAATCAAATATACGTTCGGCCAATGAATCGGATGAGAAACCAGCAAATACAATGGAATGTATAGCACCGATACGTGCACATGCCAACATGGCAATCGGTAATTCTAATATCATTGGCATATAAATTGAAACACGATCACCTTTACGAATGCCATGTTCCTTAAGAACATTAGCAAAGCGACAAACTTCCTCCAATAATTTGCGATAAGTTAAACCACGGGAATAATCATCGATGTGATTGCCCTCCCTACAAACAGCATAAACAATCAATTATATAATAATTATAATAAGTTGATCCAATCAAATTTATATATAAATCTTAAAATTATGAAAATATCCTTAATTAGAGCATTCAGTGTAACTAGCACAAGCACAAGCACAAACTCTAATCACATTTAAAACACTTTAATGACTATTTTTATTTTTAGCGTAATAGATTGATCAATAAGTTCATGGAAGCCAATTTCTTTTGCATTAATTGTTATTTAATCCATTTCTTTTTTCAAAGGTTGTTCAATAAATTTGAAGAATACAATTTTTCTGTTCTCCAAAGTTATTGAGTTGAGAAATTTTTAATGCAATAGAACGCAACATAATTTCTATTTACATTTTAAGAAATATTTGCCAGATTTTTTTTCAATCGTTTCAATGTTGCTGCCAGAAACTTATTGAACAACCTATATATAGATAAATATATATTTATCTTATATATTGTAATTAGATATTTTAATAAATTTTTTTTTTTTTGAATATCATCACATCAGTCGGCTATTTATTGTACAAATTAATTTTAATTGATTAATAATATTTAGGAAACTTTTCTGCAATTTATATGCGTTTTGTAAACTCAATAATTTTTTGTTCCATGGCCAAAAAAAAAAAAAAAAAACAACAGCTTAATCGAAGAACAAATGACGCAAGGTCATTAGATTTGTTATTAGTTTTTGATATTGAATTTAGAAGTATTTCGTTTATATAATTTTATAATTATGTATATAAATTATTCACACTTTTGTATGATATCAAAGAATAAAAAGTATACGAGGAAAAAGAAAAGATATATATAAAAAATTATCATTCATTCATGCACATGAAATACCTAGAAAAAAAATCAATAATAAATGCTTAACCTTTACACTTAAACTTTTCACAAACAATTCTTTCTAATTAAAATTTTATAAACCAGGCATTTTTTTAAATATTAAAAGGAAAACAACAACAAAACAGCAATAGCAAAAAACAAGCAAGTAAAATGAAAATAAAAAAAAAAAAACAAAACAAAACAAAGCTATTTAACAAAAGAAAACATGAAATCCGCAAAATGTAAATTTGAAAAGGAAGAATGATAAAATAAAACTATTTTATTGTCTGCTCCACCACTTAATAAAATTGATAGGAGAGTATTGCACTTAAATATATTATTCTAATTAAATTACTCCGCTTGTAAAGTGTAATATAATTTATAGGCCCATTTCTACATAAAATAATCCAAAACGGACCTCTAAATTTTTAATTATTTATCCTAAAATTATGCTGTAAATTATGCGCAAGGGAATCGTTGTTTTCTTTTCATGAAAGAAGTTTTGTGCTAATCTAAAAATTTGCCATATTTTAAATTTCAAGGTTAATGAATGAAAAAAGATTTTTCAAAAATTAAAAATCATATTTAAAGATACTTTAGATAATAAGTCGAGTCACTAACAATGTAATAATTTAATGCGCCAGCTAAATGGTTAGAAAAATTAAAAAAGTTTAAAATTTAATGGCAAGACTTTAGTAGCAGTTTTTTGGCACACAGCATATTATTTTCTTTATTAAATTCTTTTGAGACAGATAAAATTGTTTAAAACGTATATTATGCAACACTATGAGATTCAGTAAATTAAAAACATGGATTTGCGCTTTTAATTATAAAATAGAGATATATTTTCAAACTTTTTCTCTCTACATGTAACTATTTGGGCTAACCATATAAAGCTTACGCAATACAGAATGCTCCAATATAGAGTAGCAGCCGAAAAGCTAGCACAATAATTAAGCACAATTTTATATTACAAAAATAGTAGTAATAGAAAAAGAAGGAAAGTGAAAACAAACATAAACGTAAACATCAACGTAAACAAAAAAGTAACGCTAACGTAAAGGGATCTGATTTTGATGACATACATGCACACATTTCACATAAATGAGATAAAAAAAATTTTAGTAATGCAAATTATTGTAAATACATAAACAAAAAATAAGCCCAAAAAAGAAAAATAAAATGCAATTAAAATAAAAACCAAAAAGGCATATTTACGTTTTATTGTAATTCATTACATTCATTACATTTTATAAGCGCTATTTTGAACTACCTAAATTATCATCTTACTATTCTTATTATTCGTACTCTGTTTTTACGAAAGATCCATAAAAAATACATTAGAAGAGAACGATCGTTAAATAATAGAAAAGTTTGGAAAACGAACGACTGAGAGAAAAATGATATAAAGAAAGTTTACATGCACATGGCTGCATGAACGATTACATAGATATATACATATATAGAAGAACCGTAAAAGTGAGAGACGTAAAGAGAGAGAGTAAGGTACAAAAGCAAAATTCACCTGATATTTATGAATCAATAATAGCGGCAACAAAAACAATAAAAACAATAACACAATAACACAATAACAAAAAGATGAAGAAAACCGTTACGAATTATTTTTCTTTAAATATATACGAAGAGAGTTTATTTATTGCGGTGTAATAAAAGCTGTAAAGATTTTCAAAAATTATTTACACTTAATATTTTATTTACACATTTATTTGTCACTAGATTTGTGTTTATATGAATAAATATAATTGCGCTGCCTCCACAATGTTAAGACAGTTAAAATGAAAACAAGCTAACTTGCTCATGTGTTGATCACACAATTGGACCATTTGAATGATCACTTTCTCCTCCTTTCTAATATAATTTATTTTGTATTATTTATTTATTTATTATTTTTTTTCATTGCATCGCTGGCCCTAAACGATAAATACTTTCACTTGAAACAGATCGCAAAACATTTGTGAGATATTTAAGTCCGTTCTTTTTGTTAGGTGCCAATAATTTCCACTTGAATTGAATTTAAATGACGTGTTGGATTATCTACTGAATGGTTTTTCTAATTAGATTATGCGGGAAGTCTCCTAATATATATGATTATTTTATTTGTTTTCTTTTTAATTTTTTTATTCAGATACGCCTTAATCAAGTGACAGTTTTTCAAAATGTTTGGCGGCAATTTTTTTTTTTTTTTACATTTGATTCTCTTCCTTTAATGTTCCCATATTCTTATTGGAGAGTGTCATAATGAAAACACGAAGCAAGACAGAAAGCAAAAAGAATAAACAAGAACAAAACCAAAAAAGAAAAAAGAAAAAAGAAAAAAAGTTTTAGTTGGCCTTGATGGTTAAATAGGTTGTTGTTACTGTTGCTGTTATTGTTCTGTCATAGGAATACTATGAATGACGATTTGCAAATCGTTAAATTAAATTGCATGTGCGCATGTCACAGTCCTCTTCATTTTATGTTGCATATCATTTTTATATTTAACCATATGAACGAAGTTTTCCATTGTATAAATAATATAAATTCTTACAACTTACAACTTACAACTTACAACTTACAACTTTTGCATGTCCTTAAAAAGTCAATAATAAGTCAATTTATAAATAATGATATTTTAGTTATCATTGTTTTTGTTGCTGCTCAACGTTTGGTGCATTTATTTGTCGTTGCACAAGTAAGCTTTCTGCCATTGCAAGGACAATATTTTACATAAAACTCAAATGTTAAAAAGAAAAAAGAACATAATGAAAATTATGACAAAATGAACAAAGGCACAATTATTTACACAATTAGGGCCCAATAAAATAGGCAAAGAAGGTAGCCCCCTCCTACCTGGAAAGTAATTAAGTAAATAATCTTACCAATAAAAAGCAATTGTATCACCTAATCCATTACGTATATTACGATCCAATAAATTATAGCAAATATTTGTGGAGGCACCATCCATCCATTTAATAGAAATCGGCCCTTTATTTATATTGAAATTATATTGGACAAATTTGTTTGGATCGGCTGGCGTTTCCCAATGGAATTGTTTAGCAATGCGTGACCAAAATTCTTCAGGTTTTTCCAATGATTCATCATAAAATTTCTTGTACTCGTCGAAACTTGATATATATGCATTACGACTAATGGTCGGATTTGGACTATATATTGATTTTTCTGATGGCATTTTTTCTGTCTTAATTAATGTGACTTTTTTAAATTTGTTTTCTTTTTTTTATGCTGGATTTTAATTTGATTTGGTTATTTTTTTTTTTTTATTTTGTCAATGCTTTCTACTTTTGTCACCTTATTTTTGGAATCATATGTTATTAGGGTATGTTTTATGTAGGGTAATATTTGCCTTTTCATATATTTCGTAAATTTTTGTTTATTTAAATAAACTTTTATATAGTTATTTATATGAGACACCTCAATTTTTATTAGTTAATAACATTACAACTATAACTCCCTCATAATTCTTCAACCAACTATACCGTTAGAATCGTGAGCGCGTACTAAAAGTTAAAGTTCTAACAAAATATATTTTAGCTTATTCACTTAAAATACGCGTATACTCATATTCAGCTTCTTTGTTCTTCTTATTTTCCATTACGCAAAACTTACAATGAGTTTAAAAAAGAGCTTTTCTTTCTTTCTCCCTCTTTCACACTCTCTCTTTGTAGTTGTTTGTTGGTTTGTCAGTTGCAATGATAATATTTCTCAATTACTTTCTTACTTTTTCTGTCTTGCATTAATGCAAAATAATTTATTTTACTCTGCTTTTTACTACAATCACAATTTTTAATTACTCATAATGTTAATTCATGCAAAACTCAAATGAAATTAAAAAAGTCATTTTATTGTGAGTGTTACATATGTAAATGTTTATTATTAAACAGTATAACTAAATTTTATATTTGTCTGGTAATGCTTTAAGAATAGTTGCCAATAATTAAAGCATTTATTTCATATTGTTCCTTTGTTTAGAAGTTTCTTATTATTTTTATAAATTTTTATTATGTTTTAATTATATATACATCCATATATACATACATATATCTGTGTATATTGCTCATATCGCACACTCACCCATAACCGGATCTTCATAATTGCACAACATCCAGATTTGTTCCATTGTAATTTAATATTTTAACATTTGGCAATACTTTTAAGTGAAGAGTGGGACAGAGGGAGAAGTAGAATTAAGCGGAATAGGGGAAAAAAATAATGTAAGAGAGAGATAAGACAAACTGTGCATAGATTTAATAATGAGAAATTAGAATAACTTACATTCTTTGTGGTTATATTATTTCCGGTAAAGAAATATTGTCATATAAAATTTTTCCGCGATCTAATAAAAACTCGCTAAAACTAATCATAAAAATTTCATAAAGTGTATTTTAATAATAAATCATCATCAATTTCACTGTGAAATAAATATAAAGTGCACTCGTATATTCAAGTAATTATAAATTTATTGGGTCTTTTGAAAAGCTTAAATTAAGTTTTTGATTTTATAATCAGTTTCTATTTGTTTAAAAAAAAATCAATTTTCTTTGAGAAATGAAACAATATTATAAACAATTCATGGCTGCGAGCCAACATAAATTTTTAATATAATTCCTTAAACAACAAAGTGTACGCTAAATAAAATGAATTTCTTATTTGCGATTTGTCTCCCTGATCTTCCTTATGAATAACATTTTAAAAAAAATTTAATGTAATAATGTGAAAAACTAAATTTTCTTCATTAGTACTTTTTTCATATATTTACTTGCTAAACATAGTAAATATATAATATATTTATAAATGGATAAGGCTTAGCGTCTTTTTGAATAATTTTAATGTTCAGTTTCCGATAAAAATTTCTTGTACTGCTCTTCGTTCATTAAATCTTTTAATTCGTTGGGATTTGTGAGATTAACTTTAAATAACCATCCTTTATCATAACAATTTGTATTAATTAAAGCTGGCGTATCTTCAACGGCACCATTTTTCTCTGAAACTTTTCCACTAACTGGTGAATAAATTTCACTAGCCGCTTTAACACTTTCTAAAGCGCCACATTCATCGTGTTGCTTAAGTGCTGTACCTGGTTCGGGTAATTGAGCAAATACCACATCACCTAAAGCCTCTTGAGCATATTGAGAAATGCCAACTATACCAACATTATCATTCACTTCGACCCATTCATGTTTATCAGTATATAAGCGGGCTATTTATTAACATAAATTTAGTAGAGTAAAAATCGAAAAATAAGAAATTATTTTATTATGTTTGAAAGAGAATTTCATTAAAAAAAAAAAAAAACAAAAAGAAACATACACAAAAATATACAAAAATGAGGGGCAACTCTGTGCCCAATTATTAATACAACAGCTGATTGTATCATTTACATACACTTATATAAAAAGATAATTTTGAAAATTTATGCATTTTCTTGATTAAATATCACCATTTACCTGCATTTGACACTGAAGATAAATTGAATTGGCGAACATTCACCTTAATATATTTTTGTGTGATTTGTTGTTTAAAAATGCTTCTGAATCTGGTAAGTAAGACCATTTTTGTTTCTTTTTTATTTGTTTGCTTTTATTGTTATTCTCTTGATATTTATTTATTTATTGTTTAATTTACTTGCGCTTTTATAAGAGATAAATAGGGCTGCCGCAACGTTTATATTTACATGGAATAAAACTAACGATTGTCGCGATGTGATTAATCATAGTAAATATTTTATTAAGTTTTCCAATAAATTTTTTTTTATTATCAATTTGTGCAATCAATCTTTGATGAACTTGAATTGTTATGGGTTATCACTTGTTAATTATTTAAATACTAATAAATTACAAAAACAAAAACTCATCATATTTCGTCAATTTTATTGCTTTTATTGTAATTTGTTTACTCTCATGAGAATTTATCAATTTTTTTTTATCCACCTTCACCTCCACCTCTGCCACAACTACAAACACAAATGTATGATGTATGAACATAGTGCTTTCTTTATTATTATTATTTTTTTTTTTTGGTAAAAATCAGCACTCTCTTCACCACATAAGTAAAAATGTTTGTGTGAGTATAGAGCAAAAGAAGGAATATAGAAAAGAAACAATGTTTTTGATTTGTAGTACATTTTATTTCAAGTGATTGTGGTGATTGTGGTGATTGTGGTGAATAATCATATAAGAGCAGCAGGTGCTGTTTTTGCTGTTGATGTTATTGTTGCTGTTACATCATTTATTGTCGCTGTAGAATTTTCTCCAAAATTGTTACATTCCATTAACACATTTGATGGTAAATTTTGTACATATGAGGTAATATTATGGAAATATCCTCCTAATAAAGCAACTTCCTTTGAAAGATGAGCGATTCGTATCAAAATATCCTCGTTAATTTTTTGGCAATCAGAATTATTTATATTATTTGGTGTTGATGATTGTTGTGGATGGCTTATTTTATTACTCTCACTAATTGTGTCATTTTCGAAACCATCATTATTAAAAGCTGTTGATAGAAATTCACTTTAAGTTAAACGAAAAAATAGAAAAGGCATAATTTAAAGCAAAATTATAAGATTATTGCATGAGTATAATATTGTTATAAATTCGCAAAATAGATGAAGAAAAATAAGGTAACTTATTGAAAAATCTGACTGAGTATAATTACTTCTGATCAAACTGATATGATTGTTGTTGATCCGATTGAGATGCATCAATTGTTGCTTGATCATCGTCACAATTAGAAATGTCACGCATTTTAAGTAATTTTGACTACGTTTTGAGAGGAAATAAAGAATAAAATTGGATAGATCTATGGTTCAGTTTATAGTAACATGTAACACTTTAGTAACACTTTACCAAGCCACCATATTTACGGCACATTTTGATTAATTGATTTAATAATGCAATTACGAGTATCACATTAATCAGCCATAAAACAAAACCTTTAAAAATTAATATCATCATTATCAGGAAATCTTTGGCATTTTTTCCTCCTCCAACAAGATTTATAGCAAAAATAATGCTCAAAGTTAAATCCAAAATGCATAAAATTAATGCAAGCATTATCCAAATAATAATTTCCGGTACATATAATTTCGATTTATGTCTTTTGATATCTAAATAATATTAAAAAAGAAATTGGAAATTGGTTAAAAGGCGAGAAGAAAAATATCTTATCATTACAAATTACAAATTGAATAATTTTTGGAAACTATGACAATTTGGTCGAAATTTATACGATTTATAACTACTTGCGATATATAACTCTTTCTCATATTTTTTAAATTAGCTTTAACATTTTTGAGGATTTTTACAAGCACTAAAAGGAAATGTTGCACTTGGTTGCCTTTGACCACTAAATACTTTAGGCCATCGCTTCTTATCATAAAATTCAAAACTTTAATAAATCAACATTCAAGAGAATGAAATATAAGATTGAAAATTTTGATTAACCCCTCTACGTAAGAAAACCAATTTGAACATTCATTAGATAATATTTCCAATATATTTTTTATTTATGTGAACCACCCTGAGCCTAATGTCTATTCTAAACTTTCCATTTAGGATAATTACCTTTTAAAAAAATAATCATAAATAATAATAATAATAAGTAATGTGAATGCACACATTTATCTAAATTACTTGAACTGACAAAGATTTGTTAATGTAACATAAAATTGTGCATCTATTGTTGGTATTTTCAAGAGATGAAATTATTTAAGAATTTTCTAGATGTTACAGGCATTTGCAAAAACTTATTATGCCTTGTACTTTAATAGATTTTGGATATAAGATAATTTGATATAAGGAAAATGCATACTTAATAAAATGAGGATGGTTATAATTAACCAACATAAAGAAACAGCCAAATAAATACAATTTAATACAAGTAGCTGTTGTGAGTCGTTGCACATTCTGCCAGTGTTTGTTGCCCATATAATGCCTTTACATAATAATATTCCAATAATATTTAATCCAATCCAAATACATGATTGAAACTGAAATTTCAGGAAAAAATTATATTATGAAATGTATAAATAACGTTAGCAGAAATGAAGGAAACAATAAATGAATGAATCATCAATTTCTATGTAAATAATCTAAATTGTTAATTACGTTGATATCATGGAATTGGCCTTAAATGAAAAGTCGCATTTCTAGTTGTTATTGAACAATACATTTCATTAAAGATTTATTTTTGTAGATGCTTCTTTAAACTTTTTACTTTTTTAAACTTTAAAATCGTATTATCATTTATATTTAGCGAATTTGTTGAGTAATTTGGTATGTAAACTTTAACTATTTATTATCACTATTTATTATCGAATTTTATATTTTAACTCTTGCAGTTTACATATTACAGACGATAGATTTTATATAATACTTGCCAAACTGAGATAACAGGCCCAGAAACATAATCGTCGCAAAGCCTTGTAATGTTCCATTTGAAAAGAGGTCGCCATTCTGTTACATTACAATTTTACAATAAATACAATAAATATGGAGTATACAATGAGCAAAGGCAATTCTTCCGCTAATTATTGGTATTCCTTTGGTTTGGGCGAATAAGTAGGCACTAAGAGAATAATAAAATGTGTATTTTTTTTTTTGTTTATAAAGTATTTCGTACTTCTTATCTATCAATAAAAATTATTAGATACTGAGCCACTTTTCCTTTTGAGTTACTACATATGTTTCTTATAACTTCTTATAAAATAAGATCTAAAGAGAAAGTTAGAGCACGCTTAATACATTTAACAGAAATGTTAACAATTAAATTAAACAATTAACAATTAAATGAAATTTAATCTAATCTAATCTAATCTGATCAAATCAATTAATGTGAGCTGATTGCATATTACTACGTCATCCTCCGTAACATGATAAGATTTGAGAATGTGTGTACATCCTACACTTGCATGGGTAAGGTGTTTCATTGTCTTATTTATAAAAATAAAGAATAAATGTACCTCAGCTGGACAAAAAAGAAACCTTCCACTTTTCCAATTTCGAATTTTAATATTCAATGTAGTTCTTTTGGTAATGTCCTTACGATGGGCATTAATCTATGATAACCAAAGTTTGGCTAATTTTGATATGCGTATATGTTTTCAGTTAAATCCAAGCTATTGTCTTAAGTACCGGATGCCAATGTGTCTTACTTTGCTGGTGACATGATCAGAGTTAACGTGTTTACAAGGTTTGACTTGACGTTACTTTAACCAATGTTTCAGAAGATGCAATTGTCGTTATATTAGTAGCAACTACTTGCAATATTTTACTGTAGTATTTTTGAATTAAAATTTTTCTATCTAAGTAAACTTGTATTCATTGACAATTTTTTGTTAAAAATTTTCAACTTTTTTCATTTTCATTTTAGTAAAGTTTGTATATCTATTTGCTATACAAAATTTTGGTATTGCGTACGGGTCGTATTTGCGTGTATTGTATATTTTGCCATAAACGGAAAAATTTTTAGTATTGAATCCTCTTAAGGAATTTTTTTTTTTGCAAATATTTTTTTTTGCCACAAGCAGTTTTGCCAATATTCTTTTTTTATCTGTAAAAAAGTGTAAAAATGTTGAAGGCACTATCATTTAGCCGTACTCTTAAACAAGGCTTAACGACGCAATTGCGTACGTTGGCTTCGCAAGCTATTAATCAACTGTTGCAACTACAGAATACGGAACTATGTTCTGAAGTACCATCACGAGGTTTAATATTGGGCGTGTATGCTGACGAGGAAGACAAACAGGACTCGGGCCTATTAACTCCAGCAGCATCACGCTACAACCAATTAAAAACGAATGGGCGGATGCTGGAGGTGTTACATATGTCCGGTCCGATACCCAAAATAGGAGAAGCTAGACTTCTTTTTGGTATTGAAACAGTAAAAAATCCTTATTATTCAGTCGTTGCTATTGTTGGATTGGGTAAGGAATGTTTAGGTTACAATCCTTATGAAGTTGTTGATGAGCGTAAAGAAGCTATACGAAGGTCTGTGGGTGCAGCATGTATGGCATTGGCGAAATTGGAGACAAGTCGTATAGATGTGGAGAATTGTGGTCATGCTGAATCAGCCGCAGAGGGAGCGCTTCTTGGCATTTGGGCTTATCAGGAACTGCGTGCTAAGGAGAGGCGCTTGTTCGTGCCTGCAATAGATCTATATACTACTAAGGATGACGTTTGTGACATTGAAGGTTGGCGCCTTGGTCTTCAAAAAGCAGCTGCACAAAACTTGACGCGACAATTGCAAGAAACGCCTTCCAATTTGTTAACGCCAATCTCTTTTGCTCAAACTGTTGTAGAAGTTTTGGCTAAATCAGGTGTTAATGTAGAAGTGAAAGTAGAAGGTTGGGCTGAGAGTCAACAGATGAACGCTTTCTTATCTGTAGCTAGAGGCTCATGTGAGCCACCCCTCTTTCTAGAATTAAGCTATTATGGCACTTCGCCAGAAGAACGCCCAGTTGTTATGGTAGGACAAGGTGTCACATATGACTGTGGTGGCCTTTGCCTAAAACCTCTGGATAAATTAAAACGGATGCGTGGTGATATGACAGGAGCTGCTGTCGTAGTGGCTACGCTTCGCGCAGTTGCTGCTTTACGTTTGCCGGTAAATTGGAACAATATATATATACTTTTCCTTTTGTCTTTACACTTTAAATTTGATTGTATGTAATAACTTGTTTAGATTAATATCCGAGGTCTCATACCATTATGTGAAAATATTTTGGGTTGCAATGCTTATCATCCAGGTGATACCGTTTTAGCCATGAATGGCAAACACATTCATATGCAAAACACGGCTAATGAGGATATGTTGGTACTCGCTGATGCTCTTTTATACGGTCAAAATTTCTGCCCCAAATTTATAGTTGACGTTGGTACTACATCTTGGTGTATGCGTGATGCATTAGGTGAGGCTGCGTGTGGCGTTTTCACTAATTCGGAAATATTATGGCAACAAATAAAACATGCCAGCATGCACACTGGAGATCGTGTGTGGCGTATGCCTCTTTGGGATTATTATACATCACTTATAACGCCAGGAACTTCAGGCGATGTAACTAATTGTGGTAAGGGTCGTTGTGCTAATCCATGTAAAGCAGCCGCATTTTTAAGAGAATTTGTGCCATGCGGTCAATGGATACATATTGAGGCGACAAATGTTATGTACACAAATAGTAAAGATGTTGAGTATCTGCGTTATGGTATGACTGGCCGACCCACTCGCACGGTTATCGAATTTATTGCTCAAACATTATGTAAAGATACGGCCCCAAAATTGCCTGAAAAAGAAGTTGTGAATGCAAAATAATAATATCGACTCTTAAATTACCAAAATCTCTATTAGAATTATAACCAATGTCTTGGAGATTGTTGTGTAACTGTTACGACTTATCATATATATACAAATTGCATTCTGTGATTATTTTAATGTATTCTCAATATTACTTGTACGACGTCTTAATACCATTTTTTTATATTTTTGAACAATGTAAAATCTATATGTAAAAAAAAAATTCTATATAAAATAAATTCATTAAAAAAAATATTTTTTATTACCAATGTTCTTTTTCGAATTAGCATAACATTTTCGATAATTACAATTTAATGATAAAGCGAAGGTACGGAACTTATGTGTGAGACTTATGTGAACAAAACTTCCTTCTGCAGTACAAGACAGATGGTTGTAACTAATCGGTTGTAACTAATGTTTGAACAATTGAAAACTTAATGATTTATAAGCGTTGTACAAAATGCATACAATGCTTCTAATTCATTAAAAATTATCTGAAATTTTCAAATATAATATCTTAATTACCACATAGCTCATTTACTTAATTTACATTCGACGAAAGTAGAATAAGCATCTTTTCAATTCTGTTGTGTAAAAGTTCTGCTTTATTAAAGTTTACAAAATATAATCTCATCAAGCATTGTATATTTAAATCATTAAATATGAAATATAGCAAAGCAATAGAGATGCATAATGGTTGTGGCATTATTATGTTTACTTATTTTGACCTGGTTGCTTAGGTGCTGTATCCTTACATATTGTTTGCGCAATGAATTCTATTATAGTTCTTGTTGGACGTCCTGCCATACCTGGTCTTAAATACTCAAAGCAACCTGTAGTATACATTACATTTGTCGCTTCCTATTGAAATTATAATTATCCATAATTTAAAATATTTAAGCAGTTTTAATACATAGACTATATAAAAGCTTACAACATGCAACCACTGGCCACATGGGACAAATTCTCTTAAGAAAGCAGCAGCTTTACAGGGATAACCACCACGTCCCTTACCAGTCGTTTGAATGTCTGTCATCATACCAGAGGTAACTTGAGTTGAGTAATAGTCCCATAATGGTAGGCGCCATACACGATCGCCGGTATGCATACTGGCATGTTTGATTTGCTGCCATAATATTTCTGAATTGGTAAAAATGCCGCAAGCCGTCTCATCCAGTACTTCTTTCATGGGCCACGATAAAGTTCCGATATCTACTATAAATTTGGGGCAAAAATTCTGTGCATATAATAGAGCATCAGCAAGCAGTAATTGACCATGTTGATCTGTTCGTTGAATTTTTACATGTTTACCATTCATTGTTTTTATTATGTCTCCAGACCGATAAGCATTGCAGCCAAACACATTTTCACATAATGGTATAAGAGCTCGAATATTTACCTTATTGATTATGATAATAATATAAAAGTAAATATATAAATTGTTAAATAATGTACGAGTCCATTTACCGGCAAACGTAAACCAGCAATAGCTCGGCAAGTTGCTACTACAACAGCTGCCCCTGTCATATCGCCACGTGTCCACTTTAATTCCTCATATGGTCTTAGACAAAGTCCACCACAATCATAAGTCACACCTTGACCAATTAAAACGACGGGTCTCTCTTCAGGTGACGTCCCATAATAACTTAGCTCTAAGAAAATGGGTGGTTCACAGGATGCTTTACTTACAGCCAAAAAAGCTTCCATTTGTTGGCTTAAGGCCCAACCTTCTACTTTAACTTCCACATTAACGCCTGATTTACCCAATACTTCAACAGCATTTTGAGCAAAAGTTATGGGTGTCAGAATATTAGAAGGCATTTCTTGCAATTGTCTTGTAAGATTTTGTGCAGCTGCTTTCTGTAAACCAATGCGCCATCCCTCCATATCACAAACTTCATCCTTTGTTGTATATAAATCAATTGATGGAACTGGTACACGCTTAGATGTTTCCCGAAGTTCTTGATATAACCAAATACCGAGAGCAGCACCTTCAGCAGCCGATTCAGCATGACCGCAATTGTCAACTTCTATCCGGGTGGCTTCCATAGCTGCCAAATTCATACAAGCAGCTGCAACAGATCTTCGTATGGCTTCCTTGCGTTCATCTATCAACTCATAGGGATCATATCCCATACATTCTTTACCTAAACCAACAACTGCCACCGCTAAATAATATGAGATCTTCTCCGTTTCTATGTTATAGAATATACGATATTCTCCAATTTTTGGCAATGAACCGATAAGACGTAACGAGTCCAACAATAATCCCCCAGTTTTATTTATATTATATTTCCAACCAGCCGGTGTTAATATACCTTGATCGTTTTTATCGTCTTCATCAGCATAGATTCCTATAACTAAACTACGAAATGGTGGGTCACCACATAATTCTGAATTTTGTAGTTGTAACACTTGATTTACAATTTGCGATGATTTGCGTTTTATTTGTCGCGTGCAATTTATGCTTTGAAGTAAGGCCTTGACACGGAGCATCTTTCGTTTTTTTTTAAATTGTATTCTTGTATGTGCGTTAGTTATTGATAAATTGGAATAAAATAATGTATTTACGTTTAAGAATAATGTGTAAAAGTTATTTTGATGTTTAAAGTTTTTTCCATTGTTTGTGCGATTTAAATGAAAAATTAATATTTCTTTTCTTTTTTCAAAGTAAAATATGCTACGTAACTGATAGAATCAGCATATTAACTGGCCTTAATATGCTACAAATGCTCTTCAAATAACGTCTTTTTGAAGGATGCCAAACTTTAAGCACCCATCGTTCATTTTGTTTTTACTATGATACGGGCAGTACAGAATTTTCGTTGAAATACAAATTTTAATAGTTTTGATAACTTACTTTGTATAATGGAACACTTTTTATACATTCTTTTCACCATTCTTTTAATGGAATATAAATTTGAATAACGTTATTAATAAACATCTTGAAGATCATTTTGTGCAAAAGCTGAAAGATTGAGATACAGAGCACGCATGCAAGAAAAGTAAATGATTTGGTGTGTTTGGTTTATATTTAAAAAAATTTAATTCATATAACAACGTTAATAAACATAAAATTTAATGTATGTACATATTACATAAGGAATTGATATGGCTGACTAAGTTCAGTGTGTGCTTTACATGCATACCTGCCTTGAAAGCTTAATTGCATGGTACACAATTGTACAAATAAGCGCTAGCGTTGGCAATCATTTACACGTGGTACATGTTACCGTCACGACTAGCTGCCAATTTAAAGCCCATATTGCACCTTATATACAGAACTTTGGTATCTAGATTCGGAGCCTTCCTAATACTCCTTGGCTTAGTTTGGTTAACTCAATAAGCCTATCCAGCTACCCATATTATTCGGGAAATAGGACTCTGCACGACAAGCATGTACATGTTTGAACGAGCAATGCCTGCGATATGGGCACCACAGCCACCACGAAGCCAACCTCAATATCACTACAATGGGCTTTATTAAAACTTTTGATCCTGTGATACCAAATTAAATCTTTGGTCGAATCTCGTGACTCATGATGTTTCCTGATGGCTGGCATCGCCAACGACTATCTCATGAGCACCTCGCGGTTGATCAGGTACTTCTCGGGACTGGTTGCCACATGGCTGACTGACCATTAAAAAACATTTATCACATTAGTGGTAATTTATGCCTTAATCAAAGCTGTTTTCTATTATAATAATTCCTTATATTAATTTCCTTCCGTAATACGCATCTTAATAATAAAGGAATAATGTCATAAAAAGATATAAATTCAAAAAAGGTGTATTATCTGGTGAAATATGTGTCCGCACGATCACTTGTAGACTGAGTTAGTTTAGCTTCAATTTAATTTATTTACAAAACAAGTATAATTAAACGGAGTATATTTATATACGAATACTGGAAATAGGAGTGCTTAACTAGCCGCATCATTTGAGGTTTTTTCTTAATAGAAAGCTAAATTCAACGAATTGAAGTGTTAACTTATGAGGTACAGATTTACAAGAATAATTCCATGAACAATTTTTCAATGAAGCCAATTTCAGTTTTTATTGTTAGCTCTATTAAGAATTTTAGATTGTTAGTGCATTAAGATATGTTTCTTAAAATTTGTTTACTATAATTTTTTATAATTAAGTTACTGAGTAGATTTAATTGTCAACAAATTATCAACCGCAGTTTAATTAAGCATTATAAACTTCCTGAACATAACTTATCTATTTATACCAGAACTTATCAAGGTTAATGGAATTATGGTATGTGACTTAACAGACTTTGAATACGACTACAGAGCAATTGAGCTGATTGTACATATCAATGATTTCCAAAGGTAAACAGCTAAATGTGACCATAAAACTATAAATAGAAATTGAAAGAAACATAACACAGAGATCGATCGAAAAATTATTCAAAGAACGAAGCATTTACAGAATGAATTCGTCAAGAAAAAAACAAAATGAAGATTGGTAGTAGACGTCTTTTGAAATTTCCATAATACATCTAGAATTTCATTCAAGAGAGAAAACATCTGAAAGAATGCTGCGAAAAGCTTTAACTTCAGAAAGACTCAGCATCTGAAAGCTATTAACAAAACCGTGGCAAAGAATTATACAAGATTTCATCAATATATATGAACAAAATTACTCGATGTCATACATTAAAACCATATGGAATGATACGAAAACATTAAACGGGGTTCTGGGATAAGCAAGTCTTCTGAAATTTCTGATATACTTGATCTTAACTCCATTCTTGCTTGTAACAAAATGAGTCCACCAATTAATTTTGACGCAGATGTATTGGCTGATGTTAGAATATTTTACTAAAGCTTTAGTTGTAAGTTAGTTAAAGGTGGAATTTAATTTTAGGTATAATTAAATAAAAAGAAATATTTTTTTGTAATTCCATTTTTGGAGGCATTATTACGCTATTATTAACTGTAACTAAGCGAAAGAAACATTACAATACTTTTAGGGAAATTTGGAAATAAAGCAAGCTTGTCAAACTTGTAATTTTAAATTCACTTTATAAACGATTCCAGTTGTTTTTTTTAAGTTGTCTTAAAACTACACAAATTCATTTGTATTTGGTGCCACCGAAGACGATCCATAGAAAGAAAAAACAACATGCATCAATCATTGCTCGTGAAATTTCGTTTTAAATAGTATCAAATACATCAAGATGCTCTTACAATTTTTTATTTAACTTGTGAAAGTCAAAGTGCAAAAGAGCTGATACATAAATACATTTAATAATAAGTATTAAATTTTTTATAATCAAAATTCATAATAATAATTCGTAATAACTTATATTCGTAAAAACATTCATTGTGCACTTGCTTACACTTCTTCTCTCTTTTGCATTATATACGTAATTTTTATTCGTAACCCTAACCAAAACTTGTACAAGATCGTTTGTACATTATTAGTTTATATTCGTAATGTTGAGCATCTGTACATTATAGATGGCGCTATATAATTTTTTTTGTACATTTGCAGATATTTATATATATTTATATTAATATATATATATGTAATATATTAATATATGTTTATATATGCTACTATTGTACATTATATGATTAAGATTTTTGTACATTTTTCTAGATCAATAAATGTGACAATATTTTATATAAAAATCAATAGATTATAAATGTAAAATATGGCATCACACATGCACACACACGAAATGTTCATTTATTTCATATTAGTCAACTTTGTACATTTTTAGTTATACATTAGAAGAATAAGCAGAAAATGTAGAAGAGAGAACTATAAATTGTTTTGACTAATAAAAATATTGTGTATTTTTATAACAAAACAAAAAAAGAAAGAATTAAAAAAAGAAGCTAACAAATTACAAAAATTATGTAGTAAGTAAACAAGTAAATAGTGAGTGCATTAAATTATAAGTAAGAAAAATGAAGAAATTAAAGTACAATGAGCAGCATACGACCGAAAGGCTGGAACAAAAAGGGATTAATTTAATGAAATTAAGTAAAAAACTTACATGGCTTTTGCGTCATGGGGCAACGAAATTAAATATACCAATACAGAGTAATGGTTATATTCAAGTGAATGATATTTTACAACATCCTCAATACAGGGAGGAATACTCATTGGAACTTTTACGACATCTAACAGCAAATGATAAAAAGAAGCGATTTACTCTAAGAAGAAATCCTTCAAATAATCTCTATGAAATTAAAGCTAATCAAGGTCATTCAATTGAAGATGTACGAAGTGATTTATGTTTAACTAGAATTTTACATATAAATGAATTACCAGTAGTAGCAGTACATGGAACTTATTATCGTCATTGGTCAAGTATAAAACAATACGGCCTAAAACGTATGTCGCGCAATCATATACATTTTGCTATTAGTGATGATAATTGTGACGGTGTAATTAGTGGTTTCCGTCATGATTGTGATTTATTAATTTATTTAGATGTGAAGAAAGTTTTCAATGAATCAAATATGCCATTGTATCGTTCAGATAATTATGTGTTACTTTGTAGTGGAATGGAAGAGAATGGAGGTTGTATACCAACTGCTTTTTTTATTAAAGTTTTAGACAGACATAATAAGCAAATTATTAAATTTTAATAAGATTCCTGCAGACAATTTTTCATCTTACTTCGGTCTACTAATAGGCAGAAAAAAGAAAAAAAAAGGAAAAACCAAGAAAATGAAAACAGCAAATAAGTATAAATAAGTTGAAAAGTTTTACTCTTTGGTTATAATTAAATCTTAAATTATAATATATCTCACATTATTTAGTATGGGCGTAATTCAATGATCTATTATCAAACAAGCATATGCATACCATTTACGTAAATCATACATGACTGCTAAAGAAAGTCGCACCTACATCCAGATTTTCTGATTACACAAAATATTTTAAATATTTTATCAATGGAACGATCATGCTACTAAAATTATTAATACTATTGCGGCTAAATGAAGTTATCTATGAAATGTTCATGTATTTTAATTTTGAATGGACTATACGTACTTTATTATTATTATTTTTTAAATAGTCATTGCTTTGCCATAAATAAAGTTATGCTAAATTTTGGTACTTTATCTTTTGAATTTTATTTACTTAGAAAGGAAAGTTTTTATTGTTTGTCGAAAAACACAAGTAAAACGATTTTGATTCTGCAAATTTTCCATTAAATTCTTTTTTTAGATAATGACTAATATGCAGAAATGTGATTTCCGGCCACCTTGCACTAATATGGTGAATGTCTGTAGCAAAAAGAGATCTGTACTAAGTGGCAATCAATGCAATGTATGTTTCCAGACATTTGCTACAATGCAAGAATGCTTAAAACACGATCTATTGGAACACAATTTTAAATGTACGAAACGTAGAAAAACACAATTAAGTGATCGTTGTCGCGTTACATGGAAATTCTTAAATAGTCCTGAAAAGTTTGAAGAACGTGGCCTTGTACATAAAGCTTTGGAAAATTGTAGCCCGGGCATGGAATTGCAGGAAATCTTTCAAATACTTTGCATGAATACTGAAAATTTACAATTACTCTTTGCACGTATCGAAACCTGCTTGGCCGTAGTGTTAAGATCATTAGGATCAATTGTAATACATCAGTTCGGTTCAATAGCAAGCAAATTAGCTTTGAAAGGTTAGTTTTCTCATTTAGAAGTTTCAACTAAGTGAAAGTGTGATCTGAAATATAATGATTGATATTTAATCACTTTCAAATACCACTGCTTTTAAGGCCAAACGTATAATTTACATTTATTGAAACAATATAATTAAGCGACTGTTTAGTAAATATAATTGAATAGTACAATGAGTAATTTATATCGTCCGCTTTTTCAAGTTTAACTGTTTAAATTTTGAAAAATTGTTGTGTGAAAGTAAATAAGTACAACTTTTATATAAAGTACAAATCAATCTCAAAGGCATTATCAGTAATAATATTTCGTTTTTTTTTATAATTGGCTTAATTAAATTATTAATTATTGTTCTCTGAAATATGCGTATTAGACTTTCATGATAATTATAAGATCTTTAGCTTATAATTGTCATGATTTTATTATAATCTCTTTACTAATAATAGATTAATTATCAATCCATGTAGATTGCGACGTTGACGTGTATATGGATGTAACAAAGATGTTCAAGATAAATGCACAAAGTAGAAATATGAATGTGAGCCATTCATTTCATCCCAACTCTAAGTGGCATAAAATTGCATTCAATAGAATTCATCTTATTTTAAGGGACAGTAAATACTTTAGCAATGTATGTGCTTTACGTGGAGCCCGTGTACCTATAATCAAATGTAAACATGTGGAGACCGGTTTCAATATTGATATTAATTTGTGTTGTCCGAATAGTGTTGAAAATACACGTTTTGTGGAAAGCCTAGTCAACAGTGATAAGCGTATACATGCATTAATGATATTTTTAAAGGTATGGGCAAAAAATATGCAAATTGTTAATCAAGGTAAAATGTCCAGTTATTGTTTAATAGTATTGGTGATATTTTTTTTACAACAACCATTAAATAATAAATTGAACGACAAGAAGTATCCACCCATTCTATTATCAATAAAAGATTTACAAGAAAATTGTTCGAAGGTACATTATATTCAGGGTATAAACTATGCATATGATTTTTGTGACAATCAAAATAATAGACCGAAATTGCATGCAGCAATAACAGTATTGGATTTAATAATAGAATTCTTTAATTTCTATAATAATTTCAATTTTGCCGATTATATAATAGCACCACATTTGGGTGTGGCCATACTAAAAAATGATTTTATCACTGGCCATTTTCCGTATCCTTTATATCAGAAGCAATTACATTTAGTTAGTGACTATTTTCAACAGAGTGCTGAACCATTTCAAATAAATAGCAGCTTATGTGTTCAGGATCCATTCAATTTGACACATAACGTTGCTAAAGCATTACAAGCTAACAATGTTGAATATTTCCAATTTTGCTTGGCCAATGCCTCATATATATGCGATTTATATAATAAAGGCATAAATTGTAACGGTAATTGTGATGTAATATCTGTAAATGAATTATATGAGGCACTTTTGTACGATTCACGTTCATTTTCTGAACCACAAAAAATATCATGTGAATTCATGAAGTCACAAATCAATGGAAGTGATAATGGTGACCAAAATGATAGTGGTGATGATGGTGATAGTAATTGTTCTAATAAATCCACAACTATTTGTAAGATTATTGATAGCCCTGAATGTTTAGGCAATCAAAAATCTTTGAAAATCGTTCATGTACCAACACGTAACGATTTAAGAGCATTAGGCGTTTATGGTATGAACAGTAATGGAAATAACAATAAGGAGGATTGTATTACGAATATATTAAAACAATGGTGCTGTTATTATACGAAAGCAATTGAAATTATTTTATCCCAAATTTATCGGTTTGATATGGAATTGCAAACGAATTCTAAGAAAATAAAATGTGAGAATAAAAATTATGAAAGTAATGATATAAGTGATAACATAAGTAAAACTTGGTACATACGGAATTCGATTGATTTATGGACGAATCGTTTTCATCAAAAATCATCTGAACAAACATTTATGCAATATCAGTTAGAACAAACAGAACGTTTATACAGGGAACGTTATGAAAATTGTAATCTCCGCCAACAATATTCGGTAGATATTAAAGCTCTATTAACGGTTAATGTGGCCGACGATATGAGCAATTTAGAATTATCACTTACATTACCAGATGGCAGTTTACCAATAAATTTATATAAGAAACATCCATTAAAACGTTTCTTCAACATATTTAAATGTACTTTGGATAATTTTAATCTTAAAGAGGCCATACAAACTTCATTATTTAATAATTTTTAAATACAAACTTCATTATTTAATAATTTTTAAATGGCCGGAACCAATAGAAAAGTAACATTGAAATGAAAGTAAAAAATAGATGAACGTTTATTTTTTACGTATTGTTCGGAACAAAACTTTTCTTACACTTGCTTGCGTGAAAGAAAAGTGTTGTTTATTTAAAGCTTTACCTTTTTTTTAATTTCACTATTCTGAATTTTTCATTTCTATACGTTTCAATAAATTTATTTTATATTATTGTAACGCTCGTTGTAATAACATTTGACATATTTAAAACTAAATGTGAAATTGAAATAAACATGCAAAATAAAAAAAGATAATTAGTCAGAAAATTTCTTTAAATTGGTTAAATATTTCTTTCATCCATTCATACTACTAATGGAGAACAAATTAACACTCTACCTACACTGATAATTATGCATGCATCTTTAGATTTGAAATATATGAAAAATTTGAGTATTTAAATATTGCCTTAATTGAGAATACTGAAATTTGGTATAAGGGCGTTTGCTCAAATTTACAAGTAACACGGTGTATAAAATTCAATAGCAATTTTATCAACATAAAATTAAAATATCAAAATGAATGGTCCCTAATATTCATTATAACTTGATTACGAAATGAATGATCTCTTGTCATACAATTACAGCCATTAAAATTTATTATGACTCATGTCCTCTATTTGTACGTTAATTTTATAATTGGTCAATTTTGTATATTCTTGTGTGATGGAGTTTTATGCTAAAATCTTCTTTATTAATAACATGAACAGTATTTTTTTGCGCCACCGTCCGATACACATACCGAATCCCGAATGTAAGAGTTTAAACGACTTATTTCACCAGTTACTTTCATATAGTCAGTATCGGCGTTATATTGTACCGTTGCCTCAAATAAGGCATTATTTGGTTTGGTAACAAATAATATACGATATATATCGTAATGATAGGATGATGTAAATGATGCATTCAAATTGAAGTTGAAATTCGTTTGGGATTGTGACAAATAAGCACTTTCAATGTGATCCAGTTTAAGAGGGATACATAATCTGGAAATCGATTTATTGTAAAAGTTTGCCACATAATTATTAATGAAATTGACTAATGAATGACCGAGTGTTGTAACTGCCTTGGAATTCTTATTGATGCTTTGATAATGTATACAAGTGCACCAGTGGGCTTCAATCGCTATTTCTTCACAAGAACGATCATATGATACAGGCTTTAACAAACTATGACATTTTGGGCATGCCAATGATAATGCTGATGGTTGATTTATACTTTCCGGTAAATTTAAACGACCAGTTACATTTAAAATGTGTTTTAGGGTCATGTGTAAATCATATGGATTCGTTAAACGATTTCTGTTCATACTTAAGGCATTTACAAAACTGGGATACTGATGCTTCAATTGATTCGGTAACCATATAAACATAAATGGTAATCTCTCTTCTAAATGACCCGAATATGTTGAACGTATGGGTCCGTAACGCATGCCATGATCACTGAAGAATATTATAATCGTATCATCCAGAATACCTAAATGTGCAAAACGTTTTAAATATTTTACCATTTGAATATCCATACTAGTACAGTCACTAATACTATTGTGGCTAAATGTGTTTGTCCAAAATAAACCGAAGTAAGTATCATTACGATATCGCTTGGCCAACTCCAAGGCATATTCATACACATAATCGGCGGACTGTTGATATCCCAAGCAATAGATTAAATGTGATTTGTACTTAATTTTTAAATGTTTTTCAGCGCTCAATAAGAATGGTCTCAGATAATAATCAGTAGGCGGCAGTACGAAGCCCGCCTTTAAATAATTGAACGTATTAATAGCGGCGTCATCCTCAGCATAGGCAGTAACATAACCATAACGCCGAAACGTATGCCATATAAAATTACAATTATCTAAACCACCCAAAATTGTTGGTTTGCAGCGTTTCAGTGCTTCGGTTTTGTTAAGACCCGTTAGAATGGCCATTAAATTGGGAAATGTATTATCGTCAATCTACAATTTTCAAGAGAAATATATACGATGTTTATGTATCTAGAGTTAAAGTTACTATAAATACATTTCTTTAACTATTACCTTATTGTAGCCACTTAACTCGAACCACTCATTATCGTATAAATATTTAGCTGTTTTTGGCATGGCACGTATTAAATTCAATCTCGATATACTATCGATTCCAAGCATTAATATGCTCGGAGGCTTTCTTCTATTAAATCCACGATCATATTTTGACCAGAATTTTAAACGTTTCTGTATTTCGTAACGTTCTGGCATCATAGGATGACCATTAATGTAAATTTGTTGATTATTTGAATAGCATCGAACTAAAATATTATCTATGGTTGACGGTAAACGGGTTCTATCAAAAAAACTCACACATTCTGATAAACTGAAAAGCAGAAAAAACAAAGTACGCATTGAAAATTACAATTATTATTATCAATTTTATTATCGATCAAATATTTACTTTTTTATGCGAAACATATTTTCACATAAAATATATAGCATAGTTTAAGTATTATTTAAATTATAAATGTCGCAAAAAAATCTACCTAACTTCTGTATCTATATTGGATCCAGTGCAATTACGTTCAATGCTTTGGTAACAGCAATTTTGCAGTTTTGTTTTAGTATAAAACCTGGCATATTGTTCTTCAATTCTTAACATATAATATTTAGTTGCTTGATCGAATACTACGCGGGTCAATGGTGGAGTATTTTGGCATGATTTATATTTTTCCCGTCGAAAATATTTCATAATTTCAGGTAAATATGGATCGACGTTTGGCATTTTGCAGCGTTCACTCCAAACTAAATAATCTTGAATGCAAAAATTAAAAGAAAAGAAAAGTCCAAAAATTATTACAATATAAAGCAAGTCATCCTGGTTATTCCAATTTTAATATAAGACTTAACGATAAACACAGAAAAGTATATGCAATACAATGAAGAAAGAAGTGTACGCCAATTTGAATTGTTTTCTCCAAACCTTATTTGAAAAAACCGATTAATTAAAATTTTAATTCTTACTCTCTATCTCAATGTGACGATTACCTTTCATACCGGGCACATGTGAATGAAGATTTTGTAATCGAAATTCTGATTCGTCATTTTCAAATTCGACACCATTTTCGTTCAAATAATTTACAATAGCATTCAATATAAATACGAATAATATTAAAGCCACTAAGAGGTATATATAAGTATGTTTACGTTGGTAAATTTTTGTTCGCCAACGAAATGCTTTTTTCATTTGCCATAAGTTCAATGAAATGAACGAATTGTCAATTGTTTGTTTAGTATCACTTAAAGTAACTCGATTCTTGATCTGCTTATTTATATAGTTCTTTTTATTATTTGTACTTTTATTAAAATTTTTCTTATTATTATTATTATTATATTATTATTATTATTATTGTTACTATTATTATTACACATTATATAATTAATCAATTTCAAATTATCTTTACTTTCTTATTTAATATACGTTGATTCTTTTTGGCGCTTCTAATTTATTTTGAATAAAAGCAAATCTTCATATTGACTACAATTAAAAGTTTTGTATTATTAAACTAAGAATTGACTGAATAATATTTTTAAAGAAAAAATACTTTTTTAATTTTGACATAAAATACTTTTATAAGTTCAATAACTTGTTGACAATGATTGATTAATAATACAACAGTATTAGTATAAAGCTGGGTCACCGTACTGATATCTGACAATAAAAGTACCGACAACTATTAAACGTTTAAAGTATATATACAAAACAGGTAAGATCTTTATAGTTTGTCGGATTCTTAAATACTCTACAGCATTTTGCTTAATGTGGTTAAAGTTAATTGAGAGATCTATAAGTCAATAAAATTGTCAATAATGTAATTTTTGAATTATTTAAAAAGTTCTTTATATTTAAGAAGGTTCAAAAAATGGACCGATCGGTCGATCGGCATCATTTTTTTACATTAGAATTCAGGGCGGTATCAATTTTCTTTATAATATATCTAAAATTGAACATTAACCCATATAATGACTTTTTTGTTTGAAAAAAGCATTTTGTGCGGAGGGGTCATGTAAATGGAATAATCTGGGCCGAATTGGAATTTCTTATGCTAATATACTAATCAGCACCAATTTACGTTTATATATCGTTTATATATCTATATAAAATTGTACTTTTTTCCATATAACGACTTTTAAGGATTTTCCTGTGTGGTTTTTGCTCATAATTTGATAAATAATAAGCATATACCTTATAATATGGCGAGGCCAACTATTAAATATCCTATACCTACACAAAATTTTTTTTAAAGAAATACCTAGAATTGTAAGTTTTTCCATATTAAAATTTGTTGGCAAATTAGGCCGTTATATGGGGTGTGTATGGGGTCTTAGTAACAGTTTGATCTTAACCTAAATTATTCTTGTGTGTGTTTTAGACTACGCCCATATACCAAATTTTACTGAAATAATTTCAAACTTGCGCCCTGTTTTTTGATAACAAATTTATCCGGACAAATAGTCAGATGGATAGACCGGTATATAGGCTTGAATTGAATTAGGACTCTATCTCACCTTTTTCTGGATATCGCACGCATCAGCAAAAACTCATAATACTCTGTACCGCAAATGGTATAAGGCAAAAATATGTTTAGTACAATTTTTTTTTCCAAATTTTAAAGTACAATTTAAAGCAATATTAGAATTTTCTCATTTTTATTGTATTATATTATTACATTGAACAGTGTAAAAGTGTGCAACATGAATATGTAGCTGAGTTAATAGTCGATTCTAACTGAGTTAAGTCGATATAAATTAATAAACGAAGTTTTGGTATATCACGATAAATGGTCCCTAATATTCAATTTATTTTGATTACGTCATTAGTGATCTTTCGTCGCACATTAAGTCAACATTATTTACTACGATTCATACCGATTATTCACACTCTAAGTTTATGACCATTATTTGGCTTGCGTGACATATATTTATGCTAAAATCCTCTTTTATTGTAACATGAACAGTATTTTTTTGCGCCACCGTCCGATACACATACCGAATCCCGAATGTAAGAGTTTAAACGACTTATTTCACCAGTTACTTTCATATAGTCAGTATCGGCGTTATATTGTACCGTTGCCTCAAATAAGGCATTATTTGGTTTGGTAACAAATAATATACGATATATATCGTAATGATAGGATGATGTAAATGATGCATTCAAATTGAAGTTGAAATTCGTTTGGGATTGTGACAAATAAGCACTTTCAATGTGATCCAGTTTAAGAGGGATACATAATCTGGAAATCGATTTATTGTAAAAGTTTGCCACATAATTATTAATGAAATTGACTAATGAAAGACCGAGTGTTGTAACTGCCTTGGAATTCTTATTGATGCTTTGATAATGTATACAAGTGCACCAGTGGGCTTCAATCGCTATTTCTTCACAAGAACGATCATATGATACAGGCTTTAACAAACTATGACATTTTGGGCATGCCAATGATAATGCTGATGGTTGATTTATACTTTCCGGTAAATTTAAACGACCAGTTACATTTAAAATGTGTTTTAGGGTCATGTGTAAATCATATGGATTCGTTAAACGATTTCTGTTCATACTTAAGGCATTTACAAAACTGGGATACTGATGCTTCAATTGATTCGGTAACCATATAAACATAAATGGTAATCTCTCTTCTAAATGACCCGAATATGTTGAACGTATGGGTCCGTAACGCATGCCATGATCACTGAAGAATATTATAATCGTATCATCCAGAATACCTAAATGTGCAAAACGTTTTAAATATTTTACCATTTGAATATCCATACTAGTACAGTCACTAATACTATTGTGGCTAAATGTGTTTGTCCAAAATAAACCGAAGTAAGTATCATTACGATATCGCTTGGCCAACTCCAAGGCATATTCATACACATAATCGGCGGACTGTTGATATCCCAAGCAATAGATTAAATGTGATTTGTACTTAATTTTTAAATGTTTTTCAGCGCTCAATAAGAATGGTCTCAGATAATAATCAGTAGGCGGCAGTACGAAGCCCGCTTTTAAATAATTGAACGTATTAATAGCGGCCTCATCCTCAGCATAGGCAGTAACATAACCGTAACGCCGAAACGTATGCCATATAAAATTACAATTATCTAAACCACCCAAAATTGTTGGTTTGCAGCGTTTCAGTGCTTCGGTTTTGTTAAGACCCGTTAGAATGGCCATTAAATTGGGAAATGTATTATCGTCAATCTTATTGTAGCCACTTAACTCGAACCACTCATTATCGTATAAATATTTAGCTGTTTTTGGCATGGCACGTATTAAATTCAATCTCGATATACTATCGATTCCAAGCATTAATATGCTCGGAGGCTTTCTTCTATTAAATCCACGATCATATTTTGACCAGAATTTTAAACGTTTCTGTATTTCGTAACGTTCTGGCATCATAGGATGACCATTAATGTAAATTTGTTGATTATTTGAATAGCATCGAACTAAAATATTATCTATGGTTGACGGTAAACGGGTTCTATCAAAAAAACTCACACATTCTGATAAACTGAAAAGCAGAAAAAACAAAGTACGCATTGAAAATTACAATTATTATTATCAATTTTATTATCGATCAAATATTTACTTTTTTATGCGAAACATATTTTCACATAAAATATATAGCATAGTTTAAGTATTATTTAAATTATAAATGTCGCAAAAAAATCTACCTAACTTCTGTATCTATATTGGATCCAGTGCAATTACGTTCAATGCTTTGGTAACAGCAATTTTGCAGTTTTGTTTTAGTATAAAACCTGGCATATTGTTCTTCAATTCTTAACATATAATATTTAGTTGCTTGATCGAATACTACGCGGGTCAATGGTGGAGTATTTTGGCATGATTTATATTTTTCCCGTCGAAAATATTTCATAATTTCAGGTAAATATGGATCGACGTTTGGCATTTTGCAGCGTTCACTCCAAACTAAATAATCTTGAATGCAAAAATTAAAAGAAAAGAAAAGTCCAAAAATTATTACAATATAAAGCAAGTCATCCTGGTTATTCCAATTTTAATATAAGACTTAACGATAAACACAGAAAAGTATATGCAATACAATGAAGAAAGAAGTGTACGCCAATTTGAATTGTTTTCTCCAAACCTTATTTGAAAAAACCGATTAATTAAAATTTTAATTCTTACTCTCTATCTCAATGTGACGATTACCTTTCATACCGGGCACATGTGAATGAAGATTTTGTAATCGAAATTCTGATTCGTCATTTTCAAATTCGACACCATTTTCGTTCAAATAATTTACAATAGCATTCAATATAAATACGAATAATATTAAAGCCACTAAGAGGTATATATAAGTATGTTTACGTTGGTAAATTTTTGTTCGCCAACGAAATGCTTTTTTCATTTGCCATAAGTTCAATGAAATGAACGAATTGTCAATTGTTTGTTTAGTATCACTTAAAGTAACTCGATTCTTGATCTGCTTATTTATATAGTTCTTTTTATTATTTGTACTTTTATTAAAATTTTTCTTATTATTATTATTATTATTATTATTATTATTATTATTGTTACTATTATTATTACACATTATATAATTAATCAATTTGAAATTATCTTTAATTACTTTCTTATTCCATATACGTTGATTCTTTTTTGGCGCTTCTAATTTATCATTAAGAAGCGATCGATCATTTTCTTTAACTGCAGCAATTTTCATACTGACTGCAGCTAAAATTTTTGCATTTCATTTTACTCCATTTTTCACGTTTAAAAATTTTACATGATCTATAAGTTGGACTTTAGGGCATAAAATAAGAAAGTTTTCATAATCGTCATGGACACAGTGTGAAAAATGTTCTATATTATGTGATACATAACAATACTGTATGGATTAATTTCTAATTCCAAAAAAAAGCCTTTTTGAAAATGGCCCTTTTAGTAGTAACGGTACTACAAGCGTTGCTTCTTAAAATTGGTCTAAAATATTTGAATTGCTAATATGAATTTGATTTATTGGATTATAATCTTATAGCACTTCATTTGTATAACTTTTAGACGGTGAAATTTTATAGATTTTGACTCGCGGTGTTATGACTAAAGTTCAAAAAAAAAAAGAAAAAAAATTGAATGATGTAAATTAATTTTCTGCTTTCATATATCACAAAGCTTTTTGAGTTGTTTTATATATTTCCACATTTTGTTTATTTATTTCTTTTTAACGACCCTTTACTGCACCAAAGAAAAAAGTATATATTTTGCCATTTAGAGAGAGGGCAAATGGTTGTGCGCCTTGAAAATATCAATACATGAGAAACATAATTATAAGTGCAATTTTTCAATAAGTTGAAGTACGCGTATTAATTTATAATTAAAGCACGTTATCGAATATTTGCTTTATTAAGGATATTTAATTAAATTTTGAATTTTTTATTTTGATAATATGAAAAAATTGTAAAATATTATTACTTTTCCAATATTTTAAGTAAACCTTTTTCTACTTAAGTATCATACTGTAATGTACCCTTATAACCCGTATAAACATATTTTATATAGTAAATAATAATGTAAGGACAAGCGTATTTTTAAAGATATATCTATCCCTTTTAACACACTTCACAATAACTGTTTATGCGCGTGGCCTACAACCATTTTTCTAGCATTCTCTATTATTTTTAATTTTCTGAGTTGTTAATGTTTATTTTTTACTTTCTCTCTTTTCAGATATTTAAGGAGAATGCGTGAAAAAAAGAGAGTGCAGTCGTGGAGACAAGAATATTCTCTCTTTTTCAGAATTATTTTCATTCTTCTTAGTCCATTTAATAGTAATAACAATATAGGACGTGTAAATATGAATTTACTATTTCAATGGATGCAATTTAAAGAAAAAAAGCAAGCGAAAAAATTATTTCTAGCGGTGGCCGAATCTTAGATACCCACCATCATGCACCATGACATATGAAAATGTGGTGTTGCATAGTTGATTTGCATGATTTTTGGTTAGATATTGTAGGACTATGCCCTTACTACTTGTACGGAATTTTAGTAGATGCAGCTGGCAAATTATGAACAAATTTACCTATTTTTAATATAGGTTTGTATTGAAAATATTGCGATATTTCTACCAAATTAAAGCTTAGTATATCTTTTTTTGTGTCCAGGAAAATGTTGACAACACGCTGACAGGCGCACAGAAGGACATGCCTAAATCGATTCAGAATTTGATGCTGATCATAAATATACTTTACAGGGTCTTTAAACTTTCCTTGTAGGTGTTACAAACATAATGACAAAATGAATATACACTCAAATACTGAGTGACGGGTATACTAACAAATTGAAAGTTAAGTATGATTTAGCTTATTTTGATTGTTTGTATTAAGTGAGAATTTTCACCTTCATTATTGCCTGATAAAGTATCTAATTCGGAGTATCTGTCCATTTGGTCCATTTTGGTTATCTATATCTGGGGCACAATGATCGGTTTGCAACAGACAGATCAATTGAGAAAGCACCTTCAAATTTGGCAAATAAAGTTGAACTTAAAAAGTTTTTACCGTTTGGTACTGAAAACGGGCCCCATGGAGAAAAAGCCACGCCCACACGATTTATCTATAAGTGACATCTTAAACATCAAGCAGAACTTTTCTCTCTTTTGAATGCTTTAAATACTCTCTTTATTTTTGTTTTGCTAATAGATCAAGCTCAAGTAGTCAATTTAAATATTAGTTAATTTGAAAGTTTCTCTAAGCTCAAGCGAAACTGAGAATTGAATAAAATGAGCAAATATGTTCTCCTTTTTTAAAATTTCAATAAATATTATACATTATAGAATTTCGAGAGTAAGTTCCTTTGCTTTCTCTTTTTTATAGTTTTGCAAATCTTTTTGAAAGTAAAACAACAATAAGTGTGAAAACAAAAATTATGGGATTTTTATATAATTATTTTTTATTTTTGGATATCATTCTCTGGCCTATTACGTTTGAAAATACACAAATTATATGGTGATCTTGAATATTAATATTTTCAGTTCATATGTTTTCTTTTATATAAATATTTCACATATTTCACATTTTATTGATTTTTATTTTTAATTTAATTTATTTTTTTTGTAATGTTACTCTTTCCAATTTTTCTCATATTCCTTCTCTGCATCAACCCTTTCTTTAATTTGCAATATTCAAATGTAAATAATATTTAATTAATTGCGATATTTTATAGATTTATCTATAAATGATAAAAATATATACACAAGTGTTCTTCTTCTTATGTTTAGTTTTGATTACAATGTATTCATTCATTCATTCATTTAAATGTAGATAAAATGTAAAGGAAACAAAACAAATATAAGAATAATAATAATAATAAAAATTTTTAACTATGTTTCAGCTTGTTTGTGTGATATCAATCAATCATAATAATGGATTTGAAAAGTTTCTCCTTTGAACAGTTATTGTATAAATTATCTTAACATCTAAATGACCATAGAATCGAAAATGATAGCAGTATAGACAAATCGGTGCAGTGATAATCATAGCAACTATAATTGTGACTATGAAATCTTAAATAAATAACAATTGTTTGAGCATCGTTAGATCAAAGGATATAACAAATTGCATCACATCCTTTGCTAGCAAAGCAAGCAATTATTATTATATTGGCCAATAAAAAAATGTAAAAAAAAAGTAAATTTTATAGTTCAATAATAAAAGAATTGAAACAAAGAGATAACTCAAATTTTTCTTCTCCTGCTCATTATTATTAGTGATACTTTATGATACTTTAGATTTGTTTACATCACCACATTTAATATTTATGAAATTTTTAAGGCTCTGAAAGGTTTTGCTAACACCGAAAGATTCAAATTTATTCTCTATAACGATTTAGATTTTTTATATGTTTGGTATTGGCTTTTTTACGGCATCATATTCGATATAATCCTTTCTTATAAATGAAGGAAACTATTGGCAACATATCGAATATCTCAACAAATAAAAAAAATTTTTTTTACACATACAAAGCAAAATGCTAATTTTAAATTAGATCGGTATATTTTTATATTTGAATGTGTTTTCATGCCACAAAAACTTTTTTCAATAAATTGTCGACTCAGGCCGATTATGTAACTTTAACTTTTACATAATAAATAAATGTTAAGCCAAAGTGTTTATGTTTTGAATTTATTTGTGTGTTCGTGCAAGTTTACGAAAATGTATAATAATAAAATTAAGATAAATGTAAAATTAAGATAACTGAAAAACAAACCAAAAAAAAAAAAAAATTAACTTGTTCTAAAATTTAACAAGACTTTCAATTATTGAAACTCTTCTCCTATTCCATTCCATTCCATTTCACTTCATTCCATTTTATTCAGCTCACTTTCACTTCATTTCACTTCATTTTCATTGAATATTACCAGATGGAGTGTTGTTTGCTTAAAAAGTCAAGAACTCGAGCTGATTTATTTAGTGAAGGTGCAGGACATCCTAATAAGAAATTAATCAAAAAAGACTTATTTATCTTGCAGTTTTATTGTTAATATTTGTTGTTTATTTTTCCTTATTTTATAACTTACGGCATACTGAACAAGAGTTCTCATCGGTACCATCACCGCAACCATCACGACCAGAACAAATAATTGCTGTAGAACGGCAGCGACCGTTATTGCATTTATGCGGGCAGTAACCTTTCATATTGGTGTTGTTCGTTAAACCGCCAGCTCTAAATAATTCAGCGAATAGATTTGGCATAGAATGAGAGCCACATAAATGTGATGGTTCATCACTGGCATCACGACAACTGATTATGGCATTGCAATATTCATATTCAGGTAAACATTCACCGCTATTACAACGAAATGTATTTCTGGGGCAAGTATTTGGGCCAAGTGTTTCTAAATTATTAGTGCCACTACAACCGACTTCATCTTCACCGTGAGGGCATTGTACACGGCCATCACATAAAGCCGCTCTAGATATACAACGATTACTTTGCTGACAGTGGAAGGCTTCTTGGGGGCAGGTAAGATTTGAACGATTATTGTGTGTGCAATCCTCATCAGACGCATCACTACAATCTGGGCGCCCATCACAAACGAAAAACCAAGATATACAAACTCCACTAGAACGACACTACAAGCACAATAATAAACCATATAAAATTTTGAAATTCATCAAATTTATGGCAAAATGCAGTTACCTGAAAAGTACCTGGACTGCAACCTCTTTCCTTTGCACTACATTTTTGTTCTTGATTCCCATACGTCCCATAACTATTTACAGCGCAATCGCAAACACCGTCATCATTACATAAGGTATAAGGATCAGCCAATTGGCATTCTTTATCATTGGAACATCTCAAGCCCAATGAAATCGCTTCGAGACTTAATTCTACACGTTTCCTTAGCTCTGCAATAATTTATGTATCAAATCAAATGAAATGCCTCAAATAAAATTTAAAAATGAAAATTATTTTATAATACCTGTAAGAGGTTTATTTGTGGTGACGTCGTCATTATATACATAGGAGTCTTTTGAAGAATCTGTTGTACTTTCAACTTTGTTAATTAGTGGGATTAGGGTTGTTGTAATGGGGGCGGCTGGTTCCATGACTGTTATACGACTAGCCAAATTTAACATTGTTTGCGTTGTTAGTTCCTGTTTAAGTTCAGGATTTATCGTGAAATCTTCAAGTGAAATTCTAGTTGTAAATGCGGCAGGTTCCTCTGTCACCAGATTATCTGACTTAGGTATTATATTAGGTATTAAAGATTCTTGATAATTTCTATCATGGCTATCATATGCAGAGCCTGCATCATCAGAACCAGTTGGTATATAATTAAAATGTACTATAGGATTTAATTCAGCTTCTTTATACTCTAAGGGAACTTTTTTTTGAATTTCGTTAAATTCTGTTGTTGCAACTTTTTTATCTACATCCTTGTAACCTTGAATTGGTAGATCTTCCATAACTGGATAGAATGTAATCAGTTTATCTTCTGGATTAATTGTTACAATATTTGATTCTTTAGATAATGTTTGTTCTTGGTTTTGTTTTTGCTCTTCTTCTTCATCTTGTTCTTGAGGTATGAGTTTTTCTTCCGATACATTAGTATCTTCGGCAAGTAAATCATGAAACTCATTTTGCAATTTATCCTGCTTTTCCCACATTAAATGCTGTTGTTGCAGCTGCTGTTGCTGTTGTTGATTTTGCTGTTCTTCTTCTGCTGTTTTTTCATTATCTTGGAAATCTGAATGTATGGGGCGTATGGGTTCAATAAATTCTGGTGTATTCTCATTCATAAGATCATTTAATAAATCCGCAATAGATTCACTTTCTTTTTCATTAAAATCTTGATCATCATCACCATCGTGATTTAAATCAGCATCGAAATTATCGGCGTGATCTTTTTCTTCGCCTTCATCATTTAAATTTTCTTTTGGATTATTGTATTTTTGTGCTTCATCTGCTTTCAACTCTTCTTCTATTTGCTGAACATTTTCATTAACATTCTTTTCACTTACTGGTATTGAATTTTGTTGAATTGTGCTCTCTTCTATAAAAGGCTCGATATCACTTTCTGTTTTAAGCTCATACATATCGATTTTATTAGTTGAAGGCATTTCTTCTTCTGCTAATTGATTTTCAAATATTTTCACTGCAGGATTTGTCATAATTTCTTCACTATCGAGTAATGGATGTGATTCTTTATCAGCTTTTTTTGTACTTAGAAAAACATCGCTTTTTGGAATTGTAGTAATTTGAGGTTGTTCTGTATAAGAATCCAAATGCTCGGTGCTTTTATCTTTCTCATGGGTACCTTCTTCTTCTTCTTCTTCTTCTTGTTCTTCTTCAAAATATTCTTCTTTCATTTTTTCTTCTTGCACTTCTTCCATATCTATTTTTTGTTCTTCTTCTTCTTCTTCTTCTATTTTATGATCCTTGAAATTAGAGACGTGGTCATTATGAATTAACAGATCATGATGTGTAGGATGTAAAAGATCTTGATTTGTGGATTCCTGGTTTTGTTCAATATCGTCATAATCCACGGGTAAAGGTTGATTTTTTTCTTCTTCGTGCACACTTTCTGTAGAGGCACTCTCCTCTATGCCATTGTCAATTATTGGCATTAAATTTGATGCCACATTCAAATCAATTATTTCATTTTGGAATTGTGATGCTGCGTAACTTTCTGATTTAGAAAAATTCAAAAAATTATCATTGTACGATTGTTTCATATCATTCTCGAATTTTTCAGTATAAATTGGACTATTAACGATGTCATCTTCGACAGTTTGTGTTTCGAAAAAGGGTGAAATAGTTTCATCCATGTCCAAATGAGAATACTTATCATCTAGTTGCTCTTGAACGTTAGATTCTATTGAAATATTATTCTCTGTTATACTATTCGCTTCTATATCTCCATTGTCATTATCATATGTCTGTTCAACATTATCTTCTTTATCCGTAATATCCGATATTTCTGTTAGTACTTCTGCCATTTGATTTGTAGCGTCCATTTGATGAAATTGTGATTTCAAATTATCTAATAAAAATTCTTGTTGCTGTTGTTGATTATCATTGTGAGATATACTAAATTCTGGATATACTTGGGATATTAAGTGTTCTTCAGTCTTGTCCATTCTATGATCTTCTGCCTCGTCATTTTCTTTAATGATATGTGAATACAAAGGGTCATCTTCATTCGTTTCATTTACTTTTTCTGTTTCACTTTGACTCTCACTCTCACCCACACTGTTACTGTAACTGTCACTGTAGCTGTCACTGTCACTGTTACCATGATAGCGAATTGTAGCACTCTCTTCCGAATCCTTATTCATTACAGTTGTATGTGTTAAAATATCTCCATCAAGGCCGTGATTAATTTTTTTCTTTGTAGCTTGTGTAGTAGTTTCATATTGACTTTCATCACCAGCATTATGTTCCCCTGAATAAGCGTCTGCCATTGTTGTATCTTCCATTTTATTCATTTCAGTCATAATTTGCATATGGTCTCTTGTATACTCTTCATCAAGCTCTCCAATTCCTTCTTCCTTATGATAATTTTTTAAATTAGCCAAATTTTCTGAATTGTCTAAATTTTCTAAACTTTCTGTTTGGAATGATACGCTTTCATCGAAACCATATAAATTATTAATTGTTGATAATTCTTCTATTTTATCCGTAGTATCTTGCCCATTTTCCGCATCCAATTCATTTTCATTACTCTCCATTATAACTGCTGTATTGATTTCAGTTTCTGTTACTGTTGCCGCATCTCCTACAATTTCTTCCAAATTATCTGATTCTGTATTTCTTTCCGTATTATGATCAACTCCATTAACATCTAAAAGTATATGGAAATTTTCTTCTTCTTCTTCTTCTTGTTCTTCTACATCAACATTTTTGTCATTTTTGTCATTTTTGTCATTTTGTCATTTTCATTGTCATTAGATATATATTGGTAGTGAGTTTGATTATCGTATTCATTGGTATTGAAATCTTCTAAAGTAAATTTAATGTCATCATTATTATCAGATTTATTGATTGAGTTACTGAATTCAGTGTTATTGATGGAATCAATTTGAAGACCATCTTTAATATTTTGCGATATTTGCTCTTTTTCATTTTGTTTGTGCGTCTCTGTTAAAATTTTAGTGTTAATATCTGGTAGTAATGTTGTTTCATATTGTTGCTGTTGTTGTTGTTGTCGATCTTCTTCACTCTTTTCTTCTTCTTCGTCTTCTTCTTCTCGTTCTTCGTCTTCTCCTTTTTCGTCTTCTTCTGCTTCTTCTTCTTCTTTTTCTTCTTCTTGCTGCTGCTGCTGCTGCTGCTGCTGTTGCTGATGATGATGATGTTGTTGTTGTTGTTGTTGTTGTTGTTGTTGTTGTTGTTGTTGTTGTTGTTCAACATTGAAATTATAATTTTTGTTGATATTGAACTCATACTTGTCGCTTATATCAAATGTAGAAATAGTTGAACTTTGTTGACTAGTTTCTTCTTCTATCTGTTGATAGTCATTTGTATTTGCTTCAGTTATTTTTTCTAATTCTTCATTTATTACTGCACCTTTATTTTCATTTTCATTTTCTGCTGCTACTTCTATTTCTTGTTCTGCTTCTGCAGCTAACTTTTGCTCTTCTTCTATATCTTCTTCTGCTTCTGCTTCTGCTTCCACTTCTGTTTGCGCTTCTGCTTCTATTGTTGCTATTTCTGTCACAGTTTGACCTTTTTTAATATCTTCAACATGTTGCGTAATTATTTCATGCTCACTATCCATTTGGATTGTTTTATTATTCTCATCACTTTCAATTTCTTGTTCAACATTTTGCTTAGTTGGATCAAAATGTTCGACGGTTGTAACAACATCATCAAACATTGTATGAGATGCGGTTGTAACGTCTACATTGAATGGTGATACATTAATATCAGCAAGAGACAAATCATTTGGGTGTTGTTGCTGTTGTTGCTGTTGTTGCTGTTGTTGTTGTTGATGCAGTTCTTGTTCTTGTTCTTGTTCTGCTTCTTCTACCTCTTTTTCTGCTTCATGCATTTCTTGTTGTGCAATTTCATAATCAAAATTCATTGTATGATCCGTGTTAGTAGGTAATGGAAACTTGTCTTCATCTTTCTCTTTTTCTTTTTCATCTACATCTTCTTCATAATTATCATTATTATCTATTTCTTCTATTATATTATGATTATTATTAGTGTAGTCATTGTTATTGTTGTAGTTGTTTTGTTGTGCCATTAAATTGAAATTGGAATTTATTTCATCTGATTCTTCCGCGTGTGTTTCTACTTCATGGTCTTCTTGTTCAGTTTCTTGTTCTTTTTCTCGTTCTATTTTTTTTATTATATTAGAATAGTTTTCTTGGTCTTCTTCTGCATCTATTTCTGTCTCTCCTTGCACTTCTTTTTTTTGTTCTTCTACTGCACTTGTTGAATTATGCTTCTGCGCCTCTCTATCGTCTACCGTTTCTTCATTTTCTTCTTCTTCCATTTCAGTTTCAAAAGCTTCTTCATCTTCTTCTTCCTCTCTTAATGTGTCGCCTACTTTTAATATTTGTGTGTCTGCTTCTGTTTCTGTTTCTGTTTCTGTTTCTGTTTCTCTTTCATTTTCTTTTTCTTTTTCCGTTGCTAATTCCAAATCAGTTAATTTACCATCATCAACAACATTTTCATTACGATTATCATTAATTGGTTGTTGTTGTTGTTGTTGTTGTTGTTGTTGTTGTTGTTGTTGTTGTTGTGTTGTTTTCATCTTCTTCGTACGATGGATCGTTATTTATTATTTGATTACTTGATTGAGCTGCATTGAATTCTTCATTTCCTTCATTAGCAACATTCGATATGAAATGTTCATTAGTTAATATTGTTGTTTGTGGTTTTATTGTTGTTGCTTTATTTACTGTTATTGTTGGTGATATTTTTGTCGTTTCTTCAATTCCAGTGTAAATATTCTCATTGATTATTGATTGATCATTCGTTGCTATTGGCTCCAATTCTTCCAATTCTATATTCAGTGGCGTTGCTGATGACGACAATGACGATAATGACGATGATGACCATGATGGCGCTAGTGATGATGATGATGCTGTTGCTGATGATGTTAATGATGAAAATTGAGATAGTATCGATGCGCTTGTTTCATTTTCTTTGATTTCAGTTAATTTTGAATCCAATTCAGTTAAAATTGATGGCGCATCAGGTGTTATTAAAATATCAGCAATTGCTGCTTCTTGTTCAATTGTTGCTGATTGAACTGATGATGATAATTCTGATATAGTTGAGGTTGTTGTTGCTCTGGCTGTTGTTGTTGTTGTTGCTGTTGTTGTTGATGTAACTGCCTCATTTATCTCAACACAATTATTACCTTGATACTTGGCTGGAGCCGTACACTGGCAACGCCCAAATAGATTTGGTAATAAAAAATCACAATGCGTTTTAGGATTAAACATTTGACAATGTGTATGACTATAGCAAACAGATCCAGGTGGGGCAGCTGGAATATGAAATACCACAAGAAAAAAAATATCAATAATCAATAATATTACAGAATTTGCCAAATATCTAAAATAGTTTGAATAATTTTCTTGTCTCCTTCTAAAGTTTCTTAATTAATGGCAATAATTTTTCTAAGTTACATTTAAATTGATTTTTAGACAAGACATGTTTGTATTTCTAAATTGCGTTATTTTAATCTTTGCAAATTTGAATTGAATTAAAATAAATTAAATTGCAATTGGAATTGAAATTTTTGTACGAGCGACACATTTTTTTGAAATAGCGCAACACAAAGAAAACATAAATACATATAAAAATATCATTAAGAGGATTTTAAAGGTTTAACATGATAATAATCCTCATGTGATAGTTAAATGTTGTTCTAAAGGACTCATAAAAAAAGTCAAATAGATTAACTGTTTAAGATTTTCAAGTTAATTTTTAGAATGGAATTTGGAAAAGAATATAGAAAAGTGATTTGGAGGGCCATATTGTTATAAGAATATTAAATAAAGGACAGTCTAAAGTATGAGCTTGAAAAATAAATTTCCTCTCCTAACTTTTCTTTCAAAATTTTAAATAAAATTTTAATGTTAGTTTGACAATGGAAAAAGTTTGTACCACGTAAAAAGTAGTGTAAATCATTAAATTGAAATTACATTACAATTTCGAATTGTTACTTCAAATGGAGCCTCTTCTTTCATACAAAATTAATGGAAAATAAATAAAATTTTCATGCAATTTTTTTAAATTCTGATCATTTTTCAACTTTGGTTGCTTCTTAAAACGATTAACAAGTAAATTTAGAAAATGATTTATATTTATAAAAAATTTCTCTTGAAGTATCAACACGTTTGAATTTATACAAGAATTTTATATTTAAAGACATAAAAGGCAACAAATTCGATGGACCTTTCTGCAAATCAATTATAGAATTTGCCATTTTATCTTTTACTTTTAATTTGATTTTAGTGCATTGGCAAATCAAATTTTGAGCATAAAGCAGAATTTTGAAAACATTAAAATTAAATCATATAAAAATTCTATGATAATTTAAATATAAAATTGAACATATTTATTAGCATTAAAGTTTAGTCTTTACAATATCAAGAAATAACAATTATAATAAAAATAAATTCTTTATAGTAAATGAATAGTTTTTGAGGTGAGCTAATTTGTAGTCTTAATTTATGGTTTTTTTTTTTTTTTATAATACCCCGTAGATTACCAAATTACTTAAAGAGAAAGCGATGGTGTAAAAAATATTAAGAAACTGTTCATGTGCATGACCTAACTCTACTACATAAAATAAGATTTACAATTTGACCATTACTTTGTTTTCTACACTACAATCATGCTGATATAATTATACTGATAAATTGAGCTTTTTTCAAAAGAGTCGATTAATAAAGCAACTAGAGAAGATAAATGTCAGGCATTTAAGTATGCCTGAAGACGTCCAATTTTAAATATTTTACAAAATATACCTATGGATTAAATTTCGTTAAAATATCTCAAAAATTTTTATCTGAACTATCACACATCAAACAAAGCAACGTTCTTGAAAAGTTATTCTGAGTCGATAGATATTAAAATACGAAGTTATTATAAGTTAAAAAAAGTACTGTAAATGTTTACCTAAATGCTTTAACAAACTTCAAATTTTATATAAATATTTCAATTTTTACAAACATGTTGCATGAATGTTGCAAAAGGACATGGATAGAGCGTACTTTTAAGGGGGTCTCTGAAACCTTTTATCCTTTTTATATCTTAAACCACTTGTGATACAGAGCTTGTGTAAGTGTTTGTAACACTCAAAAACTGGCTCACCTTTTATTATGCCAATCTAATAAGAATCACTTTCCCAATCGATTTAAGTCTATCTCTTTACATTATATTTTAACTTGAAAAATATGGGTGCTATATTTGTTCCAGTTAGTCCATTTTTAGGAACACTTTCTATGTAATGTTCTCTTCCAAAAAAAAAGTCATAGGAGCAAAAGGTTCAATTTTGATAAATTTTTTTTAGCGAAAATGGGCACTGCTTTGTATTTTTATATGAAAAATATTTTTAATAAAATTTTGTTGCAGATGGGCTTATTTTTTGAGCTTATAAAAAAACTATTTAAGTCTCTTTGAGAAATTACACTCTTTTTCCAATATTATTCTCTTGTACTCTCTCAACGTGTTGACAAATTTGCAAGCTCGGAATGTTGGATATAAATAAAAAAAAGAAGAACGTTAAACGTCGTGATCTTATTGAATAATTGAATTGAAAGTAAATGCAAAAAATTATCCAAAGAAGATGAATGGTTTTACATTTATTTAATGCTTTGAAGTTTTATATTTTTATTAATATAAAAATTGGCCATTTTTCGTGAGTCAATTATTAAAGTTGAAAGTTAAATGTAAAACGAAACGATGCGAAAGATGTTATGGAAAAATTCCATTGAAATAAAATTGAGATTTGTTATCAGAAAAGATGCATAAATAAGTCAATATTTCATGGACAAATAGAGACTTAAAAATCATTTGTCGCAAGTGATGTGCGCTAAATGTAAACTCTTTAGAATTTAGAAATAGTAACAGTTTTTTGTAAATGCGTGAATTTTCTATTTACTACTCCTTCCTTTACCTTCTTGTTTTATCTTGATTTTCTGTTTACTCATTTATTTTTTTTTTTTGTTCTTTTCTCCTTTTTTTTACTTTGTGGTAGAATTTGTTGTAATTGGTCTAAGCAACACCTGTGCTTATTAAAAGTTCTTCTACTCATGCTCTCTCTCTCTCTCTCTATCTCTCTCTCTCCACCTCTTTCTCCCTCTATCACTCTCTCTATCTCTCTCTATCTCTTTCTTAATGTTAATATTGTTTAGAAATAAACTGAAATGAAACCAGTTTGTAATGTAATTATTTTTATTTATATATGCCCTTGTTGCACAACATGTTGCAAACATATGCATACAACCACACTATATATATATTATATATATATATATATATATAATATATGCGAATATCATGCAACATATATTGAGAGAAATTTCAAAAAGTACAACAAATCAAAAAAAAAAAAAACGAAAAAAGAAAAAAAACAAAGAACGCATACACGGGCAAATGAACGAATGAGCAAGCGAATGGAGAAAACAAGTAAATGAAATAATAAAAAGTAGCACAACAGAACCGAAATAGAAATATTTACGAGTAAAGTTGAATGAGCGCGCTTGCCCATTTAAATATTGTTATAAGACAAATAACATAATAATGATGATATTGTTAACAATAATAATAATGATGATGATGATAATGATAGTGATGATGATGATGATGATGCATCATTCAGTATGTAAGTATGTCTTCTCGCATATAAATACACAAATTAACATGAGATTTTTACCATCAGCAGTTTATGCGAAAGGAATTTTGTGTATAAAGAAACAAGTCCTTTCTATTAACTTTATTATTATTAGCATTATTATTATTATTATTATTGTTATTATTATTATTCTTATTGCTGTTATTACTATTCCTGTTGCTGTTTATTTTCGTTTCATATTTTATGGCAATAAATTATGTTGCCTTACGTTACGTTACGTTACGTACGTTACGTTACATTGCCTTACATTATGTTACTTTACGTTACGTTACGTTATGTGACGGCAATAATCACAATAACAGTAACAACAACAATGACACAAATACTAAATGATTGATCATTTGACTGGATGAACATTTTATCATATACATTTTATTAAGCCATCTTGATTTTCTTTTTTTTTTTTGCCTTTTCAAATTTTTATCAACAGGACTTTTGATATTAACTTGAATATTATTTACCATGATTTATCCTGCCATACTCTGCTTCATAAAATATTATCATTATGACAGAAAGTTAACTTAATTATTAAGATTTCATTGAAAAGAGATGTGAAAGTAAAATTTGTCCTTTGTACTTTCTTTTCCTTTTGTTGCTCACAAGAAACTTTTGCTGGCAACATATACAAGCAAAATGTTATTGGCTGGCTTTAGAAATCAGTTTAAGCTTGTTGCTCTGATTTAAGTTTTGCCCTTTTTATTTCATTTTCAGCTAAAAAGAGATGTCTAAGTAAATTTGTGACAGAAGGACTTTTCGAAGTGGACGCCTGGTTCCATTAGTTTTTTTATTTATTTATTTTTGTTTTTAGCGGTCTCAATATCTTAATTGGGTTAATGCTTTGTTTCCGAAATGAAAGTTAAGCAATTTTGTCTAAACGCATACTGAACTCTGCTGTAGCGGCAGGCAGTTTGCTTGCATTTCCAATATGACACTGTAAATTTTTAGAAACTTTAACTTCCAGATGTGGCAAAATTCCCAATTAATCTAGAGAAATTGACTTAAATAAAATCAGCTTAACTTGAAAAATTGAATACAAATTTCCTCTAATAATTTTAAATGGATTTTCAAATTTGACGATTGATCAAGGGTCTCTCATCGATATTTGCCTTTTCCTACTGATACATTGAAAGTCTGGCTGCTTGTGATTTTATGTTATTTTTTATTCCTATTTTTTCACTTTTTTTTCGTTTTTTTTTCTGTCCGTTTTCTCAATTGAATGTGATTGAAAATTGTAAAAAAAAAGTGATAGGAATTTTTATGAAATTATGTGAAAGTATTTTGTATAAAAGGAATTATTGTTCAACTTTTTCTTTTGTTGCTCTCTTGTTATTATGACTATTTTTTTTTTTTGTTGATCTTATTGTCTTGTTCTTCTTACTCGTTATATTTTAATTTTTTGTTTAGCCGATCTTTTCTTTTTATCACTTTAGTTGGTTTTCTTTTTGGTTTTTTCAAATAAAAGAATTTAAGTGAAACCGCGTAATTTCTATATATATATATATACACACACACACACACACACATGTCATACATAGAAAATTATAAACTCATTGAAAGCAAAAAGTAAAAATCAAAAAAAAAAATAATTTGAAGAAACAAAAGGAAAGAAGAAATGGAACAGAAGCAAAAATCAACCAAAAAAAAAAAGAATAAAAAAAAAATTAAAAATATAAAAAAAACAATTATAAAATCAAAAATACATAAATGAATAAAAATTTAGTAATGTGATGTATGTGAATGTTTGAGTGTGAGTGTGAGCATAATTTCTTGAAAGTGTAACGCACACTCATACTCATACTCATACTCATACTCATTCACACATTCCTCATGTATTCGTAATTAGCATTCTTTAGGATTTCTATGTAATTATTGTAAAAAAAAAAGTAATAATAAATTTTATTTTATTGCATGTCTACGAAAAAATATATCTGGTTTACACATTTGCATACATCTGGCGAAAGGGAGAGATAGAGATATAGAAAGAGAGAGGGAGAGAGGGAGAGGGAGAGAGACAGAAAGATAGCGATATATATATAGAAATGTAAAATCACAAATTCACATAAACACATACATACGTACACACACACACACCACACACACACACACACACACACACACACACACAAGTAAACATAAACATACATATTTTCATGACATGACTGGCACACTTTATTTTAGTTATTCTAATTTTATTTTTGTTAAAGTCATTTCTTTTCATTCCTTTTTCTAGCGCTGTAGTTGCAATTGTTGCTGTTGCTGTTGCTGCTGTTACTTTTATTGTTATTATTATTTTAATCATATTGTCACTTTTTATATTTTCACAAAAAAAAGTATACAACTAATCATCATCATCATCATCATTATTATTATCATCATCATCATCATCATCATGAAAATTGACTTGAGAGGCATATGTTTTGTTCTTTGTTTTTCAGTTTCTTTTTTTCCTTTTGTTTATTTGTTTGCTTAGTTGTTTGCTTGTTGATTTTCCTTCTTTTTTGTTCATTCTATATTTTTCATAATTCAATATATATTTTACGATTATTGGTTTAGTTGAATGTAAATATGCTATTGCAGTCTGACGACTTGACTTTTTCCCCGCTGATATGCCAGTACTATGAAAAAGTACACAAAAACAAGTAAAAATAAAAAGCATTTCGATAAGTTATAGGGAGAATAAAGTAAAGCAACAACAACAACAATAACAATAACAACTATAACAAGAAAAAGAGAAAAAAGAAGAAGAAGAAGAAGAAGGTCGACGACAATGACGGCAATTGCAATTGCAATTGCAATTGCATATTTAACAGGGAAATGGAAGAAAATGAAAAAGGCACAAGAAAATAGAAATGTCTAAGCAGGAGCAGACTTTTCTTGAGTTCACTGTTACTTTCATTATTCGTATAATGGAATCACTCTGGCCAATAACTATATCTACACACATACATACACATATACATCCACATATATGAATATAAATAGCAAACATTTTTAATAGGGCTGACATTTACAATGTCGGCCGACAAATACATCGATATTTTCAAATTCTGCCTTCCCGTCTACCTTCCATTCTACTCTATTACCAAATTTTTATTAAATGATAATTGAAATTCAATAAGTAAAAAGAAAACAAAGAAATGGAACACGAAAAATAAAGTGTAAAAGAAGCAGGGCTTTCTGGGAGTCATGTACGTTCTACCATTGAGCCATTCTCCAGGCTCTTATCTTGTTCTGTCATTTTTATACTCATACCAATTATTGTACTATTAAAATATTTATAAAATGTATTCATTTAAGCACATTTATTAGTTTAGCACGATCAACTAATTGAGCAACATAAATAACAATAATGATGGAGCATTTAAGTCCATTTACGCTATTACCACCATAATAATGATTTCATTTCACTTTAAAATCAAATTCAAATTCAAATTCAAACTCAAAAGCAAATTTCATTTCATTTCATTTCATTTTCATTTCATTTCACTTTATTTTTTATCATTATCTAGCGAAAGCAACCAATCAAACAACTCAGGCACAGCACAGAAAAAAGGTCAGTGGTCATGAGAATAGACAATGATGACCTCATTAAAAGTATTACGGGAGGAAAGTTTAAACCACCCCCCCCCCCCACCCAAAAAAAATCAAAAAATTGCATAAAATAAACAGAAGAATACAGAGAAAGGAAAAAGAGCAAAAAATGATAAAAGAAGGCCAAAGAAATATTTAAAAATGTTGAAATGGACGCTATTTATAATTTACAAAATTAAACAAAAAAATGGCTCCATCATTTCGTTGATTCTTAAAATTGGTTTTTCCCCGTTTTTTTTTTTTTTGCTTTCCTATAAATCAAAACAAAATATTGAATTTTATGAGAGACAAGGCAAAATCAAAACTTTTATGTGGTACATAAGTACAAGTACATGAATATTTGAAACTTCAATTTAATTTTGTTAGAAATTAATTTTTGCAAGGCTTTTGTAATTTTCAATTTAAATCATCCACAAAATGTGGATTCAAGAAGCTTTACTTTTGTAAAGCAAAGAAAGAAAAAGTACCCAGAAATGGCATAAATCTTTGGCAAAAAAAAAATCCGTTTGAATTTTCATTTTTCTTTTTTTGATTTTTTTTTTTGATTACAATAAATACAATAACTAAATAAGATTTTTAAAGTAGATAATTGAAAGAGATTATTTCATAAAAATTCGAAATGTTTTAAACTCTGTTTATCCAATTTCCAAGTAGTAAAACAGAAGAGAAAGGAAAAAATCAAGGGAAGATATCAATATCTCTTTTATAGGAATTGTGTAGATGTTTGTAGGCGTGTCCAGTGAGTGTTTTACATGCATACTTGCCATGAAGGCTCAAATGCGTGGTACACAAACGTACATAATGACCGCTAGCGTTGGTAGTCACGTCACACAGGATGCATGCTACCATCATAACTAGCTATCAATTTGCAGCCTGCATTGCACCTTATATACATGGCTTAATCTTTGGTATCTAGAGTCGGAGTCTTCCAATTACTCCTTGTCTTAGATTTAATTAGCCCGATAAGCTTACCCAGTTACCCATATTATTCGGGAAATGGAACCCTGCACGGTAAGCATATACATGTTTGAACGAGCAACGCTTGCGATGTGGGCACCACAGCCCATACGAAGCCAACCTCAATAGCACCACAATGGGCTTTATTAAAATTGGTGATCCCATGATACCAAATTAAATCTTTGGATCTGATCTCGTAACTCATGATGAACCCTGATGGTAACGGAACAAACAACTACCACCCCATGAGCCATTCCCACTTGAGCAGGTGCTTCTCGGCACTGGTTGCCCCTGCTGGCGTGTATAGAAAAGAAAATCAGAATGTGAATAGAATGTGGACAAAATTCAACCTGGAATACTTTCAATATAATTTTAATATGATACGAATTCATCAGTGAACCACAATTATAAATTTTTGTAGCCATAGTAACAGTAACTTGGAATTGCACCTACATGGAAAATGTTTGCCTTGTCCTTGTTTCCAATGATATGATCTGTGGCTGTCCATAGTACACACCTGTTCCTATTAAAATTCTAATTGCCGTTGCTATACTTATCTTTATTGTTATCTCTGCTGCTATTTCATTTCATTTCATTTCATTTCATTTCACAATAATAAATTTCTACTTTTCTTTTATAAGATTTTATAGATAGTAGAATAATTTTCAAGACAACACCATACATAATAAGCCAACTAAATTTGTATTTAGTTAAGGTGAAATTTCAAGTACCTAAAAAAGCAAATTCGACAAAGTACTTAAAGAGGCGTAACTAGAATTTTATAAAAGAAGGAAGCAAGAAGGAAAAATTTACAATTTTTTTATTTTAAATGACAAAAATGTAATTAATTTTGTGCTGGGAGGGGAGCATGTCCCTTAAGGGATGCTTTGTTTATTTTCAGATTTAATCGTTTTTTAAGAATTTCAAATATTTCTAGTAAATTTGCTTGATAAAGTGAGAAGTTAATACTAAAATGTACAAGCAAGCAGGATAAGGCTGGACTAATGGAAAATGCTCATTTAAATCAAAAATTTATATTATTTATGAGATTTTTGATGTCTTTTTTTGGATGTTTAAAACATTTCGGCAAAGCTGATAAATCTGCACATTTTAAAGCATTTTAAATATAAAGCATATTTTCTGTACAATTTCATTTATTTTTAATTTTGAGAACTGGACTGCCCTTTAATGAATTTTTACACTAAGCGGCCTGAGAAACTGAAAATTTACTCTCAATTTTAAAGTTGAGATCCATGAGACATCTAAGTATAAAGAAGCTTCCTAAAATTTGTACATTTCATCATAATTGAGAACAAATATTATGAAGAAAAGTTTAGTTATGAAAAAATGAAATTGATTCATTTTTAAGAAAAATTGATATGTAATTTAAGTTGAACGATCTAATTCAAATTTTGTTCATCAATGGACCATGCCAAACAACTAAATACCAAATGTTATTTTGAGATAAAAAATTATTTCAAAATAAAGTGCTTTCAGGAAAAGTAAGAATTAGAATTATTACAGAATTGCACCAGTAAAATGGCCTTTTTAGGCTAACAGATATGCATTACATTTTATTAGAAATTACGTACTGCTACTTGAACTGCTACTTGAACTGCTACTTGAACTGCTACTTAACATATATATGGACAATAGAGGGGCCTTAAGAATAGCTGAAAAGAGTTGCTTCGTAAAGAGTCGAGTCGTACAGTAAATATAAATTTTAAGTCTAAGAATAATCGTTTGTTAGATTCTGAAATCTTAACTGTAACCTTAATTAAGTCTGGTTGTGTGGGCAATAAGCTAAATTTTGCCAGGCAATTCTATTTTCAGCTGGGATAATGCGCTACATAAATTTGCTTACTTGCCTGCTTATGGAAAAATGGTCACACAACTTGCAAGCATCAAGTTATTCAGAAACTCGATTCAGAAACTCAATGTATGATGACTGCAGGAAAGAGGTACTTTTTTTTGCCCTCTATCTCTAGAATTTAGCTATGCATTTGGCCATTTAATTTTGGCCATAGAATTTTTTTTTTTGTTCGGCTTTTGTTCTCTTTCTCTTTAGCGTTATTATTTTTTGTTTTTGTTTTTGGTTTTGTTTTTGTTTTTGTTTTCGCCTATTTTCCATCTTTCTCTTTCTATTTTATTTACAACTATTAAACAGCATTAATGTATAAATTCTTGCTTTTTGTTGCCTTTCATTTGTTATTGTGGTTTTTTTTTTTGTGTTTTTATTTTATTTGTAAAATCTATCCATGTGAATTGTAGGCAAAAATTTGTGCATCTAAAGAAATACATTAAAAATTTTGTATTCAAACTGTTTAAATGTTTATAAAAGAACAAAATGAAAGAGGCAAAAATGATGGCGTCAAAAAAAGCAGGCAGAATAAAATTGTACATTAAAATTTTGATGATTACATTGGTAATAAATAACGTTTAATTAGATTACATATAAAATATCGTATAATATAAAGGCCAATTATATTTAAAAAAAAAAAAAAACCATTAAAAAAAGACAAAATAAAATATAACGAGAAAAAAAGAGAACAACCACAAAAACAATTTAATTAATGCCATTAATGTTTTCTGTGCCGAAAGTCATTGAAAGAAAAGAAAAATTACAATCAGATTTTGTTGATGTGAAGAAAAAAAGTAAAAAAAAATACACACAAAAAAAAAAGAAAACAAAAAAAAAATGAAAAAAGAAAACGAAAATGAAGCCAAAAAGAAAAGGCATGGACCAAAGTGGAAAACTTAGATTGAAAGTTTAAGCTGAACGATATGAAGAAATAATAATAACAACAACAACAACAACAAGAAGAAGAAGAAGAAGAAGAAAAGTCGAAGAAGTAGGTTAGAAAAATGTTAACTATATTTTAGAATAATAATAAAGTAAAATGTTAGATCAGTTTAGGTCAAATTAGATTAAAACTTTAAATCATAAAAATTGGTGTCACTTAAGGAAAATAATAAATTTATTTCATAAAACTACGGACTAAGCATTCTCGAGTAAACTAAAACTAAAAAATTATTAATTAAATATCATTAAAAATTTTAAACTTGAATGTTTTTCAAAGTCCATAAAGTTTGAATCCATCAACAGAAATATAAAATAAAAAAGGATGAAGAAAATCTTTTTCTTTTTGTTTTAATGTAGAGCCATACTTTTCAAAATGTTCTATTAGAAAATGTTCCTAAGATAATCAAGCTTGATTCACAAATGTGAACTCATTTAATTGCTCTGTCGCATTGCTCTTACTTGCTTTCCTTTCTTTTCCATTCTACAGAATAATAAATCGATCATTTCTGAAGTAGTTTTTTATCTTTGTCCACAGAAATGAGTTTTTCTGTTTCTTTTATTTAGTTTTAGTTTTTGGACTCTTGGTCATTGAATGCACCTGATTAAAAAATTTTAATTTGATATTTACACATACATTATCCTAAATAATAAATAAATGCAGCCCAATAGTGAGGAGATTATTTATAATAAACAACAAAATGAATAAAAAATAAATGGCAAAACAAATATACAGAAGTTGATGAGTGTTTTATATATGCGGAACAACAAATGCGTGGGAACAAACTACAAAAAGTAGCAACAACAATAAAAACTAGCTATAAATTTTATATATCTTATTTTGTTTAGAAGTTCCAATTATCTTGATCTAATTGAATTACCTAGCTGTACCATTTATTGGATACTCCTGCATACATTGAAGAGCAATGGAGGGGCCAGCCTCAACCTATCCTCTTTATTAAACTTGTATAACCTAAAAGGAAACTGTGAAGAGCCCTATACACATTACAAGAATCTTGAATTATAGCATCTCAAGTTCCCAATATTGACAGACAGTCATTATGTGACAGTTTGTAATCCTTTGGTAAATAAAATATCATTGGTTGTAAAAAAAAGAGATATGAAGCTATAAATTTCAGAATTTGCTTTTCGTCAAATTTGCATATTCGTATGAAAATGTTGTTAAGCGCATCCCCACACTTTAACCATAAACTGAGTATCAATAACATATTAAAATAACAACAAAATTTTTATATATTTATTGCTCTAACTTAAAAACAACAAAATCAATAATTATATACTATGGTAAGCATTGAAAAAATTATCTAAAACTTCCTTCTTTCTAAAATACTTATTTACTAAAATCGTTGTAAAATCGGGAAATTGCCAATTGAAATTAAGCAAATACTCAAACGTATGACTGTTTAATTTGAAATGGAGAAATGATGTGTTTTTTGTATTCAAATTTGTCCTAGACAAATGAAAAATTCCACCGACTTTTGTGACTTTTATATTAGAAATATACTGATTTTTTTTTTTGGTCTTGTGCCACCTTATAAATCATCAATAATGATTAAAAGTAAATTTGATTTCTGATTATCATTTTCACATCACATCAACACAACAGTCAGAGTGCAAATTAAATTCATTCATATATAAAATCAAATGTAAAAAAATAAATTAATAAATTTTAAAGCAACTATTAAAAAATTTGAAGTGAAATAGAACTTGACTTGGGTATTAAGTGGATTAAAAATTAATAACGCATCTAGTATATTTTTACATTTCATACACATGCCTTCAATGTAATACAAATGCTGGAGTGACAACAAACGAACAAAGTGCAACTTTTCACGTCACAGTAAGTAATTCAACCGTCATAATCTAGCTATTCAATTTGCAGCCTGCGTTGCACCTTATATACATGGCTTAATCTTTGGTATCTAGAGTCGGAGTCTTCCAATTACTCCTTGTCTTAGATTTAATTAGCCCGATAAGCTTACCCAGTTACCCATATTATTCGGGAAATGGAACCCTGCACGGTAAGCATATACATGTTTGAACGAGCAACGCTTGCGATGTGGGCACCACAGCCCATACGAAGCCAACCTCAATAGCACCACAATGGGCTTTATTAAAACTGGTGATCCCATGATACCAAATTAAAACTTTGGATCCAATCTCGTGACTCATGATGCCGCCTAGTGACCGACATCACCAAAGACCATCTCATGAGCCACTTCCAGTTGAGCAGGTGCTTCTCGGGACTAGTTGCCTCCACATATATACAGACAGACAGCCATTTAGTGTAGACAGTTTGGTAGATGACTTTATGGATAAATAAAAATATCAATGTGTGTGCTTGACAGACAGACAGACCCGCAGTACAAAAGCATTAATGTTAAGCATAATAATTATTTCAGTAATTTCTTCTTCTTCGTCTTTAATTCGCACGTTCATTTCGTTCAGTGACAGTTATTGTTGTTTAAGTCTTCGCATTTTCTTCTCCATCTTCCTCTTTTACCTATATTTAACACTGCAATATCAATAACAATAAAAATAACAACAATAATTTTTTTTTTAATATAATAACGAATCGAGAGGCTTTAAAAATGCTAACAATAATCACACTCACACTTAGCATCATACTTAACATGTATGATAAGCATTTAGATAAAAAATATCTAATATAACTTTCCTTTCCTTGTCTCGCAATCTATCTATATGCTTATTTATCTGTTAACATCTTCTGCTTCGATCTTTAATCAAATCGAATTGTCAAATTGAAATTAAGCAAATACAATAAAATCGTGAAATTGTTGACCGTTCACGTTCAATTAGTAAAATTCTTGGTTAGCAAACTGTATGTGAAATATTTTTTTTATTTAAAAATTTTCCTAAACAATATTATGAAAAAAATTGACGAACCGGAATATTGATGAACGATTTTTGATATAAGCGCCTAGCAAAAATAACTGAATTTAATTTTATTTATGGTCACTACGTGACCAAGCCTTACTTAAATCATCAGATATGATTGAAAAGCGTAGATCTCATTTAGAGTTTCATGATTTTACTCATTTTCTCAGTCAATCAGTCAATCAGTCAGTCAGTCAGGCAATTTATATTAAGATTCATTTCATATCATTTTAAAATTCAATTGTAAAAAAAAAATAAAATAAATGAAATGTCTAACATTTTGCATTAATAACTATTATAAAAATTTAAAAGAAAAAGGGAAGAGAAAGAAAATGTGGAAAATCCATTTGTGTTTAAGTGGATTAAAAATTGTAATAAGGCGCCATATCTTTTTTATATATCTTTCCTACATTTCTACTTCATTCCAACGTATGCAATCATTCAAATGTAAAATGTACAAATGCAATATGGAGATTGACAAAAAAAAAGAAACAAAGTGCAAACATTTTCTTCACGCCTGCCAAGTAAAGTAATTCAAAGCCAGTTCAAATCTAATTTAAATCTAATTCAAATCTAATTCAAACCTAAATTAAATCTAATTCAAGTCTAATTCAACTCCAATTCAAATTTATTTCAAATTTATTTCAATTCTAATTCAAATCCAATTCAAAACCAATTGAAATCCAATTCAAATCCAATTCAAATTTATTTCAAATTCAATTCAAATTTAATTCAAATCTAATTCAAATCCAATTCAAATTTAATTCAAATCCAATTCAAATTTAATTCAAATCCAATTCAAATCTAATTCAAATCCAATTCAAAACCAATTGAAATCTCACTTTAATCTAATTCAAACTTAATTCAAATCTAATTCAAATCCAATTCAATTCTAATTTAAATTTATTTCAAATTTAATTCAAATCTAATTCAATTCTAATTCAAATCCAATTCAAATCTAATTCATATCTAATTCAATTCTAATTCAAATTCAATTCAAATTCAATTCAAATTCAATTCAATTCACTTGAAATAATTTAATGAAGAAAAGAGTGCAGTTAATTAAATTCATTAAATTGTGCATAAAATAAGAAATTTCAAATGAATATGAAATAAATTGAATAAACAAACACTTACGTCTCATGCAAGTATGCTTGCGATATTGCAGGAAGCCGGCAACACACTGACAAATCCCATCCATGCAATTACTATTGGCCACTTTCATGGTACATTGGTCATTTAATAAACAATCACCACCCAAAAGTTGAGCTACCAATTTACATTAACAAGATGATAAATTAATAAAGTAATAAAATAATTAAAATAACAATAACAATAAGCATAAAATAATACTAATAATAATAATCCATTTTAAGCATTTAACAAAACTCGTTTTGATATACCTTTAAAAAATTCTGTTTACTATTTAATTTGGATTCCAACCAAATGTTTGGAAAATTATATTTAAATTATTTTATTGATAAAATTTAATTTAGCTTGTAGCTATTAAATAGAAACAATCGGATTTTCGGATTTTCGGATTTTCGGATTTTCGGATTTTCAGATTTTCGGTTTTTCTTCAAATTTCCTGCTCTGTTTATGCGAAACATTTTTAATTTTTATAAAGTCTAAATAATTTTAAGCAAGATATTTTACAACTGATTTAATGAAATCTTAATTCTAATAAAAATGTTATGCGGTTATTCGATGTGATCGAATAAAACGTGATTAACAATTTTATGTAACTAGCACTGGCATTGACACAAGCTTTTCCATGAATGAACATGACTACCAACTACGTGGCAGAAATGATGGAGGTCTGTTTCAGATTGGTATAGGTTTAGGTGTTAGAGATAGTTCCTTAATTTAAACACTTAAATATTTACTGATTATAAACCAAATAAGAACCATTTCAAAAGATGAATAAATATGAAAGAAGACAAAGAAATTGGCTACAACAGAATATAAAATCATATTATGAAAATTTCGATTTATTTTCTAGATTTTTCATATAAGAAATTATTGTTAGAAAAGTTGAACTAACTTTTTAAATTCTTGCTAAACAGTGTAGTTAATTGCTTCTTCCGTTACCTCTTTTTTTTTTTTTTCTTTTTTTACTTACATGACAAACACAATGAATTATTGTATTGAACGAAATATGGTGAACATTCACAATAGCCTTGCATGGAGCAGGTGCTGTCTTTAATAAAATCCGTACAATCCATATCGTGTTGACATTGTGATCCTAATAACGTTGTTGCCAATATTTTTGTACTATAAAATATTATGATAAATAGTGGCTAAAAATATAGAAACAAAAATGAAACAACAAAAAATTAATAGAAGATAAAAATTGATAGATATGTTTGAAAAAAAAAAAACAAAAAATTTTTTAAGACTATCAAGCAGCACGAGATTATTATTGCAGGGTCATTGATAGCATATTGCATCCCTCTCACTGGAATATTTTTGATTTCATGTTGTTCCAAAAGTTGCGAGTATACTCATTTTTTTATTAAGGAAGCATAAAATTTTGAAACGATTTAGATATATCTATGTGTCTGTCCATCTGTCCATCTGTCCATCTGTCCATATCGTCCATATACCGCTAGCAAAAAAAAGAGATATCGAACTCAAATTTGGCAGAAGCATTAAAAGTTCATATACATTGAGGATTTTTGAAAATATGCCAAAGTGGTTAAAGAACACGCCCCCACTGCAACCAAAACTAAGAACACTTTTCCTTTTTTTTAAGCAAAAGTTTGTAGTTTTTCGCTCTTAACTTTAAAACTTACACCGAAACTTTGTACAAATATTAGGGCCATCATTTTACAATGTTTATAAAATCGTGTAAATCGACCAGAATGTCTATCAAAAATTATACAACTTTAAATTATTTGACTGCTTCATAAATTACCAAAATAGATGGTGGGTACTCAAAATATGGCCCCAGTCATCAATAATTTTCTTGCTTGTTTCACTAAGTTTACTTTTTATTGTTTGTTTTTTTTTTTCTTTGGTTTTCTTTAAATGAGTCATAATATGGCCCTTTCATTTTTTATCCAACCTCTATATCTCGATCTTACCTCTCTTTCTAACACATACACATTTTATATAATTTTCATCATTTTCACTGTTTCAGTCAATTAATCTGTTCGATTCAGTTTACTTCTATCTCTATTAAAATATTTTCCTTTGTATTTCTTTGGCAATGTAACAACAACAATAATAACAATAGAAGCGGGTATCAGCGGGTAGCAGCGGGTATCAGCAGCAACAACAATAACAATATCAATCAAATTCAAAGATATTGGCCTAAAGTTATAATTGGAAATTTCGAATAGAAAGTAGTTGTTATTGTTATTGTTACTGTTGCTATTTGAACGAATGATACAAAACTTCCAACTAAACTAAATGGTAAGCAAAGCAATCATTCTCAGTGCCATTGCCATTGCCATTGCCATTGCCATTGCAATTGCCAAGTTTTTTTGTCATTGTGGCGAATTGAACAAATGAATATGTCAGATTAAGGATTAAGTTTATTTTAAACATTTATTGGCAAATAAATGTTTAAAATAATTTACAATACGTTAACAATAATAACAATAACATTCAGAAAAATTAAGACAAAACATTTCAACTGATACGATTAGCATTAGCATCTATGAACTTGCAAATGGAACAAATCAATGCGCACGAATTATCCTTCCAGCAACATTTCTACACACATACACATACACGCACACAGAGAGAATGAGAAAGATCTCACATAGATTGATAGAGGGGGAGAAAAAGGCAAGAGATTAATGAGGCACAATTCGATCACACAATTCGGTTAGAAGTGAAATGAAGAAGTGAAATGAAGTGAAGTGAAGTGAAGTGAAGTAACAATAACTTGAAGAAATTGAATAAAAAAAAAAAAAAGGCAAAAGTCTTGAAGTTAAATTTTTTGGTTCAGGTTGAAAACATCAGTTATATATTAAAAAAGAATAAACGGTGGGTATACAGATGAAATAGAGATAGAGGTCAAAAGAGAGAAAGAGAGAGAGAAAGAGAGAGAAAGAGAGAGAAGAGATAAATTAATTTGAATATCAATTTATTTTCACATGAATTTCATTTTGTGAGACCTTCACATCTTAAAATGTCTAAGTGTGAATTGAATTTTAATTTTTTTTTAATTTAACAAAGAAAAGAAGAACTTAAAAAATAAAGGAATTAAAAAAATATATAAATTTGTACATCTAAAAAAAGTTAATGAAATTGATTAAAGAATAACTCTTTTTTTTTTTTTTTTTTTTGTTTTACACCTGACAATCAACTTTAAATGGAGAATTTTTATTTAATACAATTTTTTAAATGTAAACGCATATTTTAGTTATTTTCTACTAAATATTTGATTTTGGGCATTTGTGATAATCATTTATCACATCACAATCACAATCACAATCACAATCACAATCACATGAATCCATTACTTACATTGAAATTTTCAATTCAAAAAGAAAAAAAAAAGGAAATATTAAAAAAAAAGTCTAAAAGGAAATTTAAAAATTTAAAAAAAAAATTCTTCCGGCACTAAGAGTTACGTTCACAATCATAATTTTATGATATGCTGGCAAAGCTTTACAAATTGTGACAATTTAATTGATCAAACATTAAAAACAATTTAAAGGAAAATAAAAAAAAAGACAAAGAATTCGATGACTTTAATTTTCTTCTAACAAATTTATTATGTTAAAATTTTATTTGCATTGATTTTTATTTGAAAAAAAAATTAAGATTTATGATAAATTTTTTTAAGCGAAGAAAAATTTAACACATTATTCTGAGTCTGAAAAAATATTTCTGAATGATTATGATTTATATAAATGACAAAATTATATTAAAAATTTAATTTGGCAAGATGAGATAACAACATTAGCTCACGATTATGTGGAAGTACTCACTTCTTGAACAAAAAAAAATTTCCAATTATTTTATTCAAAATTTATTTGTGCCACAATCTCATGGTACCGAAATATTCTAGCTCATTTTTATAATTTTATAAGATACTTTAATAAATAATTTATTTATTTATTTTGGGCCGAAAAAGCAGAAAGCAGATTACTCACTGTAATTTTTCAGATGCTTAAATTTGTGGCAGCACCATCAAAAGTACAAATTATAAAATTCGATAAGTTACTTCTATTGGAAGGATTATTATCTTTAGAATTGATCTCTCCAAGTTTAGATAAATGATAAATGAATAAGCAAATGAATGGAAAAATGGATACATGAACTAATTCTAAATTTTGAACAAAAATCAATTACTATTTTTTTACCATTTTATATCTCAAGTTTTTCTTAATGAGTTTTCAAAGGCACAAGGGATAAATAAAAAGCAGATGACCCATATAATTTAAATGTTGGCCTCTTAAAAATCACTTTAAATTAACGCTAATGAAATGTTAGAATCAATCGTTCATCGTTTATCATTCAATCAAATTAATAGCAGGGAAAACAAGATGAACAGGGAAAAGGTATTAGAACACAATTAATGGATTTAATGGATTTAATGGATTTTATGGATTTTATGGATTTCATGGTTTTAATGGATTTCAATTAAATTTCAATATAAATGTTTTTGTTCAAACTTTATAAAACACAACTATAAAAATAAAAAATAAAAAATAAAAAATAAAAAATAAAAATTGAAAACAGAAAATGTACATAAAAATATAAATTTAGAAATAAATTTACGAAAATAAAAGAAAACGCATGAGATAAATAAAAGAGTAAAAGAAAAATAGAATGAGGCAAAAACTTACCGCTAAAAAATGTTTCATCATTTTTATAAAATTATTTCTTCTATGCCGAAGAGGTCGCCGCCTTTTTCGATTTTGTTGTTGTTGTTCTTGTTGTTGTTGTTCTTTCTGATGTTGTTGTTGCTGCTTCTGGTGTTCTCCATCATCATCCGTTTCCTCCATTTGTCGTTTATATTTTTTTATATTATGTACCATGATTAGCTTTAGATTTAGATCTTTTAGATCTTTGTTTTTCGTTTTATAAAATTTTATTTTTTTTTTCTACTCTTTTATAATTATTAAATTGATTATAGTTTAAGTTATTGCTGTTTTGAAACGTTTTTTTAACTAAAACAAACTGAACCAAAGCAAATCAAATGAAACTAAATTAAATTTAAAAAAAAAAAAAGAAAAGGAAATAAAATGAAATGAAAGAGGAAGCACAAAAGTTTACACAAAAACAATTTTAATTGCTTTTGATATTTGAGTTGAGTGTGCGTATGTGTGCGTGTGCCTGCCTTTATGGCGGCATAATTCTTTGTAAATATTTATAATTATTGATTTTATTTTTATTTTACATTATTGCGATTATAACAAAATTTTTATGTTGAAGCTGCTTCATTCTTAAAAAATAATTAAATCAAAATTTCAAATGATAACAAATGAAATTGCAAAAAAAAAAAAAAAAATAAATAAAAAAAAAATTATTCTCTTTAGTTAGGAAAATTTTAAAAGGCTCTTGACCACATCTACTGACTCATACAAATGGATCGATGGACAGACAGGGTTAAACTATATTAGAAAATGATTTTTTGAGTTGATCAGCAAAATGAAAGATGGCTCTTGGCTCTTTAACTTCTTCGGGTATGAACGTTACAAACATCCATACAAACTCATAATACCTACCTACAAATTGATTGGGGTACAAATAGAATGAGAATGGTATATTTAAATAGTTACACGAACTTTTTTAAGTTTAAGTGTGTTTTAAATAAAAAGGAAATTAATCAAAAGTTAAGAAATTTAAAAAAAAAAATTTGAACTATGATTTAATTTATGTGGAAGGTAGCGCAGCTTTTACTTAGTTGGTATGGCAAATAATTCTTCAATTTTTTCATTTTCACTAAACATTTAAGATTTTTTTTTTAAAATAGCTCGCGCTAATGAGATTATTTAGCATAAGATTCATTTTTAAATATCTTTGAAAGAAAGTTATATGGACAAACATTAATATCAATCACATGGACACGTACATTTAGATTTAAAACGTTTTGGAAAGTGATTTTAAATTATTGATGAATTTTATCTTCTGGGGCTTTTACAAACATTTGTACAAACTCATTGTCCTTTGTATCATAAGTAATGCATACGAAATTCAAGTGGCTAATAAAAATAAAAATAAAATAAAGTTGTTAATTCAATTATTTTGATTTTATTAAAAATAGTTCTTTCTGTTCATATTCGTACAGAAATAGATTAAAAAAAAAAAATTAATTATATTTTCTATTGAATTTTATTTGCTGTTATTGCTCGATTTTTAAAATTCATTATGCCAGCAAATTCATTTGCCAAATTAAAGCAGCAGCAAAATAAAAAACAAATTAATTATATTTTTAGGCTTCAAAATCTTTGAGAGAATTCGTTTTTTTCTTTTTTTCTGTTTCTCCACTATAAATTTTTAAGTTTTTCATTTCTATTTCTGTTTTTGTTTTTGCTTTGCTTTTCTCATTTTAATTTGTTATTAATCATTTCTTATCTTCTTAACATTTTCATTAGATATCTGAATACGACTCTCTGATTTCAAGCATCTTTTTCTTTACATGTTCTTCAATTATTTTTCATTTATTTTATTTTTATTTTATTTTAGTTTTGCTATTATTATTATTATTATTATTATTATTATTATTGTTATTGTTATTGTTATTGTTATTGTTGTTATTACTTTCTGAAAAATGTTATTTATAAAAAATTCTATGTGAAAGTACATATTCGCTTTCCTTTATTTTCAGTTAATTAAGAAGAAAGAATGAAATTTTCTTTCTTTCTTTTTTTTTACTGTTTGCTGTTTTCTGTTTTCTGTTTTCTTCTTTTGCATAACCATTAAACACGGACAGACTTGAAGCTCGACTCTTTATAATCATTGTTTTATATTTATAATGAGCAAATTCTAACATCTGCTGCTGCTGCGGCTGCTGCTGCGGCTGCTGCTGCTATTACAATTGCAGCTCATTAAGAATAATAAAGCGAACAAAATGAAAGACTTAAACAACAAACTTCCTGTACTTTTTAGTAATTGCTGTTTAAATGTTACTGAAACCGATTCCATATGCAAAATCTAATTAATGTGAAAAATAAATTATTAGTGTTGCATACATTTTTAGACATCTATTATAAATCCATTTGCGTACAAACACTTCTTTTACATGAATAAATTTTTTTATGTATATTTCTACTCAAATGTCCGATATTTATGTTTAGTTTTGTAGAAATGAAAATTAAAAATCGCTGGGACATTTATTCATGACATTCTCTTAAAATTTGATTTAAGAGAATGTCATAATATTTTTACAATTTGATTAATTTGATGTATTTTCTAAACTGAACAAATACGATAATTATATTCGGCTGGAGCCACCATCACCCGTACACCATAATATTACAATTCAGTTTTTCAAATGTAGATAGAAAATGTAAACATAAAAAGATAAAAATTTAATATTGCAAGCATAATCAAATTGCATAATTTTTGGATAGTTTTGGGTAGCCCAATGGCCTTACAAAATTTCAGCCTTTTATTTATTGCTTAAAAAACTGGGATTGTCTCAATTTATATTGCATTGTTGGCGTGTCCTTTGACAGATATAACTCATTTTCAATACCAATCTGCCTATAAGAACTTTCCTACCAAATTTGTGCTTGATATCTTCTTTTAGGCGTTTAGAAGAATGTTAACAATATACAGATAAGCGGACGGACAGACAGACAGATATACATAAATCGATTCGAAAGTTTTATACTAATCAAAAATATACCTAATGCATATATAAAATTTTGTAGGCTCTCCAAGTGAAATGAATGTACCGCAAACTTTGGGTAGTAGGCGCAAAAACGGTTAATTTTTTTTTTGTCAATTGGTTAAATTTTATCGATACACGAATATGATTGTAATTGAGTTATTTTTTTTTGAAGCGATATAAGTACAAGCAGCCCTCCAGTCATAAATTAAATTGATTAAATATAATTGAATTTTTTCCCCCCCCCCAAAATTATAATGAAAATTATAATGAACGACTTGTGGAATAGAGTCAAAGTAATGAGAAATCATTCTCGACAGATTTGAAAAAATTTATATGAAATGAACGCTTTAAAAATATGAAACAGTTCGATATATATTTTCTATAAAATAATTTTGCTTTAAAATACAATTTGGCAGTATTGAATATTTTGAAGTATTTTAATATAAAAATTGATATAAAATTGTTTCGATTTGGGTCATATGCCATACAGAAAAAGGATGAAAAATTCTCTTGGTAATTTGGTAATTTTGTTTTGTTGTTGTTATTATTAATGTTTATTTATAAAAAGATTTGCATCTTCTCTGTTGCGTATTATTGTGGTTTAAGCTGATATAATTTGGCTTGATCTAGTTTGATCAGTTTAAGTATCATACTTATGATATGCCATTTGCCAAGCCATTTTTGAAATAACATTTGACTTCTGGCCCCAAAATTTTCATAAAAATGATTAAAAGGGCAGAAGAGGGCGGAATAGATATTAAGCAAAAAAAAAAAAGGCCAACATCATTGATAAATTTTTTTTTGTATATGCGAAAAGTCTTTATATATTTTAAGAAATTTATTTTTGCTTTTTTGTTGCTTTTATTTTTATTATTATTATTATTGTTATTGTTATTGTTATTGTTATTGTTATTGTTGTTACATATGTGCATGCATTCATGCTTAAAACAATCAAGTTCATAAATTGTTGCATGCTTAAAGTCTGAATATTTCGTGTTTCGTCTGTTTTTAATTTGTTTAGTCTTTGCTCTTATTGCTCATTCTTATTTCCATTCTTTGATTACTTTTTGATAAAATAACAACAATAAAAAAGAAAAACGCACACTTTATGAAGAGTTTTTGATGGTTGCATCATAATGCAACGAACGAACGAAATAAAAATTCTGTTCATGTGTGTGTGTGTGTGTGTGTGCATTTTGTATTTTGCTTTTTTTGTATTTTAATTTTGTTTCTGGTTTTATATTTTTGTGTTTTGCTTTACTTCTTTCTTTCTTTCTTTCTTTCTTTCTTTTATTTTTTTTTTTTTTGTTGTTTTATTTATTTATTTTTTATGTCTGCGTTTTATTATGATTTATGTTTCGCTCTTTTTCTTTGATTCCATTTGCTTCTCTTCTCTATTTCAAGTTAGTTTATGCCTTGGACAGACAAACAGACAGACAAACAGACAGACAAACAGACATACTAACTGATTGACTGACTAAATCAAGCAACCATTCAATTGTTCAACGCATTTCACCTCTTTCATGCTACAAAATGCTCCACAACAGCACGTTACAATTTTCTTGTTAATTATGCTACTTCAACTTCAACTTCAGCATCAACTTCAACTTCAGCGTCAACATCAACATCAACATCAACATCAACATCAAGTTGAATATCAGCAAACAATTTCATATATTCCATATCTCTATATTTGTATAAATAGACGCCTGTGGCATATATTTGTGTGTATTTTGTTTGTATGCAAATTATTAAATCAAAATTAAGTGGTGATTGTGTTTGTTTGTGATTGCGTTTTTTGTGTTGATTGCAATGAAAATGTTGTTGCCATAAATTTGATGAATTTATTGTATATAAATGAAATTCATATTGAAATTTAATTTCAGATTCTCTTCAAATGATAAGACAATTTTTTTTTTCTTTTTACTGTTCTTTTTCTTTTTCTTTTTCTTTTTTTTAACCGCTTCAGCGATCCATTAAGAATAATTTCCCATGAGTTTTCTCTTTTGTTTTCTTACATTTCAACATTTTTCCCTACTTGTGCTTTATTAACTGCTTTGCTAACTAAAAGTGTAAACAGGCTTTTAAAGAACGTGATATATGCATCACCCTAGAAAAAATGGAGGGGGGAAGGTAGGTGGAGGAGTTTGCTAATTTACGGTAAATCGTAAACGTTTAATGATTTTTGAATCGGCCAATTTTATCAAATAAATAATTTTAAATTACAAAAAAATATCGATCGGCATCTCTAAAGACGCTTTGTTTACAGTCAATGAATCATACAAATATTGAAATAAATATTAGAAATATTAAATTTTTTTAGTATACGAAAAAAAAGTTACATTTTGTATAAAAATACAATTCGTGAAATTTTCTTATATCGCTTTTAAAAATAAATCGATGCTTAAATCGACAACATTTATATTTCAATTGGTCTCTCGTATTTAACTCAACTCAATTCAACTTTAGATCTCCCTATAAAGATTTTTATAAATATAACAAAAATATAATAAAAAATAAGAAAAAAACAAAAGTACATTAAAATGAAGAGAAAACTAGATGGAAGAAAAAACAGAAAAAAAACCAAAAACCAAAAACCAAAAAAAAAACAAAAAAACATCTAAAATCAAATTAAAAAAAAAAAAATTAAAAATAAAAAAATTAACGTTAAGTAGAATGGAAAAAAAAGTAATAAAAATTTTTGTATGTCTTCTCACGGTCTCGCATACATTTTGCTTTTCAATAGAAATGAAAATAAAGTAAAATGCAACAATAAATAAATGAAAAACCAAAAGAAAAAAAAAACAAAAAGAAAAAAAGCAAAAAAGCAAAAATAAAAGTAGCAACAATAACAATAATGGCAACAAGTTAATGCAAAAAAAAAATATATATATATAATAAGAACACCAGGCGCAACAATAACAACAACAATTTTCAAGAAACGAAGAAAAAGAAAATAACAAAGACAAAGCTAAAAAGAAAACAAAAAAAAAAAAAGAAAAGCAAGCGCAAGAACAAGAAGAACGTGAATAAGAAGAAAACGATTAAGAAGAAGAAGAAGAAGAAGAAGAAGAAGCATAAGAGGCTGATAATGAGCACTTTGAATTTAGTCTAAGTCAGTTACAGTGTGGCCGAAATCTATACAGATATATAGATAGACAGACAGACAGACAGACAGGCAGACAGACTGACAGACTGACTGACAAATATATACACCTGCATTTAATGATATGTTGATATATGATGCTTCTTTTTGCTATATGATCGTGTATGCTATATGTTTGGGTCTATGTGTGTGTGTGTGTGTGTGTGTGTGTGTGTGTGTGTGTGTGTGTGTGTTACATGTGTTTATGTGTTGTATATGTGTTAGTAACTTAACATAAATTTAATTAGCATCTCATTTGTTTTCATGCATTTTTCCTCATCTACTTCACTTTTGACGTTTCTTCCGCCTTTTTCGCATTTTTTTTTTTTTGTTATACGTTTGCATTTAATTCTCGGCAGCGTTTGATACTTCTCTGCCTTCTTGAACCAAATCAACAAAAGAATGAAAAAAAAAAAACAAAACAGTGTAAACTGAATAAAAAAAAAATATTTTGGTTTACTTTATAACCAAACAAATAAACAAACAAACGCTTAAACGAGGCGCATACATCGAAATCCATAAAAAAGTATTCTAAAAAAAAAAAAAAAAACAAAAAATTATATGTATATACAACGCATACACACACACACACAAATACACACATATTTATGAATTTGTAGATTATGGTAGAAAATTTTTACTGCTATTGTTGTTATTGTTTTTATTATGGATTTACATCCACAAACATTTTATATTGTTTTTTTATATTTTTGTTATTTTTTTTTTTTGCTCATACTTATAAATTTTTTTAGATTATCATTGTTGTTGCATTGAGCTTTCTTAAAAATAATTCTCTTTTACTTGACTTTTTCTGAAATTTTCTACTTTTAATTGTTTTAGACTTTTTTTTTGAAATTTTTTTTTTGTTTTTTGCTTTTAATTTTCTGTGCGTATTTTACTTATTTATTTCTTCATTTTACTACTCTCACCCGTCATACGTTCATTGGTATGTGCAATTTGTCATAATGCTTGCAACATCAAAAAGAAAAATCTATGGTGTTGCCTAACACCACCAGATGACGCACATTAATTCATGATAATAAATCGATTTAGAAGATATGTCTGTCCATTTGTCCTTCTATATGCACATTCTTAACATCGCCCATAATGAAAAAAATCTCAAATTTTTACAATAAAATTTTTATTATTTTTTTTGCTTATGAATCGCAAAATCGAATCGAAAATGATAGAAATTTTGAAATTTTGTATATTTTATAGTATACATTTTCTATTTACAGCTCAATGTTCGAATGGTGGCTAAACAAAATTTGGCTTTGGCCAAATTAAAAATTTTTTATTTCTTTGTGTTCTTCAATTGATTTATTTTTATGATTTTTTAAACATTTTATGGCTTCTACGAATTTATATGTCTATGACTTAGTGTGTGTATATGTATGTATGTGTGTATGTGTGTATATGTGTATGTGTATTTTTTTATTTATATAGTTTGATGTAAATCTTTACGAAACGTTTAACTGTACTTATTGGACTTTTGTTGTTAATGTTCATTTTTCGTTTCTTATGTTTCCTTAATTTTTCTTCTAACATTTTGTTTGTTTTTTCCATTCATTCTTTCCCTTTTGAATTTCTTAGAGATTTTATTGCATTTTTAGTGATTACTAAAATTGTTGTTCTTGTTTCATTTTAATGAAATTTAAATATTCTTCCTTCCACAAGAACGTTAAGTTAAATTAATTTAAATGAACAAAAAGCGAACTCTGTAAAAGTTCGTTAAAAATTTAAAATTAAAAAAAAAAAAAATACAATGACATTAGCAATAATTTTTATCACAATTGAATTAAAATAAATATTTATACGATTGTTTTATTTATGATGCGTCTAAAATTGCAAATGTTCTTATTATGTTTCTTCCTCTCAAAGATTTCATTTAATGCCACCAGTTTAGCAGTTTTAATGCTCATTTAATGTTATTGGATTTTGTTTCATGTTTATTGCAGTGTCCATAGTATCATTCGTAAGTATCATTCGTTCAATTATAATCATACGATGGTCGTTTAGTTTAAGATCCAATTTCCCTTAAATTAAATGTTTGCTTTATGCAATAAACTTGGTCTAGAAATAATTGTAGGGCTAATGGTGTTAGCGGTAGCATGAACAACAAAATTTATATTTTGCTTGGTAATATGGAACATTTAAAGTTTCAAGGCTGATAAGACGCTTAAAGGATATTGTTCTTCTTCTACTTCTCTTTGCCATTGCCAAAGCATTCCATGACAATAATAAATGAAGAGATAAATAAGCAACGAGGGCAATGAATGCAACATTTAACTTTGAACATAAACAATTGATAAAATTTTTAAAAAAAATGTAACGATTTGAAATTGAGAAAAATTAATGAAATTTTTGGAAAAGCAACAAAAAAAAATTTACCAAAAAAAAAATTATCGTGTTATTGTGAAATGTTCAGTTATGCCATAAAATTTATGAAAATTTTTTTATTTTTTTTTGCGCTCTCTTTCGCTCTTTTTCTCTCCGTTTATCTATCTATCTCGCTTTCCTTTTCATATGTATTCCTTTTTTTTATGTTTCCTTTTTTTTTTTTTTGGTTTTATTTTATTGCATTAATTTCGCTTATGTTAGTTCGTTCAGTTGAATATTTTTAAATTTTTTTTTTTTTTTGGTAAATTCGTTTGTTCATTTATTGTCCACTTCAATGTTTCATCTTATTTTCTTGTTTGTTTATAGAATCAATAAACCTTTATGACTATTATGGCTATTTTATTGGCCGTGATTGTTGCCATTATGTTGGTCTTTTATGTGAAATGTAATAAGCAAAAATTATCGTGTTAATTTGTTGTTGCTGTTACTGTTATTTCATGTTATTGAATTTTCATGCACATCACACAACTAACGCATACACGCCCACTTATACATACAATGTATACAAGGATCGGATAAGTTCTTTTCTGATCAATGAAATGATAAAAATAATGTTAAATTTGTGTATGCTTCTTCTTCAACATCTTCATTTTCATCAACATATATTTTTTATAGGTTTTTTATACAATTTCTTCAATTAAAATTTTTTTATAAATGTACCACAAAGATTGATCAATCAAGTGATCGATTGTATGAATATTTCTAAATTCAAGTGGTCGATGCTAAATTTGTTACTTCGATTTATAAATTTTTTACATAAAATTATCATCTAACAAAAAAATTTTTTTTTAATATATCAATTATAAATATTAACATTCAATATAAAATTTTTAGTCCTAAGAAAATTATTGAATAACTTACTTAAGGATAATAACTGCTTACAATCTGAATATTTAATCAAAATAGGAAATTTAAGAAAATGTAAAGAAAAAATTGGTGAAATGCAAAGTGAAATTGAAAATAAGGATCGGATAAATTTTCATTTTATTTTTGAAGACTTTGTCAATTATGAAAAACGAAATAAGGAATCGCATTAAATAAATAATTTGTTATAGCAAATCCTTTCAAATCCTTTCTTTTGAAATCCTTAACAAAGGACGAAATAATGAAAATAAAAAATATAATCAACGTACTACGTGGTCTCTTTCAATTTCCTTGAAATCAATTTAATAATTTTACATGAATCCTGGAATCCTTAATTAATACTTGTATCTTTTGTTAATTGTCCTTCCTTAGAACAATAAAAAAAAATCCAAATGAAATTCATCTTAAATTCAAATTAAAATGTCAGATATAAGTTTCAAGGATAATTCAATTTCATTTGTTCCTTTTCTTTCTTTCCCTCTTTCTTTCTCTCTCTCACGCTCTATCTATGTCCCTTTATGGATTTCTAGAATTTTTTCTAAGAATCCTTTAACTCTACCTGAGTACCACCAAATTTAAAGAAAAAGAGCCACGAAATAACTTCATGTGAAGGCATAAATTCCTTTAGGTAAATTAATATGCCAGCACACGCACACCAATGGAGGTACAATATTCTCCATGATCCTTTCGGTTTGATTTTCATTTTCTTAGTATTGATTTAATTTTTCTTTGTTCCGTTTTTTTTTTTCGTTTATCATTTTTTCTTTCTTTGTTGTTTCTTATAAATCAACAAACACATACACAATAAAGTTGAAGCAAGAGAAAATAAATGAATAAGCAGCTGGCGATGGATATGATCAGGAAATCGAGACAATCTGGTTAACAGGATACGATGACCTTACGTTTATGTAAACACATACATACACACACACATACACACACACACACACACACACACAATTTCACAAACAATCGAAATTTACAACAAATTTTTCTTATTTTTCAACAAAATTTTTACCAATGTATTTTTTGTTTAACTTTTTTTTCTGTTGTTCTACAAATTTATTTTTGTGTGATATTTATTATTTATTTATTTTCGGTCTGTTTGTTTTTCACTTAATATTTTGTTTGTTTTTTTTTTTGCCTATTTATTTAAGGAAATTTTGTTTTAATTTCCTTCAATATAAATATAGAAATATAGAAAACAAATAGAGTAAAAGTTAGCGTAACATTAACATAACAAAATGTAATGCAACAAATAATTAAATACGTCCAAATGAAATGGCGGTCAGTGGCCAACTGAAGAGAAGTTGAATAAATGCGATCTTAAGAACTCTATTTGATGCTTCAATTTTGTCTCGATCATTGAGACTGTTGATGGCTATGGTCATGGCTATTGCCAATTGCCAATTACACATTCATATATACATGCATACGCATAATACTACTGCTACTGCTGCTGCAACAGCTACTGTTACTGTTACTGCTACAGCTACTACAACTGCGCACACACGCAGAAAGAGAGAGAGTAAGTCAGCCGGTTAGCTGGGCAAAAGTTATCAAAAGAGAGCCGAAGAAGCAATATGATGTTAATGATACTTAGACAGCTGAAAATAAAGGCCACAACAACACACAATTGCACACTAAGATGATAAAACCAAAGTAGCAGAAATGAAAAACGAAGAAGAAGAAAGTACAGAAATTATGGAGAAATTTCATAAACCACAAACTAGCGTTTAATAATAAGCCGAAACAAACGCCATAGCTTGTAAGAAAAGCATGAAAATGAAAAACAACAACAACAAACGTTAAAAATCAAATTAAAGTTTTGTAACAACAATTTTCTCAGAGAGAGATAGAGATCTCTCTCAATATCTCATATTCTCTCATTTTCACATTTTATTGCTCTTTTTTTGTACTCTCTAACTTCTCACTTAAAGTAGAAGAGGGAGATTAAAGAAAACTGTCAAATACTTCACATACACTAAGGATAAGTAGAAGGTGAGACGAAATAAAACAGCAAACAATTGATATTGACTACTCTTCTTAGGTGCTAAGGCATAAATGAAAGAGGCGTATAGATACATAGAGCAAAAGGGCAAGAAATATTTTTGATTTTTATACTACGAGAGAGAGAGAGAGGTGTTTGCAAAATAAACAAATAGAAAAAAAAATAAAAGCACAAGTGGAAGAAACACAGAAATACCAAAAGAAATAAAAGTTAAAATTTGAAAATATTAAAATTTTTATGTTATGCAGACAAGCGAAGAGACAAATGGCAATAGGCAGATAGAAAAACAGTAAATCAGTAAGACGAATAGACAGAATGTCATATATGGCATGCGTATGAGCAAAATCAGCTCCAAAGTTACAGTTCAAAATTGACGTCGAAATAAAAGCAGAGACGAAATTAATGTTTGAACCTGAAATGATTGTTGTTTTCATTTATATAGGAATGTTATAGTTGTGTGTGATAGCCATACATTTACACATGCATATATATATGGTAATACACACACACACACGCGCACACGCTCCCTTACAATTCGATATATAGATCTTTAACAAGTTCAATTAAATTTGTTTATAGTCTTTACAGAACAGAACAGAAGTGACAGCTTTAAATTTGGCTTTGACTTTGACTTTGACTTTGAGTGTGACTTTAACTTAGACATTGACTTTGCCATGCTCAGTCATTTTATATGATACATATCATTCCCTCTCTCTCCCTCACTCTCTCTCTCTCTCTATCTGTCTCTCTCTCTCTATCTGTCTGCCTCTCTTTCTTTCTGTGTTTGGTATTATATTTGATGTTTATGTGTATGCATCATAATCATATTTGAACGTGGAGCTGAATCATCATTGAGAAAATGCGAAGGAAGAAGCGGCAACAGCATCAGCAACAGGTTCCGTTTTATTTTCTTTGCTAGTGTTGTTGCTGTAATATTATATTACTCTTTTTTAATCCCTCTATTTCCCTTTCTATTCTCTTTGGTCTCTTTTTTCGTTCCTTATCTCTCTCTTTTTCTTTCGCTGATTGTAACAATTGTGTAGGTGGTCACTGTTTAATAACTGTCGTTGTTGTTGCTATTGTTACTATGCTTTTTTTTATTTCTTCTTTTTTCTGTTTATTTCTTTTTCCATTAATTTTTTTGTTAAAGTATCCAACAGTTAATAAAATTGTACAAAAAATTAGAACAAATAAAGAAGAACAAAAACAAAAACAGATTAAACAATTCACATAAATTTTATCTTCTATCTTTTTCCTGCTCTCCCCAATTACTTTTATGTTTTTCTTCTTCTTGTTCTTCTTTCCGTTCTTTTTTTCTTATTCATTTTTTTATAATTGACCAAATTAGAGGAATAAATAATTTTTAGAAGCATATCAAAACATAAACGAAAAAACATGAACTCTTTTTTATTACCATTCAATTTACGATAGCGTGTTTGATTGTCTGTTTAAGTGTGTGTACGTATGTGTGAATACGTGTATTGTATAACAAATTTATGTTGCAATTACTTTATAGAATTTAAATGACTTTTTTTCCTCTAGATATAACAAATAGAAAAGAAATAGAATGAAATTAAAACCAAGACAAAAAATAAATAAAAAATTAAAAGGAATAAAAAAACAAAAAAAAAACAAATGGAATAAAATAGCACAGATTGCATTGGATCAGTAAACAATATCCTTCCCATTCTTATCTCTCATCATCATCATCATTAACTGTCAAACATTAAAAAGCGCTTGGTAGATAAATAGACAAACAGATAAATAGACAGATTAATGGACATATAAGCGAATGAAGGGACTGATATTTGCACTTTTTATGCATTTGACCGCAGTCTCGCACAAACCAGATCGAGCCAAATCAAATCAAACTAAACTAAATAAATAAATAAATAATAACATGAAATTCCCTTGCGGTTTACAAATACTAATAACAACAGTAATAATAATAAAACCAACAACAACAGAAGAAGAAGAAGAAGAAGAAGAATTATAAGAATTATATATATTTGTATGAACATGAAAATTTCTCTTCCTTATTCCTCTATACTTTGCATAATTTTCTTTTGTTGTTATTGTTGTTGCTGCATTAGCATGAAGCTGCATATTGTTGACGAAACTGCTGGTAAAGTACGTTGATCGATGCTTTCTTATTCATTCTTATTTCGTACATTTCAGTTTACTTGGTTTCTATTTTCCATCTTATTGCTGCATAGTTGTTTTTGCTGTTGCTCTTACTTTAATATTATATGCAGCAAATAAGGTTTCGATTTTTTATTTCATCCAACCACACTAACATACAAATGGACAGACATGATCATACATTTACAGATGAAGAATTGGCATACACTAAATGCATACCATCGGACGGACAAGCAAGTTAGTCAAAGAGATGGACAGGCAGACGTTATTTTTCTTTTTTCGCCATGACTCTTGCCATCGCTCTTCTTCTTGTTTTTTTAATTTCAATTCTTGCTCCCCTTGCACTTGGCATTATATCAAGCTGAAATGAAGTAAAATGCAGATGTGTGTGCTGGATGAAGAGAGAAAGAAGATCTGGCAATATATACAAAAGCAAACAAAAAAGACAAACAAAAAACTAGAAAAAGGAAAAGAGGAGAAAGAACAGTCAAACAAATAAATAACAATTTAAAACAACAAAACTAACGAAAGCTTAGTGAAGTTTTGAAAACAATAAAACAGAAGATGAAAAAAAAAGTGAAAAAGTAAATACCATTGAAATGCGAAGAGCACATAAAACACAAAGCAGAAAACGAGCAACAGAAAGTTTTATTTGTTTTTTTACCTTTTTTGTTTAGTTCATCTACTTCTTCTTGCTATTTTTACTCTTCGTACTATTCTTGGTTGTTGTTACTTTTCTTCTTTTTTCTTTCCGATGTTTTTCTTGTGTAAATACACGCAATATAACGGTACCTTTGTTAAATAACAGCCGTACACTTGTTTAAAGTGCTAACCACATTATCATTATACATACATGCACATGCATACCATTCTATATACACATATTTCTACACACAACAATATAAAAGTATCATATCAGTTCGGATCGACTCGGATTGAATCGGATTACACCGAATTGAAACGAATCGAATGGAATCGGATCGGATTGTATTACAGAGAATTGTATCGAATCGAATTCTTTCATTTATATATGTAAAAGCATACATGCACACACACACACACACACACACATACATGCAAGCAAACAAGCAAACAAATAAATCAAATAATCAACAATGCAAGCTTACACTTGAACATGTTACGTGTAATGCTGTTATTTTTACTTTTCATTCTTGTTTTATTTATTTATTTATGTTTTATTTATATAGTCATGTATATTAAAATTTCTTTTTAACATAAAATAAACATAAATACATATGGACATTTGAACATTTGGACTTTTTGGATGAATGAACATACAAATTATATGAGTACATATGAGTGTAAGTTTCGTGATGTATCCGTAGCCCTAAATAGCTTTAACACTCTACCTATGACTATAATCATCATCATTATTGCCATTAATAACGTCATTATGATCATTATTAATTGTGTATGAATGTTCTTATTTACAATGTCATGTCGTATCGTATCGTATGTTAGCGCATAGCATCGCATCGTTTTGTATGTTTATGATATATCAGATTATTGGATCATATTAAAAAGTCATTTTTAATTTTTTAAAGTCATAAAAAGTCATTTTCATTAAGGAAAATAAAAAGAAACAAGAATATGACGAATGGAATGATATATTATATGTTGATATTATTTATTAAAGTAGAGCTGTACATTGTTTATTATAGGGCTTCACTTAAAATTGTGTGGCAATATTACTTTCCATTTTTTAAATGGTAAATTTTATGAGAAATAATACCAATTAATGAAACTGTTTATAATTACTATCAATACTGATTGTTATGTGACAATTTTCGTTTATTTTATTATATCAGCTTCATTACTCTTTGATTGATCAAAGCGAGATTCCTTCTCTACACCCTAGAGCATACTGCATTAACTTTTCGTTATGATTTTTAAGCAGTCTTGTCTTTTCTAAAGCCATCCTGCCTACAGCCAAACATTTTTTACAACTTTAATGCAACAATTTACGCCTTAGACAAATTACACTGGTTAAAATGTCTCCATAACAAGCGCCCCTTAAGTTGTCACCTTATTCGTATGCCATATATTTTGACCTAAAAAAACTAAACGATACTTTTCATTGAGACCTAATACATATGTACATATGTATGTGCCGACATATTAAATAACTCAAAACCACATTAAATTCAATATTCAATATATAAATAAATATCTATATATTTGGAACATACCTAAATATTTTTCATACTTACACTTATGCATTGAGGGGAACCTGACGGTGAGACAGATCGAAATAGCGGATAGAGGCGAATGAGGAGACAAAGAAAAAATATGGTAGAAGCATTTAAGCAAATATTAATGTTTATCATATTGAGAACATATTTAAAGGAGGTGGCATACTTAGTTTGTCAAAATATAATTGTAAAGTAGGCACAAATAATTTTTTTTTTCATGCCCACCATCCAAAGATTTTTTTATATTTCTTTAGCCATTATGTTTATAAAATCCAAAAGGAAACATCTGAGACCCTACAAAGTATAGAATATTCTTGATCAGCATTAAATTCTGAATCGATTTAGATATGTCTATCTGTCTGTCCATCTGTCCGTTTACCAGTCCATAATATTTATCTAAAAAACATGTAAATGAGCCACGCCTATTCAAAATTATATAATACCAATTTTCACTTTTTTATGTTTAAGTTTTCTATCTGCCACGGAAAAACTAAAGCGGGCTCTAAATCGTAATATCATAATGTATGGTGGGTATCTAGGATTTGGTCCCAGCCATATACAATTTTCTTTCTTGTTTAACTGATCTTTTAAAATATGCATAAATTTTTTGAGTAAGTGATTTCAGTTGGACAAATGGTGCTTTCTACCATAAATATTCTGAAAGTTAAATAAATATACAAAAAATTTTTAGCTGCTTTTGCCATATCAATCAATGCCGCACAATTCAAATGTGAGTCATATGATCATTTAAGAATGTAAGAAGTAAAATCAAACAATGTGAAAGGCTTTCCATTTACATACCAAAAAAAAAAAAAAAAGTGAATCATTATCAAAAATTAATTATTGAATTTCTTAAAATGAGCGTGTAGTGATGTATTTCAATTTTGGAATTCAATAAAATCACAATATCAGGTTATTAACTTACAAAAATCACTTTGAAATAGGAAAAATGAAAATGCAAAAAAAGATGCAAAAAAAAAAGATTTTTCCGTAGAATGAAATTGTTTATAATTTCTAAATTATATTTCGAATTTTCCAGAGTTCCTTATTAAAAGAAAAAAATATAATTTTATAGACTAATAATCATCTCTTTCAATAATTCTTAGAATTTTAAATGATCAATGTGTCCAGAAAGAGCTCTGAACTTATTAGAGTGCAATAAAGAATTTTCACCTTCACAATTTTACCTACACAATTCTAAGATAATTATTTATCGATAAACTCTCTCTCTCTCTCTTTCTCTCTCTCTCTCTCTCTCTGGCTGCATATACCTACGCCATTAGCTTAAATTTTATTGAATAACCCCCTGGCACTAATCTACAATATTTAAGTCATTTTGCTTTTTGTTTTTTGTTGAATCCTCTACTTTCAAAATATTTCCTATTTATTGGTCCTTTTCTATTTTGACGAATTTTACAAAAGTTTTAATGGAATAAAATGCGAAAACGATTGACCTCGTTTAATGAATTTAATCATTTTCCACCTTGCTTGATTTCTTGATTTCTTTTTCTTGTCATCTCTTATTCTTATTGGGTTTGTGTTAATCATAAAACCATAAGAATAATAAGCATAATAATAATAATAATAATAATATGTGCGTGTGTGTATATGTACGAAAAAAAAATTTGTTATTTTTTATTTTTTATAAATTATAAGAATGTGAAATTTTTCTTTTATTTATTTTATTCTTTTCTTTTGTTTTTATTTATTTTTTTTTTTTTGTATTATTTTTCATGATGATTTAAAATCAATGGAGTGCGGTTGCTTATTATTACTATTATTATTATTATTATTATATTTGTTGTTGTCGTTGTTGTTGTCGTTGTTGTTGTTATTGTTGTTGTTATTCAGCATCATCTTTTACAAAAATCTTCACGTGCATCGCGCTGTGTGAGTCTCATTTATCTTTCTTTATATGACGATGTGGCATTACATTCCACTTTTTTTTTTTATTGTTTATCTCATTCTTTTTGTTTTCTTTACTTTTTCTTTTAAAGCCACAGATGGCATATTCAATCAAGTAGAAATATTTGTTGTAGTGCTATGAAATTATATCCAGATTTCATTTGCTTTTTTTAGTAATATTATTAAAAAAATTCTTCTTTAAATGCTTATTCCACAAAAAAATCTTTCTTGTGATTTTTGAAAGAGTTTAAATTCACCCAAGCAATAATAAAAATAGCTCTTAAGGCATGGTAACAACTTCGAACTCTTAAAATAAAATGATTGAAAGAAAGAAAAATACAAAATTCCATATAAAATGAGATTGGCCAATAATTTCTTATAATTTTGATAGACAGAAAATGTTCAATTACTCAAAGTCTTCTTTAAAAGTAAAAGTAAAAGTAATAGAGAAAATGGATTTTTTTTTTACTTTTATAAAAAGAGAAAATCATTTACCCTTTTTAAATATAAATTAAAAAAAATTGAAACATTTTTTATTTACAAGAAGACCGCTTCAAATTTTCCGATTTTTTAGAATCAAAGAAGAATTTCAATTTTCTCAAAATTCAAGGCCATTTTGAAGCGCCCATTTAAAAAGTGAAAGTAGATTTTTCTTTCTTTTGAATATCGACAGATCTGTTAATGTTTGACGCGCTAGATATCTAATATATATGCAGTTTCTATGCCAACTTCTTGTGTGCTGCCGGAGATGTTTAAAAATATATTTTTCTTCTAAAAATTTAGTAATTTTCAGGACAATGGATATAAAAATTGCACACTTTTCTTTCAATGGTTTAATAATTTTATATCCATCAATCATTACATGAATGAAAAACATCGAATCGAATCGAATTGGTTTAGTAAACTATACCGCACAGGTAGAGGTAAGGTCGATTCGACCAAAGCTACTCATACTTTTTTTTATGTACATATGAATACAATTCAAGTGTTGTTGCTTCGTGAATTGGTGCTGTTCTTTTACATTCTTCTTCTTCTTCTTCTTCTTCGTACAATTTTTATACATCATCTTATTTTATTATCATGTTTATAGCGTTTACCCGTGACCGTTGTGGTCGCAAACATTATATTGTTTGTCGTTTTGTTGTTAATGTTGTTGTCATATTTCCCCAAAATAAATAAATGAGAAAAAATATAAATAAACGAAATACAAGAAAGAGTTAAAAAGGAAAATTAGCTTTTTGTTTTATTGCCAAGGAAAGGAAAACGAGTATAACTTTCTCTGCATCACAAAAAATTTATTTAGCCACAAAAGCCACATATCTAAATATGCACACTTACACACTTGCACACTTACATATAAAATTCAATACACCAATAAAATTAAAGGAAGGCATATACTTGAATAAAATAAACAATTTCACCAGATTCAGAATCATAAACACGCAATGCAACAACGACAACTACAACAACAATGACAACGGCAACAACAACAGCATTCAGGTCTGTAACGTATAAGTTATGAAAATGCGCAACATCGCGACATCGCAACAGCGCAACATCGCAACAGCGCAATAACAATAACAACAAGAACAAAGGAAAGTATGAGCAATATAAATAAAAAAATTTTTCTTTTTAAGAATTTTTTCTTTTTTTTTTTTTATATTTCGGCTTGGCCTTTTTTACTTTTATTTATTTTATTTGTTATCATAAGTTATTCACATGCACAAGCATCCCAATTCGCACACAAATTATGCTGAAAAGGTAATAATAAAAAAATTAAATAAAAAATTGAAAAAGGAAGACAAGTGAAAATTTCTTTATAGCCTTTATCGATAGTATAGGCCTCTTCAATACCCTACACAAGATAGATGTTAAATTAATAATGTGCAAAAGTTTTTTGCAAAAACTAAATTGCATCATATTTTTCAATTCGTAATTACACGATTCCAACAATTTTACTTCTTCTTGCTATTTTTTTTTTTTTTGGGAAAAACCTTCCCCTAACTACAATTCACTTAATATCGACAGTTAAGTAATAATATCGATCGAACATTTTATTCAATATTGTTCAAAAAAAAAAATTGAGGGGAACTAAAAGAAAATATCTAATACAATAAATGTAGTAGCATATTTAATAATCGCCCTCCACTACATAAAATGTTTATTGGTGTTTTATTATTTTGGTTCATTTTTTCTTTTGTTTATCGGAAATAATTTACCTGCACATATTGACCCACATATCGTATTACCTCTATTGTTTAATTTGTGTTCTTATTATAAGCATTAATTTTACATTTTATAAAAAATGATGTGGTTATCATCTTTAACTTTGATCTAAAATATAAAATCGTTTATAATGAAGTACAGCGAAGTACAACAGAATATGCAACAGAATAAAGCAGGATAGAAAAGAGCAAAGTACAGTTAAATGAAATAAAATAATAAAGTAGACAAGAGTGTGAATAGAATGAAACGAAATGATATAGAATGGAATGGAATGAAATGGAATGGAATAGAATAGAACGGATTAAAATAATATAGAATAAGATTGGAATGGGATGGAACGGAATAAAGTACAACAAAAAAGAGTAGAGTAGATCTAGATGTGATAAAGTACAATTAAGAAGAGAAATGGAGCAAAATAAAGGCAGAAACACAGAATATAGAACATAAGAGAAAAGAGTAAGATGGATTAGAAGAGACTAGTATGGACTGGAGTACAATTACACAGAATAAAATAAAAAAAAATGCTGAGTTGTAGAGAATTAAATAGCATAAAGTAGAACAGACTTAATGTCGACCACAATAAAATAGAATCGAATGAAACAGACAAAATTTCAAATAGAAATAGAATTGAAAAAACTAGGTTTATTATAAAGTAAAATAAAATAAAATAAGTTAAATCAAAAGTTAACTGCAAAATAAAAAAAAGTGAATACAAAAAGATCTTTATATTATACATTGATCATGATAAACATTTACCGTTATGTTGGAAATTAAACAAACGCAATTTAATGTTCAAGACTGATATCATTTTGTATCGCATCTTCTCTCCAAAAAAAAAAATACTTTCTTTCGAACATTTCCAAAATTCTCACTGGCAACTATGCATGTTCGTTCATACAATAATAATTGTGAATGATCAAAGCATGATTGTTCGTTATCATTGCGCCACAATTGTACATTAATGCTTGTTTGTTACCGTTTATTGTTACTGTTGCCGTTGTTGCTGTTGTTGCTGTTGTTGCTGTTACTTGTTGGCATTATTATTGATATGGCAATAATTGCAATAATTGTTATTGTCTCTCTCATATCATTAACATCGAATACACGCGCACGCACACATCCATTTACATTATACGAAATTATGTATATATAAAATAGAATAAAATTGTGTATACAAAATTATGCTCTCACTGAACAAGCACAGAATTTTAAAATTGTAAAATTTTATTTCTTTATATGAATTGCGGGCAATCTTTCTTTATTCAAATGCAAATGCAAAATGCCCAAAAAATATATATCGCTACAAATGCATTCATTACTCATTTATTTATACATGTAAATGCACAAAATGTAAAAGACTTTCTCATTTCGTTTTAAAAACATGTATACAATATGTAACATGTGGTTGTGCGCGGGCTTGAATATAAAATGCTAAAAAAAAAGGCGACAACAAAAGACAAAATTAAATTAAGTTAAATAAGAAATAAAGAAGGCAATAAAAAAATGAGAAAAACAGATCTCAGGTAAAGCAAGTAAAAATGTTACAATCAGTGGGCAACGCTTGTTACGATCTACTATCGATCTCACATCAATTAATCCAGTTAGAAAGTTTTTAAATTATAAAATAGGAATTTTCCAAAATTTAAAAAAAAAGCATGATAAAGTTTTTGGGGAGGGGAGAAAGGGAAGAAGGGAATACAGCATACATAAATTAATATACATACAAATTAACAAAGTATGCCAAAATTCTTTCCTAATCTGAAATTTCGCTTAGAGAAAAAGGAAGAAAAATTTTCCTTAATGTTACATGGGGAATAGTTCAATCATATCAACATAATAGGCTTTATGGTGTTTAGAAACTAAACCATGAGATAAAGTGTCAAGTATGAAACACAAGTCCAATTTACCAATTTACCAATTTACCAATTTTGGTGTAGGGTATAAAAAAAGCGAAAATATCAAATAATATAAAAATGTAAAAAAAATTGAAATATCCAAAACTGCCATGTTCGCATTAAACGTAATAAACGAGAGTTTATATAAAGTTGTTGGCTCTGGCTCCGAACTCTGACTCTGGCTACAACTCAAACTTATACACAGACTCTAGCTCTGGCTCTGGCTCTGGCTCTGGCTCTGGCTCTGGTTTTGACTCTGATTGCTCAATAAACACTGTTACTACCACTAACAAATCACCATAACACTACAAACACTGTTGCGGTTACAATCACTATCGCCACAATAGTTGCCATGCAATGCCATGTAAAGCGTATTATTATTATTTTTATTATGATATGTAAGTATGTGAAGTCTACATTGTATCATGTGCACGTGCAATTCACTTTTTTTGTTGTTCTTGCTCCTTGCTCTTTGTAATTGATTTCAATAAGATGTCAGACATCCAACGAGTACCTTATTCATTTATTAATCATAATAATGATGATAATATTAATAATGCTAATTATGATGATGGTAGCAACAGATTGACTAAATTTTTGTGTGAATGATCATCAGAAAAATGGCGGCATGTAAAATGCAACAAAAAGCCTTCTGGTTGCCGAGTTGTACCCTCTTAAAAGCAGGGTACACACATTCTTTTGTACTCATGGAGTCGCAGATTGATACCGTGTTAAGTCCATCTTGCAATATTTGATCTAAAATTTAGTAGCCCCTATTTTATAAATTTAAATAAGCATGAGCGATTTTTGAATTTTTGTAATTTACGATGATAAAAAAGCAGAAGGCTTAACTTAAACAAAACAGAAGAGTTTTTAATTTAGGCTTTAACCAAGGGCATATTTTTTACCCATGTAACCTACTTTTTGATACCAATTTGCAAATTTTAATAATCTGGTTGAATGAACGAATAGATCTGATTATTATGGAACAACATGGTCTCCAGCACTCCTTTTTAAATATTGCAAGTAGTTGAAGTTCTTCCATTTCCTGAATGTTGATTGGACCGAACAATTAATTTGGTATAATGTTTAATGATGTAAAGTTTTGATCATATTTTTTGAATATTAAAATCTTTATTTTTATAGTTCATAATCTAATCAGATTAACCCTTAAAAATTGTCTGTTCATACTTTACTTTACTTTACTTTCACTTGTGGTACTTGTGGGTTTCATAAGTTTAGCCAAAGGATTATTGAATTAAGATAGATCCTCCTTTTATTACATCAATCGATTCAGAATCACTTCTTCATACAATTTCAGCTTATCCATCCGTGTTAAGCCGACTTCCACAAGAATTTCGACTACAAGTCGCAAAGTACTTATTTGTTTTATTTTGCATAAAATATTAACGTAAAATTAATTTAGCATAATTTTAATTGAATTCTACTTAATTCAAAATTTCATCATGCATTGTTGACGTTTGCTGCCATTTTCGTATGCAATTCTTATTGCTAGTATTTGATTTATGAGTTCATGTCCATTTTTTGATAATCACTTATCACTTTTCTCGTATGAAACAGCTTTATTTAATACTTTCCATGAATATTCAGTTGATTTCACATATTTTTTTCACATATTTTGAACATTTAATAACGCATCTAACATTTATTAGCATACAAATGGTGCAAGTTGATTTTATTTAAATTTCATTTTCTTTATTCTTTTCTTTTCATTTTTTTATATTTATTTCATATTTATTTCATTTCATGATGTTTCTGTTCACTTTATTTAATAATTGCTCTTATTAATAACAAGAAGAAGAAGAAATAAAAATCCACAATAATAGCAGTAAAAATAACAACAACAGCAATGACAATGGCAAGAGCAACAGTAACAAAAAAAAAAAAAAAGAAAAGGCAAATTATTTACTTAATTTTAATTGAGATAAGTATTTATTTCCGATTCCGATGAAGTGACCTGATTTGTCGAAAAATATTAACCAACCCCAAACAATATGCGGCACAATATTAATCTACAAAACATGAAAGAAAGCAAATATGACAATAAAAAGCTTTGGTCGAATATTATCCAGAGCATTATAGTTTAATGCGATCTAAGTTGAGCACCATGGGCTCCACTTTTTGAAAAATGTTAACTATGATGGAGAATCTTCAAAAATCTTTTTTTCCTTTTTTTTTTTTTTTAAATAAAATAATAATTAAAAATATCAATAATAGAAATTATAAAAAATGGCACATTCAAATATAAATAGGCGTGGCTATATTAATTTGCATATTCATCAGGAAATTCACATAATAATTGAGAGAATTGTTCTTTCGCCCATTAATTTTTCTATTGTGCATTTTATAAAGGCGTGCCTTATAGTTCATTTCTATCTATTTTAATTTTAATAAATTGCTCCGAATTAAAAATCTCAAGTTATAATTTAAGTTCAATATATTAAATAAAATGGATGGAGAGATAGGCATCAATAAATACCGTAATCTATCTGCAGGTTTAATTTATTTAAAAGATATTTAAACGTTTTTTTTCAGAACTATCTGAAATAAAATGAGTAAAACTCTGTAAAAAGAAAAAAACTTTTTCATTTGAAGTCGTTATTTATTTCAAGAAATATTCATAAAAGAAAGCGGAAATAATAATAATCAATTAAAGAATTTAAAATCCCATCCAGTCTGCTTATATTTTTCTTAATTCACTTAAGATTTAATAATTTTATAATAACGAGAATTTATTTATTTTACCCTACACTACTTGTACGAACAGGGTATTGTTAGTTAGTGTTGATGTATGATCCACCTAGAAAGAGTTGAGATAGACCTAATTTGGTATCACTTCCTAAATCAATTTAAATCTGTCTATCCGTCTGTCTCTCTATCTAACTGTGTCTATTCATGTAAATTTGTTATAAAAATGTAGGGCGCAATTTTGATGCTTTTGGAATGAACATTGTTGGTTCATTCCAAAAGCAGGTAAAGCAGGTAAAGCGTGATACAACCATGCTTCATTCAAAGATTAAATTTTCAAATGGTTGTTATACGAAAAAAAATTAACCAGTCTAGGCATTTCTTTTAAAAAATATATTATAGAATATTTAATAGTCGGCCTGGGCCAACTTTAACGCGTACACTTGTCTTTTCTCGTAAGTTTCCTTTTCAAGTCATTGTTTATGATGTAGAATCATTAAAAGTTACTGATTTGATTGTGTTCATGGTGATAATAAAAAAAAAAAATAGAAATATAAAATATAAATGTATTTATATATATTAGGTTGGCAACTAATTTTCCCGCATTTTTTTATATAAAAAAATTTTTAAAGATTTTAAAAGTTATTATGTTTATGTTGAGAGAATGTTTTAAATCATGGCACTCAGAATGCCTTCGCATATTGTTTCTTTTTTAATGGAATTTATTGAAATTTTTTGATGATTAAAAAACAAGAAATAAGAATAATTAAGGTATTTAGAAGTACCTTCATCGTACTTTAAACCAAATCTCGACCACCGCAGGAACTACTTGTAACATTTTCTATGCGAAAAAGCTTACGGTCTCCCCTTTGAAATTGAATGATATATAAAGAAATATATAAATGTACATCACCTATTCAAGTCACATCGGGTATTCAGGTCATAAGGCAATTGAATATGGAATGCATATGGAATGGTACCGCACCATGGAATGGTTCGATTAAGGAAGTCCAAAAATGGTGAACATGTTTTACAAATCAACAAGATTTAAACCACACTGACCATCCATTGTCATAAATGTATTCTTTCTACTTGTCAGCAATGGACTGTCAAAATATTTCGTATTTGTCATATTTGTCATATTTCAGCTTGATATTTACAAGCTGAAGTATTAAGCTTCATTCAATCGAGATGCGGTATTTTAGAGCTTAATTAATGTTTGATTAAAAATAAAAACTGTAAATAAAAACGAAAAAATATTCTTGATTTAGTGATTATTCGATAATGAAATGAATTGGTGAAAAGAATCTACAAAAAACCTAATTGCCAACTTAATATGTACGTTTCAAAAATATAAAAGAGAAAAATTAATGCAATATGCAAAAATTAATGCAAAATTTAACTGGTGATGATGATTTTAATAATGATGATGATGACGGCTACAAAGAACATACATTATTATATATTATCATGATATTAAATCGCTTTAAATTGGATGCAATTATTTTTCAGCACATTTTTTTTTATTTGTATCTTATGCATGGGGGCGACCAATCCCGAGAAGCATCTGCTCAACTGGGAGTGGCTCATGAGATGGTTTTTGTTGATAATTTTGTTACCATCATGCGTTCATCATGAGTTTCACGAGATCCGATCCAAAGATTTAATTTGGTACAACATGATCACCAGTTTCATATTTGACCAAGTGGTGATGTTGGAGTTGGCTTCGTGGGGGCTGTGGTGCCCATGTTGCGGGCGTAGCTCGACCTATTATGGTTTGTCGAGCAGGGTGCCATTTCCCGAATAAAATGGATAGCTGGGTAGGCTTATCGGGCTAATCTAATCTAAGCCAAGGGGTAATAAGAAGGCCCCGAATCCTTACACCAAGGATTAAGCCATGTAGATAAGGTGCAATACTGGCTTTAAATTGGAAGCTAGTCAGGACGATGGCATGCACGTGATGTGTCGTATTTACCAACGCTAAGTATGTTATACCAAGTAAGTATGTTTATACCATGCATTTGAGCCTTCCAGGCAGGTATGCATGTAAAACACTAACTGTACTGTATCTTATGCATTAATTAAATTGATATAAAATTTATTATAAAATAACTTAGTAGATTCAAAAATTATTTTTATTGAAACTGTGATAAATTGATCATTTGTCGTTACGTCTGTCCCCATTGAATATTAACTTACAAAAAATCTTCTTTTTTTCTTTTAAGTCAAAGCAGATTACTTCTGATCATAATTATCGAACTAATTTGAAAAAGAAAGTTTAAGGTTTATAATAAAAATTCTATTTAAAATTTTTTGTCCAAGCAATGAAGAAATTTTTTTTTTTTTGAAAGTTTTGCTTTAAAACATTTTGTTGCTTAAACAATTGTTGGAATAACTTTACATTTTGGTGATGATTTCATGTATGAAAACCTCTTAATACCTTTCACTTAGCACTCGTTACCTCAATCTATTAATAAGCATTTTTAGGCGTAAGCTTTGAGCGTATTTAGTCACAAATCAAAATCATTTTTATTGGGAAGCTTGGATCATGTTGAAGGTTATAAGAAAGTTTTTCAAACTCAACTCTTAACTAAAGTTATTATAATAAATTTGGCTTAAGAAAAATGGACAAAAATAATGTGCAGATGGCTTTTTGTTTCAAGTTCTTGATATACAAAAATTTGTATGGAAGAAGAAGCAAAGAATCTTCATTTAAATATTTTTATATATTTACATTAATAAATTATCATTTTGTTTGTTGTTATTATTGTTATTGTTGTTATTGTTAACATTTTCTTAAAGGATTTCTGTATTCATCTTTTAAAAGTTAATTGTGCTAATTGTTATTTTCAAAGGAAAGTTTACCAAAGATTAATCATATAATGTTGTAGAGCTTGCTCGCTTATATGTGTGTATGTTTATATACACAAAGTCCACTTTTTCACAAAAAGTCATAAATCGAATTTTGGTAGAAATGCTGAATAAACTGGAAAACAAATTAATGCCATCACCTGCCAATGCAAATTTAGTTATACAGCGGATTGCCAGATGATTTATTATATTGTTTTATATTTTTTTTATTGTCATTAGCGTTATTTGTCTTGCTGTATTTTATTGCTCCTTTTCTTTAAATTTTTTTTTTTTTTTTTTTGGTTGGATGGATAATAAACATCAGAAATCGGAAAACTAAATGGAATCTGACGTGAAATGAAATAACTGGAAAAAAAAACGCACGCAAATGAATATGGCGGTAATATAAACAATTAATAATAATACAAAAACAAAAATAAAAAGCAAAAAACAAAAAATAATAATAATACTAAAAACAACAAACCAACAATCAGATACTTAACAGAAGTATTAACAATTTTATTGGTATTTTTATTGTTGCTTTTATTGATCGTCTTTTTCTTTTTAGTTTGATTGAACATCGGAAAAAAAAATGGAAAATGGAGAGGTTTTTTTTTTTTTTTTTGGCTATTAGATGAAGAAAAAACACACGCACGTACATCTATTTAAACGTAAAACATGCAAATAAATCGTTAATTTATAATTAATTTATTCATTCAGATGGTTTTCTTTTTCAAATGAATGCGTTAAAATAATTTGCAATAAATGTGTTTGTATGTCTGTCCATTGGAATATTTAAGAATTAGTAAATTAAAGCAAAAGCTTTAGCTAATAAAAAATAAAACTAATGGAAAACATTTTATGACATTTTGATAGGACGAGAATATATGGATAAAAGATGAAGAATATTAAAATGCCAAAAATTGTAACTAAATTGCGTTGTCAACTCATAATTTCTCTCACTTTTTTGGCCTCTTTTCCAATACCTAGTTTTTTTCCATCTGAAATTTATTGTCTATGGCAAATGACAACTGGCAACTTAACAACTTTTATCTGGCTTCTGGCTGATATCAAGTAGTACTAGTATTTCTTTGGTCTATTAAAAATAATGTAAATCCATCGAACCGAGCTAAACTGAAACATTACAGAATTTCTATATATTTTTCAATTTCAATCAGAACGATACGAATATAAAGATATATTTTCAATAAAATGACAACAATAAAAATCGAACAATCTGAATAAAGTAATTTCTATAAATTCGGTACAATTGCTTTTTCATATAAACTTAAAAAATAATTTCTAATTTGTTAATTTATTTTCTCTTCCATTCAATTAATTATCTCTAATTTACAAAATCAAAATATAAATACCGAATATTAAACATTAGAGACGCGAAGCTTATCTTTTAAATACTCCACACTAGTTTGCCTAAAATAATTGAAAATTTTTATTATTACAAAGAAAGATCGTGCAAAATAAAGTGTACCCATTTGTAGCGAATGTGGCACAATAGCACTGAATTAATATTTGACAGTTAGAATTGAAAACTATTTATAATTCTAACTATCTTTCATAATTCGATTCATTTTTACATAGCGAGTACCCATTTGTAGCGAATTTGGCACAGTTTGAATTTAACAGTTAGAATGGGAAACTATTTATAATTCTAACTAGCTTTCATATTTCGATTCATTTTAATACAGCGAGTACCCATTTGCAGCGTATTAGGCACAATAGCTCTGATTTAATGTTTGACAGTTAGAATTGAAAACTATTTACAATTCTACTTACAGTTCTAACTATCTTTCATATTTCAATTCATTTTAACGAGTTGTTATACAAGTAGTCCGAGTAGCGAGCTGTTATAAAAGTAGTCCGACCTTACCCATATTCCAACCGACTTGGTTTTCAATTAAAAACGATCTATCTACCAAATTTTATTAAAGTATCAATTTTGGTTGTAAATTTGCATGATCAGACAGACTGATGTTATGTTTTTACGCATAAATTCTTTGCATCATGCATGACAATTTTTGTAAGGTAAAAACTAAGAAATATATAGCACAATAATTTACCTTAAAACTTATGAATAAAATGGCATGATGACTTTGTATGAATTGAAAATGATTTTGATTTAGTGGGAAAGAAGCAGTTAGATATATGCACTTATCAAAATTTTCTTAAAAAAAAAAGCCTTGTTTGCATTACTCACATATATTTATTTGGGTAGGCTTAACTTCTGTTACGGTGGCTATTTAAACATTCACATTCATATTCACATTCTCACTGTTTCATGCATTCAAATATTTTTATGATTATTATGTATCGCATTGTATCGTATTGTTTGCATGGCATTTTATTTAAGAATATGGCTAAAGGAGCTCACTTAGCTTTAACATACGGAGAAAGTTCAAGACAATAATGGAAACGTAGACGGAGAGTAAGACGTAGTGAATAATTCAAATGGTGCAATAGATGAAGAGAATATGTAATTATAATGTTAGTTAAGTATATATTGTTAATAAAAATATGCCTGGCATTGTTTACGAAATTCCCCTTACAGATATATGTTGAAATGAACAATTCCGGTAATATTGAAAATTGAATTAGAAAACAAATAAAAAAAATTTTTATAATTTATACGTTTATGAAGTGTAAATACTTGAGCTCTCTTGGTAAAAACTATTGCTTTTTAAAATAATGGGCGTGGCTTAAATTTGGTTTCTCACTACTATTAATGAAACACATAAAAAGTTTGGGCTACGGTTCACAAGAACTAGCAGAAATATCCAATCTTCATTCATCGTCCACTGTCATATCATCGATCAAATCTGAATTCTTTTCCGAATTCATTTATACTTTTGTATTCATCTATCATCTATTTATCGATTCGATATCAGCCCATGACAATCTGTTAATTAACTGAAAATCAGATATTGAGAATTGTCAATGTTCCTAAAGTGAAAGAAATTTAACAGATCTAAATCCCACTTTATGACTTCTTTAATCTAAGAATTTTATCTAAACAAAAGTTTCTTATACGTTAAGAACAGATATTTTTCAACTAATTTTATTTAATACAGTAATTTTGATACGCTCGACCCATGAACAAGATTTATATAGAATGTTAATTTTTTTATTTAAAAATTCATATATTTGGCCTTCTTGACTTTTTAATTATATTAATTTAGTAGAGTAGTAGAGTTTTAAGTATTTAATAGTCATCTTCCATCAATTGTTTTCTTGTTTTTATTTTTATATTTTATTTGAAAAATTTTTACATTTAATCGATCAAAGCGATCATAATAGTTGATATACAATTTTTGATTATTCTTTGTACACAATCCTCCAGTATATCTTTAATGATCTTTCATTTTAATCAATTAAAGGTATTTGGGTCAGGTAAATGAAATTAAGATATTTCGTAAAGAATTCGGATAGATTCTGAGAGTTATTTTTACATTTAACTTTTCAAAATAACTTTTGAGGTAATTTTATCTTTGAAACGTTTAATTCATACAATGCGAATTTTGTTTCTGATATGCTATCATGGAATAAAAAATCTTCATAGGTACCAGCACCTAAATATTTCTGTAGCGAAACGTAGGCATTAAAGGAATACATAATTCACATTTTCTTTGCCATTATTGCACGTGGAGCTTATCGTGCCCAAATTTAGGCAGGTAATTCTTGTAGAATCCAAGGTCTTTTACCACCTGAGTCATATAGAAATTATCTTTGCCGTATTTCTTGTTATATTTAGTTAGTATATTTGGACCATCTTTCCTTGCTTAAGACGTCCTAGCCATTTTGATAAAGCGCTAGGGATAACTCTTTTGCAGCATCGACTACTGCTCTTCTAATGCATACTTGTACTTCTACTCATCCCGATCATTGATATGGATCTAGGCAAATTGCTTTGTGCCTCATCAGAGATGGGCCTATATATGTAGGTTATCCGTTCCCAGCAAAGTCTGTAAATGGAGGTAATCTGGCTGGTTGTGTTAAAAACGTTACTAAAGCTTTGTGCCATAATGTTATTATGGCACAGTGCTCCATAGTACCTACTCTCCAATACTTTCTGTCAGCGTCTCGTTGCTATTTTCCAACTGCCCTGCTTATAGTACTTACGGTGGATTTCATCATACGAAATGGACATTGCGCCAAATAGCAGGCGTACTTTCGTTCGCTCGTCTCAGCGAAAGACCTTCATATCGACCTTCCAATATGCCGCTCTGGTGGCGGTTCAGTGTTTCGCGTACTTCATCCACTGTTGATGCGCCTTCGATATATTTTATTTCAAAAGTTACTGTATTCCGAAAGCTTGATCTCCCTCGGTTTTTACTCCGCTTTTATTGAGTTGATGTAGAACGTGTAACTCCTATAAAATTAATCAAATTGTCAACTCTCTTTTTCTCTTAATTTTTCGTTTCTTCTTTTTTCTTTTTTTTTTTATCTTAAAAAAATTGTATGTAGCTTTATTTATATTTATACATGAAGGTATGTGTGTGCGCGCGTGTGCTATAAATTAAACCATTAAATTAAAGTGAAACACAGCAGCAACTACAGCAACAACAGCAACAACAGCAACAACAGCAACAATTAACTTAAATTAATCGAATAAATCGTGTTAAATGGATCATTAAATAAAAAGCGTACAATAATGACAACAATAATATTAACAAAAAAATATAACAACAAAACAACAACAAAAATAAGTATGTAATAAAACAAAAAATTACTTCACGTAATTCAAATGTTTTCAGATCAGTTTAAACGATCAGATTAAAAAGCAACGAAAGTTAAATCAAATTATCAACATTTTCACACACGTACGCACATTTTTAAGTGCTCTCACACACACGCACACAATAATCTTTAAATTGTAATTTACAGCGCACACTTTCAATACAATAAATAAGCGAATAAAAATATCAAATGAAAAAATTGCTATCACAAAAATCTCCTATCTCCGAATATAAAACTTGGAATGGAATATGTGGGATAAGGAGCAAAAATGACCATGCCCTTACAGGGGTAACTAGAACTAACGTCGCTGGTCTGTCTGTTTTATTTCGATTTATGCTATCACTAATAGACTTGTCTGTCTGCGCTAAAAAAGTATAATGGTAAGAGAAGTAGAGACTTTGGGGTTTTTTCTTTTCAAGTGGACCGGGAATAACTAACAGACCCGCGCGAGAAAATTTAAATAAACTAGTACAAGACTAATGACAACAACCCAAAAATTATAAGAATACGAATTATGTCGCCATCCCCTCATCTTTCATCATAAGAAGCAGAGGTTTCATACCGAGGATAACGGTGCTGCCTTTATAAATCCTCAGTCTACTTTCATCATCGTCATCAACGCTAACACCTGCATTGTCATGCTTTGAATCATTGGGTTGCTTCCTTAAAATTGGCGGTAAGAAGTGGACACTGGGAACCGCTGAACATACGCTGGCCTAGGCAAATGCCTTCATAGTGGAATGTGAATACAAATAGTGAAGCGCGTTAAAATGTGAAATTCAAAAAGTAAAACCCGGGAGTAAAAACTCAGAATATAAAATTTGATAAGTAAAATTTGAAAAATCAAATGATAAGGAATCCAAGTGTGGCAATTGCCAGATTAAAATATTGCACGCTTATTTTACATGTCAAGGAAATTTTTTATAGAAGTATTGATCTCTCTTCCCGGTTCAAAAGAGAGTTCATAGGAAAAAAATTTCTTAAAGGCAAATTTTTCATTTTCGCTTGTGATTTTTCAAATTTCATTGATATTCCATGAAAAACAATAACATTAAATTTATTTTCATATAAAGTATAATTTTTTATTAAAATAAGTATTATAAAAAAAAATTTTCCAATTCCATTCATTCTCGACAATTATAATGTTCTTGAATCTATACAAGAAGTAAGTAAGAAATTTCATCAAAATCTATCTAAAAATAATGACTTATTACTTAAAGTTCAAGTGTTAATAAAGAAAGTACCTGGGCATCAGATAAACCTGTTTAAGGTACCATAAACGATAGTTTAATCGTACGTAATCATAAATTCATTTCCAATTCCAAACTTGCAATGTAGCTAAGCATCAAATCAAATCAAATAAAGCAATCGAATGGTTCGGGAATCAACAATTAAATGTTGGATTTGTGACAGCAGTTTGAAAATGAATTTCCAAATCATTAAGTTCAAACTAAAGATGCCATTTATGATGTTGCCCTTGATAAGGCAATCAGTTTAAAGCAAAAAGGTATTCACATTATCATATGTGCTGCCCAAGGAAATTGCTGATGTAAAAACGCAACATCACTATGAAAAATTCAAGTTAAAACTTAAAATTTTACAATAATTTTCTATGATAAAAAAGAATTCTAGCATTTTTGAAGCATAAGACTTTTGTAAGTAGATTATTTGTTAACTAAATTAATCGTAACACAGTAAAGTACTAGATGGCATTAAATTTGTAAAAACTTCTTGATATCCTACGTATGATACACATTACGATTTATAAAACTCCTCAAGAAAGTGTAATTTTTAGAAAAAACTTAAATATTTGTGAATCATTCGTTCGTTCGAGGCAAGACAGAAAATACTGAATTTATAATTACATAATGTTTTGTAGATGTTACAAAAGTATGTACAAATTTATTATGTCTAACCATCTAATCAAAATAATTAAAAAAAAAAGAACATAAATAACATGAACATTGAAAAAAAAGGAAATAAGGAAAAGCAAAAAAAAAAAACAAAAGAAAAGAAACGAGATTACGTTACAATAGTACAACACGATAAAAAGCGATAAAAAAAATCGTTAACCATACACAAATAAGTAATCGACATAAATATTGTACCATCGTGCTCATGCCTTGATTATTATTACGATTATTACAATAATAATTGTTGACAATTGGAAATGAGCTGAAGCGAGTGAGCAAGATGGATGAATAAAATTAACAGAAAAATTGAAGCTTTATATTTTATACGTGCTTTACTACATGTACTACATACATACACATACATGTACATCTTCTTCATACAATACGATTAAATGTTGTATTTACATAAAGAATGTGACCAATGAATGTGAGGAGGTATCGGGCAAGTGAGTGAATGAGCGATTGTCTATATGTCTGAATGATGATGATTATCATAAAAATAATGAACTACATATATATATATATATTATATATATATATATACATTTGTGTGTGTGTATGGTTATATGGAATGATGCCGCCTGATTTTGCGCGACTTTGTACTACCCGTATATTGTTAGTGTTATTGTTGTTGTTGCTGCCATCACTCTTATTATTGCTATTATTACTATTATTATTATTATTTTTTGTTGTCATTTTTGCTATGGCATTAATGTTGGCAGCATCTGTGTGTCCCCAGGTAATCATTATAAATATTTAGATAGATGATAGATAGATATGAGTCTTTTATACATTTCACTATGAATAATGTGTGATAATGAAAACATATCATTTACACACCACTACATATATGTGTATGTACATATACATATATATATATATATATAACTATGTATGTATCTATACAAATCATTATAATGGATATGATGGAAGTCGTAACACGGTCATGTCTCTTACTTTTTATTTTTTAATTTTTTACATTTTTATAAAAGTGAAAACTTGAAGTGTTATATAGAAACTATTATACATATTTATAAATATATATATGTATATGTATATATGTATGTGTCTCATTGTAATTATTTTTTTTTATATTATATTTTGTTGCCGGTAGTTTTCTTTAACTACTGCTACATGAGTATTGTATTTTATATTTGATATGCTTGTAGGTGTGAGCTTGCACATATATTTGTGTGTACAAATGTGTATGTGTATCTGCATAAAATATTTGTATATATTATAACATGTTATTATATGTACTCTACTTTAGTTCACTAATTTTGTAGTGGTGTACCACAAAGAGAGCAGCAGCAATAATAATAATAATAACAACAATAACAATAACAAATATGAAAACGACGACAACAATTTTAACAGTAACAAACAAACGAACAAACGAAACGAAAAAGAAAAAGGAAAAGCAAAAGCAAAAGTAAGAGAAATAGAAATAGAAAAAATCAACTAAATCAAATAATGTGAAAAGTAAAATCAACCTCTGAAGAAACAATAACGAATAACAAATTGTTTTGTTACGGTATTTAAAAAATGAAAGGAAATATTTTCTACACATCTATCTCTTATATACAAAACAATATGCAAAAAAAAACAACTAATGAAAACCAACTATTTATGCATACATTTCTACGAATTCTACATTCACTTGTAATACCAAACACGTCATGTTAAGTTTTCATTATATATGCAACAACAACAACAACAAAGAGAAAAAAAAGCGACAGAAATTCAATGATCTATTTAGAATAATGTAAATTGGAGTATGTTAAGCTTGTCCTGATTATATGCCATGCGAAAGAAATTAGATAAATTAGTTTTGTAAACATTTCAGGAAATTTTAGTTAGTTTAGTTTAGTTTAAAACTGGCTCCATGCAATATAATGATACATAATTGAATTGAGAAATTGTGTGAAGAATTCGGTTGGCAAAAAAAAATTTTTTTATTACAAAAACAATTGAAATCAATGAGACCATTTATTTTTCTTGCAAACGTAAAAACAGCAGCAGCGATAAACTGACAAAGAATTTTCAATTTTCAAACACGCAATTGAGAGAGTTATTTCAAGTGTTGCGCATTCGTATATATCCCGAAGTTGAGACTATTGACCTCAATAAAAGCTTAATGGATATTAAACGATGCTATTTAAATCATAGCATTAGCAAAGCTTTAAGCAAATTCTTACGATTTCTTACGATTTCTTACGATTTCTTACGATTACTTTATTTTTAATGATATCAAAGGTGATATTTATTATAAAAATCGTTCGTAGTAATTTGATCTGACATAAAAAATACCTTTTTGGAATTTTTCAATGACAATTCCAATATTAGTTTTAATGAATCTTATGAAGTTTTATATTTTTTGTAAGATAATTTAAAATTAAGTGGCTCAATAACTTGGTCGTCAACAACATTATTCGATTTCAGTCTATTCAAATTATAAAAAAACTACATACTTATTATTCACAGTATATAAATTTTTATAATTAAAAAAAGTTTTTCAACTCTTCAGTTAATGTACTATTGAACCATTGAAGTATCATATTGAAGTCAGTTAGAAAGTTAGGAAAAGCAAAATTTATAAAATTAAATGAAAATAAATGAAAATAAAATATTAAAATTTCTAAATATATGATCAACAATCGTAACGTAAATAACAAATGCGGTTTTCAGAAGTTGCATGCATTCCACCTGCACTTTATGATCTACGTTTTATGATCTGTATTTTTATTTTTTTTATTTTTTATTTTTTTTGGTTTTTTTTTGTCTGCCTACAATAAATTTCTTCTTTTTAAACGGAATTTTTGCGGCTAATTTTACCATAACACAAAACAATAAGAAAAAAAAATTGTAAGAGTAAAATGGCAATAAAAATAAATTTAAACAGTTCAAAAATAATGATTGTTGTAATGTTGTCATGAAGAGAGAAGATAAATGAATATTTTCATAAAGTTTTACTTCATTAAATCTTGAACATAGAATTTGGTTAAATTGATTGATTTCTGCAACAATATCATCACTAAAGTCATATATGGAAGTTTCAAAAATTCTGCTCAGAGTTTGACCATAAAATAAAAAAAGTGAGCATTAAATAGCGATAGAGACGTGAATACAACTTTCGATAAATTTTTTTATTAATAAATGAGGACTCTTTTTTTCTTTTTCTTTTTAATTTAACAGAGTATACCAATTTATTAATATCGATGATGAATATCGATGAGGAAATAAATATTTGTTATTTGTCATTTCATTTTATCAGATGAGGGCATCATCTGAAATTAGAATTTAAAATTGGAAAAGTTTACAGAGACTTCTTGGAAAAAGGGAATTATTTAATTAATTATACTCGAATATAAAGATCCTTAATTAATTAATTAATATTATAAATTATAAATTAAAGTAATTTAACGAAATTTGAAATTTCGATTGAAATAATTCACATGATGAAAAGGTTTCTTTTCCTTTTTTTATGATGATGAGCCAAAATCTGATTCTAATGGAATACAGAAAATTAATTAAAATTTTTAAGCTGATTAAAATTCGTCCATTTCCATTTCATATATTTTGCAGTAAATTAGATAACTTGAAAATGCATTGATGCCGAATAGGAAGAGACAAAAGTCTTCCCATGTTAATTTAATGAAATTTTTATTTTTTATATTTAACTTTTTTTACTTTTAATTTTATTGAATCTAATTGCATTTTACATGCACGCCCATATTCATATGCATTATTGTAATTATTTAATACAAATGACGGACATAAAATATAAAATTTCTTTAATGCCAAATTTTAATACATTTTGCATGATAATGAAGTAATTTGATAGCGTATGAAAAAAACCAAAGTGAAAGAAAATTTCCCAAATGAAATTGAAAGTTCAATAAATAAATGGACAAGCCAAAGTAAAATTCAATCATTTCTTTCTTTCACTATTTTTATTGTTTCAATTTTTATTATTCTATACCAAACGCATATCTCATCGCTTTACTTTGTGTCAATAAGAAAGAAGCAAACAACAACAAATACTGAACAATATGAAAAATCATGAGCGGCATGATTAATTGCGACAATATCAAAAAAAAAAAAAAAAAAAAAGGAAAAAGGGAAAAGTATTCATTTATAATTCTGGACTATAGAGAAATCTTCAATACCCGCCAAACAATTGTTTGAGTATTATTTATAAGTAAGATCGAATTTTTCATAATTTTCAAAAATTTCACATTACAATTGCAAAGGAACCCTGAAAATCTTAAAACGCCCAGAATTTTTAGATTTTTTTTTTTTTACAAACTTTAAGAATACATGGCTGATTGATCCATTCATGAATACTTCCCATAGCATTGACAAAATAACAAACGAATTTGCCTTTGAAATAGAATATGACCATAAAATAAAGCACAGAGATTTTCAGCCCATTTTCAATGCCAACCAGATGGACGTTTAAGCAGACTCAATCAAATTACTTGATATTGTAATGTAAATTAAATTATTTACAATTGTATGATATTTTTTTTACATTTTTTTTTACAGTTTCGATTGCAAATACTTTTACAAAATTACTACTCTATTTTCAACATTTGAGTGCTCGATATGAAATAACAATTCAAATTAATTTAATTAAATTGTTCATATGCCAAAATGTTTTAATCATTTCCATCAATTGATATCAATTTATATGTTGTCTCACGATATATTTAAAATTTATAACAAATAAAGTAGATTACTGAATAGTGATGTCTCAATGCCTGATTGGCTTTAGTAATTATCATTAGACAACATTTGAATAAACTTTAGCAACATTTTTATCAACATTTTTAGCAACATTTAGCAACATTTAGCAACATTTGAAAGTAGCATTATTTGGTTGATTGAAATTTATTGCATCACTATTTATTTTTGGTTTAAGTGAACTGTTTTTTTTGAATTAAATGATAACAAACCATTTCTAAAGAAAATCAACATCGTTACATTTCTCTAGTTTCACATTTGCAAAACAAAATTTTTGGAGTACAGTAAGCACATTTCAGCAAAACGTTATAACAAAATTAAATGGTATCAAATGAAATATTCATAAATTAATACAAAGAAAAAGTTGGATATAATGTAAATTTTAATATAATTAAAATTTCTATATAAATGATGTTAGAAGCAAATAGAGTTGAGTTCTACATAAAATAAAGTTAAACCAGAAATGCCTATCAAAATTATTAAACATTTTATATCAATTGCCTTGCTCGAATGATCAAATTAAATGTAAAATATTGGAAAAAATTAAAATTGTTTACATAAAAACAAATGTATCGATATCATTGATATTTTACATTTGGAATTATATCAAAATGTATGAACTTTCATCATAAAACACTAAGTGTCACATTTTCTTGCTGCGTCAATAAAAAATGCTCTAAAAAATCGATTATTGTAACAAATTTTTTGTTTTTGGAAAGGATTCTCAAAAATGCCACATAATCGATTGCAAATCTAATAGATCTTTATAGGTAACACTGAATGCCACATGTATCCATATAAACTGTTGGTGTGTCCTTTGACTTTGGCACATTTTTAATATCAACCAACGTAAAAGAACATGAACTTTCAAGGGTTCTACTAAATTTGAGCTTGATACCCCTTTTTTGCGGCCAAGGAAATATTTACCACACCTAAGACAGATGAACAAATGGACAAATGGGTAGATAGACAAATGGACAGACGGACAGACTTGCTGAAAACGATTCAGAATTTAATGATAATCAAAAATGGATGCATTTTGTAAGATTTCCGGTACTTCGCTTTGGACATTACAAATATTATGATAAAATGAGTATACCACCTATCTGTGGATGGTGGGTGTAATAGAAATTAAATGGCAAATTATGCACACATTTTACCTTGACAATAATCACAAATTAGTCACCAAATTTTTCCCCTTTTTTCTTATCTTCCTTTTCTTTTCTTCTGTTTACTTTTTTTTTCCTTTTCGGTTTAATGTTTTATTATCCGCAAATTACGCCAAAAACAACAAATACAAGTTCACATATGACCAGAGCTTTTATATTAACATATGGACATATGCTATTAGATCTATGTTAATAAAACAACAATCAAAACATTAATAATAATAATAATAATAATAAAAAGAAAAGTAACAACAATATTCTTTGATCTTATGCAAAAAAATTTGCATGCTTAATATATTTTATGTATAACTGTGACGAATCCATCATTGATGCTTGAATGTATTAGAAATTTTGTGCTAACAAAAAAACATATAAAACATGTAAAATAACATTAAAAAAAAAATAAATAAATAAAAATGAGAGAGAAACGAAATCCAAATAAATTTCTTTAAAAGCTTTCACAGTAAGCTATTTAACCGTTAAATATGTTATTATGTATATGAATGTATGACAATGCATTCATATGCATTGATGGGCGTATGTATGTATGTATGTATGTATGTGTGTTGTGTGTGTGTGTGTGTGTGTGTGTGTGTGTGTATACATATCTATATAAAAAGAAATTTATCATTTCTTTTTCATTTAATAGTATATAAAAAAATATTATTAATACTAATACTAATGATAATAATATTTTTAAATAATTACAGTTATAAAATCTATATTGGCACAATGTGTTAGTGTTACTAAGTGAAAGTATTTTAAAATTGAATATCAATGGATCCAAATGTTTGACCCTTTGCTTTTAAACCCCGCATAAATGCACTTGTTTCACTTTTGCTTTTATAAAATATTTTTTTATATTTATACGCAATTGCATTTGGGTTTGCATTTAAAATCTTTGCGGAGAGTGCGGTGTAGGCTCTTTAAAAGGAGAATTTTATTAAATTCAGGGGTAAAGCTGAAATGTAAAGCGTTATACGTTGCATTATTTGTAAGATGTGCATTGCCATGCTTGGTCTGACAAGAATAGATCAATTGTGGACCAATTGTATTTCTGAGTTTCTCAGTATAACATAGTATCGATCTATAGAAGAATAATCATGTTAATTAGATCATAATACCAACAACAAAGTCCATTCAAAATATAACAACAATATTATCATTAAATTGTCTTTATAATTTCGTGTTAATTGAGAAGAAATTTATGTAAAAAGATATCAGAAATAAAAACGGCAAACATTAACTTGAATTGTAAGGTTTCAAAAATGTTTCAATTCAAATATTTCCAAATATCATTCTTTATACTATTTCAAAAAGTAACTGATAATCCAAGATGACAAATACTTTCGTATTTTTATTAAAATTATTTGCTAAAGCTTTTATTTCTTTGTCTTCTTCTCCTTTTTAAACGATTAATATCAACACAGCAATCAAAGCTTACTGCTTACATATCACATTTTTTCTATTCTTATAAAGCTTTTCTCTTGTAGAAAGATTTTGTGGAATTTAAGCTCTCAATTTTTATCCATTTTAGCATAATAACATTTCAACGTAAGCAATCTCCAAATTTAGTGATTAAACCAAAGACTCTCGAAACTAGTTTAAAGAGTTTTTAGTTATGTTATTAAGTAGTTCTGTTGATAAGTATTCTCTTCTTTCTCTAATTGTCTCTCTTTTTATCTCTTTTTTGCTAAATAAATGCCTAAATGTCATGACCAAAGAAAAGGTATATATATCTATCTGCCCGAAATGTCTATTAGTCGTTTGTGGTTTTTTATTATTGATAGTTGTTGAGGGTTGTGTAAATTTCTTGTTTTATTTTCAAGTGCATAAAAAATCCTATTATATCAGGCTGTGTTAAATTTTCATTCAATTTAATTGACTTGTTTTATTATACTTGCTAATTGGAATAAATAGCGGTTTGCAATAAATAAATAACAAGGTAAACAAATTCTTCACATAACAAAAAATTAATATTCCAAAAAAATTGTGAGAACCGCATTTGCATCGCAAATTTCAACTTTCACATAACAGAAATGAAAAAACGGAACATATATAAACAACCGTAAGAAGGCTATTTATGCAATGTTAGTTTAGCGTAGTTCAATTATCGAATTTTCATAATTTTCTGCTTCTTTCGACATTTTATGTAAAAACATTAGAATAAATTGGGATCCCATAATCATCTTAGAATGAACATTACAGATCTGTGGTTCCACAAGCACTGTGGGCGTGCCAATTGTCTATTTTAGCTTCCAAGTTTAAGTTTCATCAAACTGTATACGCGACTATGTTGATTGAAATGTTGCAAAGTATTTCATAGTACGTGCACACATTTGCTGAATGCAAAGATAATAACAACACACAAAAACCGGTTCACACATATTAAGCAAAAAAAAAAAAAAAAATTATAATAAAAAAATTTGTGTGCATTAATTATTTGCTCTCTGAGAGAGAATTTATATATAGAAAAAAATACTAAATAAAAGAAACAAGAAAATTTTATTTGGCTGGCGCTGAACCTTGGATACCCACCACCAATACACAATGATATTACGATTTAGAACCTGTTTCAGTTTTTTAGGAGTAAATGCAAAACGTAAACATAAAAAAAAATGAAAATTTGGTATTAAATAATTTCGCGTAGGCAAAACCCGATTTGCATAATTTTTGCTTAGACCAATAGCCTCCCTACTTGTGAAAAATTTCAGCCTTCTCTCTTTTGCAATTGATCGATGATGAACAAAAAACTATCAAATGTTACTGAAAAAAAAAATTTATGGGCGTGTCCTTCGACCGATTTTGCCCATTTTCAATGTCACATTTGAGCTTAATATCTTAAAATTTATGACCAGGAGAATGTTTACAAACGATTTAGAATTTAATGCTGATGCTCCAGCGTTACAAACATAATGACAAAATGAACATATTCCCAATCTCTGGGTGGTGGGTATAAAAATGGTGAAATGAAGCTTTGTAAGTTTCAATTTAATCGCACTAATTCATAAGGAAAATAAAAGATGAAAAAAATTCATTGAATCTCCAATTGGACAATTGTTTAAATTACAATTTGAAAAGAAAAATTAGTCAAAAAACAGCACTGGATTGATTAGCATTAACTTTTAAAACTAAAAGCAACAATATTTGAATTTTTATTGCTGTTTGATGGCTTTTTACATAAGTATAAATAAATAATTGCATATGAAATGAGTTTTAATGAATTTTATGTAAATATATACAGAAAATTATAAAGAAAACAATGAAAGTTAAAAAAACATGATGTTAAAGTTCAATTAATATCATGAAAATTTTAATTGAAAGTTTTTATACTCCAAAACATTTGTGGCATAAGGTATTATGTGTTTGTGCAGATGTATGTAACAACCAAAACGAGTCTAACATAGACTTACTTCTTATTGGACTATTCAACTTAGAATCATCACCTAAACCAATTTTTAAGGTATCTGTCCGTCTGAGAAATTATTGTTTGTCTATGTAAATTTATTATCAAAATACTGGGCTCAATTTAAAAGTAATTTAGAAAAAATTTTGTATGTAGACGTTGAATTTTATAATTAGGAATAACTTTCGATGCCGTCTCATTGAAAAAACCTTTTTTATGTGAACAAAAAAAAATTATAAATATCTAGATGTAAAGTATTTATTGTGGGTACTTTTTGTGTATTAAAATAATTGAACAGTCACGCCTTTTATATTAATAATTAAAGGCAAATGGAAAATATTTAAATAATTAACGAGAGATAAACAATTTAGATGAATTTCGAATAATAAATTTTTCAAAAAAGCATTGAAGAAACATTCAAGGACAAAGAAATAAATTAAATGAATTAAAACAAATGTTATACATTGCAAAAAGGTCACATTTTATAGAACCATAAATTTTCTTTGACTTTTCCTCCCTATAAAATATAGAATTTTATAAACATAATTACAACTACCGCTTGAGACAGGTGCTTCGATTTATAAAGCAATTGGATTCGACATTTGCTTTTTCTTGCCCTTTAAGAATTACAAGCACGAAACTTATTAATTCGTAAAAGTAACTACAAAAACTCTTCCGCAATTCAAAGTGAAGCGACTTTCAGTGTTTAGTTTGTCCATTAAACTATTTACATTTTTATATGGCCCAGTTTTAAATAAATCAAATAATTCAGATGAAAACAAAAGAAATTCTTTACATTTCAGAAAACCATTTTTTTTAGTACTTCAGACAAAATTATATCTCATTTAAAAAATTTATTTTATCATTGTCTTTCTGTTTTTCTTTTCCAATTCCCATTTATTTATTTACAGCTGCTTTTAAACCACAATTTTTATACAATTTTATTGCAAAGTAAATTTAATTAAAAATGAAAATTTATCAAAAATATTGACGTAAATTTTACTTGTGCACAACACTAAAAACTTTAATCGTGCTCTTGTTACATTATATTTATTATTACATGTGCAATGTGTGTGTGTGTGTGTGTGTGTGTGTGTGTTGTGTGTGCGTATGCATGTCCATATTTATTACAATAAATACACGTTTATCGCAAAATTTATGCGATAGCGGCCTCTTTAAGCAAGAGAAGTAAGAGAGTATGAGAGTGTAACAGTTTTAGTTCAATTATTTACAAAAAAAAAAAAAGAGAGAACAAAAAGAAGAAGAACTGACTAGCTAGAAAACAAAGCCTACTTGTCATGTATCGCATTCCATTTTAATTTAATGCACGCTTCATTAAATAAAAATTTAAAACAAAAATTTATAAAATGGAAATTCACCATCTACACTTTCGCTTATCGTATTCTGTTATCAAAAGTATATTTTATTACTCTTTCTTTTATAGAATAAAATTTCTGTTTTCATTAGAGAGGTTTTGGGCTACCTACTCCCGCCGTCTCTCACTCTCTTACATTTACACATTGCATAATCTCTTACAAAAAAAAAAAAAGAGAAAAAAGAGTAATAGAAAATCAAAACATGTAAATAACAAATGGAAGAAAAGAAAAAAGAATAAAGTACAAATTTAAGTCTATGCCGCAATCAATTAATTAAAATTCAGTTCATTCATATTTTTCACGAGAAATGAACGGATAGAAGAATCATTTAAATACTTTATACAAGTTCTGTAGAGGAGTTATTTGCCAGCGTATTCTAGATATTTCACCAAAGAGAACTTTCATTTTGTGAAAATAATAAAATAATAAAAGAAATATTAAATCAAAAGAGAGTACAACTAAATACATTACGATTAAATGTTCACTTTACGTTTAGCTATGCGTTCATTAAACGGAACGCCCGCCAATTTATTACGTTCCATTAATAAAACGGTTATCATAAATTATGCTGCGGTAAGAACTTTAATTCAACATTTTTATTTTAAATAACTATAAAAAATCTACTGATATATTTGGATATTTTAATGCAGCCGGCCATTTAAAACCAAATAATTACTGTCGAAATATTTCAATGTAGATTCTTCTTTGGACTCTGAACTTTTGAAATTTTGATTTCATATTCAAGGCCAATTTTAGACGCTTTATTCAAGTAGTGTATCATGGATCATGTTTATATGATCCATGTGAAAAATGTGAAAAATGTTCTATAACAAAATTACTTCAGAATATTAGCAAAATTTTTTAGATTATATCGATTTATATACACAAAATTTCTTTTCTGAATTCCTTTAATGTGTAACTGAATATAAAATTTGTTTATCTATACATTTATTTAAATTTGAATTATTGAAAACTTTATTACATTTCTATGCATTACAGATGGCAACAAAAATACAGGCTGGCCCCGTTGTGGATATATTGGGTAGTGGCCACTTTACTAAAGATTTAGCTATTTGTATTAAAGGCATGAAAAATGTTCAACGAAGTGATTATATGGAGACATTTGAATTTATCAATAAAATAGCTGAAAATTTACAAAAAGCTCTAGCCTGACTTAATGCTAATGTTAAGAACAACAACAATCATAATAACAACAACCATAATAGCAACAATAATAATACTTTCAAGTCAAGTCATCTTTAATAATGTGAAAAACATTCTAAATATGCTGGGAGTATTTCGTGTTTTTGTCTTTCTAGTTTTAACTCCTTCAATTCCGTTTGTTGTTTTAATAAAAAAAATCAATAAAATTATAATAATTCACTTTTGTACTGAATGAATGTTCTATTAATTGGTTGAATGTTTATACGTACCATAAAGATTATTGCTTGCGTTAAGATTGATTTAAGGGGGGAAAAACCAAGTACAGCCATTGTAACAAAAATTTGGTTAATGGGCCTACAAAATATCACTTCAACCATCTGTCTAACTAACTGTTCAACTAAAAGCATAAAACAAATAGGTCCTTAACCTAAAAAACTGTATATCTCACCATTAATTTGTCATAAATCAAATTTTACTTACAACACTACATTTTACTACAACACTTTTACATGGGTCAAAGTATGAAGGGGTGTTAAGATAAACCAAAAACATACGAAATACGAAAATAATAGTTGCTTATGTGAACAAACAAAAGTGGCAGTTTTAAGGTTTCTTGTCTTATAATCATTTCCTCTAGATTTTTGAGTAATGCGTTTCTTCATTAAATTTAATTGTCAGTGTAATCGCATTTAACGAACAAGTCAAATGTCTCTCTGTTAAATTTTACACATTCAGTCTCTTCCATTATTGTAATATCCTTGATATAAAGTCAAAACCGAACAGGATATACTCAAGTAAAATATTTCCATCAGCATCGTTTGGCCATTTCATGAAATTAGGGTTGCCAATTGCTTTGCAAAAATGATTTGCACGTCAAAAACATTTATCATAATACTACGCATTTCGATAATCATTTATTTATATCCATTGACAATGACAGCAATGTATCCAACAAGTAATGTACATAAAGATTTGGACATATGTAATCATTGGAATGGACGGAGACATTTTTTGGAATTAGGTGAAAGGGGTGATCTACATGCCCGCAACGTCACCATATCAGCATTCCGAGTAATATTCTTCCTTTTAATGTAAAGTAATTTAATATAGCAAACGTATTTTTATAGAGTACCCTTTTGTCGCCAACATCAGTATGGGGGACATTATCTTCGTCAAATATAACATTTAAGAGTGATTCATCAGCAGACATTTGGTATCAGTGTAATTTAGAATTGGTCACTTGTGCCGAATGCATTATACGCATCACATTCACGCATGCAAACTTTTCTAAATCATGCGAACGTATTATTAATCCGATGTTGGTAAATCAACTATGTGTCCTTGTGAGCATATACAATTTTCGGAGCCACCATACGACGCTATAATATCTGGACAAGAATTTTGTGGCGATGGCAATGTATTTCGCAGTAAAACGAGAACTTTATTATTGAAATTTTTTTACCGTGCCACGAACAGTCACGTCTTTTCATTACAATATTTCTCAGAACGTAAGGATGTACAAAATTTATCTACGTAAAGTCGTGTGCGACTTTCTGTGATGCTTTTTATATATCTATCTGCATATTATTCAAAAATTAATTCAAAATTGATTTGCAAGTTGAAATTTATAGGATTTGTACCTCTAATGCCAACAAAAATTACATACAATCCAAAAGTCAGTAGATATCATTGATGGAAGCAAAATATTGGCCAAAAAAAATAAAATATCTTTCTCTTGACGAACCCCTCTCTCTTGGCGAACTTATGAAATCATTTATAAAAAAAGAAATAATTTAACATGTAATTGCTAGATTAAAGTGTAGGTTCTGATTATTTAGATAAATGGGTTTTGTAAAAAGTCAATGCCTTTGCTTCTCAAAAGTACAAATCTAAAATAAAAAGTCCAAAAAGAAAGTATGAGAAAAATATTTTGTAAGTTTTATAGAAACAGTAAAAGGAATTTTATTTTATTCACTTAATTTTATATGATGAATAATTTGATTATGATTACTGAATTGAACAAATGAATATGCAATTTTGAAAGCCCAATAATATTGAAATACTCTTAAATTAATTTTAATTGAATTAATGTTCATAGGTAATGTAAAAATGATTAGCGGTTCACCAAGGCAAACGTTAATGTCACTTTATAAGAATCAAATTAATATGAAATTTCAAGTGATATCTACACCGTATTTTCCAATGAATTATCCACGTGATTATGGCATAGAACATATTTTGACATGTGAAGCGGAGAATTGTCATGTTCGTTTAGATTTTACAGATTTTCAATTAGGTCTAACATCAACGCTAGAGGTATACGATTCCAATGGTCAAATGTTGGATTCATATACAGGAGAACATTTTCGGCCACCTATTATAATAAGTAGCGGTAAATCATTGTTATTACAATTTCATGGTAATGGTAATTGCGGTTCTGGTTTTCGAGCTGAAGTAACATTCATTTCAGACAAACAATTAAATGGCGGTCATCTAATGCCTTATACAGGTAATTAATATTCTTTAAGGATTAACAATTATGAATATGAATGTGAATATCAATATGATACCACTAAATTTTTATATGGAAAAATGTGTAATAGATTGTGGTGGTATGGTTTCTGGACCTGGTGGTGCTATCACTATGATGAACATGATTGAAAATGCAACAGATGTACGTTATTTTGATTGCATTTGGATTATAAAACCTGATAATAATTATATGATGTTGAAGACGCATATCTCTTTAAGAGTGGAAGAATTTCACGGTATGGCTTCACGTTCTGATCTAACAATTCGTGAAGGTTTAATTTCAGATTCTTTGGAAATTGAGAAAGTTGTTTGGCCTAATAATGGCATGGCTAAAGAAAATCATGTAGTCCCTATTCTAACAGGTTATTATATTCGATTACGTGGCGTATTTGGCGTATCATCTAAATTAGCGATTGTTTACAGTGTTTTCAATTATTTAAGTATATTCATTCGTTGATTATTTATGAGGCATTTAATTGGTTCTGGCATTTTTTTTCGGTGCAGACTGTTATATTGGCTCGGAATTTTTATGCAGCAATAATCATTGTATATCCATTCGTTTACATTGTGATGGATTTGATCATTGTGGTGATGGTAGTGATGAACCAGACACTTGTGAAGAGGATTGGGCTCACTTGCAAAATGATCGTCGTTGGTATTCTCACAAGCCGAATTATTACTTCCCCAAAATGGAACACTATCCCGATTTAAAAACGGCTACAGGCATTTTTATTATATCAACTTTAGGAATATTTGCCGTTTTATCTGGTTGGATGATTGTATTGTATAGAATGAGTGTCCGGGCACGTCATCAACGTGAATTGCAAAATCATCTTCAAACTATTAGCGAATTATTGGGTATATTCATGCGACTTTCCCTTTATTGTAGCAAGCTACATTGCAAGAATATTGCAACGCTTTCTATATATTTTAGATAGCCAGGAAGAAGTTGTACATGATGAACCACCAGTTTATGAAGCGCCACCAGATTATGAAGAGATTATTAAGGTAGGAATGGTAGAAGAAATGCGTTCTCGTCATACAACAGATCGTGAACGTAATCGTCATCGGGGCAGAGAGGAATGTTCTACTTCCACAAGAACTTTAACTCCATCACGTTTAGATACGCCGACTATTTCAACAGCAGCAACAACAGCAGAAGCAACATCTATTGTAGAAGCTCACTCCATTGTGCAGTTCAAGAAATGTGAAAACGAATCTCAAAAAAATATTCCACAGCATTTAGCAACAATTGCACATAACTGCGGTAAATTTATTTCTATATTTTATTACCTTTTCACATTAATGAAATAGCGAAATTAAGGCTTTAGGAGTCTATTACCTAATTTTCTGTTTAATTTATTCTTACCTCATAAAATGTTAATATTATTAACTATTATAAAGATATTCATTTGCAGAGACTTCAAGTACGAATCAAACGTCAGAAATGTCAAAGACAACGATTAAAACAACTTCAACTCTAAATAACTGTACTTGTAAATACATAGAAAATGGCGATAGTGAATTTCCATCAAAAAATGCGATCTTAACATTAACCAAAGATACTTTAAAAAACAATAATACGAATCCAAATATTTCGTAAGTGAGGGACTTAAACCTCAGACCTCGACTTATCATAACATATTTGATTATTTATTTTTAAAGATGTAGTACATCCACTCAATTAGAAGAAGAATGTACGAATAATTATTGTAATGATTCCCTTAAAATATCATTATCAATGGCAATACCACCAAATACCAATAATACAAGTGAAAATCCAGAATCCATATTAACTCATCAAAATTTGATACCTTACGCTACCGAACAAACCCATTTAAAGAGATCTTGGATGTTAATTACTGATAGAACGCAATCGTATAAATTTCAAAGATTACGTCATACACGTTCATTACCTGATCGAATACAAATGCATCATCGTAAAGAATCGAAGGAATATAATGAGCCATATAATTATGGTACAATTTCATCACAAGATCATAATTTTATATCAAAAACTAATAACAATAGCAGTAATCTTATATCAGAATTATCACGTGATACAACCATTTTAAGCATTACAATGCAACATAAATCATCACTGGAACAATTATACGAGTCGTTAATAGGCAACGGGCAAATAATAATTAAAAAAAATTCTCTTATTATTAACAATAATAATTCGGCTATTATATCTTCTCCTTTTATAGCAACAACAACAATTACAACTAATAATAATAATAATAACAATAATGATTTTGTTAATAATGATGCAAATAAATGGAAACATGCAGACAAGCTGGAACATTCTATATGTAGTAAATCATTTACAAATGCAGAAATTAACAATTCTTTGCGAAATTCAAATACTACTCAACTATTAAAACGTTCTTTTTCTTTAGCCGATTTATTTAATAATAAACATGATGCTATTAAAAATATTGCACGATGTGATTCAGAAACAAAAATTTATATGATCTAAAAACATCCATTTTAAAAATTATCTTGTAACTATAAAAAAAAAATAAATTAACGATTAAAGTACATTAAATATTTAAATTGTAATTGCACTGTATTAAATAATAACTCATAAATCATAAAAGTAAAAATGTGATATTTTAAATTCGAAATATCATTATGACAGTTTTATCCTGTATGTAAAATTCAAAAAATTCCATAATTTAATATATAGGAACCTTCCTTCCATAGAAATTAAGCGTAATCAAACTTTTGCTATAGCTCCATTAAATTTAAACTATAAAACATTTTCAATACCAATTTTCTACATGTCTTAGAGTCAAAGTGGATAGATTATGTAGAATATTCGGTAGTATAATGTCAAAATCTGATACAAATCCAGTAAAATAAAATTTAAAATTTTTCTTTGAGTTTTTTTATGGTTATTATTTTTTGTGGTTATTACAGTTGTAATTAATCACAAAAAAAGTGTTCTTGTTAATAAGGAGGGGGCCTTTAGCGAAAATAGTGAAAGGCCAAAAAGAAATATTAAATTAAGTATAAGTAATTTAGAAAAGTTTGTAAGTGTCATTACCACTTTACATTTTTAGCAAAACTTTCCATGTGATGCCCATGCGCAAAAATAACTAAAAACTTTATAGTCGTTCAAGGCCCATATTTTTATATATCGTACACCACTTTAACAAATTAAAAAAATTAAAATTTAAAAAATCAACTAAAAGAAATGCAAATTAACTCAATAAAAAATTCTGATATTTAAATTATTTGAGAAATTAGTTATGTGGGAGCGATTTTAAAAAATAGACCCAAACAGATCAAATTTGTTACCAAATTTCTTGTGTTTGTTGTTTGACCAAATTTCTAATATTAAAATACAGGACAGTGCAAATAATCACTAAAATAAATAAATGCAAAAGTTTAATTTTTGTCCATATAACGATTTCTTTTTAAGAAGGGCATTATATGAGGCATTGCCGTTTGGTCACTTCTAACGATTTTCAATAGGTTTCCGCCCTATGGGCCAAAACTGATTAACACAAAACTAATTAAATACATTTTACTTACTGATTTTTTATAACAGATTTACATGGCCGGGCCATGAACGGACAAACATTCTTTAATTGAATTATGAAGTGATTCTAAGTGCGTAGACACATATTAAAATAGGTTTCTCTCAACACAACTATCTACACAAACTTATTATACAACTCATACTTATCATTATCTTCCAACAAGAAGAAATTATACATAGAGTCATGTGTTCAAAAAGTTATTGATTATTCTTCTATAATTTCATGCCTGTTTATTTGTAAAATACAAAATATCAAGGATTTCATATTTGACAATAACATGAATTATTTATTTAGCTATTTATGCATAAATAATAATTTATATTTTATTACAAAATAATACATTGTGCATAAACAACAATTTTTTTTTTTAAATATACTTTACATAATATAATTTCATAGAATTTATATGTACAATAATTTTTTGCTTTATTTCACTTCTACTTATTCTAGAGAGATGTATTTTTCGCAATAAATTGATAGAAAAAAAAAAAAGCAATTAATTTTTTTTTCCTTCCACAATTTTCTATGATTCTCTTTACTTTTTTATACTTTTTCTTCTTCTTTGGGCTTATTAATTATTAAGCAATATTAGTTAGTATTATTATACTACGCCTACTAATGATGCTGATGATGATCAGCGTAATCATGTTGATGATTGTGATCACGTTATTGATGATAACGTTATTGTTGCAATTTTTTCGCTTGTAAATTCGATTCTACCCAAGCACTGAATACACTACGGCAGTGTATTATAACGCATTCATTACTACAATATTCATCCTCCCAATCTGGATTGACGATGGCACGTTTATTGCAATTTTCCCTTGTACATTTTTGATATGAATCTCTTGAATCGTTTATAAATTGCTCTTTATCTGCAGGTCCCTGGGGAGTTGAACTAACCACAGGTATTGTAGAATTTGATTGATTTGTATTCTTATTATTATTATTATTATTATTATTATTGCATACATTAAAATTTGTTAGTAATTGCTGTTGCTGTTGCTGTTGCTGATGTTCTTGAGATTGTTGCTGATGCAACTGTTGATGGTGCTGTTGATATTGTACCTGCGTTGTTGTTGTACTCTCACCATTTATTACATTTTGATGACGTTGAAGTTCTTGTATTGATCGCTGTTGTTGTTGATTGTAATTTTGTGTAAAATGTTGCTGTTGTTGCTGTTGTTGCTGTTGTTGCAGCAATATACTATTATTATTGCTGCTGGTATGATCATAAATATTATTATGGTCGGTGTATTGAGTCACATTTGTTAAATCATTTACAAGCAGTGCGTTCTTTTGTTGGCATACTATTTCATCAGTCTCTTGGTGTTGCTCTTGTTGTTGTTGTTGTTGTTGTTGTTGTTCCTGCTGCTGCTGTAACTGCAACTGTAGTTGCAATTGCTGCTGTTGTTGCTGTTCTAATTGCTGTTGCCTGTATATTTTCATTTGAGCAATATAATCACTTCTAGCCATTTCATTACGTTTATTGTACACATTTTTATGTGCCGGATCTAATACATCCCACATAGAGGATACAATTCGTGACAATTCTTGAAATGAGCAATTCGGATTCTCTTGTTTTATAGCACTAACTGTATCACGAAAGAATAACGCATAAGCCGAAAGGGGTTTAGCCGGCTCACTGATAATAGCGACTCCACCAACTAGGCTATTAGTAGAACATACACCGCTACCATCACCACTTGCCATTGCTTCTGTACCGCTTTGTAGGGAAGTAGCACTATCAGTAACTGCGGCATTGGAAACTGGTAACATTCGCGTTGTATTGTTTGTAATACTATTTTCCCTTATACCTGCGCTATTATTATTGTTGTTTAAGGGAGTATTAGAATTACGTGATTCATCATTTACATTATAAAAATTATTAGAAATTGTACCATTTATATCCAGATGTTTTTTACCCTACAAGAAAAAACGAAAAAATATTGATATTTACAGAGAGTCATATAAACGTACGCCCAAAAAAGTTTAAGAGATTAAGAGATGAAAACTTTTAGTGATCCACTTACTTCCTGTTGCACGTTCGATTGTTGATAAGTATAATTAGAATTGCTACCAATAGAAAGGTTCTCACTGACTGGTGTCGTTCCCTCGGTTCCTATATCAGACAAATCAAATACTTCATCACCAAAAGATGGTATATGAAATCGTGTATTCATGCTAAATACGCGTGTTCGTAATTCGATCAATATTTACTTTCACGTCTGTTCCTCGAATCACTCCTACAATTTTTTTTTTTGTTTATTGCAATTATGTAGGAGCATATTAGTGGTGGAACTTATACAACAATTTTTATAAAATAATCATTCTTTAGAAATGAGCAATGGAAGCAGCACATGGTTCAAAAATTATGCAATCGAATATATTTAACTATCAGCAACAACTGTTATAAAATCAATATAAACAACTATTATTTATTCAAAAGTTTGTGGCTATTTATGAAATGATCACCGAATTTCTTTCGTGAAAATAAGCAAGTTTACTAAGACGAAGTTTGTAAAGTTTCATGTTTGCATTATGGCAAAGTTCAAACAAGCAATCTTAATGAATATATATTTAATAAATATAAAAAAATATGTGCACAACCAAATTTTATTTATTTATTTAAAAAAAAATTATTACAAATTAATGCGTTTATTCATGTTAAATTTTCAACTTGCGTAATTCATAGAGTTTATATAGATATAATAATAATTCATATATGAGTGCTGATGTATCTGAAATTCGTATAAATTAATTATTTTAAAATCTTCGCATCATGTTGTTATGAGACTTTCTGTTTTTAATAAAGTGATTTTTCAGTCATTAATTATCAATTATAATCTATAGTCAGTGGTAAAATTTGCTAAAATAAATTTATTTTAAAATATGCCTGCTAAAGCTGTTTGTGTTATTAATGGAGATGCCAAAGGAACGGTATTCTTTGAACAAGCTGTAAGTAAAATTTTTCAATGAAATTTTAGCATGCTTTAAAATAAAAGCAATGAAAGGTGAAGGTCGAAAATGTATATATATATATAAGAAAGTGTAAAGTACAGAAATTTGCATGTGCAAATATTGTACATTTAAGAAAGCCGGTGCAGGTTGCAATTCTATTTAATTATACATCGGTATATGTAACCTGTTGTACCGATGGCTTATTTAATTAACTGTAAAACATTAATTACCTACATTATGATTCACATATTAAATTAACAATTGCGATTACGTTTTTTCCGCTGGTCTATATATATTTTTCTATGCAAGCTGTATCCTGTATTTGTGAATTTTGATCATTTGAACATATTTATGATTTTAATAAATGCTATTAAAAACTGTAAAGGAAATACATATTTTATGTAAATTGCCATGTAATATTTATATAGAAAATTCGATTTATATGAAACAAGTAAAAAAAATTGTACGATTAGTTATTAGATTCCCACAAAGTGATCCTTTTGAGAATGGCATCGTTCACTTAAAGGGCGCTTTTTTTTTGCTCAATTTAGTTGACTCCGTTTTTTATTTTCTTGTGATATTAAATGACATAAAAAATGGATCGAATCGATTGCAGCATATTTAAAACTTAATTTACATAAAATAATTATTTATTTTCACTGTATAAATTAACTTTTTAGAGAGACCTAAGTGATCGTTAGATAGCTTTTCATTTGCATGTCTACTTATTTTCCCATTAATTTCTTTTTTTAGACTACTAATTCTCTTTAAAGTAATTCGAATTAAAATTGTTTATATATGAAAATTAAATAAAATGATGTTTTATTGTAGGATGAATGTGCACCAGTTAAAGTAAGCGGAGAGATTAACGGATTACCTAAAGGCTTACATGGTTTTCATGTGCATGAATTTGGTGATACCACCAACGGTTGTACTTCGGCTGGTCCTCATTTTAATCCATGTATGAAAGAACATGGAGCTCCTACTGATGAAAATCGTCATGTTGGTGATTTAGGCAACGTTGAATCTTCTGGCACTGGCCCTACAAAAGTAGACATTACTGATAATATAATCAGTTTGTTTGGACCTAATAGCATTTTGGGGCGTACCATGGTAGTACATGCAGATCCTGATGATTTGGGTAAAGGTGGTCACGAATTAAGTAAAACTACGGGCAATGCTGGAGCTCGTATTGGATGTGGAATAATTGGCATTGCCAAAGCTTAATACATTTCATATAAAAATTATTTACCTTCTAAATGAATAATTCCTTAAATAAATATATGTGATATATGATCAATTAAATATATAATTTCGGAACATATGAATCAATACTCCAAGAATTGATTATATGAAAAGTGTTGAATTCGATTAGTTAACCGCTAACACTAATAAAAATCTAATGTTGTTTCCACAATCTACATTTTATTCTAGTTCATTGCGGGGTTCAAAGTAGATCGTTTGTTTTAAATATATGCACAATACGGACTACGCTTTGGGATCTAATAGATAGATAGAAGTTGTATAAAACATTTGTACGTAAATTTTTATTGTTTTTTTTTTTTTGAGAATTGCGTAATTTACAGGCCCTTCAACCGCTTCTTATACGATCCACTCGCCATAAAGATCAGCTCAAATGGGTAAATCTAGTAATATATTTATCTTGGAATCTATTGAGTATTCATCTCTTGGATCACTGTATGATCACTTGTATAAAATGCTGTCTATTGTAAATAACGTACGCATGAAAGCGTAAAGTGGGCTAGTGCACATGCAAACTGTCTATTTTTACTCACAGTAAATCAAGATCGTTAAATTTCATTAAATGATTCCTTCATGTATGGGATCATGAAATTTACATGGACAGACAAGAATACATTAATTAAAAAAATTTTCCTTGATTCTAAAGCCAACAAAAAATGAGGCAATTTTTTTTTTTATTTGAGAAATTCTTGCTTTAATTGCTTCTTTTAAAAAATATTTTCTCCGTTATTGGAGAATTGTCTTGGATTGTTTAATGCTTTTTATTACCGATAAATTACATAAATAATTTTTATTATGTATGTGTGTGTGTGTGTGTGTGTGCTTATGTTTTCATAAACTCTACTAAAATTTGAAATATGTTTCACATAAGAACCACTAAAATTGATTTGGTTTTGGAATTTAAATATTTTACAGTTACATTTAAATTACTAAATATAATTGTGAAATATTAAAAATAAATAAAACAATTAGAATAGATTAAAAAAAAAAGTGAAAATACCATTTTAAATTATTAGAATAAATGTAATAATCTGTGTGTGTAAATATGAATGCGAATCTAAATGAAAAAAATTCAATTCCTTTGTGAGAAATAAGTTTTTTGTGTATTGAAAATAATGATGTCATTTGTGACGTTTCTGCGATTCCAAATAGGTAGCAGTAAATGTGAGTAAACGATGCCTTTGCTTTAAATTTCGTGCCCGAACATGAGCAGAATTTACTTCTTCGGTATATGTGCCGGGAAACCAACCAATGGCACCATCTCTTATGCGTTCACCTTGATACCAACCGTCTGGCAATTTTCGTGTGACATTAATAACATCTCCGATTTCTAAATTCAATACATCTGGTTCCTTTGACTCGTAAACATGTTTTGCCATCACTTGAGGACAATCCCATTGTTCATAAAGTTTTTCACCAGGAGTTTCAGCAGTAAGTGGTGTCATCGCTTGCAGCCATCGCTCTTGCTCGGAAACCGATGGGCATGAGAGTATCATTTCAACGGTTTTTCTTTCATGATTCTCCAGCAAAGTCATTAATATAAGATTTTTGTTAGTTTGACTATTTAAATCTTTGGTAGGTAATTGTGGCAGTGCATCACCAAATGATATTGTTAACATGCTACGCGGGCAATAATCAAATACTGAGAAATGTTCTTCACCTTTACGTTTTGTTAGGACCAATAGATCGGAGAATAAGAACGCATATATATTTGATTTAGTGAATTTCTTGCCAAATGTTAGCTTAGCATCATCGCCTCGCCATATTAAATGCGTTAATTCGCCACGCTTTACCAAATAGCGCGGCTTTGCGCCAAGTGCTGTTACACCAACTGGCGCAATGGCTAAAGGTCGTATAATGGCCGCATTAAATTCTAATTGCCTTGAGATTTTTTCCAATTCATACGCTTGTTCGCAACGATTGGCCGCCTCATTGCATTGCGTTACAATTTTATTCATGATGGCCAAACATAATTTCCAATTTTCATATTCATCATCATTGGGATGACATTTACTGAAGACGGCATCAATTAATAAGGGTAAACGTGTAATACGTTGCATGGGCAACATGAGAAATGAGTGTAATGAAAGTCCACAACTAGTTGGGCTTGACTCTAATAGCTCTAGATTCTGACTAAAAATACCTTTGGTTTCACGTAAACGCTTCAAAGTACGATCCATACGACCTTGATTCTCACAAAAACCAACATAAACGTGAAAATGTTTTTCAGCAATTTTATATAGACGTTGACTAAGGCCAACAAGCATTATATTATCTTGCCAGCATGATTCCAATTCTGTTAATAATTTCTCGGAGCATTCATGCACTGGAACAATTTGAGAAAATAAGGCTTTACGATCTCTTGTATTTAAATGATTACTATCGCGAAATATTGGATGATTCATATAATGACTGCGTAACAAATTTAATGATTTTATATAACTTGCTTCCGATGTTATGATTTCAAATTTTGCTTCCATTAATGCACGTTCCCGTGGTGTCATCGTATCTGTAAATAATCAACATATTGTAAGGTATGAATTAGTTATACAACGACAGAGACCACAGAATAGAACATTTTATACCTAAAATGCAAGAATTGATAACTTCTGGTATTTGACACCACAAAGTACGTGCTGGACCAGTTTTTGGTTCAACTAATTGTAATGCACTAGGCCTAAGCGATTTGTGAGTATCATCAGATGATTGAGTTTCTTCTCGACCTTTTGAATTATTATTACCATTGCCAATTTCTTCATAACCGTCCATTGAATTATTATCACGATCCGTTTCTTCCATATCACGAGATATAGCCTCCAATTTGGCCGCACTATATATTTGATATAAAGGTTCATTGCTAAACATTGTACTAGGTGGTAAATCCTTTGCTGGACTTCCATCATTACTCGTTGATACACCAGAACTGCCACTTGAACTGCCACTGGCTTCTGACAACCCACTAGTTTGATATAAGCCGACTTCTTCATACCACGAGGAACCACAAGCTATAATATTATCTGCAGGTGATAAACCATGATTATTCTTACGACCATTTTTTATGAAATGGCTTTCGTCACCGCTCAATTGAGTAGTTGTACCATTCTTAAATACACCACATTCAGCATACCACGATGTCGCATTTGATTGTTGTTGTTGTCGCGTTAAAGTTTTGTTACCATTGTTACAATTGTTTTCTCTTTCTGTTATATTTGGAGGTGGCGGAGGTGGTGGCGGATCTTGTGGCCTTATACCTATAGTTGTACGACGCCTTTGACTATAAGACAATTTTACTTCTCTTTGTACTTTATGCCTTAAAGTGGAACATTTTTGTAAATTTGGATCTGGTTGCACAATTATGCTTTCTCCCAAGGCCTGTGTACAGGAAAATGTGCAGTCGTTTAATGGAACTTTCTCCGAAAAGCCTGAATCCATTTCACCAGGTGTGTCATCTTGTAATAGTTGTTGTTGTTGTTGCTGCTGTTGTTGCTGTTGTTGCTGTTGTTGTTGGCATTGTTGTTGTAAAGATATATCATTTAAGTCTTCCACATAAAATGTACTGCGCGCATTAGAAGATGCTGAGGTTATCAATGGCTTATTATCGAAACCGACTAAACTTTTGCGTAAGCGAGCTCGTAAACTTTTACTTGGTTTCGTTTTTGTTCGTGGTGTGGTTGCTGCTGCAGTAACTATTGTTGTTGTTGTCATTGTACTATTCGGTTCACATTTTATTATGTCACTCTGGCAAGCCACTAAATTCTTTTCCGAATTACTAAGCTCTTTATTTAACAAACATTTTGAGTATTCTATTTTAGTTGTTATTGGTACTGTTGTTACAGTTGTTGTTGTTGTTGTTGTTGTTGTTGTTGCTGCTGCTGCTGCTGCTACTGTAGCTATTTGTTTGTTTGTATTAGCATAAGCAGTGATTTGTTCATTTGCTAATGCATTGTTGTTATTGTTATTATTATTATTACTTTTCATCACATAAAACTGTGATGCATTATCGTAAATTTTCTGTTTGGAATTATTCGGTGATTTTTTATTGACAATGAAATTCTTGAAACGTTTAACAATCGCATACATTTGATTGGTGTTGGAATGTGTATTGGCATTGCCAGTCAGCGGTGACGGTAATTCTTCTGGTAATTTTATATTACGCATATCAAGGTCACTATCATTATAAGCATTTCTCTCCTTTAAATAATTCTCGTTACAACTGCCATTTTCATTTTCATATATCTCCTCGAAATCCGTATCGAATGAATCATAATCATCGGACGTTATTATTGTTTGGCCTAAAATATGAGCCGAATGCGAGTGACGTTTACCCTTTTGCGATAGACGAACTCGATTACGCTGTAACTCATCATTTTTATAATTCTCTTCTACATTCAAGGAATGACGTTTTTTGTTACCACTGTGTATGGATAGTTGTTCATAATAATGATCGGATTCATCTGAAAAAAGAAACAGAAACATAGAAATTAAAAAGTAAAACGATTTTAAACAGAAGAAATAACTAGAGATTAGATAGAATGGAAAATATGATGAACTACATTTTAAGGAAAGAAACTTTTTAGGGATCACTGTGATAGTGTAATCTGAATTTATCTAGTTATATCTTTTCCTCTTTTCCTTTTAGTGTGCTTGTTATCTCTCAAAATTTGAGATATTCCTTTATTATTTTGTGAAAATTATAGAAAATTTTTTGTAACATTATGATGAAAATGATGTAGATGTCTTTTAAGGATGCAAAGTAGGGAGATATATTTTTTTTAAGCATTGTGCTTTGAAAAAGGCTAATAGAAAAAGGGGGGAAAAAAAACGTATAAAAAGAAACTTATGAATGTCATTTAAATAAAAAAAGTGAACTTAATTTTTTACTTTAAGTAATTTTATTTTATATTCCTTTTTAAATGTTTATATAATGGACAACGGTGATTATATATTCTACCTTGAACACATACAATTTCAAGTTAAGATTATAAAACTTTATAAAAAAAGCGAGTAAATAAAAGCGGATAAATTAAAAGCAATCGGGCCCAGACTGTTTAAAATCCGATACTACATTCTATGCTTATTTTACAATTCAGTACAAAAAAGCTTATGATATTTAAGAAAATTTACAAGATATTGAAAAAGCGATTACAAAAAATTGTATCGTTGTGGCTCGCAGTTTACCCACATTATTCATATTTTAAAGTAATTTTCATTTTGAAAGTCAAAGTAGTAAGAATTCAGGTAAAATTTTGAATACCCACCATTTAGGCAAGGGTTTTTTATTCCTATACGGAATACATATGGCAGAATTGCTGGATAACTTTAGTCATTCATTATTTATGTACTACGAGTATTGAGAAAAGAAATCTCATATTTATACCATGCACCACTTGTAGAACCGGCTACTGTTAAGATAGACCCAACATTTATTATATCGAATGACTCACAATCAACTTCCAACTTGTTTTAAGCCTGCCTGCCCCTCTGTTAGTATGATTTCTGTCCACGTAAATTTGGTATCGAGCCAAAGATTACAATTTTTGAGATAGTTTTGTATAATTTGGTACATGAATGTATTTTGGCTCAAAGATGAACCCAATTGAATATGGTTACAATGAGACCATTTTTTAAAGCCTGCCCTATACAACGCTTTTCTTAAATTGGTGTTTAATTGTAAATTTATATGAATTATATGTAAACAGATCGACCCACATAAAGTCTTTTTCGAAAAAAAATCATTATGTGGACAAGAGCTTTTTCGATTTTGAATAACTTTTTTTACGATAATTTTTTCCATGTATTTTGACATGAAAAGTAATGTGTACCAAATTTGATTCAGATAGGTCGATGTTGTAAACTCCCTCCTTTCATACAACGAGAAATTATTTAAGGGCCGATTTCGATCGACTATAAAGTTCTTACATATTATATTTTAAAAACTAGATACTTTCTATTGAAAATGTACTGTGGGCGTGTGGTACAAGTACTTTGTAGACTCTGTCATGTTATCCTTTTAAATGTTACAAACATAATTCCATTATGGCCTCCAATATCTAGGTGATGGATATAAAAAAGCAAACATTCTGTTTAGATAAAGTAAGCAAGCTTTTATATATAAAGGGACACCAGAGAGCAAATTTGTTCGAAATTATTCAGATACTCCAAATTAATCTGGTGTAATCAAACGTAAATCTATGCAAAACTTTGCCAACTATTGAATATATTTGCATAATTTTAGTCTATTTTGAACAACAAGTAGTGTAGAATAAAAAATTTTTATAAAAATTTTATCTAAATGAATAGTAAACATTTTAACCCGTTTTATTATTTTCATTATTATTATCATTTTAATTACTCCCGCTTTTATCTGTTTATGCGTCCTCTACACATAAACTGATATAAAGTATTATATTTGTAATTTGCATATGTCGTAACTTGTGGTTAACTAATAACGAACCTACAAATGTACTCATTGTCATGCTGGCGCAAATTTCATCTACTTCACTTATGGTAGCACGCATGAAGGTCAAATGTCCATACCCATGACTCTGTTGTCGTAGTTGTTTCTGCTGCTTACAATAAGATATTAACGATTTCGAATGTTTCTCTCGATCTGCTTCATGACTATAACGATTATTCTCTTTCTGTTTAAAATTGTATTGCTGTTGCTGTTGCCTGTTGATGGTTCATTGGTAATATCATCAATTAACACATTTCGCCTCAACTCAACTATTGTATTTTGGTATAAATGAGAGTCAGGTGAGTGACTCGAGTGATCGTGAGAGGGTTTAATGCTATTCGTATCTGCATTTAGATAAATAGAACTTGTTGGACATGTTATGGCTACTTCGCCAACAGCACGAGGTCGACGCTTTCGTGGTAATGTGCGTAATGTTTGCATTGTTGAAAAATTCATTTCGATTTAATATGATTTTAACGTACTGTTGCAATTTTATTGAATACTGGTTTCGTTGTGGAATAAATTTCATTTGCAATTAATTTTTTCCTTTTTTTTTTATTTTCAATTTATAATTATTTCCATTTTCCATTTTCATTTTTATTTCACTTTTATTATTTCGTTTATTTATTGTTTGCTTATTTTATATTTCATTCACTTTTTTAATTTAATGATTATTTACAAAAATATATTGTACGGATTGCACTACACTTCATTTCGCTTCACTTTGTTTGAATTCTATTTGATTTAATGATTTTGATCTTTCATTTCATTGCTTCTTTAATATTAATTCCCGTATTTTTCTTCTTCTAAAAAGTAACCAATTAAAATTATTATAATCGATCATATCCGATTTTTCAATGCCCTAAAAAAAATCAATTCTGATTTACGATAGAAAAAGAAATTACTCCACACTAAAAAAAGAGTGTGGAAGGGGAGAGAGGGACAAATAAAAAAAATTTATATATCTTATCTAAATTTAATTATATTCTGTAATAAAATTTTATATTTTTTTCACATAGGAAATTTTTCTCTCAAATAAAACATTTTATAGAGAATGATCATAAAAATTCTTCCTCATCTCATTAATTACGAGTTATAATTTCATAATGAAGATTGTTAAAGCATTTTTCACCGATTTAAATTCTATTGGAGTGGAAAATGATTCTATCTCCATCTATAGATTCCATCTATAGATGGACGTTACAAGCATCCACGCAAATTTATTCTACTCTGTATCTAAACATGGTGTAAAAGGTAGAAAAACAAAGAGAAAACAATTTGTGACTCACATTTTTAACCCCTTCGATTTTGTTTTTATTTTTTACATAATTTTTTTTATATTATTTTTTGTTGTATTTCTCCTCTTATTTTATTTTAATTGAACGCAATTAACGGCAAGTTTTTACTCTTCTGCTTTTTATTCTTGTACTTCTTATTCTTTCTTTTTCTACGTTTTCTATCACTCTCTATATCGCACTACTTCATTATTATGCACATTTTTATATTTATTTTAGAAGATTCATTAATAGTTGTTGTTTGTTGAACTTTCCATAAAACAAAAAAAAAAATTAAAACTTAATCTAGATAAAAGAGAGATTCAAACGAATCTCTCGTTTGTATTTGTTGGTATATCGTTCGTTCTATTTTGTTCTATTTTGCTCTATTCTGTTCTATATTCTGCTTTATTCTACATACAAATAAATTAAATGAATTCGTGAAAAAATTCCAATTTTCGCTTAAACATTTAAAACATTTTTTTTTTGAATTTTAATTGTTCAAATTTTATTTCATTCAATATTTTTGCAGTACTGCTTTTTTATAATCTATTATTAATTTCTCTTTCATTCAATAATTAAAAAATTTTCTCTTCATTTTTAAAACAAACGTTTACATGCGATAACTTTGCTTTTTCTTTTCAGTTTTGTAATAAATCACTTTTAATGCATACAATTTTATCTTGCAGCATGAACTTCTTAATTTATATTTAATATTCAATTAAAAGAATGACCCAAGAATGGAAGGAAGAAAGAAGAAGAAGGAGACTGGCCTTGGGATGGTGGAATTATGGGGGTTAAGGGAATATAGGGACAATTTCTTACTTTTCTAATTCAAGTGGAAAAAATATTGTATTGACATTTCTTTGCACATTTTATTTGTAACATTTTGAACTATTTTATAAATTCCGGAACTTTTTGATCGGTGCATGACTACTAAAAAGTGTACAGTAAATTATAAAAAAAGAAACGGCAAAACAAGAAAAGACAACGAAACTTGTTTTTACAATTGTGTTCATTTATAGAAGTTGAAATAATAATAACAACAACAATAACAAAGAGATCAGGCAATATTGGATCAAATCAATTTAGTTAATTTCAATTTTAAAAGCATGGAATTCTGTACGATTTTGTTGTCTAAATTCATTTAATCACAAAAGAAGGATCATGGTCGCTCATTAGGAGACTTTCACAATCATTTAATATATCGATTCTATTAAAATTGCAAATTACTTTTAAATAATGCTTGACTTTATCTTTAAATAGATCTTGTAAAAAGTGCATGTATGAAAAGTTAATACCATTTGAATTATTAAACAATGGAAAAGATTTTTGGAATAGAATAAAAGAAATAAATCTAATTGATTGCTATAAAAAAGTGTCCATTCATTCATCCCTCTTAAAAATGTACAAAGCTTTATATAAATTGGACATATTCTAGAAAGAAAGAAACGGTCCTCTCATAAAGTATGATAACAAATGCAAACTCGATAGCTGTTAATCATTTTAGAGAAGATGGATGCTGTATAACAATAAAATTACAGTGATGGAAACCGGAAAAAAACAACTGAAACATGAAGTGACAAAGCACAAAAATAACAGTAAAAAATAACAGAGAGGCAGAAAAGTGAGATTAGATAAGCAAATAAATAAACAATAATATGATTTGAGTTGACTAGCTCTGTCCTGTTTAAAAATCTTAACTCTACAATTTTATCTTCTGTGTGGTGTGTGTTTGTGTGTGTAGCTGCTTTACGATTGAAGCATTAAAATATTGTGCTTTTGTTTTGTGATGATTTTTTAAACTCTTTTGCCGCTGCTGTTGTTATTATTATTATTATTATTTCTTTGTATTATTCTTATTCCTGCTTTCTCCTACAAATTTAGTTGAATTGAATTCACGAATAACAAAAAATATATTCGTTTCATTTTCACTCTTTCATTCCGATACGATCTTCCATAATTTCAGTCTCAATAAAAATAAAAAAAAATTCTTTATCTGACATTTTCTATTACATTTCATGATGATTATTTTACGTGTGGGTTTCTCTTTAGTCCAAACGCTTTAAGAAATACGAACGTCAAACAATAATAAAGCATAATTTATTGCTTTAGATAAGTTTGTGCAATCAAAACGAATTAATAACTGTAATAATTGAAAAAGGAAAGTTATACTTTACAAATTTCACTTAACAATCTAGTTTTGATGGTGATCTTTCTCGCTCCGTTATTTATAGTTTTTTTCTATCTCGTTTTGTAGTTTTAATTTCTTTAGTTTTTTTTTTTATGGACATTCATCAAGAAGCTCAAATTGTAAATTTTAGGAAAATTGGAAATTTGAATAGAAACTGCCAGCCATTGGATGACAATTATGAGTAATTTGTTTATTATTAAGAATATCAAGATCAATAAGCTCATATTTATTTAATTTTATGGTACAAATTTACAAATATTATATCGACTTTACTCTTAGTGTGTACTTTTTAGGTTTACACGAAAAGGCCACAAGAAGAAGATGATATAAAAAGGCGAAAGATGTAAAAGAAAATTACACTATAAATGTTGCTGTTGTTTTGTTGTTGTTGTTGTTGTATAGTCTTGTCTCTAATTTTATAAAAGTAGCTTACATGGGCAACTTTTATGTATATCATGCTATGCCATAAGGCGGCTGTAATCTAACGTGATACGATGCTCCATATGTGGAGGGAATGAGTGAACAGAGCGTTGCCATTGATATAATCACTTACAATGCACAAGCAAGGTTCTGTCTGGTCTGTTTATCTATCTGTGTATGTGTTTATCTGTCTGACTGTCTGTCTGTCTGTCTATCTATCTTTTTATTTTTTTATAAAGTGGCAAAGATGATTATTAACAAGTTCGTATTCTTCAATTCGTTATCAACATCAGCGGCCGCATCTTTCAAGATGACTCATCGTATCGTATATTTTTAAAGGATGATGATAAATATAAACAAAAATATCAACTAAATATAGTAATAATAAGAATAATAAATAGCTATTATTTTTTATAGTAATTGCCTGTAGAGAGATAGCCTTACAAGTCAAGTCATAACAAATCTCAAAAAGGCAAAAGCAAAGGCAAAGGCAAAGGCAAAGGCAATTTACTTGAATTTAACATCAAATATTTAAATTTTATTATAAATTTGAAGATGATATTAACTTTGAAATTCTTAGTAAATTTTTAATAATTTTATAAATGCATACTGAGAAAAGTAAGAGAAAATATGCTGACATTTATAGGCCTGAAAATTTGTTGGCATAACTTCCCCCCCTACAAGTCAAAGAAATAAACGTAAATCATAAATTGCTCTAAATTGAACTGAATTAAACTGAATTCAATTACACATTAAATGGAGTTGAATGTAAATGAAAGAATTTTCGGTAAAGCAAAATTAAAAGAGCTGTCAAAAAGAATTTTGTATGAACGTTATAACATTAATTCTTGGAAAAAAAGAAATCTTTATTGCTAATATAAACAAATCCGCTAAGTGCGATTTTATGTCATTCAACAGAGAATTCATTAGAAATGATTTAAATAAATGACAAAACTGTGTTTTGTCATTTATTTAGCTCGCCAAACCTCTTTGTCACACGTGTACAATTAAATCTCTTAACTGAATATTAAAAAAAAGTAAATGATAATATTTATAATGATTGTCATATAAAGAGTGAGAATTATTAAAGGAAGGAGAAAGAAAGAACCAAAATCTCAGAGAAAATGCCAATTAAACTGGCCTTTATTTCTAATTGTTCAAGATTCTTTTTATGCAAATAGATTTTATTGTTTATGAGTTTCATTTTAATACCAAATTAAGTATATTTTAAGCCAAGAATAATAATGAATGTCCCCCCATTATTCTTGCCTTATCTCACACTTCCAATTTTCATTAATCAAAACACTATCGAAAATTCTAGCCATCATTGAATTCGATGATTTTCTATATTCTTTATCTTAATTAGATTATTTAAGTGTTTTGAGAGATAAAGTATAATTTTATATTTTTCCCATTTAGCAAAAGCAATTTATTGCCAACAATTGATTTTGAAATAAAAAGCAAAACTGATCATTTAAACTCATATGTAAAACTCTTCCAAAGCGAGGGAAAAACTTCAAAAAATATGTAAATATTTTTTCATCCATTAAAAAAGACCAAAAAATATAATTTTTCAAAATTTTAGAAGTGAAAAAACTTTAATCCAATCAAACAAACACTTTTTTATTACATTTAAGATTTTTATAACTTTTTTATTGGCTTTCTCTTTTCTAAAATTTGCAAATTCTTTAGGAAAGTCATAAAGTAACGATAGAGCAAGATTGTTAGGAGGGAATAAGAGAGAAAATAATTTATAAGCAAAAAAAAAAGATAAATGATTAGAATTTATGTATCTTATTATTCTCTTAATCTTATTCTTCTTTTTTATTATCTCTTCTTAAAATAGTATAAAATTGAGAATTTATTGCATGGAATTTCACATATAAATATAATAACAAATAGCAACACTACAACAACAAACAAAATAACGTCAACATTAAGATGTTGAAAAAATTTGAATAATTGTGTGCATGATGAGCTTTTTGTTTTTTGTTAGAAAAAGTACACCGCAATAATTTTACAAACATTAATACATGAAAGCTCATATGAACATTGCAAATGCATGTAGATATAACCATATAAATGTAACATGTGAATGCACGTCCATGCATGTTTTATTTATATGCATTAAAAAAGAAGATACAAAAACAAATGAAAGAAGAAAGAAAAGGAAAAAACCAACAAGCAGCAATAAACAAACGAATAACTGTAATGAGTATAATTTGTTATTGTTGTTGTTGTTGCTGATCTTGCTGTTGTTGTTCATTCCAAACAATGCAACGAATGTAAAAAAAAATTGAAATTGAAATTGAAATGCGGAAGATGATCAATATGCCATTTACACCACAACAGAAGTGAAATGCTGCTACGCCAACATCGGAAACAAAAGTAAAAACAAAAACAACAATAATAAAAATCAGCAAACGAACAATATTGCAATAATCATAATCATTGAGGGTCAAATAAACAGTTAACTATTAAAAATGTTAAGCAACAACAGCAACAACACAGTCCAACAAATTTTAATACAATGATAATAATAATAATTATATAAAAAAAATCCAACAACACTACTCTTTTTTATTTTCAGTTGTGCATTTGTATTGATCGTTATTATTATTATCGTTGTTGTTATTGTTGTTTACAGAAAAGCATTTTTAATGCGAACTTTCAGAGAAATTTTCGAAACAAAGTAACGAAATGAAAAACTTTTATGTATTTTTATTCATTTACTTTTGCATTTGTTGCACAAGTAACTTTCTGTTGTGTAACAACAACAATAACAACAGCAATGACTACAACTTTCATGAAAATGAAAATTGAAAAGAAAAAAAAAATAAAATCCAAAAAAAAAAATAAAAAATAAAAAGTCTACGGAAAAATCGTAATCATTAGTCTCGATTTGTCGATTAAGGCACTTACATTAAAAATTACATTAATATTTAATAACTAAGAAAAGAAGAATCTTAATAAAAAAAAAATTATATTGTGCAAAGTATTTTTCAAGGCTCTTTGTTACCTTTTCGATTATTTGTTAATTATTTCATATTTTTCTACTTATTCTACTTCTTTAAATAGTTGTTGCATGTTTAGTTAATCATTTTATATTCAATTTGTTCAGAATGAGTGCTCAGCGTTCCAACCGCATTAAAATAAAATAAATAAAAAAACAAAAACAAAACAAAAGAATAAAGAAGCATAATTATTATTAAGAGATTTGGACGCATATACCCAGGCAGGCAGGTTTAGGTAACACTTGTGCAACAATAAGTTTATGTTGTAAAATTGTACAATGGTTTGTTTACGTTGCATGCAACAACACTTTGCACAAATGTAATAAAAAATAAAAAAAAAAACAAGCAAATAATAAATTGACAAGAGGAATGATAATCATAAGTAACGGTATAACACAACGCAACAAAATATTGCACTGTAATGTCGCGCATGGCCTTCGGCCACCATCACGATCACCATCACGATCACCATCATCAATAAATGTCGTTTATTATAATGCTCGCTGATAGTGGCTTCGAAATGCTATAGCATTCTATTGCGCCATGCTAATCAAATATCAAGAAAAAATGTTAACATGGAGTTTGGCCGATTTTCAAAGTACCTTAAATATCGGTCGTTACTAATGGTGTTACGAAGCATGGCCTTATGATAAATCTTCTTCTTCTATGAAAAAACTTTAATCCAATGACTAATGACTGATTATCGGAATAATCTGAAATTATGAAATGTCAAGAGTGCTTGTTACAATTTACTGTTAGAAGGCTAAATCAGATTAATTTCTTGTGTCCAATTCAATTTGGCACTTTATCCCATGATAGAAAATATTCATTAATAGTCTCTCGTAGAAATCGCCTAAATCGAAAGAGCACAAACATATTCTGCATGAAAAGGTACTCAATTTCATAAAACTACAAGAAAATATCGGTTCTCATTGAAATGTGGCCATTTTTCATTAGAAAGGTCCATATAAAAATCTTTCATTAAGAACAATAATCTCCACATACTTATTCCCATGCCCTCAAGTTTTAGACCATTTTAAAAACTGTTATACATTTTAATTTAAAAAAAAAAACTGCGATGTAAGAAGCGATCTTTAAAACCGTATAATCCAATTCTTTTATTTTTAGGCTTCGTTTATGAATCAAATGGTTCTCAATTCTTTTAACTCTCATCATTCAATTTCTTTTCATTTACTGAATGTGGATAATTAAGAAATTTTATAAAAGAGCTTGGAAATCGTTTGGATTTTACGGAAATCTTAAGACAAATCAAATGAAATGCAACTGCTTCGATTTAGACCAACTGTTTTTGTCACAATGAAATAAGAAGGAGTGTACGAGGTTGAACTATTGATTGTTGGTTACTGAATGACTTATTTATTACTTATCTGTATATTTATTTGTAATAAAACCGTTTGTTTTTGTTTTTTTTGTAGTTTTTAATCTACATCAAAGAATTTTCCCAGCTATTCTCTTTGTTTCACTTATTAAAAAGAAATATTTCATATCATTTTATTTCACTTTACTTCATGGTTTTTTTTGTTTTGTTTTATTAAACAGATATTTTATTGTAACACTAAGAAAAAGTCTGTTTTATGAGGACTTTGAAATAATTCAAAAGCTGACCTTTAAATCGAATTTGATGTATCATCACTTGTGTAGAGTATAAAAAAAAAAAAAAAACAAAAGAAATTAAGCCAAAAAAAAAACTAAATTGTAATGCGCAATGGCACATAGTATAAAATTCAGAGTACACACAAGCACACGCATGTGCACACTTATACTAAGAAAAATTGAAATTCAAAAAAAAAACAAATATACAAATAATAATGAATTGCTTTAGCGCGCAGTCGCTTTTTTATATAATATTACACAATTTCTACATAAACATGAACAAACGCATACATACATACATAAACATGAATTAATATACATATATACGTAAATATAACATTTGATAGTAAAACAGCGTAAAGTATATAGGTTAATGCTTCTTCTACATGCGTCCATACATTTTAATGTTATTTGTGTGTTTGCATGTTTTGCATATTTGTATGCGTATATTTATTTGCACATGAACATTTAGTGGTGATGCATTACAATTGACCTTTTATCATTAGTTTTATAAGGGTTATAATTTTCTTTTTTGTCTGTTTTGGTTGTATTTCATTTTGTGCTTATTCAACTTTAGCGTGATGTACTTGTTTTTTCTTAGTGTTATTGTTACTTTTTTCTCATTGCTTTATTTATTTTATTCCGTTTTCTACTATTTTGATTAAGTATTTTCTTTTGGTTTTATTTTAGTACAAATTTGTTGAATAATATTTGAATAATTTTGCCATTTCGTTATTTTATTACGTTTTTTTTTTCTCGATTAATGGTTAATTAAGTTTATTACATTTTCCATAGTATTTTTGTTACTTTTTGCTATTGCGCGACGTAATACCCAACTAACCACCTTGACAATATATAAACGCTCAACTAAAATTTATCTCCATTAGAAAATTCATATGTAACTTTCTCTTTCTCTTGGCTACGTTTTTTCTTAGAGACTCAGAGACTTTTAGAGTGTTTGACTAAAATCTCAAAAAATAGTGTTACTCTTTGTTTTTTTCATTTACTGCTCTCCGAAAAAAGCATTTTATTCACTGTGAGAGAGCTTTTTATAAAAGAGTCTAATTATATGTTTATTTTCATTGCTTTTATGAAAAACTCTCTATTCTAGAATAGAGAGTCTTTGCTTTTATGAAATTGATCTTTTTCTCTTCTCGTTAAAAGAAAGCTTTGCTTACTTGAATTGATAGATCTTGACAGTTTTTTCTTCGCATATTATTAAAATATAATTTCAAATGAGAGTTTCTCTTTATTATACAACTCTGTTTGTACAAAGTTTAATGTGTTAAATTAACCGATAATTTTAAATATTAAATTTGAAAGTTAAAGTTTATTTGAAGAAAAGCAGACTAAAAGCAGCACATTCTTTTGGTCATACTGTTAAATATTGAACTTCTTGAGAAAAATGGCACATCCATTAGAATTAATTAACACTTCAAAAAAAATTATTTCTAAGAAGTAACCTGCGTCCAACCAACGGTATAACTTTAACATAATTTAAGATAATTTGTCTTCTTTTTATTGCTTGCTACTTACAAATTTCAACTTTCTATAAGAATTTTCTGAATAGTTCTTCTATTAGTTCATACCCAATAAAGTTTTGAATATTTTCGGAAACTGAAATTGTGAAAATTAGTTAGTGTATTCTAAATATGATACTGAATTGACTTTCTAGCATGTAAATATTTAAAATTTGATTTTTTTAATCATTTAATTGTATCTTACTTTGTACTTTAGACTTATGATATAACAATCTGATCCTATTAGCAATTTAAATCAACACATAAGTTTCCAAATAGATATCGATTTAACCGTATTTTAAAATTTCTTAATTAAAAAAATAATCACCGCCCAAACAGATTCATGTTGTGATAGACAAACGGATGAACGAATTCGATACAGAAGGTGGTAGGTAGGAGAGAAATATAATAACTTTACATATTTAATGGTTCTTTTAATTACTCACTTTCTATGCAACTTGTTGATTTCCGTTGATAGTGTAAACGTTTCTCTCGAATGCGTTTCGACCAAACAGGACTTTTATGTACTTTAAAACGTTCACGTATTCTATAACACATAACAAAAACAAAAAAAAAAATTAGATAAACAGAGAAACCGATTTCAGCTTCATATGTCTTACATAATAAATTGCGGTTGCTGTTCTTCATCATCATCATTATCATGCTTTTGCAGATGTCGTTCTTCACCATTTTCATTATCTGTTATATCCACCCATTCATCACTGTTATCACTACCCAATACATAAATAATGCTACCACTGCTCGTACTACTTCCACTTCTATTATTATTATTATTATTGTTATTATTATTATAACCATCATTGTCTGAACGTAAGCTACTACGTTGTAAATATTTCATATTATTTTTATAATTCTTAATAAGATTAATATTATTGTCCAACGCTCCATTATTATTATTATTATTATTATTATTATTATTATTTTATTGTTATTATTATAGTGTAATAAATTATTTAAAAATGATGATGGATCTTCATATAAACTATTGGTTTTTTGATCCGATGACAAGAGAGTTAAACTTGAACCAGTAACACTATTGACTTTCGTGTCGCTATTTATTGAAATATTGTTTGGACAATAATGGGAAATACTTTCATAACAATTTGATGTCAATGACAACGTATCACAATGTGATGTTGCATCGATAGATTGAAATATTTCATTATCATCAACATGCTGATCATCATCAACACTGCCATCTTTTACATTGACCCTACTATGTAATGATTCATAAAAATCTGATCCTTTAATTGTATCATAAATATTTTCTTCATTATCATTATCATTATCATTATCATTATTATTATCATTATTATGATCATTATTATGATCATTGTAATTATCATTCATATGATTATGATTAATGGTTATGATAGTTGAATTGGATCCTTTACGCGCTGATTGCCTACTAGGCATTGGAGTCTTCGGTTTCGGTTTCGGTTTCGGTTTTGGTAATTCAGGTAATTCATCATTCGTATTACGCACGGCTCCTGTTAAGGTTTGATTGATGCATATTTTACCAGCAGCATTCATATTAATATCTTTGATTATGGGTATTGGCAGAGCTAGCGATTGATGCTGCTTCAGCGTTTGCATTTGCAATTCCGATTTTGGGGTACATTCTTCATAGCCATCATAAGTTAATGAGCCTGAAGTGCAATGAGTATTTAAATTGGCATTAATTGGCAGTACTTTTAAATAAATTTCAGTTTTATGAGCTAAAGGATCTTCAATTATTTCATAATCATCAGTCGATTGATCTATTCTCATTTGTAATAAATTCGGACTAATATCAGCATTATATTGTGTTTGTTGTAATGCTTCTTCTACTGTTTGATAAATATCTTCAACATTTTCTAATAAAGACTTCTCAATAATTTTACTATCATAATCATTCTTTGATTTCTTATTCAATTCCAACTTTTTATTATATATTTTATGTAAGAAACTATAACTATGCTCCAAATGAGTGGCCTCATTTGTTATATCCTTTAAATTCTGTTGCGTTATTTCTTTCTCACGATCTCTCTGTTCATACAGATCTTGTAATTCAATCGGTTCATATAAGGGCTCTTGATCACCTTCATTTGTAATTTCATTATCACTTTTTATCAATAAATTATCTTTTTCATTTTCACATTCTCTGTTATTGACTAGAATAATATTAACCGCTTGTTGTGCCATTTTCTTCAAATGATCATTATTTACATTGAAATTTGTTTGGGTTAAACCAACATTTTCCGAATAAATGAATGATTTATTTGGTATTAAATGTTGCCCATTCATACAATTTTTATCATATAAATTGGTCGTAGACGTGGTAGACTTTTCTGTATGTACGATATCAAAGTTTAACGATTAAATCGATCATCAATTATTTCTAAAGCATTTACAATCTTCAAATTATTAATTTCTTTATTCACATTACCCTTAACATTCCCGTTATTTGTATCAATTGAAATACATTGTTGCCGGTATGATGTTGAGAAGTTTCTTCATATGTAACTAGACTTGGACTAGACTTTTGTATAAAGAACGGCATACGACTACGAATTTTTTCATATATTTCAGCATATTTTTGTTTACGTTGCCTTTGCTTTTCCTCATCTGTAATATTTTCTGTAATAATTGCTTCACTATTCTGATCAAGTCTTTGATCTTTATCAATTACATCTTCAATGCCTTGATGTATTTTATTAAATTTCAGTGTACCTTCACCAATAATTGCTTCTTCCGCCTCATCCTGAATTATGAATTTATTTGCCTGCAACTCTGCCACCTCCGCCTTTACCTTCTCTTCCTTAAATATTTTATTAATGGTGTTACCTTGCTTGTCATCTAAATTGTTTACATTATTCTCTTGGAGGCATTTTATGTTTGATATATTTTCAGACTCTTCATATAATTCAAAAAAATCTTCTTTTAAATCATCTTCGATAACAGTTTTTTGAATATACGTACTAGATACATTGAAACTTTTAAAATGCTTTTGCTCTTCAGAGTTAAGTTGCTCCTCTTTCTTGCTTTTTTGTATATTGTCTCCAATTAAAATGGTTTCATAATTTTTTGAATTTTCTGTACTGTTTCTTTCATCTTGATGATTAGAATTATTAATCTGTTCTGTTAATGGATTTGAATTGACTTCTTCATTCTGTACAAGTTTTTGAACTTGTGGCCTTTCATTACATTTTATTTTTATTGTTTGCTTAATATGATTTGGAAGCTGTTGCCTACTCAATACTAATTCGGTTTTTTTTTGTAATACTTGTAAACTTTTTGCGGGCACTTTGGGCTTAATATTCTCGAAATTGTTCAAAAATTTACACCTTTCAAATTTTTTAATGGTTCTTTGCACATTCGATGGACTTGTTATGCACTTTGTTTGATAATATTGCTGCTGCTGCTGTTGTTGTTGTTGTTGTTGTTTTTTCTGCTGCTGCTGCTGCTGCTGCTGCTGCATTGATTGTTTATTACCATTAGCTTCCTTCTCGCATGATCTGGAATTTGAGCGATCTAAATAATGATGATTGTCAGAGTGTTTATTTGTAAGGTTGGATGTTTGAATGACTTTGTAAACGTGACCACCTCGCGTCATTAGAATACCATTTTTACGTTTTACGTCATTCAATAAAGTGTTATCTTTACGTATAATCTCATTAAATTGTTTAGTTAATTGAGCGACCAAACTAAATTGATGATTGATGCCCGCCACCGATATTGTTGACGAGCTCGATGTTGGGATTAAAGAGGTTGACTGTTTATTATTATTATTATTTATTATTATTTTATTATTATTATTATTATTATTATTATTATTATTATACTATTTAGAATCATTTTACGGGTTGCATATGAAAAAGAACGTGGACTAGAACGTGCATGCGTTTTAAAACTATGTTTTCGTGTTGTCGCAGAAGCTGAAGAACGTTTCGCGTTCAAGCAACGTTTTGGACTGTTGTTCGATTTCTTTGTTAAGTCATTATTAATTTTTTGATTATTATTATTTATTATTATTACTGATATTATTAAATTTTAATTGTACCGATGTGTGTTGCTGATTAACATTCGTACAGTGACTGAGCGGTATTGTTAGATTCGTTTGTACCACTGTTTCACAATCATTGGCAATGTCAACTTGGCTGTCATGTATTATTGGCAAATCTTCCAATTTTTCATTATGTAAATACATATTTTGGTGGTCATTATCTATGGATACGTTTGGAATGCTTGTAATATCTCTGGTAATAGCAGGCATTGTAGTAATTAAAGTATTACCTTTGTCACTATTATTTTCAGTGTTGCCCATATCCAAACCATTTATTGCCATATCTGTTATAAATTTCTTGGATAATAATTGTTTAGGGCAATTGTTTTGTTCTTGATCTTCTTCTAGCCACTGTTCTGATGAATTTAATTGCATTTTTGGATCCAACATTGTTTTCTTTTCATAAATTTTATTGTGATCCGTTTTACGTTTCACCTTGCGCTCACTTTGCTCACGTAATTTTAAAGCTTGTTCGGCTGTCTTATATTTATAAAAATTATCTTTTGTTAAGTGTATGCGAAAATCTAAATCCGTTAAAATTGGCTTCAATGTTTCTAATGATTCACGATTTGTATCTTCAATTTGCTCTTCTAAAGTGTAACTATCATCTAGACTTTGTGTTCGTATTTTTCGTATTGTTCGCTTTAAATCATGATCATTTAATTCGGTATGCGTTAATTGTGTTGACCAGACCTTTGTTGGTACTGAAGTCAATTCACATGAACTTATTAAACAATCAAACGATTTTGTAAAATGGCTCGGTGTAATTGTTTTGCCTTTTATATTAAAATTTTTATTATCTATAATCTGTTTATTCCAAAATCGTCGTAAAGTTTGTACACCACAAAATTCTTGCAAACTTTCATCCGTTTTATGTATTTGATTTAAACATGAAGGTGAAAATGACACTAATAAATTGTTGATGTTGCCGTTTATATTATTATTATTATTTGTATTATTGATATTTTTATTGTTAATATTTATTTTGCATTTGTTACGCGTGCCTTTCTTCAATTTCTGCCTTGAACACGTACACTCGTTATCGGGGCACAATGTGGTTTCACTCTTTATATATATTTTTTTTTTCATATGAATTTCGTGCGACTTGTTATTTTATCTGTTGATACAGTTGTTCTATTTGTTGTTGATAATTTTTCACTTTTTGTTCTTGTTGTTGTTGTGCTTGATGTTGCTGTATTCTTTGACCAATTCAATATATTCTTTGTTGTGGTATTTGTTGTTGATTTCTTTATATCTTTTATTACTTTCGTTCTAAATGTTTCCTTCTCTTTAATTTTCTCCGCTTTAGTGATCAACAGTGTTGCTGCTGTTACTGTTGCTGTTGCCGTTGTCGTTGGTATTATATTGTCCATTTTTGAAACAGTCATGATATCTGCTGGCCCAGTTTCTTGTAATACCGTTAAGTTCATGGTATATTAGAAATTTTCTAGTGTCGCTGTTATCGCTCATATAATATTTCATTAATAAATCGCTTTCTTTGATATAACTGATGGATTTATTAATGCATGCTAAAGGTTTCTTCAAGCCGCTTGGCATTTGCATTTTCTGCCAATAGTTCTTAGAAAACCTAGAAAATAAATTGAAAAATAATAAGCTAAATGAAAAATAAATAAATAAATAAATAACAAAAAATAAAACAAGTTAATTATGTTAAGTAAAAGTGCACTACATCATTTTTAAGATTTTTCGTCTAAATTAATTAAAGCACTTTGAGTATAAATATTGGGGCATATTAAAAGACCTTTAATATAAGCAACTCCCATAAAGAAATGATCATACTTAACAACAAACTTATTTTTTCAAAAAATAAATATTTATTAGGCTGAACTTGATAGATTTTGATATTTGATTGAATTTTTATTTTAAATAAATTCATGTTTGTACTGAGCGATTATATAACTTCAATTAATTGTACTTTGTTATTGATTAAACTAAGGCCTGATCAACTTTTTATAATCATAAATGTCCACTTTTTGTGATAATAACAGCCAAAAAAAAAAAAATGTATCCCTAATAAAAGTGAAAGGCAATCGATCAAATAAAGATTTGAAAAATTTACGTTAAATAAATGAAATTCCCATTCATAACTTTTCACGAAATTGTTGTGCTTGGCATACAAAAAAAAAAAAAAAATCACATAAAATCAAAAGTCACAACCAAGCAAAATTAAAATTTAGATTTGGTTAAAATATTAAATGCTCACTATATAAACACCCTACATATAGATTTGACTTTTTTTATGCCAATTTTTGGCCTAACATTTAAAAAATTCTTAGGAAATTTCTTCATAAAAAAATCTTATTGTTTAAAAAGGCTCTGAATTGACTGAATGTTGTAATGAAGTGAATCATTTTTAATGGACTCTTCTCTGGAGTTGAATCGCCTCTCAGAGTATAAATTTTTCCAAGAAGATTGCCACAGATATACGGATCTAAAAAGTGATTTTGCTTCAATCGGTATGGAATTATGTGACTGAGGTTGCAAAGACTTTTTGGTGTAACATTCAGAAGGAAAGATTTAAAGTGATTCTTATGTTAGAGGACAAAGGGGGCGTGCTCTTTACCAAAATCCAATACAAGCCTATTTATTTACATTAATTTATGCGAGACCTTGTGGAAATATTTCAAATATGGACAAAATCTATTGATAGATCGATTTAAAGGTAAATGCTAATTATGTAAGTAAATTTTTTGAAATTTTTTTCTTTGAAAGTGCTTAACTTAAGTATTAAGTGATGCATATAAAAAAAATATAAAAAATACAAAAATAAAACCCTCTACTGAAAAAGGTGTTTTTCTTTCGGTTTTGTTTATTTTTTATTTTGCGTAAAATACAATAAAGATAATGGAATTTATTTGTTTTATTTATCTGTCTGTTCAATTGGTTTTTGTTTTTCCTTTATTTTTGATAGCCTTCACAACACTCAATTCATCATAAATTCCAAACAGGTAGACCCTTAAAATGCATTGTCTAGCTCTCTTTTATTGTTTTCTACATTTTCTTTTCTTGCAGTATTTTTTTTGCAATTTTTTTTTCTTTTATTTTTTAGAAATTTTTTTTTCATTTGTTATGTAAATTTTGTATGTCGTAAAAAATACACAACAACAATTTTTTAATTGAATTTGAGAAGAAACTCGATCAGATCACACAACTTTTACCCAAGAATTTTCGTTTTTTTTTTTTTTTTTTTTAAAGAGCTTTCCTAAGTAAAATCTACTGTAAATCTAAATTCTTACGTACGATAATTAAAAATTCATTTAAATTAATTTAAGTTAAAAAGAAATTTAAAAGCATTATAAATCGATTTTCCAAATTTTATGTCATTTAGCTTAAACAACCATAATTTGATCGATCTTTTTATTTCTATTCATCTACATAAACATCGTTGTATTCCATAATGACGATTTTATTTCAAATCCGTGAACGAATTATCCAACGAGTTTTTTTAGAAGCGCTCGATGTAAAAATAAAATTTTCGAAAATTCTAAAATGATTTAGAAGAATAACCTAAAAGTTAATTATCCTTCCATTTTCTTTTAATTAAAATTTTCTTAATAAATGGTTTTCTTTTAAGACAATTTGTAATAATAAAATTTTTGAAAAGTTTAAGGAATTAATCAGCGAGAACTTGTGTTAATTTTCTACATTTTAAGCAAAAAGTGGAAAATACCTCATTAAGTTGAGCAGCATGTTACGAAATATTTTCAAGAAGTAAACAAAAATTATAAAATAAAATTTAGATATAATTTTCATTTAACAATAATCAAAAAAAAAAAGATGAAAAAAAAACTTAAAATTTCGAATTTATTGATTTGTTTTTATTTACCTTTTAAACTTTTAAATTTTAATCAATAAATCGTTATATTTTGTTTGTATAACAAGCAATTAAACAAAAGCATAAAAATTTACACAAATTTTATGTGAGTTATCAAAGTGAATAATTTTTAATTTCCAATTTCAATGAATACGTTTATTTACGATTCTTTTTTTTTTTTTTTTTATTAATTCTCTTTATTTCAATTTTATTTAATAGCTTTTGTTTTTTGCTTTCCTTTTTTTTTAATTCGTTTTTGGTTGTAAATAAAAAATAGAGAGTCTTAAAAAAAAAAGTTTAGTTCATTTGCACTTAAAAACACATAAAAAAATTATAAAGAAAAAATATAAAGAAAATTATGTTTCTTTTTTTGTCAACTCTTTTCTTTTCTTTTTCACTTTTACTAATCATTTATTCACTTGTCTTTCCTTCCGTTTAATTTACGATATTAAATAATCATTACGTTTTAAAAAATTATTTCTATAAATAAATACATTTTTTTTTCTTATTATTATTATTAATATTATTTTTTATATTGTTTATATTATTATTGTTGTTGCTGTTGTTGCTGCTGCTGCTGTTGTTGTGTTAGTGTTTTGGTGGTGGTCAATTATATTTTTTTATAAAAATTTCTATAGAAACCGTAGTTAATAATAAAAAAAAATTTTATTAGTGAGACGTTACTTAATAAAAATTTCATCATTATCATTTAACTATCATCATCATCATCATTATCATCATCATTATCAGAAACATTATTATTATTATTATTATTATCATTAAAATAATTATTAAACTAATTCATAGATTAACCAAAATGTGCGACTATTTTTCTCAACTTGTTATCCATAACTAACCAAACCCAAAGCGAAGCATTTCTTTCAACATCAGTGTTGTATGGACACTATATCTACCATTGGCCTACACCGCCAAGTGGTACATTAAATTTTAGATGTACCAAGAAATGTTACATTTAAATTTAAAATGAAAAATTTTTATGGGACATGAACAACATTGCCACTAAATAAATAACTCACAAAGTTACAGAATTGAATTTGTGATATCGAGGGAACTTTCTTGATTGAACAAGCTTTTTCATGCTACCATTCTTATTCTAAATAGAGATTTATTATTTAAAGTATACTTATTTTAAGCAAAAATCTTAAATTTTGTTTTGGTAAAATTTTAAAAACAAGCCTGAAAGTAAATTTCTAAGCAATGTTTATTCGAAATTTCTTGAACTTGGCCTTTCATTACTATAAAAATCAATTCCAATGAAAAATTAAACATTAAAAAGTTTAAGTCAAAGTTTAAGTCACGAATGAGTTATATCAAAATATTTTCAACTTCTCTGCCTATGAAGTTTTTTTTTTTTTTGTAGAATGATAATTTTCAAAAAATATTCAGTCCTTTTTTATTTTTATTTTCTTTGTTCATATGTGGTTTTTTTTTTTTTTTATTAAACTTAAATTAAGGGAGTTGTTAATGTCGACTTCTATTTGTTCAACTTTCTTAATCATCTGATGTTGTTCCACTTAAATTTATGCGCGCGCAACAATTTGTCATTTCAACTTTTATAAAATAACTCCTTTTATTCAATTATTTTTTGTTTTTTTTTTTTTTTTATTTACTTATGCATTTCTAATAACGAATGACCTCTGCTTTTAGTTATTATAACAATTTTCATTCCATTATTATTGTTATTGTTGTTTTCCAGCAAATTCAATCCATGAATCATGTCTATTATTTAATCGTTCTAAGCAATAAAAATTGTTCTCTTTCTTTCGTTTGCATTCTTTTAAGAATTGAAATACAACGTAGAGTTAAGATAAGGAGCAACTAAATTTTATCACATAATCATAACAACAACAGCAACAGCAACCAAACAGTAACAGCAATAGCAACAGCAAAAGCAACAATTGCAATAATAACAAGAAAAAAAAAAGTAACAAAAAAAAAAAGAACAAAGTTATAAGTAACCAAAATAAAAAGCGTAAAAAAAACGTTGAAAAATTTACAAATATTTGGACCAACATAAATTACTTTTTAGATTATTCTTCTTCTTTTTTTTAAATTACATTTTCACTGTAGCTCGTATTCTCTCACAAAACTCTACGATTGTTGTTGTGCTATTTAAATTTACCAGAAGATGGAAAAAGACCTCAAGATTTACAGAGCCGATAATCTAAATTATTATTAGTTAATTAACTTAATTTAAATAAAGAATGATAAGTGAATGATCTAATGTGGGCTAAGGACTTTTATGAAAATTCCATACATAAATGAGCAACTCTGAACTATTTACAAACCTCATTAATGAAGTAATTTAAGGACTTATCAAAAAATTCCATACATAAATGAGCAACTCTGAATTATTTATAAAACTTAATAATGATGTAATTAAGGACTTAAATGAGCAACTCTGAACTATTTACAAACTTCATTAATGAAGTAATTTAAGGACTTATGTAAAAATTCCATACATAAATGAACAACTCTGAACTATTTACAACCTCATTAATCAAGTAATTTAAGGACTTATGTAAAAATTCCATACATAAATGAGCAACTCTGAATTATTTATAAAACTTAATAATGATGTAATTAAGGACTTAAATGAGCAACACTGAACTATTTACAAACTTCATTAATGAAGTAATTTAAGGACTTATGTAAAAATTCATACATAATGAACAACTCTGAACTATTTACAAACCTCATTAATCAAGTAATTGAAGGACTTATGTAAAAATTCCATACATAAATGACAACTCTGAATTATTTATAAAACTTAATAATGATGTAATTTTCTAAAACGCTTAATTAATTTTAAGCTCGTTTAATTTTCTAAGAAAGAAGCTCCATTAGGCCTCGTTGTAAAAATCCCATGTCAACCAATTACGGAGAAATCGACTTTTTCAAAATTTTTGCTTTTACTCATGCAATTGCCAAAGGTTGTAACTCAAGAAAACGATAAAACATCTGAAAAATGTGTACCCATTATTTTGTATTCGCTATACACCCTTAAATTGTGCATTATACTAGAACAATTTTAATCCATAGGCATAGTACGTTCCCGCATGGTGTGAGAACTCAAATTTTCTGCTGCAATTTTTAGCATAGCATTATAATTTCTATGGATTATACAAATTTACTTCGATCGATCTTATTCTAACAAATATAAAGCTAAGTGTCTTAAAACAAGCTTGTCTTTAGAGAAAATTAAGCTACGCATTTCATTAATACCAGAGATCACATACATCTTCTAATTGTAAGTCTCTAAGAAAACAAGCATAAATCCTTTTTCCCATCATGCCATTCCAAAGTGAAGGATTAAGAAGAAGGATTTAAGGATTTAATTCTGAATCGATTTAGTTAGTTCGTCAGTCCATCAGTTTGTCCGCGCGTTTGTATGTGATAAAAATTCTCCTGGTCAAAAAATTAGATATATCGATATTAGATTTAGTAAAAAGCATAAAAAGTTAATGTGCGTTATTGAAAATGGGCCCCGTTCGATTAAAAGACACGCCCACAGTGCAACGTAAACAGAGAACCCCTCCAGTTTTTTAAACAAATATCTACAGTATTTCTCTCATAACTTAAAATCTGAAAGAGTTGAAAATTGGAATTTTGCAAAAATATTACAACTCTTTCCATGACATTCAAATATCATGGAAATGGAAATTATACTTTTTTCTCTATATGTTCTACTTATTACTCAAAAAGTATAGCAAATAGACAACTACAATTTTTCGCACGCCGCACAATAGCTCTCCAAAAATTATTCAATTCGATGACGCCGTCTAGAAGTTATAAAAAGTCAAATATTTGATTCGGTTTTTCTTTTTTTTTTTGACCATTTCTTAAGAACTGGCGACTTATAAAAAAGTTATAGATAGCTGAAATAGTGCGCATATATAAAAAATAATGCCCTTCAATATTTATACCCAAATACATTGCATCGATCACGCTTATGAGAACTTATGAAAATTTTTTTACAATTTTTTTTAAAATTCTGTACATAACATTAACGAATAATTATAAATATGATGGAATTTCTATTTATACCAAAAAGAATCAAACAGTGCTTTGCATTGGTAGTGGGTCACGAAAATTTGCCTCCAGTCCAGCCTTTTCTTAGTTGTTTTTTTTTTTATTAGTTTTCACTTTTCTACAGTTTTGAATTGTTTTAGTAAAATTTAATGAATAATTTTGAAAAAGTGTAAAAAGAAAGAATTAGCATCATAAAATATAACGTAATAACACTTAAGGGCAGGGCTTTCCCACATGGCGTAACGTATTTTTTTTTTCTTTTATTTTATTACAATTAAACGAATTATAAGAATTACCGTTTAAGCAGTTACGAGATAAATTGTTTAGTGAGAATCTATAAAATTTAGTTAAATAATAGTTTGTTATTACTATTTTATATCCACCATCCAGAGATAACGGTTATATTCACTTTGTCATTATGATTTAAAGCCTAAAAGGAAACCTCAGAGACCCTTTAAATTGTAAAGTAATTTTGATTAACATCAAATTCTGAATCGATTTAGGACATGTCTGTCAGTCTGTCTATTTGCGCGTCTATTTGTTGCGTACATTCTTCTGGTCGTAAAATTTGAAAGTACGTAGATTCGAATTGAAAATGGGCAAAATCGGTCGAAGTACACAAAGGCCCACAGTGCAGCAAAAACTGAAAACCAAATTTTTTAAGTTAAATTTGATGGTTTTTTGCTTATCAAGTGCAAACTTCAAGAGTTGGAAAACTGAAATTCTGCACAAGTAGGAAGGTTATTGGTCCACAATTCATGCAATTCAGTCAAAAATCATGAAAATCGGCTTTTGCCAACGCAAAATTATTTAATACTAAATTTTCATTTTATTTTAGGTTTACGTTTTGAATTTACTCCCAAAAAAACTGTAGCAGTTTCTAAATCGTCCTATCATGGTGTATTGATGGTGGGCATCCAAGTTTGGACGGGCATACAAATATAATTGTCTTACTTGTTTTCTTTGCTATTATAAATTTGAAAAGTGATAAAGTGAGACGCACCGATAAACCATCAATTAAAATACACACAAAGAAATAAAAGTAAAAAGAAAAAAATAACGCTAAAAACGTTTGCCAAAGTGATGGAGAAAGAGTAAACTTTTTGAGCATACGAATAAAAGTAACAAACAAGATTTTGTAATTTTTTTTTTCTGTTTGTTACAAAACTTTAAAATCACAATATTTCAGTATGGATTTAATTTGAAATTGTAAGATATTTTTAAAAATTATAATCCGTGAACTTTCTGAACAACTTATTAAATATGATTTAGATTTTAAATTTTTGATTTGAAGTTGAAATTGAAAAAAAGAAAAACTTATGTGAACCAGTTTTTTCTTATTTTCTTTTTTTTTTTTGTGTTATTTCAACTTTAAATATTGAATGTCAAAAATTATTAAATTCTCTTTTTTACTCAAAACTTTCAATTAATAGTTTTAAGCTAAAATTTTAATGCAAGAATATTTTTAATAATGAAACATTCACGATCATTAAGAAATGATCAAAAAAACAATTAAAAATTCTCAATTGAAAATTAAAGTAACCCATTTCAATTAGAGATAAAAAAATAAGAAAATTCTTAGATTTACATAAATCATAAATCATAAATTGGGGTAGATCAATTATGCAATTCGATTCATCGATCTTTGCGAAGCAACTTTACACAAATCTATTTCTAAAAAATTATCTAAATTCAATTCGATTCTATTTTTAATGTCTTTACTATTTTCTCTTTAATGGAACTCTTTATCTAAAAATTGCACATTACTGATTAATTAAGAATAAATAATCGATTGGCTGACATTCATTTTCCATTTCTTTTTGCACTTTACTTTATTTCAATATAAAAATCATTTCGTGAATGATCGTGAAATCATTTCGCGAATGATTGAAACACAAATTCTTTAATTGTGCTATTCGTTTTTTTTTATAGGTTATGTAGAAATTTTATACAAGATAAAACGTAATGCCATCCGATCATAAAGTTTGGCATTTGAAATGATAACAACACAAAATGTGAGCGAAAATATTTAAAAGATTTTCAATTGAATATTTGCAATGGAAATTTGACTAAATATCTTTTACTTCAAATAATCATTTCGGTAATGAGTTTTAATTACTGTTAAAATAATTTAATTCTCTAAACGGAAATTTTATCTTTGTGTTTAGTTTTTTTGGGTTTATCATTATTCCATTTCTTTTTTTCCTTTCTTTTATTTATATTAAAAATAAATATTTCTTACATTTCTTATTATTTAGGATTATATTATTTTTATATTAGTATTGCAAAACTATCTTGTCTTAAGGGTATGAGGACAAATACGAATCTAATTAGCAAAGACCCAAACCTTAACATACAACAGAGCTCTGTTAACTACTTAACAGAATTCGATTAAATGTATTCTTGGAATGCTTTTGATGAATTTGGCATATTAAAAATATTTTTTTTTCAAAATTCTTTATAGAGAAATCAAAAAAAAAATTCAAAGTATTTTAATTTGTTAAAATTTTTAGTAAGAGACTATTTTTAGTGTGCAAATTATTGGATTGAAAAAGTCAAAGTTTATCAAACCACTTCGACCAAAATTAATTTTTTATATCAGATATATCAATGTGACCTCGATTTTCAGTTTTTTTCGATTTTTAAAAAAATTCTCTTTTTTACATTATTTATGTACATTACCATAACAAAGTACAGTTAGAGTGGGCGGTACATTCAAACTAAGTACTGAGCCACTCCAATGTTATCATGGTATGGATCTATGGAGGATTATCTCTCGGAATTTATATCAGGTATGTCGATCTAATCTCTCTACTACCACTGTGCCTTATAAGAATAAATTTAAGTTGTAAATATAAATAATTATTCAATTATTTTTCCAGTTTGTCCTCACTTTTTTTCTATACAAAAAATCATTATATGGGGTGTGGTCGTTAAAGTGGTCCGATTTTAATCATTTTCAAAAGGGTTTGTCGCTGGGCAACAAAAAATCTGTGTACTAAATTGCCTCAAAATATCTCTAAGATTTCGATCTTTAGCTTGCATACAGATGGACCCTCAGACGGATGGATAGACATGATTTAATCGAATCACGGACTTATTCTGAATAGTTTGGTCTAATAAAGGATGGGTCCGTCTCAACCCCTTTTGATTGTTACAAATATCTGCACAATTTTATGTTACCTGTGGTGTAGAGTATAAAAATATCATTCACAGCTAAAGGTGAGAAAGAGAGAAACCCGCGCAATTCATTATTCCTTTCAGGCTTTGTAAAACGCATAATGAAATTTATAAAAAATAAAGTTAAAAGTAAAGAAAAAGTAGACGATGGCAATGTTGGAGAAAAAATTTCAATTTTTTTTTTGTCTTCATGGATTTTGCAAAAACTTGGAAAAGAAGACCGAAATAAAAATAAAGTAAATAATAATTTTTCTTTTAGATGTTTTGCTTCATTTACAATGATTTTAATTGAAAAGTAAGATTATTATAAATTATCATTGATAATAATGATATCATTAATTATGTCACACTATTTTAGACGAATAAATTCAATTGATTAAATTAATAGAAAACGATTAAGAAGAAGTAAAAGAATGCGATGAAAAAGATGAAGAAGAAGAACAAAAGAGAAACTTTGAACGGCATTCAATGGCAATGTGAAGTAAAATATATTTGTTTATCCGGTTTAATATTTATGACGTCGCTTAATTACTTCATGTCTAATGAAGAACGGAGAAATTATTTGAACAAAAATTTGAAGCAACAAACTAAATAATGATAATCGAAATCATCATAATTGTGCTGGTGATGATCGTTGTAATGATATTGATTTTAATCGATAAAGTATTTTTTCAATATTATTTTTCTAATAAAACATTTCACTTGATGTACTTGATTTACTTCATAAATTCACTACTTTGAAATATGGGCTTATTTTATTACTTAATTATAGAATTATTATTGTTTTAAAACACAACAATAATTTAAATGTAATTTAGTGAACAATTTTTGTTTACCAATTAAATTCTTCTTAAGAAATTCACTATATAAACGTAAAAAATTTGTTGTGCTCAAGCCATATACATATTTATATATGTATATATGTATCTTTAAGAAAACGCGAAATAATATTAAAATCAATTTTGTGGCGGAGAACTTTACATTTAAACGAAAAGCACAAACCGAAGTACACAACACGCTTAAGAGAACTGAAATTGAATTTGAAGTGAATTCCACACACACATCTTCATCATCGACCGCTAACCATTTACTGCATCAACAATAACAATAGCAAAATATTAATAATAATGTTAATGCTAATGTTAGTTATTTACTTATGCTGTAGAACTTAAAACTTATACACAAATACACACATACGCGCACGTGAAAATATGAGCATTTCAGCATTCATTAATATGCAAACATATATGCATACACATGCATACATATATATCAATATAAGCATTAAATTGTAGTAAACAGGAATCTGTACAATACAAATATAGCAGCAGTCAACAAACTTCATTATGAAACGAACAAATAAATAAACAAGTAACGAACAAGCAACACCAAGTTAAAAAAAAAGAGAAGAAAAAACAAGAAATGAAGAAAGTAAAAAAAAGACAAGGCAAGACAAGAGACTAAGAAAGAATTTGAAGAGAAACAAAATTGAGTTATAGAGAGAAAGCAATATTATTTTGTTGTTCTGTTCACATATAATTCCCACACACTTATGCACGTAAGCCATACGTGCTACTATTGCTTTGACAAAATTCATATGATCAACTTCATACTGCTTTATATGCACAATATACAAACGAACGAAGAAATGTGGTATTCATGACAATTTCAAAAATTGAATTCTATACAAAAATTATTGGTTTGATAATGTTATACAATGGAATCAAGTAACTAAAGCGATTTAAATAATTTGACTGACTTATGTTTAGAAATTTATATTGCATAAAAAATTTTAATTTCAATTTACTTTGACATTTTAGAAGACTAAAAATGAACGGCATCTTATTGAATATTTTCAGAAATTTTCTTTAACAGCCATAATTTTTAATGTAAGCAGCTTTAGAAGCATCTAGAAAAAGACCTATTAATTTTTTTATTTTTGTTTTGATTTTAATAAGTCGATTCCTTTAAATTGTTTATGCAGTTAGATTCCATTCTAAATTGTTTGTAAGCCTTTTTATAGATCATTTTATGAAATTTCTTAATATACCTTTCGTCTACCTGAAAACCCCTAATGAAAAGAAAATAAATTATCTTGGCAGTTAATGGTGCATTTCATGTATTGAATGCAGCAACTTCAATGGAAGAATGCAACGTTTTTTCTTTATTTTTTTTTCTTTTTTTTTTTGTAGTTTAATACAGTGAAAATATTTTTCCTAAAAAATTTTTCCACTCTATCACCCCAGCACTCTCTCCGACTTACTTTTGCCTTACTGTATCTGGTTACTTTCTTATTTTTAATACGATTGCTAGTCTTAAAGATACGTCTTTGTTATGTTTAGCATACAAATATTTTTATAATTAATAAACACAAAACAATTTACACGATAATTATAGGCGTTTCCATTTCTTTATGATCATAATATAATAATTTATATTCTGCCATTCTCCTTCTCTTTCTCTGTATCAGTAGCATTCTATAACTATTTCTATTTTAATTTTACAGTTACTTTCTGAGAGAAATGAAATGAATGAAATGAAATGAAAAAAGTAAGCATATTAAATATACTCAGAGAATTATTAACTCCGCTGGATAACTATTTGATTTTTTTAAGTATTTGATTTTATAGCTCAGTTTCAAAAAATTATTTTTCGGGTATCGCTTAATAGAAAGGAATTAAAATTGCAAAAATGTAGTTCAGTTTTTCAAGTCTTCTTTAACATTCTTAGAAATATAAATAGGCAAGAAAATCAATTAAATATTTTGTAAAATATTTGACACATAAACCGTCTACGAAAAATATTTATGTATATTAGTCCAAAAATCATGATTCGATATTATAAAATGACTATTTAAATCGAACAATTCCGTTTTGTAAGCCTTTTTTTTACAAACTCTTTTAAAGACGATACGTTGTAGGGTATTTAAAAATCTGTCTCCTTAACTTTTTATCTAAAATGAATGATTATTCAAATTAAATTTCTACAGCAATTTCAGTTTACTTTAGCATCCAAATAAATTAACAAAATGGAGGTACATAATTTTAGAATCTTTCGAAAATATTTTTCATATCATTTCATTTCATTTGCAAATTTTGCTTTTCCAAAGTTTTCTTATGCCATTTCATACATTTGTAATTTACATCATACAACATTGGAAAGTTATTCAAAATCTTAATTTCTCTATAAATTTCCTTCTTCAAATATACCAGAGAATTTGGCGAGCTGAACACTCCATTCATTGAGATATTTTCATTTTTATTTCCCTTTATAATTTATTAAAAAAAACGCCATATTTATTGCATTATATAAATTTGGTTCAAATCTAACTCGATTTGAGAAATTTTTTTTGAATAAAATATTTTTCTAAAGAAACATGTTGGTATCATTTTCTCTTTATATGATTAAAATATCAAGAAAGTGAAAAGAGAAATTTTTGAAGGTTGGCATTTTTTCATTCAGGAAGCTTGTTTGAAAAAAAAGTTGACTGGTATGGTTAAAATTTTGAATATAAATTTTATAAGACATGATTTTATAGATGCTATAAAATTTGTGCATATTAAGGGAAATGGTTAATAGAATCTTTTCTTGGGCCATAACAAATTAGCCAACTTATAATTTAATAAGAAAAATTAATAAAAAGGGTCTTAACAAAATGTTTTTGATATTCATTATTGCAATAAATTTTTAAGCTATTTAAAGTTTTTTTTTTTAATGTTACAACTCTCAGCACAAACTTATTATGCCTAATGATACGCAAGTGAAATAGAATATGAATATATTTGGTGCATAACATTTCCTGCATTATGATACGTCTGCTTTTTATAATCAATTAACTAAATAACAACACGAACAAAATGAAGAAAGAAACAGCAAATTATTATAAATGCTATCAATCAAAGTCGTTTATATGATGCCTTATATTTGACCTAATTATTTTTTATTAAAACGAAATTTTTATACGAAAATTTTCTCTTATTGAATAATTTCATTTATTATTACATAAGTTATTAAGTTATAATTTTATTACAATTATTGCACTCTACATCACTATGGGGTATTATAAGTTTATGTAACACCCAGCAGTAGTTGAGATGCAATCACTTTTATTATATCAATCGTGTCAGAATCGATTTAAGCCTATCTCTTTAATTGTCTGTTTGTAAGTTTGTTATCAAACGATAGGTCGAAATTTTGAGAAATTATAATGAAATGTGGAAATGGGGTAGATTGGCTTTGGACCGGAGATAAACGCTATTGAAAATGGTTTTAATCCGACAATTTTTAGGATCTCTTTGTTTAGAAAAAAAAATTGCCAAAATTTGGCACATAAGAAATATGTGTATCGAATATGGTCCAGATCGAACCATTTTTACAATCTCTTCCCATATTACGATTTTAAAAAAAAAAGCAAAACGGATAAAAGTCCTTATTTTTAAATACATTTCGATAAAAACTGACCTAAAAGCTAACTTATATTTTGATATAACAAATTGGGTGTATTAAATTTAATTTAGAAGGGATCCATGTTTTGGAACTTTGTTACATTTAACATTTTTCGAAATAAATAAATTGCAAGTTTTTAATTCGGTGACTTGTACTCCTGTTTTTTTTTTGACTTTTTAATCACAATAGCAAAAATGGTGTAAGGTATTTAAGAGTCGGCCGTGATAAACAATAAAGTTTTTACTTGTTATTTTAAAAATTCTTACTTGATTTGAAATTCCTGCCTTAATTTAAAATTACTTTTCAATGAAATTTTCATAACTAATTATTGAAACTCATTACAACAGAAAAAGAAAATAAAATTACATTAACTATATTAATTAATAAGTAATGGGCGTGTTCATTAATTGTTATTATTAGATATAAAAATGTAATCGTTAGTGTCCAATGGTCACACTTTTAACTCCTAAATTTCTCTTTACTTCACTCTAAGTTTTCGTTCTAACATTCCAAATGTAATTACTTTATGAAATAATAAGCGTGATTATGTAGCATGAAATGCATTTATTTACAAAAGGGTTGAATCAAGAAGTGAATAGGGCAAGATTGGATAGATAGATCCAACAATTGAATTAACTTTTTAAAACTTGTAAAAATATCGGAATTTAGAGGAGCATAATTGTAATAGAATTCACATAATCTGTATAACAAGTGTTCGTTATTAAAACGTTTATTATAAAAAATTGCGATAAACAAAGAAGTATGATTATTAAAAAAATCTAATGAAAATCGCAAAACGAAACAATCCGCACAAATCAAGTGAATGAGCAATTTTCTAATATGAACTTGTGCATGATGTACTGCATAACATAAATTGCTAAATGGAATGCACTGTTAAGTCAGAGAGAGAGAGAGGTACAAAGATAGATTAAAGTTATTTGTTATATTAATTTGAAATGAGTACAAAAATAATTGAGATGAGTAAATTTTTCCGTTTACTTTTTCGCACTTTTTTTTTTTGTTTTTCGTTACTAGATCTTCTTTCTGCTTCTTCCAAACGATTTGTCTGCAATTAATGTAGTAAATATATAAAAAAAAATAGTTGTAAACGGTATAGATGTGTGTGTAATGTAAATAGTGATTGGTATCAGAGTATCGCTTTTGGTGTCGGCATCGTCAGATTTAAGATTAATGGAGCATGTGCGTACAATTTTACAATATTTATTTGCATTGAAAGTGTTTCCTTTTTTTTTCTGCATTTTTTCATTTTATTTTTTATTTCTTATTTTATTGGTATTGTTGGTGTTGTTGTCTTCGTAATCATATTTACAAGGCGTTGTGATTATGTATGCATTTGAATTTGCATGAATTGATAACCGTTTACGTACGTCAAACAAAGTTTGTAATAATAACAGAATAGTTACTTTTTCTTCTATTTTTCTCTGTCAACCATCTTTACCATTCTCTCTAATTGATTGCTCTCTTTTATGTGACTTTTAATTTCATGATATTAAGAGAGTGCATTAAAACACTTTTAAACGCTACGCCCTCATTATGTAGCATATAAAATTTTGTCAATTATATGGACGATTTTTTTTTATATAATATTAATCAAATTTACATAAGTTTGGTTTTCTAGAAAATTATGTCTGTCCTTGAATTATTTGTATAAACAGCTAAAAAGTTCAAATTGATACAAATTTTTCATTTTAAGCCTCATTTTGCAAGTAAAATGTAAATCTATATATAAAAATTATATTTTGTATTTTGATATATTTTAATTAATTTGTTTGGGAGAACTTTGTGAAATCGACAGTTTCTGTTTAGATATATGAGATGTCCTAATAGAAAATAAATAGAAAGAAAGAAATGAAATTGAAATAAGTTCACTTGGCGAAATTAACTTTACTTTTTATTGATTGCTTCGTGACAAAATTAACTAATTGGATCAAAAATTCTGAAGAAATTTTGATCCATTGATCTAAATTTGAAAATTTGGAAATTTCCACATAAATTAATTTGTTTGATTCAATTGAAAGATATAATTCAGAATTGAAGCGACATGGCAAATGATTTGCCCACTTTTTTTAATATCTTTTTTCTATTATTATTAGTCATGTTTTTGTTTTTTCTTTTTGGATAAAAAAAATTTGGCATCTCAACGAACATTCTACATTCTATGCAGAATCGTTACTATTCAGAGTTTGTAAATTTCCATTGTGAAACTTAAATTGTATTTTATTTGCGTAATGCCCAAGTTGGCGCTTTTAACGTCATTACACTTCCATTTTTAATTCTGATGTGCTGTACAGCACATTGGTTCACTGACACTTTGCATACATTAATTTTATACATATGTATATGTGAATATGGATTGCATTCTATTATTACTCATTATGTCTGTAGTGTTTGTTATAGGCGAGAGAGCAATATAACATTTTGTATGTATATTGCAACAACTTTAAATTACAAATTTGAGCATATTGATAAAAAAAAAATTACGGACATCTCATTAACTGTTATACATGCTGAGGTAGTTATGACTAATAAAATCTAAATGATGCTACAGAAAATAAAGTTTTTTTCGTTTGCACGAAACAGTCTCGTACGAACTTCTTATTAGTTTAATATGTTTGAATTTACTCATTTTTTATGATTTCTCTTCTTTAAGCATTCATTTTGTTATATAGAATCGTATTATAATTTTTATATAGCAATTGCTTTTGTATGTTATTGTTAGGGTGGGCCTAATAATTTAAAGCTCATGATGAGACGTGAGATGATAATAAGGATACAAATTTAAAAAAAAAATTCAATTAGAATATTTACATGTTATAGTTTCCATTTGCCATTTCTTATGTACATCTTTATGATCTTTCTTAATTCTTATTTAGCTTTTTACAACCATATAAAACAATAATTTGATTGTTTTCTTAATTATTCCAACATCTGGTGTAATTTTTCGAATTGGATTATATTAATGGAAATGTGTATGTGTCTATTACATTTATATATAAATATTATTATCATTATAATTATAATTATAATTATAATTATAATTATGATCATTATGATGATCATGATCATGAGCAACATTATCATTATTATTATTTTGATTATTGTAACAACCAGAAACCGGTAATAAAGCGTGAGTGCATTTTACATTCCGAAATATTCAACGGAATGCGGTTTGGTGTGTTAATCTACGTAACAACAATACAAAGAACAACAATAGCAATATTAATAAAAATATTAATAATAATAACAACAACAAACAACAATATTATAATAAACTCTAAGCATCCAATTGAAAAATCATATAAAATGCTTGATACTCTGCAGTCACTCACTCGACCACCTAAACTATGTTTACATCGAATGAGAGTTCATGAAATTTATGTGAATGTGTTGATGTGAATGTACGAATGATGATTGTTCATGTAATTTGTAATTCAAGACCATTAAAAAAGAAATTATTTATGCAAATATTTTTTTAATACTCTTTTCAATTAAATTTCAAATAAACATTTCTGTTGTTTTTATATGATAAATTGTCACAAATCCATACCAATGATTTCTTCATTTCGCCCAACTCTATGAATTCATGACACTATCACAAAGGAAGACAGAAACAAAAAAGCTTAACTTTTTTTTTTACCATGTAAATTAAAAAACCTGTATGATTTTTAAATTGATATCTTAATCGATGGAAAATTTTACTTGGTAAATGCTCTGAAATTTTATAGCATCAAGAAATTTTCAAGTAAGAAAAAAAAAATTTTATAGTCTGTCGGTGCCGACTTTTGAATACCTTACAACATTTTGCTAAATGTGTTTAAAGTCATGTAAGAGAATTACAGACAGATTACAATAAAATTAAAAAAATCGCTATTTTTAAATTAAAAATTTTTTTATATGGGAAAAGATTCAAAAAATTAACTCATGTGGACTGTATTTGGTAAATATGTTTTTTTTTTTTTGTTAGAATGCAAGCTCGTGCCGACTTTTGTAAAAATATTTTGAATTTGATGTCTATATGGGAAGTATATAAAATATGCATATATTTTTGATTAAGTCCAAATTCTGAATCGATTAAGACATGTCTACCCGTCTGTCCATATATGGTAAATATTCTCCTGATCGCAATACAAGAGATATTGCCTTCAAATTTGGAATAAATAATGGATGTTTATACAGGTTGGTTAGTATTAAAAATGGACCAAATCGATTAAAGAGCACGCCCATTATGTAAATTAAATTGAGATAACTGAAATTCAGGCCGTCAGTCTAAAACGTCTACATCTAACACCTTAATATCGGCCACGCCTAACTGAAATTATACATCTTCAAAGTCAAACCTGTCTGTATTATAATTTTCCAAATAGTAGTTTAGATAGTGGGTACCAAAAATTTAACCCCAGCCAATCATAATCTTTTTATTTGTCAACTTTACAGCATCCTTGGATTAAACAATTTTAATTTAAATTCAGATGGAGAAATATTCGAATTTTAATGATGGCCAAAGATTTTTACACTTTTTAGAATTCTTAAGCTATTTAAAAAGAAAAAGAAATTAATTAGACTAAACCAAATAAAAATATTATATTTTTAACTGAAATCAAATTTTGGATACCCACTACCAAAGCACTATTTGATTCTTTGTGGTATAAATAGAATTAGACGATATTTGTAATTAACTGAAAAAGTTCTATACAAAATCTTTATCAAATTTTTATATAAGTTTGCTTAATTTCTGATAACTTGGTGGTTATCAGTGTGGTTGATTCAAAATATTTTTACACTTCTATTGCAAGGCAAAATTTTTTTTTGTATGTTTAATATATCAGCTACCTATAAATTTTTCCTATAAGTCGCCAGTTTTTAAGTAAGTTTTCAAGTAATGGCTAAAAAAGGAAAGACGTAAGTAAATATTTGATTTTTTATAACTTCTAGCAGGCGTGGCCAAATTTTCATAATTTTGAAGATAAATATTTGAAATCAATTACCTTAATATTTATGCAAAATTTCAGCTTTCTAAATGTTATAGCGTTTAAATTGCTTAAGTGCTTTAAAAATAGACGTGCTGTTACTTTAAGTTCTGTGAGTAGGTTCTGTAGGTTGAGAACCTCTGCATGGTGGGTATAAAAGAATTCGTATAAGATTAAGTTTCCCATAACCGAATAACTTATTGCACTTAACATAATTGAATTAAATAAAAAACGATTGATTGAATATAAATTTGATCCGTTTATTGATTTTGAAAATATAAAGAAATTTAATATAATAACAAAAAAGGAAAAAAGCAAAAAAAAAAAAGAAAAATCAAATAAAAATCACAATAACATCATAATCAAATACAAAATTTATAGTCTTAGCTTTGATGAGGGAATTTTATGCAAGATTTTACCACAATGATTCATGTTTAATTATTTTAAAATTTTCTTATAAATCTTTTACATCCAATACTTTTTAAAATTATGTATATGCACAATTTAAAGTATCAATTTTTAAAAATTTAATTTTATTTGAAAGAGCAAAAATATACCGAAAAAATTATAGAAATTTGAACAATGGTCGAATTCGGAAGGGGGGCAGAATTTTTTTTTCAATGAATTTTCAACTTAAATGACATTATTTGCAGGCATCAATGAATTAGTTATCAAAATATTAATTATGTAATTGAAATGTTATTGACCTTGACTCATTTTAAAATAGATACGATCAGTTGTAACTATTTAACTTTTTAAAATGTAACCTAAATATTTGAAAGTGTATGTGTGTGTGTAAGTGTATGTGTATGTGTGTGTGTGTGTGTGTGTATATATATTTTTATTTTTAAATAATTCAATTATTTGTTATTATTATTATTATTATTATTATTATTATTATTATTATTATTATTATTATTATTATTGTTGTTGTTGTTGTTGTTGTTTTTATTATTATTATTATTGTTACATTGCATATTCATTTTACAGTATTTTTTTTGCTGACATCATAAAAAGTCTCAATTAATATTATAAATTTCATTATAATAAGGTGAGTTTTCATAAATAAAAAAAAAAATTCAAACTCATCATAATTATAGATTCGAGAATGAAAAAAGAAAGAATAAAAATGTTATTGGTGTGACCTTAACTTAATTTTGATGTAATTGTACTCTCCAAATAATTTCTAGTTCAAGGTAAATTAAATTTTTCTTACGTATCTATTTTCTTTGATTTAATGAACCTAAAAATATTATCTGAAGTGTTTCATCTATTTCATCCACCTGTCGATATATCCAGTGATATATGCTGTACAAGTTATACAAACTGGTCGATGCTAGTCTGGCCGATAGTATAACTAAAATACCGAATTATAATTTGAAGCAACCAAATGAGCTGACCAATTTGAATTTGACATTTGAATACTTGCAAGACGAAATCTTCAATATATTTTGATAAAATTTTTTACTTAAACATGCTTTATTAAAATATGAACAGGATTGAAAAACTTGTGAAACCGTTCATATCTTTCATGTCTTTCACTAATAAAAATCTTTAACTCGCTTTTTTGATTTTATAAACTCATTACGGAAAGTGCATCACACCTTATAACTGATATTGAAATAAATTTTTCAATATAATGGATATAATTTAGTCTTAGAAAGAATGTCAGAACTGGAAACGTCCTAAAAATGTTTTCATATTTTGAGCAAATCATTTGGTCTGTTAAGAAATGGGCCATTTTTAAAAAATATCTTAAGAAAATTTAGCTGCTTACGCTGTCGATCATCTTTTATCTTTTCTAAGTTACTTTTTTGCCTATTTTTTTCAATTTTAATTCTTCTTCATTATTGCTGCTTCCTTTTTGCATAACTTCCTCTGTAACAACCAACTATTCAACTGTTTTTATGAAATTACATTTTTAATTATTTTAGTTTTATCGGAAATTGTTATCATTTTCAAGATTTGTACAAGATTTTTTTTTTCTATCTCATCTACAATATAATTTTATTGTTTTGAGCAATTGTAATTTAATTTAAAGTAAAGTTTTTCTGTTACGAGGTTAGAAAAAAAATGTACAACTAATTTTTGGTTATATTTTTTTCTTTTTGGTTTCTCTCAGATTACAATAGATTTGCAAAATCGTAAAAATCGTAAATTTTGATAAAAAAAAAAGTAACCTTGAATGAAAAAAAGAAAGTGAGTAAACAATTAGAAAAAATTGTATTCGATTTTACTTAAAGAAAAGAAAACAATATTAATTATAAATAAATCTGGATCTAGATGTTTCTTTCTCTTGCCTTTTATTATTAAAAGGATTCAGTCACCTAAAAGTGTACCAGTGAACACTTGTACCTTTAACAAATAATTTGCTTTTTTATTATAATTACAATTTCATAATAAAATACTTGGTTCCAAATTTTTTTTTTTTTTGTATGTAAAATTGCCCCTTGAAAATCGCAAAAAGATAACTTGAGATTTTTTTAATGTTCAACTTTTTTATAATGATACATCGATTAAATTTTGTTAAAGATAATCGTTTGAAGATAAAACATGTGACAAAATTTTTGAAAAAAATTTTACTAAGAATTCAAAATGATTATTATTTACACGATTTTACTTTATTTTACATTTTTTTTTTACATTTAATGTAATGTATATAATCTGAGAAAAAAATTAAATACAATAAAAGAAAAACGCAAAAAAAAAATACAATAACTGTAATTTCATGTAATTTCATAAAGAAAGTTTCTTTTTTATGTGTGTTTTTTTTTGTTTTGTTTTGTTTATGTTTAAGTTATTATTAAATTTCAGTAAAAATTATCATGTTTTTTCATGTAGACATTTGACGTCACAACACTTTTTAAATGTGATAAATTTGAATGAATAAATAAAATGAATCATAGCATTTGTTTTTGTAATTTATTTACATTTAATTATTAATAAATTAAATAAAAAATGGACTTATATTTAGTTGGAATATAAAAATCAGAACTCAAATTACATTTGAATTTTTTTTGTTTTATTTATTTATTTTTTTTTTTTTTTTTTTGGTTAAATTCCGTAAAATAAAAACACCTTTAAAATGTTCAATCAATATTTTTGTATTAATTAATTAATTAATAATTATTTAATACCATATAATTAATAGTAATAATAATAATTAATTTATAAATAATTATTTAATGGGTTAGGCATCGATAATCATTATTTTCAATATTCAAACTTTTATACAAATCGCACAAAGCTAAATGAATAACAAATGAACAAATGAATGATATTAATTTAGATGACAGCAATAAATAAAGTCTGTGAAAAGATGAAGGTAAGATGGGAATTAAAATTCTTTCATAATATTAGAACAAATGTCTGTCAAAATTGTCAAATAATTTTAATAACAGACAATTCCATTCTACATAAGATAAACTTCGAATACTCATCATTGAAATAAACTTTATTTTGTGTAAGAACATTTTGAATTGAGTATTTCCTTTTTTATATAGACTCATTAAACTAAAGTAAGTTAAAGACTCTAATAAACTTCTTTCATTTGATAATGCCTTCTATAAAGAATTCTTTATATTGATTGAAAATTTATTGAAATAATCATTACATTACTCATTATAAAACTTTTATAAAGTTTAAATTAAATAAATATTTTTCAATATTAACCAAATATTTGCCTTTTTTTGTTTTATTAATAAATTTACAAATTATTATGTAATAATGAAATCAAATGAATATTTATTTCCTTTTCATTTTATAATGAAATAGCTTAAACTAAAGAAGAAAGAAAATTTAGTGTCTTAATATGAATTACATGAACCATGCAAACTTAAAAAAAAAATATCAAATCAATAAACGATAAAACATGCATGGTCGGTCTGAAATTTTGTAACAGAAATCAATTACATTTATATAACAAATAAGAACTTTATAGACGATTGTGCCCGAAACTTAAATACCTTATACAATTGTGCTGCTTAATGTCACTTAAGTTAAATAAGAGAATTTTTATGATTCCTAATCAACAAAATTGAAAATATAGAAATTTTAAGGTATGCAAGAAGTTCGAAAGGAGATACGAAAAAATGGACTAATTTAGACTAAATTACCTATTTATTATGTCAAAGTACAAAGAAGTGCCAATTTTCGCCTAAATATATTTAAAATTGAACTTTTGCTCAAATAATGACGTTTCTTTTTATAAAAAAAGGCTTTGTATGGGAAGTGATGGTAAAAATGGTATAATCTGGACCGAATATGGTACATATGTTTTTTTTACGAAAATACAATTAAAAGTTTCTTGCTATATATCAATTTTCTATTATTTCTAGAGAAAAGCATTATATGGGGAGTTGTCGTATAAATGATCAAATTTTAATTGTTTCCAACTGGTTTCACCTTTGGGAAAAAACTCAATAATGCACCAAGTTTCATGAATACGTCTCTAAAATTGCTATATGCAGCTTGCACGCAGATGGATGGATGAACGGATGACAAAAAGACTTAAGTGGAATCAAAAAGTAGTGTATAATATGTCCATGTATATACCTGTTTGGTATGTCAAGTATTAAGATAAGATAAACAGTAAAAATATTGCTATTTAAGAAGTATGAAAAAATATTTAATGGATCAGTTTTTATACTTTAAGATAAGTGGCCTTCATCAGAAGCAGTTTTCAATCAATGAAGATCCTTTGTTCTCTCTGATCATTTTTCTTGATTTTTACTATAAAGCGATCAAGTAACGTTATTTACTGTTTACTTTTGATGGTCGATAAACTAAATATCATGAGCAGTACAAAATAGCTTTTGAATTATTTTTATCACCTTAAACGATTTTCAATAGCGGCTGTTTCCTCAATTAACTATACTTTTGATTTAAATATTAAACAATGACTTCACTTTTTATTCAAAGACTCAAGAAATCGTTTGCGAATAGTTTGACCAGTTCTGAATAGAATTTTAAATCTCTAACGTACATTTGATGTATGCAAATTCAAATAGTCTTGGAAAAACGGAAGTGGACTTTAAAATTTTGAAAATGCTACTTTATGAATTTATGAACTGGAAACAGGCGGTTTTAGGTAAATAAAGTATTCGACATTGCCAAACTCAAAATTTCAAATAAAAGCAATTGATTTATCTGACTCTTAGATTTTATAACAAAATATCAAAATTATTACTCTTTATCGAAAAATACTGATAATAATTTAAACAATAAAACTTAATTAAAGTGCAATGTTTCTTATTTATGTTTATTGATTATTTTAATATTACAAAACTGAGATAACCAAATCCATTCGAAAATGGCAATTAATTAACAAAAAGTCATAACGTTTGTACATTAAATGAAAATTACTTATATTTTGTTGTTATTTTGTTATTACAAAAATTTTTCAAAGGCGTTTTTTTTTTTTTGAATTGATTAGATTTTATTAAATTCACTGATTTTATAAAACATTATTGGAAATTTTTCCAAGTCACTGCCATTCATATAATAAATGAAATATTTTAAATATGATGCAATAAAATGAAATGTAAAATAAAAAAAAAATTGTTATAAAGCATAACAAATTAAATTTAATAAAATACAAAATGAAAATGTGTAACGGAATGAATAAAATTTTTTAATTTTTTTTACATTTTTTTTTTACTTACATTTTGCTTGGAGTCATGATAACAATTGTAACAGCAGTAGTAATTAATTTATATTTTTATTTTCATAATAAAGAAATAAAGAAATTTTTATCACTTTAATATTTTGTTTTTTTTTTTTTTTTTTTTTTTTTTTTTTTGGAATTGTTTTGTATAACGCAGATTGTTGTAGAATAAAAATTTTAATTCATTTGTATTTCACAATTCAAAAGAAAGTTCTTTACAAATTTACAAATCTCAATCATTTTTATGAATTACTTACAAAATGAACAATTTGCTTTTGACATTTTGCGTTTTCATTGTAAACGGAAAATTTATTGGACTACATTTCTCCAATATTATTTCAATGAAAATAATAAAAAAAAATTGTAGATAAATGTCAAAATCGTAAGTGAAAATTATAGGAAAAAGGAAAAGTATTTGCATCGGCATCAGCAATTTAAATCAAATCGTATCATTTTCATATAAAATTCCCATGAATTTGTCATTTGATATCAATTAAAATTGAGATTAAAACAATTAAAGGGGAAATTTTTATTATTAACATTATTTTAAATATTTAATATTTGTGGTTAAGTGTTTCTTATTTTGTAGGTATTTACTTGATTTTTCTTATATTTTCATTTTTCTCAATTCCATTTTTCTTATTCGTTAATTTTTGTTTTTTTTTTTTTATACCTTTCATTTGTAAGACGTAAGAAAGAAAGTAAACAAATTTCACTTTCGCATGCAGCGTCCAATTTAATCATATTTTCTTTTTCACTTTGAATAAACGAACAATAACAATAATAATAATAATAACAACAACAACAAAAAAAGACAAATAATAAAAATGAAAAATATTTTTTACACGCTTTAATTTTGTTTGTACACCAAAAGAAAATTAAAATGCACATTGTTATTGTTATTGTTATTTTTATTGTTATTTATTGTTATTTATTATTAAGAGGGCTTATAATCAGGTTTTGGCTTAAATCAATAAGCAAACATTTTACAAAGGAGGTCGCAAACATGCCAAAAAAGTTGTTTCAGCATCTTTACATTTAATTTCATTTGCCTTTCAAATTAAATAAAAAGTTACTTGAAAAAAAAAAACCAAAAAATCTAATTTACAATTAAATATCGTAAGAAAGCAATAAAATTCTTCTGCTTTTTAAAATCATTTCAAGTTTAGCCACATAATTTTTCTTTTTTATAGATTTACGCAGGGAAATTACAAATCGATACCAAAAAAGTACTATTTTTTTTATTTTCTTCAATTTTGATTAATTTTTCAGATGGCTTTTGTATTTATAATGTAAAAACTTTTTTGGACTTCTATTTATTTAAATATTAAAAAATAATCCATTTTCCTTTGGTTATTTAATTAATTATTTGCATACAAACACACAAACCCACAAAACATTTTTAAATCATATTTACAGAAAATTTTGCTTTGTGTTTGACAGACTGTAAAAGAAAAATTGTTTTTGTTTTTTTATTTTATTTATTTATTTATTATTTTTTTTTAATATTATTTATCTTTTAACTTTATTGAAAGTACAAGTTAAATTAAAATTATTAAGTTAAGTTAAACATTTCAACACGAACACCTTCAGAGTTAATGTGTTACTGAAACGAAACGTAACGAAATGAAGTGAAATGAAATGAAATGAAATGAAGTAAGAAAATTGTTTCACTCTTGATCGACCACAATCTGTAGCTTAACATATACAAAGATACTACTACAATCGCTACAACTGCTATTAGCATTGTACATATTTACACATACACACACACATCCATATATCAATAAGCATACATTTTTGAGCACATACAAATACATGATAAAAATTTTATATAGAAAAATAATCATAAGTTAAATTGAATAAAGAAAGAAAAAAAAAATAAAAGCAAAAGTAGTTTAAATAGTTTGAAATATACAACCAAGTACACTCCACCTCAATTGAATGGTATAAAATGAATCGTGTAAAATCCAAGTGGCTCATAATTATTGATATTCATCGTAATCAATTAAGCATTTATTATACAAATAGATTTTTTTTAGTATTTTTTTTTTTTTAATAGATTTAAAGAATTTAAAGAAGATAGCGGCCAGAAGCCCTTTTCAAAAACTAATCATGTAAACTTAAAAGTTCATTTTTTCATTTCAAACATTTTGTAGTTGATATCAAGAATAATGAATGATAAATCGCAATTGAAATAAATTTATAATAATTTTTATTACAAAATGATGGATGGCAAGAAAATATCTATCAATTATTTCAACTCTTAAAAAAAATTTACTTTTACATTTGCTGCGGATTATCGCTTCTTTCCACATCAAATAAAACTTCAATTTGAATTTAGATTTTTTTTCTTTTTTTTTTTTTTTTTTGGTAAGATTCAGAAAAGCATATTTAAAAGAAATTTTTTTACTGGCTAAAATGCTATTTAACATTTAAATATATTCATAAATTTCTATGATAAATAGTTTTATTATGGAATTCTTAGTTGAATAGGATTTAAGATCAAAATCGATATTTATATTTATTGAATTCAAAACTTCAACTTCGAATGAACATCAAATGGAATGCAAAATTCTAACGAATTCTGCAATTTGAAGATAATTTTTCTAAATCATTATCATGATAAAAAAAATCTAATAAGTTGGTAAAAATATTTCTTTAAATGTTTTATCTTTTTTCTCGAAAATATTCTCTTTCTTTTTGCTCTTTTATACAGTTAACAATAAGAAATTTTGGAAAAATTTTTTGAAATTTTTTTTTCTAAAGAAATTTATAGTAAATAAGTAAGTTAAATGATCCGGCTTTCATAAAATTCATCCGTTCATGTTTTTTTCATTCATTCATTTCGTTGAAAAAAACACTTGACGAATTTAAGTTTTTTATTTATTTTTATTGGGGTTTTGTTTTCTTTCTATTTTTTTTTTTTTGTTTGTGAACTAAAATGCTTCAAAAAGCAGATGCAAAGTAAACTGGAAAAATATGTTAATACCTCTCATTCTTAACTAAAGAATATTTCCACTTAGTTTGCCAGTTGAATAATATTTATAATTAAAAAAAAAAAAAATGGCTTAAAGACTGTTGTAATTGACTCATTTATAATTTTAAAGAAAACGAAAAAAAGGAGTAGTAAAAAAATTAAATACATCAATTGTTTAAGTCGATTTATGGTGCCACTCACCATATACACTTTTGTCCACTCAATCATGCCGATTGAATTGAATTGAAATATTCCAATTGGCCATTAGAATTGGCTTGACATGTAAGTTCCATTTGTAAGTCATTTATAGATGGGAAAAACATTCATATGAATAAAGGAACCGAAAAATTTATAGAAGTTAATCACTTCAAAAATTTTGATTTACTTTGTAAAGCTGAAGATAAATTTGGTTACTTGTGAACAGATAAAAAATTATATAAAATTTAGATTTATAAAAGTAACAGGAATAGAAGAAGCGCTCTAAAGAAACATATTCGACCTAAGAAATCACAAAGCAAATGGTAAAACAATTAAATTGACACATGAATGAACTATAACATTGAATAGAATGAATAGAAAAGGAAATACTTGACTCAATAGATCGCTTTAAATTTTATACAATTTGCAAATTAGACCTTAGACCTTAGAAATTATGCCGAACAAACAGCGTATCGAAAAAATGCTTAAGAAAAAGAAGATGGAAAGAATTAGAAAAGATCTCTGTGAAAACTATTGGAGCTTATGCAAATCATTTCTAAATTCCTTGGATGGGCCATTCTCATCTTTTTCTTTGGGCCACCTTTCTTACGATTTTTGAAAGTAAGGAATCCTGGAACAAATGGCAAACAACGAAAATCTTTTTGGTACAACTCAGTTTTAAGAAACTCTGAGAAAGAAAGACGCCCATAAGTCATCTTAAAAGAAAAGACGCCCATAAGTCATCTGAATTAAAAGGTGAACAGCTAGACGAGATAGGACAATTAAATGGATATTTCAAAGGCCTCAAAAAGCATTCACCTCAAGTCTTTATCATTGTTGCATGTATTCGAATGAACTTATTGAATAAGTATCATTTGCAGTATAAATTGTATGTAGGTGATATAACAAGTAGCTTAGACAGGCCCGTGCGCATACACACACACACACACACACACACACGCACAGATACATATAAGCTCATAAAATGCGGTAACTTTTTCATATAACACAAAAATATTTTCGTTTCGGTATTTCTATTATTGATTCATAACGAATTATTTTATTTTATGAATCTTATTATTCCCCTAATTCCCCTTTTAAAAATATATTACACAATCTTTTGTTTTTGTTTGCCTCTTTTAATGTTGTTTTTTGTTTTCTTTATTTTTTCTTTGTTTACTTTGATTTTATTATTAATTGTTTTTCTTTTCTTTTCTTTTCTTTTCTTTTCTTTTCTTTTTTTTTTTTTCTTTTTTTTAACTTTACTTATGTTTTTTCCATTAACACATTTATTTGAAACAATTTTTTGTTTATATGTTTGTCCATTCGTTGATTCGTTGATTCATTGATTCATTGATTCGTTCATTCATTCATTCGTTCGTTCCGTTTACACTTCACTTTTATATTTTAGGTTACAGTTTAATACTTTAAGAGAATACAGTTGCAGTATTGCTTGTAATAATTGTTGTTGCAATTGCTGCTGTTAAATAATAATAAATGTAATAACAATATGACGTTTTGTTTTGTGATTAAACTCAAATAACATAATAAAAGCTTAATGATATTTACAAATAACAATAATAATAAAAAGATGATAAAACAGAGCAATCATAATAAGGAATAAGTTAAATTAGTAAAAGTTGAAATATCACAAGACTAAGAATAAGAAGAATAAGCAGATTAGAAGGAAAGTAGATTTTTTAATATATAACGAATTAAGAAATTTCATTGAATCAATTTATATTTTAATTTTGAGAATTACAAAGAAATTGATTACTAAACATTTTGATCATTTATTGGGCATAATCAGAAATCTTTAAGAATAACAACAAATACGATCGAAGTCAAATTGTTTTGTTAGGAGGAAGTATACTTTTTTATATTCCAAAAATATTCAGCTATTTCCTTTTCATTTTTATCACATTTTTTAGTGCTTTATAAACTTCTTCGTTCATTACTCTCAAAATTTCAAAAGGACACGGCTTTAATCGTTTAATGTAGGACAATGCCTTAGATGATTGATTTTTCATAATGATAAAAAAAAAAAACAAATAGCCCAAGCAATTTTTACTTAGATTTTCTTCTTTTATTTCAAGAAAATTTTTTTCCTGCAAATTCTTACTTTCTCATTCATTGTCCGTTTAAAGAATTTCACAAACCAAATGCACCAAAATGAAACGATTTAATTAACTTTGAAACTTTAGATAAATAGTAAGCATTATAGCAAATTACCCAAACCCCACATGCACATCCAGCCCTCCCCCTACTTTCAGCTTTTCCAAAGCTCAAAAAAAAAAAAAAAAAGAAAATTCGCATAGAAAATTCAATGGCGTTGGAAAAATGCAGTTAGTAACTGCGTGCAGCGAAAAATGTTTTACGTATTGTTAGACAAGTAGGAACTTTAGGGGAGGTTCTGGCCGATGTTTAAATACCCTACACTATTTTGCTTCTTATGATTAAACTCGAATAAAAGAATTATAAAACAACAAAGTTGAAAAAATTGTAAATTTAAATTATTTAAAAAATTCGTTAAATGAGAGAAGTCTAAGTGAACCAAAATTCATGTAAAAACAAAAGGCCATACCGATTTTTGTTAAAATTTATACAAAATGAAAACTTTTGTCCATATAAAAATTTTATTTTAAGAGAAGCGTGTTTCTAAAAATGATCCGCCTTTCTATTAATTTCAATGGAATTCATTTCTGGATAAAAACACGTGTATATATAAAATTTCATTAAATTAGCTCAACAATTGCGATCTGTTGTTTGATAACAAATCTATATGGACATAAATCGACATAATGGACATAAGATTTAAATCGTTTCGGGGGAGTGCTTTTAAGACGAGGTGAATCGATCTTAGCACCTTTTGGGGTTATGGCAAAATTTCTCAAGATAAGTTTTATCACTGACATTCACAAAGAAAATTACCGTATTTAAATTTTGTATATTAGAGCAACATAATTGGATCTATTTTATAAATTTATAGAATTAAAACTTCGAAAGAAATCAGTTTAGAATAATTATTGAGAATTTTATTAAGCATGTTATACAATTGGTAGGCTTCAATTATTTTTGAAAGAAAAGACGACTGCAACATTTTTTTACAACTTTCCAATTTATATATAACGAAATAAATGATCATTAAAATGGCCATATAACCAAATCAATAATAAATAATGCCATTGAACTTTAACAAATTTTATAAATTTATTGACATCAATTATAATAAAATTTTTAATAAAATGTTTTGGTAGATATAAAAAGGTAAAAAATAAAGAGGGAAAAAAAAAAGAAATGCGAGATCAATGATCCTTTTCTTTCACAATTTCCTTTTTTACAAATATGTAAAAAAAAGTATCAAAATAAAAGTGAAAATTAATAGAAAATTAAACGGAAAAATGTAACGATTGATATAAAATACATAATCATAATAAAAAGGAAATTATCGATCAGTTTTCATTTATTTGATCATAAAAATAACCATAATTATGCATCGCTCATACTCTACAAAACAAAAAAAAAAAAAAAAAACAAAAACAAAAACAAGAAAAAAGAGTTTTAGGGAAAACCATAAATATAAACTACCAAAAAAAAAAAAAACAATAAGAGAAAGAGAAAGAGAGAGTGAGAGAGTGAGAGAGAGAGAGTGAGAGAGAGAGTGCAAGAGGAAGAGAAAGATTAAGAGAATGTTTGAATACAAATAAAACGGTGATTCATTGAATTCGGACTTAACAAATTGTTGCCATAATATTTGACATTTTATATGAAAATGAAACATGCTACCAATAACTGAACGCGGATCTGATGTGATCGTATCTGATACATTTTAGGTAAATGAATAACAAGCAACATGAATAACTTTTTTTTTTGTTTGTTTGTTTTTGCTTTTACGAAAAATAACAACAAAAACCAATAACAACACAAGCACAACACAATAACAAATAAACCAGATTGCTTGGTGTAGTGAGTTATAAAAATATTTTTTTAATATTTACAGTTATTTGTAGATGTGTATTTGTGGTATTAATGGCAGATAAAGTTAAATAATCGGTTTGTTATGTTGTTCAATTTTATTCACTTTTTTAGTTTAATTTTTTTTTTTATTTTTTTTTAATTTTTTTTTAATTGTTACAAGAAAAAACAAGTTAAATTACATTGATTTTAATACTCCTTTTTTTTTTTTTTTGATCGTCTATCGTATGGATTCCCTCTTATAATTGCTACATAGATTTAAACGAATTTGTGGAAAAAAATTTGCCACCATAGAAAGTTGCTTTTCATGGCTTAGAGTGGAATGTTAAAATCGTTCTCTAACTCCGTATGAAAATCATTTGAAATTAATTAATTTGCTAACTCTATTGAGGCGAGGCATCGCGAAATGTTGACTGTAAGTTTTGTAGCGAAATTGATTCAAGATGATATAACTTCGCCAAATCTATTGCAGGGTATTTCATTGAATGTACCTGCAAGAGTTTCGAGACCGCTAAAAGTTATTTTAGGAATGCCATTTTATACCAATAGTTAACAGATTGCTTCATCATTTGTGAGTACACCTACTTCCTTGTGAATTATGCTTACACGTGATGGCCTCTTCAAAGCTCATTCAGTCGGGAAGGGTTCATACTTTGTATTAGTTTATATAAGTGTCCTTTAGCTGTTAACTCTCTAAGATGATCAGCTTATACTTTGTTGTTGTTGTTATTGTTGTTGTTGTTGCTTTTCTTTGTTTTTGTTTGCTCTGCTTATACTTTTAAATTTGAATTAAATATGATTTTGTATTTGAAATTTATTTGTATTTGGCATTTTAATTGTATTAGCTGAATGAGGGTACATGATGGACGGATGGATTTTCATATTAAATAAATAAATAAATAAATTTTTATGTTAAGGCATAAAATGTTTAAATGATTTAATTAAATAAATAAAATCGTAATGTTATTTATGATGATGAAAGTACAAAAACAAAAAATAATTAGAGCTGTAGAGAAAGATTACTTTCATTTTTATATCCTACAAAATTTGTTGTACAGAGTACAGGAAAACATTTACACGGATCTATCACAGTCACAGTCAGGCGACTTTTATTATTTAACATAGCTATTTAGAATTACTTTCTGAATTATGTCTGTCCATTTATAATGTTGTTAATTTAAAATTAAATAAATTTTCTGATAGAAGCATAAAACCTATTTGTGGTACCACTTTAGATTGTTGAAATTGGCAATCGTTTGAAACTAAATAATATTCTATGAAAATTTTCAATATAAAGCAAGTAAGAAAATTTATATTTGGATCGGGTCAAAATTTGGCCCGATCTTACCATTAATATACCTTGACATTTTTATTTAAAACCTGTTGCAGTCTAAAACGATTTTGAATTTGATATAGACATTTTATGGGGTCTCAAATGCTTGTTTCTAGGCATTACAAACATTATGATAAAATGAATATGCCACCAACCTTAATGACTCTTAACATAATGCAACTCTGTATAATATGAATTTAAACGGCTCTTCGTACGTACAGGCCATTCTCTGATATTTTTCTTTGCACTTTGCTGGATCCATTATTATCTTGTACTTGTTCATGAGATCATTACAAATCACATCTAAAAAAAAATTTTCAAAAAGCAATAATCATAAATATTTAAATTTAAATTAAAATATTAGAAAATAGTTGAGTGCAAAAGGGTTTACTATATTCCACAAAATTTCAAATTATTTTAAATATTTATAAATTATGGCCAATTATCAGTTCTATTTATTCATTCGCTTATTTCCATAGCAATAAGTTGCCATGGAAATAAGCCATTTCTATAAAATCTATCTAAAACATTTTTCCTAACGAAACATTTTTCCATTTTAACGAAGATACAAAATTCAATAATCTAAATTTACAAAATTTACAAAATTTACAAAATTTATAAAAAAAAAAAAAACAAACAAACAAAATGCCTCCAATAAGTAATTGGTTGCATGTAACGGTTAATGAGGATCAGGCCAAAGTGATTACATTACCTTATTTAATTGCCTTAAGTGATATAAAATGTGATGATTATGTACGTTTATTAGCAATCGATATAAATGGCATCGATATAGATGGTAGAGGTTCATTACAAACGAAATTAAAAATTTTTCGTGGCATAGATTTAGAATCAGAGCATGAATTAATGGGTATACCAGCTGCCATTGAAAGTTTTTATATTGATGAAATTGAACCAAAAACCCCAAGTATAAAATTTGAAAAGTTTACTTTAAACTTTTAAATAAAATTTATGATTTTCTTACCTTTCATTTTTTTTTTGGTTTTTTTTTTTTTTGTACTCTAGTTTTAGCTGTTGCTATCGCCGAATTTATATTATTTTATCGCAATATGAAACCATATTTCAAATACACTTTACCAAATTTACCAATTTTATCAGAGGAGCGTGATATATGGCAAAAATTGAATATTGTACATGAAGAAGATCAAACACTCTTAATTGATACATTAATAAGTTTAGATCGTTCGAAGTTGTGTAGAAAATCTCAACGTTTATTACAACTTCCCATTAATGAAAGAAATGTACAGTTATAACAAATATAATTATATGAAATTTTTGAGAATTGAATATTAAGAAATTTTATGATATTATAGGCCTTTATTCGGGAACATAATGATGAACCTTTGCAGCGTTATGCTAATATTATAGCAATGAAATGTTTAGCTCGTGTATCTAGTGGTCAAAATCAAATTCCATCATATTTGGTTATAGCCACCGATATAGGTGAAATTTTTATATTAGAAGCGCAAAGTTTTAATATTTTATATAAATCGGAAATATGTCCTCAAGCAGCACCCAGTATAATGACTGTACATGGAACATTTGAGACAGATTTTTGTATTATCTTAGCTACACGTTATGGATCAGTCTATTTGTTGCGTAAAAATGCTACCGAGCCCCAAGAAATATTTAAATTATCTAAACCGCCAGTTAGTTTAGTTCTCTTACCCATTGATCAAACAATAATTGTATCAACAATGGATAAACGTCTTATGTGCTATTCAAAAAAGGGCAAACAATTATATATGATAAAATTGCCAGCTCAACCAATGTGCATGACTCCAATTAATTTATCTCATTTAGGGATTACGGTAATATGTGTTGCCTTAGCCGATGGTTTAGTTCAATTTTATATGCAAAAATATTTAGTCGATGCATTTAGTGTGCCCGGTACAGTAACTTCGTTAATATTTGGTCGCATGGGTTGGGAGGATTATGTACTCGTTCTATGTACCATTGAAGGAGATATATTCTTAAAAATTTTAAAACGTACGGCTACATTTGAACCCCATCCAAAATTTAGTGGAAACTACTTAATGGGTAGTGATATGAAAAATTCGGAAGACCTGATTAGTGCAATAGCTCTTGAGAAGCCGAAAAAAAGTTCAATATTTGTAGAGCAAATCGCTAGAGAAAAGGAAAATGCCAAAACAACTTATAGTAATTTTCAAATGGAATTATGGCGTTTAAGACATATGGCAGCACGTGCCACACTAGATGCCTTAAATGCATCTGAAGGTACCATTTCCAATGATATAGCCCATGCTCCAGTACAATTATCAGCTGAAATATGCGGTGTTGGTCCAACATTTCGTATATATTTAACATTACAAAATTTATCCACTTACAAAATGGCAGCAAACTTAATGATACTACTACATGCAGATCGACGCCATTATACAATACAAAAATCATTGACCAAGGTGAGTATTACAAAAGCAAAAATATGCTTACAAGCAGTTTACAATGTAGACTTGCTGGGTTTCAACGTATTTGATTGATTTTGACACGACGTTTATAATTTATAACTAAATAATAATTTTTAAAATATCAACCAATTAACATTATTACTATTTTCTTTTGTTGTTTAATAATTATATCAGCTACCTTGCATTTTGCCAGGCATACCATTAAAAATCGACTTTGAAGTAATGGCTGTTTTCGATCCCAAAGATAAGTTGCCACCACACACATTAACGCCAGATAATTCACTAATACGCGTGTTCTTATTGAAAGGAGAACAAACGAAACCGTTAATTGTTACCAACATATCAATGCCACAATCACAAATTGTTCATAACATTTAAAGCATACAATTAGGCTGAGCTTTTTAATATAATATGGAAAATTGCAGAGGGTTGTGATCTTTGAAAAAAGTTTGTAAAGAAAATTTTTTTCTCTCTCTCTCTCTTTTTCTCTCTTTCTATTTATATTTCTCAATCTCTATTTATCTATATCTATATCTATCTCTATCTCTATCTATCTTACAATTTTTCTTGTCAATCTCTCTCACTAATCTAAACGAAACACTAAATGAATTCCCAAATTTTCAAAGTTTCATATCAAATCACCTTATAATTAGAGATCGTAATAAAAAAATGATTTATTAAGTAGTACGTTGCATAGCAAACTAGTCAAGTGTTGTTGATCATATAAAAGTGAACCATTTTCGTTTGATTGGTACGTTCGTTCATTATATGAAAAATTATATTTGCAATTTTTGCCATTTGAATTTTCAAACTATTTGTTGTGAGTTAGTTATTAATTCTAAAAAGAAATTGAAATAAAAAAAAATCAAATAATATAAGTATGAGGTGATATTCAGTTGATATTGACACTTTTATGTTTATGGAGCAAATATTAACTAAATCAAAATAAACAATAAATATTTGTTTGCACTTGTGTACTGTGTACGTGTGTGGATGTTTGTTCATATCATTTCTTTAACTTAAACTTTATTTATTTATGTACATTTATGTGTTTGTATGTATGTGTGCGTTAAAGAGATATGTAAATTTTGCTATGAAACGTTCGGTCATAGTCCATTGTTAATTGATTTGATTAATTTGATAGATTTGTTTCTGCATATGAAACTAAAACAATAACAACAATAAATGCCAATATTTTAACAATTTTTCATATTTTTCATTTAATTTTCTATTATCATGCTCATTGGATTAAAGGACAGCAACTTTTAGAGTAGTTAAAAAAGAAATTAACAATGAAGCCGGAATTTTTATTTTTATTGTAATGTAAATTGCCGGTGAAAGTTTCTCATTACAACGTTTAAGGATTTAGGTACATTAACATGTTTGAATATTTAAGAGTTTGATTTGTCCCTGTCGCCTATCTCACTAAAGCTTTTACAAGTGCTTTCCTAAGCCATAAAACAAAAGCATTTTAAAGTTCATTGATCATAAGATCTTCATTTTAGGAATTAAATCTTTTATTGACATTACTGCGCTACCAATTTCGATCAAAGAAATTTTAAAATTGATAAATTATAATTCAAAGATTAATAATAATTTCGTATGATTTGCAATCGTAAATCACACGAAATGTACGATCGTATGTTCGATTCGTTATACTCGTTATACTCGTCTTAAAGGAAAGTGTTTGAAGCAAGTTAGAGAAGATTCAAAACAAGCTACATGCAAAACAATAAATTGAATATTTCGTTATTGTGCTGTAAACATGGCCTCTAATTGATTTAGCTCATTTTCTACATCTAACAAATTTAAAATTGTTTGGTTTTTTTTTTTTTTTTTAGTAAATAAATGAAACAATAAAAGTGATCGATCGCTTTAAGGGATTTTATTCAAGTCTCTAAGGCTTCTTTTTGCCAGCGCCATAAAACTTTTTGATAAACTGATTATATGGGCAACCGATCACAGATGATAAGTGTCATTATAAATAACAAACTTTAAAAAAAACAATAATAATTTATTGAATAAAAACGAGCGTTATATTGAATTAATCACAAACCTTTCTATTTAAATGCTTTCATTTTTATGAGCCTGTAAAAACAAACAATTTTTGGGTTTTTTTTTTGCTTTTGTTTTTTTTTGTTTTTATTATAATTAATAATAAGAAAGTAAACAAAAGAAAAAGAAAGCGAACAAAATTGTTGAAAAATGAAAAGTGTAAAAGCAGTTGGTTAAAACGCATGTAACACTAAGTAAAAAATGCCACAAAGAAACTAAAAAATTCAAATCTAAAATAAAATTTGAAATTTGTCCGTTTGTTGTTCGAAACTTTTCATAATTTAAAATTTTTATTATGATTTATTTTTGATTATGATTTATTTAGTAAAATACACTAAAGGAACTATAACATTTTCATTTATCTATTAATAAAAAAATTTTTATTTTACTATTCTATTTCTTTACTGTTGTTCAATGCATATTTTTTTTAAAAATTTTTACTTTTAGATCTAAATAAATCAATAGACATTAATTGAAGAGCACAATGTCTCTGGATGAGGTTCCTTCTTCATATTTCTTTATAATTTTATTTTCTATTTATTTTTAATTCTTCTTTCATTTTGAATTTGAAATTGAATTTTTTAGCAATTCAATGCAGCCGCTGAACGAGTAAAAACTTTAACACAGCGTCCAACTGATGAAGAATTTTTAGAATTATATGCTCTATTTAAACAAGGGACAATTGGTGATAATACAACACCAAAGCCAGGCTTATTCGATTTAAAAGCCAAAGCTAAATGGGAATGGTGGAATAAACAGAAAGGCAAAAGTCAAGATGATGCCAAACGGGAATATATCGCTTTTGTGGAGAAATTAATGGCGAAATATGCTTAAATTTGCAAAATTATTTCATATTCATCTAATTTATGTTATGACTTTTTAATTGATTGTTGATTTTACTTTTATATTTGTTATAAATGTTTATTGTAAAATATTACTAAAACATTGTAATACATTAAATATGTGCTTTGATATGTTACAATTGAAAAAATTCAAAAAATATAAATGAAAATTTTCATTTAATTATAAAAAAAAGGGAATCTCATTTCTATGAGAAAAAACTAAAATCGAATTAAGCCACCGAAAGCAACATGCATGAATTCGTAATTATTTTGTCTCATTTTGTATTAAAATTTCAATTTTAGGGAATTTTAAAACAAATCTTCAAGATAAATTTACAGTTAAAAGAGAAATTTTACTCAAAGACTTTGTAACGTTTGCTTTAAATAAGAAAAAAACATATGAAAATTTTGGAATTTAGATTTGCTACAATTTGATTAAAATTCATGTATTTATATGTAATTTCAATTTAATTTATGGAATTCTTTTATTAAAGTCTATGCAGTTTATTAACTATTCAAAATTTAAATTCAAATCAATAAAATATAAATTTTAATAGAACATTTAAACGTAAATTAGAATATAAATATATTGCGCCATCTATTGCAAATTATTTTCTGTCGGTATGAACATTTACATCTACTAAAAATACTTTTAACTAAATTTAGTTAGTTAGTTGGTTATTTTTGTTTTTGTTTGACGTATATAAACGAATAGAATGAAGATAAAAGCAATAGCAAACTTGAAATGTATGTATATATGTATATATATACATACATATATTATAGACTCGCTGACAGCATTTTTGGAAAATTTCGTTATTTCAAAATTTTGAAATGATCTTCAATATAGTAATGTTTTATACAATATTCTTATATAACGGTTTATGGTGATAACAATAATAGCATCAACAATGTCATGCACATTATTATAAATAATTGAAATATAACAAGGGAAATATTATACATATTACCCACATTTATTATGTCTCTCACTCTCTCTCTCCTCTCTCTGTCGCTCTTATCACTTTTTATTGTTTAGTTTGTATGTCACTCTCTCTATTAACGGTATTTAAAATGAAGGCAGTGCAAATTCTTCTATTACTATTTGTATTTGCCAACAACAGCTTACAAAAAAGAGAGTGGTGAAGGACAGAGAAAAGAGAGATAGTGAGAGAAAGAAAGTGTGTTGTCAGAGTAAATATCTGTATTCAACAGGTGTTAAAATTGTTATTGCCGTTATTGGATTGTATTGCGTTGTGTGTTATTGTTGAATTATTTGTTATTTTTGTACAATCTCAAAGCGAATAATAATGAAAACAAAACAAAGGAAAGAGAATAATACAAAAAAATGAGGATGGGAGTAAGAAGAAAAAGAAAAAAAGGTAGATGTTTAAAAACGAAAAATAACTGAAAACAAATAAATATCATGAAAACTTCTTGATATTATTGCTCTAATGTTGTTTTTTAACAAAAGCTAACATAATCGAGAGCAAAGAAATGTAGGCTGAATGAATGATGAATGATGAATGATGGAGAGAGTGTAATTTAGATAAAAAATAAAGATAACCATTACTTAAAAAAAAACAACTAGGAAATACTAAATAAAAATGAAACAACAACAACAACAAAATAAACAAGTGTATATAACAAAAGAGAGAGTGACAGAAAGAGAGATGAATGTACAAATGTATGCGTCTGGTTGTTAACTAGATTTGTGATTGTGGATATTAATGTAATAATGTTGGCAATGTTACTTATTGTATTGTTGGTAATGTTTGTTTTTACTGTTATTGTTGTTATGGTTGTTATCGTTTTCATAAAAATATACAAAAAAAAAACAAAAAAAAATATAAAACACTTTGTTGGCCAAAGAGAGGCAACAATGTGAGAGTCCATATAAACTATACAAAAAACAAGAGAGAGAAATGTTTATTATTGTTGTTGTTATTGATAATTTATGAAAGAAGAGAAGGGAAAAAAGAGAAATACGCGATCCAATCCAACGAAGTAACTTCAATTCAAATCAATTCAGTTCAGTTTAGTTTAGTTTAGTTCAGTTCATTTGAAAATTTCAGTTAATCAGTTAGTTTACAATTTGGCTTCAAAGTGTTTGGGTTCATTTAATGAATAGAAATAGCAAAATAGAAAAAGTGAGACAAAAAATTGCAAATAAAACACAGAAAGAAAGACAACTGAAAAAGTGAAAAATAAAGACAAAAACAAAACAGCAACAAAAAAGAAAAACAGAACCAGCAACATAAAACGGTGATCGTGGTCGCGCACGAAAGACCAAAACTAAAATAAAAAACAAACAAAACAAAACAAAAAAGCAACCAAAAACAGTAACAGTAATTTTAAAGAAAAAAAGGAACAGAGAAAATATTTTAATGATTGCAAACTAGTTAAATAAATAAATACATAAATAAATTTAAAGAAAAAAGGGAAGTTGGTAGATTAACAACAACAACAACAAGAAGAAGAAGAAGAAGAAGTAAATCATATAAAGAAAAGGAGAAATCGATGAATAACAAAGAAATAGATAAAACAAGAGAATGAGACAAACAAAAGGTGAAAGAAATATTTGATAAGCGTCTTCTTCATTGTTTTTGCCGATTTATTTGTGCTTATGCTGTCTTTTTTGTTTAATTTTCTGGTGCTTTATTTTTATTTTCTTCTTTAGTTTAACACCACTTTGTTTTTTGTATTCACAATTTTTCAATTATTTATTGTTCGTTTATTGTTATTGTTACTGTTTTCTTACGATTACTGGTGTTCCATCATTTTTCTTATGACAGTTGTAGTTTTTACAATATTGCAAAGTGAAATTTTTGCAAAAAAAAAAAAAAACGGAAAAAAGGTTATAAAATTTCAAATCAAATAACAAAAAGAAATTATTTCAAATAGCAAATGAAACGTGCGAACAAACAAAACGAAATGAGAATATTCATGGAAAAGAAAGGGCATCAAAACTGGAAATTATTTATATGAACTAACAAAGCAGCAACATTCCAACAACAACCAACAACAACATTAACAACTACTAAAACAAGCGTTAACCATAAGAGAAGAGAAGAGAAGAGAGGAGAAGAGAGAGAAGAGAGAAAATAGCAAAGTAGAAAGCGAGAAGAAAAAGAATAAGTAATTTTTATTGTTGCACTTTATTTTGTTGTGCGATTACATTTTGGTATTGTTATTGTTGTTATTGTGGTTATTGCTATTGTTGATTCTTTTTCGCATTGTTTGAAAGCAATCTCAAGTACAAGCCCCTAAAATCAACAAAACTTTGTCAACTGAAAAACGCTTGCAAGAAACAATAATAAATGTAACAACAAAGACAACAAAGAATGTGCAACGTCAACAAAATGAAAACATGTGTAAAAAAAAGAAAAGAAATTAAAAACAACAGAATACAAAAAAAACACAAAATAATTTAAAATAAAACTCAAAAAAAATAAACCATAAAAAGAAATTAACTAACAAGAAATTTTAGTCTTACAAGAACAATAATAATAATAATAATAATAACAACAACAACAATAACAACAGTAATAGAAATTTCTAAAGAAAAAAAGAAGAAGATAAAGAAAATTGATTTTTTACTCCATCATTTTTGCATGCCAAATTTCTTAAGTGGTAAATACACATTTTGTTGTGTAAACAAGAAAACAACATCATCAAACAATCGCAACAATAACAATGACAAAAATCTTAAAGAATGCTAGAAAAAATGAAAAATTAAAAGGGCCAACAACAAATTAGATTATAAATAGAAAAAAATGGATGCGCACATTTTATGTTTTTTCGCGTCTCTTAGTGCAATTTATTTTAAGATTTGTCATTAAACATTTATATAATAACAATAGCAACAACAACAACAACAACAACAAATAAGATTTGATCAAAATTTAATGTATGTGTAAAAAAAATTGGCCTAAAATGCGGCACTAAAATGCACACGCAACATGTTTCACAGAAGCACACACACAACACACACACACCACAATATATATATATATATATATTATATATATATATATATATATATTATATATATATGTATATGTATATATATATATATATTATATATATATATATATATATATATATAGTGTGTGTGTGTGTGGGGTGTGTGTGTGTGTGTGTGTGTGTTTGTATGTATGTGTGTATGTCGGTTGCCTATTAATTTGGTCATACAAAATATTTTGAATAGGCGAAAATAAGAATGGAGTCAAAAAAAAGGACAACAAGTAAATGGATAAATGGACATAAAAATTATTGAAAACAAAATGTAAAAAAAATAAAAAATAAAAAGAAAACGTAGAAGACTAGTATTGCAAAAATTGTAAATAACAACAATAAGAACAACAAAAGCAAACGACACTTATAACAACAACAATGCTTTAACAAAATTTTAATATTGTACAAGAAATTGTATAAACTGGTTTTGCGACTCGGCCTGTTCCACTACATGATCGCACGCACACACAAACACACGCAAACACACTCAAATGCATTCCATATATATAATTAAGTTTTATACACACATACACACATACATACACACACACACACACACACATATATATATAATATATATATATATATATATATTATATATATATAATATATAAATATGTTATAATTATATATATATATATAATATAATATTTATATATAATATATATATTATATGTGTGATGTGTAATGTGCAGTCTATCTGTTTAGATCTTTGTTTTTATAAAATGAATTGAAAAAGAAAATAACAATTGTGAATGTTTAAAGCGATGATCATCATGATATTTACCGTCTGTCTGGATTTAATTTCGGTTCGTCATATTGTGTTGATGGTGATAACGTTCACATTTGTGATGGTCAAAACAATTTATACAATGAAATAACTTAATGCACCATTAAAGTTTACAATATATAAAAATATTGGCAATAATCAACTAATCAACCAAACCATCCACCAACCAACAATGATAAACAAATTGAGCAAGTAAACGAAAGTGCTCGATTAACCAAATAAAATTAGCGAGTTAAAGTAACGAAACTCGTTATGCTCTTTAACTCTTTCGACTACAATTTCAATTAGATGCAATTAAATTCTTGTACCGTTATATTTTGTTTTGTTTTTATTTCAATTTTTTCTTTTCATTTTTTTTTTTTTTTTGGTATTTTTATATTACTTGGAATTTGTATGTTGTCATTGGTGTTGTTGTTAATGTTGTTGTCATTGTTGCTGCTATTTTTCTTTAGTTTATTTATTTTATTTTATGAGCAAACGTTTTGTACGTATTAACATAAACATTTACACATTTAAGCACATACGCACAATCACCATGAATTATTAGCCAATTAAGCAAAAAGAAGAAGAAAAGAAAAATATCATTCAATCGGTTTACCTGTAAATGCATAGAAAGAGATAGAGAATTGACAAGTGAAATGAGTGTTTGCTTTCGTCCATTATTCTTCCTTTTTCTTCTGTATTTGTTTTTGTTTTTTTTTTTTTTTTTTTTTTTGGTTTATTGAGTATATTTAGCAATTTTGTTTCATTTATATATTTCTCTTGCAATTAATTGTGAAAATTGTTTATATGTAACTTTGCATTCGTGTTAGAAATAATTACATTAATTGTTAATGTTTCATTTATCGTGTATTAAATAATTTGCTTTTAATTAATGTAATTGATATTAAATTAATACCAATTTCAGTTGCTATGATTTCATTGTATGACAAAGGAGTTTGAGCAGAGAGAAGCATTTAAGAAATCCTTTAAATTTAATCAACGTTACATTCGACATCAATTTAATGATGTTAAGATATCGATTACAATTATGGCAGGTGTGTTGAATTTTATTAAATTCAGATATCGGCAAAGAGATGCGTAAACATTGAAATCTAAATTGAATTCATGTACTGGAACTTTCATTTTTGAATTTGGAATGAATTATGAACAATGATACCAAAGAGTTAACTGAAATTTTCTCCAAAGTTGTAGTTTATTTTAAATCCTACCGATACATGTATTTTTATTAAATAGAGTGGCCCAATGGTAATTATTAAGGTTCAAAATTAAGGTTCCATACATTGAAAATCTTCAATATGAATTTGAAGTTTATGTATCGCTCATATTTAATAAAGCGCATTTATTTTGTCTATTAAAGACAAAATATCAGTACTTTAAAACCTGAATTGGCCGGAAACTCAAAAATTGATTCAAACAATTTCTAAGACAATTCTAACAAAAGAAAGAAAAACAAGAGGTTCTATTACATTAAACACGTAAACTTTTAGAACAAATCAACAACATTTTAGGCTTTTGTTAAGAATTTTTAGTTCATCGAAAAAGTAAAAAAAAACTAGTGTGTATGTGTTAGTCGGCAGGGATCGACTTTTAAATATCGTAGGCAACACTTTTATAACTTGCAATTCTGGTAATAACCAGAATTGCAAGTTATTTCACATAAAAACCTTTTGCAAAATAGGTCGTTGCATGGGCCATACTCATAATAATAGTATGATCTTAACCAAAATTATTTTGAGGCGTCTTTGAACTAGACCACGCCTACCAAATTTTATATAAATAGCTTCAAAATTACGACCTACACTTTGGCAACACTTTGATAACATGAATAGACAACAGATTGACGGACCGACAGACTTAAATCGTTTCAGGAAATGATTCTGAGTCGAGGAGTATAATAAAAGGTGGACCTGCTACAAACATCAGCACAAACTTATAATACTTTGCATCACAAGTGGTGTAGAATATAAATAAGTTTGGAAAACAAGTTTAGTTGCATTAAAACCAGTTAAGTCGTCCAACTAATCTGATTTAAATAATTTCAATTTTTAAATTTTCAATTTGTAACCAATCAAGCAATTTCTTTATAATAAATATCAAAAATGATAGAGAAGCTGATAAGTAAAAATAAAGGTTAAGTAAATTCATTTTCCTTTATGAAAGTACATTTATGATTATAACTGTAACTTGTGGTAAAAGTTATAAAAAGCCAGTTAAAGATGGATGTAAGAAAGACATAAGAGAGGAAAAAGCAAGTAAGAAAATTATATTTGGTTGAGGCAAAATCTTGGTTATTCACCACCCATACATCATGATATTACAATTCAGCGTCTGTTTCAGTTTTGCAGTAATAAATAGAAAATATTAACGTAAAAAAATGAAAACATTTGTATTTTGCTTAGGTTTTGCCGATTTGCATAATATTTGGAATGAACTTATTACTTATATAAAATTTCAGCTTTCTATCTTTTACAGTTTATAAATAATGAGCAAAAAATCATCAAGTTTTGTTTTAAAATACTGAATTCTTCTCATTTTGCATATCATTGTGGGCGTGTTCTTTATTCGATTTTGCTTGCATGAGCTGTCTCATTTAAAGTCGAGATCTCTTTTCTTGCTTTTGGAAGAATGTTAAGAGACCAACAGAACATAAACAGACAGAGAGACATGTCTAATTTGATTCAGAACTTGATACTAAACTTGATACTAAAAATAAATATGCCCTCAATCTCTGTTGTTGGATATTTAAACTTTAAGGCTATTACTTAGCAATGTGATTAATGTTACATATAAAATATTCAATTTAATATGATTTTGTTTTGATCAAATTAAAATAGTTTTAAAAAATATATACATATAAAATGAATTACAATAACGCATATAAGTACATTGTATATAAAAGGTCTGTAATTGTTAAAGTTGTCCATATTTACCTTTAGAGTGTTTTGCACGCACATTACACAACATACAAATAACTCAACACAATTAAGCATAATATGAAAAGCAATAAACTCAAATCAACATCAACGTTATAGCTATTACTAATCATTCATGCGTATAACATTTAACTACCATAAGTCAGAATCGAATATGCAGACGAAACATACGCTCTTAAACATACTCATACTCATACTCATGCAAATGTATATTACAAATAAAGATAGAAGTTTGTAATTTATATAAACTGTATTGTTTGACACGTACATAAATATTCACTTAACATTTGTACTTACGAGGCTACAAATTTTTTAGTGCATTACAAAGCTCATTTGATATAAAAAAAATGTTTTACTCTCTCTCTCTCTCTCTCTCTCTCTCTCTCTGGTTATTTTGTTCTCCCATAATTGTGCTTTGTAATATAAAGTACCTTTTTGATCTTACACCTGTTTACTTGTAAATAGTGTATATATTTACCGTTATATTTTTTTTCTGTTTCTCTACCTCTGTCTCTCTTTTATTATTGTTTAATTACTCTATTCCATTCTAATCATTTTTAGGGTCTCCTTTTATAAATATGATACAGTTGAATCTAGTCAAAACGTAAATGTAGGATCAAAGGCTTTATAAATAAATTATTGTTGTACTTTCAATAAGAATTTTGAGTTAATAGACTCATGTCTAAGAAAATTTTGTCACATCCATTGAAAAAATAAAGAGTTCTACCGACTTTCCTGATTTAAAATTGTTTTCAATGGAATTGATTCATTCGATTCAGTCGATTCAATCGATTCATTCCAATTCTGGTTATATCGTGCACTACAAATTCGTAGTATTTGATTTAACCTTCATTTAATTTGTTTGATTTCTTCAAAAGGCCCCATTTTTGAAAAAGGTTTCATGTGAGAAAAATTAAAACTATAGAAAGATAACAAAATATAAAAACGGGAAGGGCCTTCAACTTTCTCTTAAAAATCAAATAGTAAAAATGTGATTTTGTTTATTTTACATTATTAAAATACTTTTTGGAATGTAAGTTGATTTTATTTGAAAGTAATTTTAAATTTAAGCAAAATTTTATAATCGAAAATATTTCATTAAAACCGGTATCATAATTTTAAATTGTTGTTTTATTTCAAAAACTGTTCAATGTTTCATCGTACAGAAGAAATCGTTATAGTCTCTGTATGTGTACGATTATTGAAGGTTGCTGCGATATGGTATCGATTGTAGAACAACAATTACAGCAACAACTCACAACTCACTTGATTCAATTCATTCATAGACATGCATAAGTCACAGAAGTAAGCATACAGATATTTCGTTACATTGAAAAAATATTATATAATAAAACTCTCTATACATCTATATATGTATATGTATATATATATATATATATATATATATACATCTCTCTCTCTGTTCTTTAACACTTGCTTATTGCTGTAACATGCAATAACAGTAGCACAGCACGAGACACGTGCACGGTTTGATGAGCACTATAATTAAAATCGCAAAAGAAGAAAAGCAAACAACAAATTGAGAGAAGTGTGTAGGAAAAGCAAAAGTTTCATTATATAAATAAAACTGTATAATACAAAAACAAGTCCAATCATAACAAAATTTAAAACATATTTGTTACATAATTTATAAAATGCATTTTAGATGTGCCTCCATAAATTATGCAATTCTACAGTTGTGTGTATGTGTATGTTCCTTCAGATGTTACATTAATATTTGTATTAAGTTCCACATAAATACAAACACACAATTTATGTTTTTAATTAAAGTTATGACATAAAATGCTTTTGGAAGAGTGAAGTGCTTTCAAAAAGAGTAATACAAGCCAAGCAAATCATTTCACATATAAATATATTTATGTGCATTTAGAGTGATGCTCCTATTTAAAAAAAATTCATAATATGATACATTACATAAAACATTTACCCGGTTATTGTGCGTAAACCATTTAAACTAATCACTACAGCAAAGTCGAAATCGAACAACAAATCCAGCTGATAGCTTCAATTATTCACAATTTTCCATGTTTAACATTAGCAGAATTTTCTCGTCCAACCCATTTAAATTTATTTCGATATTTCTTACACTTGTAAGAAGACTAACATTTGAATAAAATAAAAATAATAATAATGTTTATAGAATTCAAATGACTTGTGAACAGAGAAAGCTAATTAAGCCTGAAAAGCATTTCCAGAACAACATTTTGCTAAACGGCTTAAATAAATTCCATGTGTAAATACAACATTAGCCTTCTTAGCCAACATTGGCTAATTTTTAGCATTTCATGTGTATTTAATAATGCGAAAATTTCAGCGATACAGACTTTTAATGCACGCTTCAATAAAATGGCAGCAAAATGGAGGAAATCCTATAAAATAGAATAATTAATTATGATGATAAGTCATTTGACTTAATCTTGACTTGATTTATATGTGAAAATGAAAGATAATTTTCTTGGTGAATTATCGTGAACAGTCCACTTCAGACAGATTTAATCTTCTAATAATTTCAACATAATTATTATGCAGCTTAAGTTCAATATGTGTTTTACAAATGAGCGCTAGCGTTGGTAGTCATGTCGCACACGGTACATGTTACCGTCACGACTAGCTTTCAATTTAAAACCCGTATTGCTATCTAGATTCGGAGCCTTCCTATTACTCTTTGGCTTAGTTTGGTTAGCTCAATGAGCCTACCCTGTTACCATTTTATTCGGGAAATGGGACCCTGCACGGATCTCTGACAAGCATATAGATGTTTGAACGAGCTACGCCCGCTTCGTGGCGGCCCACAGCCTCCACAAAGCCAACCTCAATATTACCACGATGGGCTTTGTCAAAAGTGCTGATTCCGTGGTACCAAATTAAGACTTTGGTCGGATCTCGTGACTCATGATGCCCCCTGATGGCCGGCATCTCCAACAACCATCTCATGAGCCACTCCAAGTTGAGCAGGTGCTTCTCGGGATTGGTTGCCCCCATTATGCAGTTTAAGTGTGAAATATTCAGTTAAACAAAAATAACAAGTAGGAAGTTACTTCGAGACGGTCAAAATAACTTTCTGTACAATTTGAAATATTCGCCTTAAATAGTAAACTTATATATTTATTGGATTGGGAAGTATTTTCTGAATTATTTTGTTCCATTGAAATATCTCAAAAATTGAGACCCGTACGGTATTAACAGATGTATAAGGTTAGATATCAGATGGACAGACGGACAAGTAGGCATATAAGCTTAAATCGAATTAGAAAGTAATTTTGAGTTGGTCGGTATAATGGTCATATCTTTTTGGTATTACAAAGATCTGCACAAACTTATAATAATCTGCAATCCAAATGGTGTAGAGTGCAATGATATATTTATATAGTTATTATTGCTGCTCTGTCTCCTTTTTCTGTTAATATGTTTTATTTTTTACCACTTGTCACAGATAATGCATTCTTACCAAATTAACTAAGACAGTGAAGGCTGGAAAAGTGAGAGGAAGAGAGAGTGCAAAAGATCAGAAAGAAGAAGATAAGAATCTCCTTTCTTTAGTCTTATTTATAGCAAAGGAAGTCACAACATAATGCATGAACTTTTTACAACTGTTCTCTCCAAACGTGATTTGTCTCGTGCTGGTGATTTATTTTCCGTTCCTGATAATGAAATTGTTGATGATATTATTGATGTAGTAAGTTATATGCCTAACGTTCATTTCCCCTTTATATTTCACTATACAAATACTAAATATTTCAATTATTCTCAATAAGATTAGCCTTCTATTTATTAATTACAGATTACGGAAATCAATTCAATCATATCGCCAATAGATTACGTAAAAAATAATAATGATCAATCGGTTGTGGAAATATGCGTGACACGAGTGCTATCGTGTATACGTGAGACTAAATCAGCTGAACGTTATTATCCGGCATTAATAGAGTTATTGAAAACCTGCTTATTATGGAATCTCCAGTCCAATATTACAACAAAAGAAGATCCTCCTCATGCTAAAATTGCTGCTGATATTATATCTAGCATATTTCTCGTAAGTATAGAAAATTATGCTGTATCAGACATAAGTTCTCGCGTGGATTAACTACAAAACGTACAACGGATTATCATTTACCTTAACAACTTTGTTTCCTACATAAAATTTACTTTCAATTTATTTAAATTCATTTTGATTTATTGTTACAGAATTATGATAAGAGGGAAATTATGAAATTAGCTCTACCAGTTGCTGTACAATTTTTACCGAAAGGTAATCGGGAATTATCACGTAATTTGGCCAGCTATTTATCATTAGCAGCCATTGATTATGCCTATTTATTAAGTCCTCATATGGGTTCTATAATTAATTCAATTTTAACTGGTAATTATGGCTTATTGGGCGTCCTACCGCAAATTTATGAAATCGCTCCAGAAACGGTAGCACCGCATGCACCACAACTAGTAAGGCTTTTACCAGAATGTGGTTCACAAGAACGTTTGGCTGTTTTCCAATTATACCTGTTAGTAGCTCAACGAACACCGCTTGTTTTGGAGTCTTGTATTTTACCACTATGTGAATTCCTGTACGATAGTGAAACAGCTAGTACCACGATGCAAATATTGTTGAAATTAGCCGAACAGAGGCCATTATTGGTAGCTAAAAATTTTGACAAAATACGCTTGGCCACTAAAACTAATCCAAATATAATAGCGTTGGCTTGCCAAGTTTTAGCCACGGCTGGTTGTACAAATAAAGAAAACGCTCAATTCGCTTTGGATTTTGTTTTAGAACAGTTACCAATGGCTGACAGAACATCACAAGCTATTCTATTACAAGAGGCTACAATGTTATGTTCATCATTTCCAGTTCTATTCACAGATAAAGTGTTGGCATGTGTTAGGAAAAAGAACGCTTTAAGGTTAATATTTCTAACCATGTAAATGCAAAATATAATTTTAAGCAAGTAATTCCTGTAATTCCTTTGTAATTTAGCCATCAAAAACTTTCTACTTCTGCTGGCAGTGTGGAAGGTAGGAATATAGTAGCAGTAGCCATAGATGATGTTAATGGAATAGAAAATGCGAGAAATGCAGGTAGAAGTGGAAATTTTCATAAAACATCCGGTGGTGTAACAATAGTCAATTTGAATAGTTCTGTAGATCGGCCATGTCATATTAAATCACCAAAAGCACCACTACCAACTAATTTAGTTACAACGATTGTTAATACATCTCCTTCAATAACCAATATTCCATTGGGTAATAACACCTCACTTCATCACCATCATCATCATCATCGTCAGCCTTCTCCAATTATAAATTCAAGTACAACCACTGTTTCAGTCTCATCGGCCATAACTACTCATTCCACTATGGGTCGCATACATAAAAATAAACAAAGTCGCAGTAGTCCTAACAGTCCCAAGGAGCCACAGCGCAAATGCGTAACACCAGGAAATATTCGAACTTGTAAGTGCGCAACAAGTGTCTTTGAAAATATAAGTTTTTTAAAAGCAGAAAAACATTTAAATATGAGAATATTTATTTAGCAGCCATTCCTAATAATCAGTCTCAAAATACGGCACAAAATATAACGGGGACAGTACCACCAACACCACCTCACACTGGATATACTAGACGTGTAAAATTAGGCGATTCACGAAGTACAGGACGTTTACATCCTTCCGGAAATACTCATCGAAGTATGACACGTTTAAATGTTGCAAGCGGTTCGGTAGGTGGTTTACATAAAAGCATGACCCGTCTAAGCTCGTCACAACAAATCAATCAAAATGGTTTATTAATCGGATCTGGGTCGAGTACGGCCAATAATTCGAATTCAAGTAGTAATGTGGTAGCGACCACGACGAATATTTTATCTAAAACTGCTACAGCGATGCCAACAGTACCCGGTTATGTAACACCAGTGCCACCGCTTAGTAATAATGTTATTATAACGGGCCATAATCGTTGGGGTATCCCTTCTACTCAAATCACTTGTGGTGGAGTAACAGTAACAACATCGCCAAGTAAAATTAGACCTCAATCCCAAGGACCCACAACTTTATTAAATGCGAGCAGCGCCTTACTCAAATATAGTGCTGATCCATTAAATCAGTCTATTGGCTCTATGACAGCGACATGTGGCACCAATTGCAATAGTGCTTTAGTTTCCGTTCATCATGTTTCACCAGCATTACCATCTCATCAAAACAGTGCAATTCAAAAATCTGTGATGAAATTACCTATCAACGGCAATGTACGATATTTTTACTTTTTACTTTATTTACTTTTTTTTTCAATGCAGATATTTTGTTCTTCATTAGTAAATATTTTCGCTTTATCTAGAATGAACACGAAGTGATTGTATCGGGGCCCACAACGAATGTCACACCACGCCGTACTGATAATACTAGCCGCACTTTATTAAATGCTAACAACAGCACCCATAATGACAATAATAAAAACAATAGCAGTAATATATTGGATCAGCGTATGAGTACTTTCGAGCCATATCAAATAATGCGCGATCCTGTTCAACAATTCTGTGAAAAGCATTTTTTATCTGTTCGCTCTTATATGGATGAAGTATCAAAAATGTTACCGCCACCCACTCGTTGCAGTATAGAAGGTAAATTCATTTAATTGATTTGTTAAACGTTTGTTATACCAATTCATTAATTTTAATGGAATTTACTTAATTTTATAATTATTCCTGACTTAATTAATAATTGAACATGACCACAGTATCCAATGAGTTTACAGAGAGACGCTCCAAAAAAGTTGCGAAACTACATTTCGCTTGCCAAATACGTGGCCCTCATTGTTTATACTCAAAGACATGTTTCACCATGCGTACGCGCAATCCAAAAATTTGGATTCATTTAATGTTTTTAGATTTTCAAGTTAGGCATTACGTAAGTATTGTCAAATTCACCATCATGAATTGTAATTCATAAAAAACTAATAATACTAGATAATAGAATTGATCGTGTCTTGTTTAGGTTAAAGAAAAATGTGTACTAAGTACACGTGAGCCAGGCATAAGTAATTTAAAAAATATTTGGCAAATTTTGAAATGTGAAAATCGCAGCTTTACAGAGTTGGTAACAAGTCAATTTCCTAATTTGAAGGTAAGTACAAATCATGTAAAATGGTAAGATATTAGAGTGATATGCTCGAAATAATAATATCAGATAATTAAAAAGTATTGCTTTGCAATAATTTAATAGTCATAAATCTAATCTTATTTCATTTCGTTAAAGGACCGTGAAATATTGGTTAATGAGTTACGTCATTCGGGATTTTTGGATGTTTTCGAAGTATCCAAAACGGATAAAACGAATCCTAATTGTAATGAATTTGAATATCAGTGGGGTTGCTTTCTATGTAATCATCCAGATAAAGCAGTCGGTTTCTTAAATGGCAGCAATCAGCCCATGATTGAGGGTCAATTGAAGGAGAAAAAAGGCAAATGGCGTTTATTTCGACGTTGGCGTACACGTTATTTTACTTTATCCGGAGCTCATTTATCCTGTAAAGGATCTGTAAGTTTAGCGGGCAATCCACTACTTATGGTAAAATGCATTTTTAATTCGATTTACATATTTCGTTATTCTTCTTGTTTATCATAGAGTGGCGGTGAGAGCATCGATATAAATCAGATACGTTCGGTAAAAGTGTCAAGAGGTGCCCGAAACATACCAAAAGCATTTGAAATTTTTACAGCAGATCAAACATTAATACTCAAACCAAAAGATGGTAAAAATGCTGAGGAATGGGTCCAATGTTTAAGTATAGTAGTAGCACACTCTCAAGCTCGCGATAATCCAAATACAAGAACGAATAGTTTACCAGCACGCACAATGAGTAAACCATCATTTTGAGATTCTCTTTATCCTTGTACTGTTTATTTTAATTGTTCATTAGCTGTAATCATTTATTCAATTAAGTACACTTACTTTAGAAATATCATTGGCTAAGAATTTGTATTTCTTATACCTACAAATCGGAAATTAGAGTTATATTTATTTGCATATGTACGCTAACTCAACAGACTTAAATACCTTCTAAATACATAAAATACTTAATTTCTTAATATTATTAATTTCTCAGTTGAAATTGAATTTTCATATGATTATTCAGGCAATTAGTCTACACTACACTACCTACCCCAAAGTGAATTAAATCGAGAACGCCTATTAAAAATTGCACAATATTAAAATTTCTTTTTTTCGTTCTTTTATATCTTTTTAAGAGATTAAAGTTAAGACACAACAAATGTGTACTTTTCTTAATTTTACATTCCTTCCATGATAATTATCCGTCAATTAAGTTACTAGTAACCGATTAACTCTTATCGAAAATACACAAATTCAAATTGATTAATGCATACAAATTGGACATGCCTAACAGGTATGATACAATATCTCGTTTGGGCCAAACACAATGAATTTACTTGTTTTTTTATTTTAATTTTTTTTAATTGCTTTTTGTTTCCGTGACGCCTAATGCCTAATCCTTGTTATAATTTTTAGTATATATATAAATATGTATGTATATATTTATAACAGTAAATAAATAACACATATAGGCATCTAATCAATTAATCTAATCACTATTTCACAACTGAATACATAATAAAGATTGTTCTGGAAACACAAAGAGCAAATATTACAAGACAGCAAATTTAACAGTTTGCACTGTAATGGTAAACAAATTATTTCGCAATGCTAAAGCGAGTTCAATTGTTTTTTTTTAATGTTGTTATTTTTTCTTCTCTGTTCGTTTTTTCTTGTTTTTTTCCTGGGTTTATATATAATTTTTATTAGAAACTTTAAATAGTTATATAAAATATATTACAACATGAAATGTGACGTAACATGAAAATGTAACAGTAAGCTAAACGTAAGCAAGAAAATCATATTTGGCTGAAGCCAAGTCTTGAATACCCCTTAGCCAAGTATAACAATGCGGTTGGCCAATCATTTCTAAAAAAGAGGATAAACAAAGCAGCATCTTATCCTAAATAAACAAGATTGCATCTAGCATAAGAAAATGGCAAGATATATAAAGTTTTGCCATTAATTATCAGCTACACAGTACATCTACATCATAAAGGATTTTAATTATGAAAGTTTTTAACTATTTACATATTATACAGTTTATGCATAACTATTAATATATTTTTTTATACATATTTATACTTTAGAGTATATTTTACACCACAACTTTTTTATTTAGAAAACAGATCATGTGCTTTAATTGATTTGTTTTACTTTCAATATCAATCGATATATATGAGTTTATGCAATTTATGCATTAGATGTAATTTTTTTTATATTTGTTTACAGTAGAATATTTGTTAACAGAGAAATAAATAAACATGTCTAAATAAATTTATATATTTCTAGATTTTCTTATTTCTAAGAATATATACATTTTATTGGATTCCCAAGTTTTCTGCCGTACATTTTTGTATGGTGGGTATAAAAACAATGCAAAAGAAGATTAATATTTGGTACACGATTTCTTTTTTTTTTTCTTACAAATTTTTTACAATATTTCCATATTTTATACATAACAAAAACAATTAACATTAAACTTAAAACCTAAGTGATGATTGCATATGCATTTTGTATTAACGACTGAAGGATACATTTGATGCCTTTCATATATGACAGATTTATCAATATAATAAAAGCAATTGGACAAGTCGATAAATATTATCTTTTCATCGAATGTATAAACATAGCGAACGATGTAAATATGTATATGGCACCAGATATTGAGGATAATAAACGGTACCTCTCTTCAGATAATATATTTGGCCTTAGTATCCAATCGAAACTGCGCTCTACAGCCTTCTTCCATTTACCATAACGAATTTGACGTTCTTCTCTTGTACTCGTTGGTAAAAATGCATCATAAGATACGTTATCATAGTGACGCTTTTGGGGATCAAATTTACAGAGATCAATACCAGAAGCTTGAGCAGCGCACATGGAAGCCCCAAATGCTGTTGTATCCATATTTTGTGAACGATATACAGACACTCCAGCTGTATCGGCTTGTAATTGCATTAATAAATCATTCGTTGATAATTGACCATCTGCATATAATTTACGCGATTTGAGGCCAGCCTCGTTATACATACATTCGAGAATATCACGTGTTTGGAAACATATCGATTCTAAAGCTGCCCGCACCACATGATATTTAGTAGAGAATTGCGTTAAACCAATAATAATACCACGCGCTTCTTTTCGCCAATATGGCGCGTAAAGGCCAGTAAAAGCTGGTACAAAATAAACGTCCCCAGTATTTGATACATTTTCGGCGAATTTTTGAGCATCATTCGGAGTAGGTAATATGCGCACTTTATTTGTTAACCATTCCAAAGCGTGACCGGCAACTGCTACGGCCCCCTCTAAAGCATAAACCGGTCGAACATCCGTTCCCAGTTTATATGCGACAGTTGTCAATAAACCCGAACGAGATATGATTCTTTTATGACCGGTATTACATAATAGGAAACATCCCGAACGGTATGTATTTTTCGTTTGTCCAGCCTTTATACACATTTGACCCAATAGAGACGCTTGTTGATTACCTAAAATGCCACTTATTGGTTTACCAAGTAATGCACAACGTTCATCGGTAATTTTGCCATAAATCTCTGAGCTGCTACGTATATCTGGCAGAGTACTATCACTTATTCCAAATGTTTTCAATAATAATGGATCCCATTTTAATGTATCAATATTCATTAGCATGGTGCGTGATGCATTTGTTACATCAGTTATATGTAACGAACCTTTGGTTAAATTCCAAACAAGCCAACTGTCTATGGTACCAAAATTACATCGTTTCCGTCTGTATGCCTGCTTCACTTCTGGTATATTGTCTTTTAGCCAACGCATTTTTGCGGCGGAAAAGTACGGTGATATTGGTAAGCCACAAACATTTTTAAAATAATCTTTATTTTTAAATGGTATGCGTGCCAAAATTTTATCTATCACCGTTGAGGTACGAATATCATTCCAGGCAATTGCATTATATAATGGTTGACCTGTTAATGAGTCCCATGCAACAGCTGTTTCACGTTGATTAGTGATGCCCACAGTGACTATATCATCTTTAATAAAACCTAATTCTGGTAATTTAGCTACAACAACATCAATGCAACGGTACATATTCTTTATAATTGACATGGGATCCTGTTCGAACCAACCATCTTTTGGACTAATTATTGTTGTTTCAATATGATGAGAAGCAATTACTTTAAAGTCCGGTGTTGTATAAATTGAAAAACCAATCATATTTGTACCATCATCGATAACAGCCACCAATCTTCGAGGTAAATGAGATAATTTTTTTTGCTCAGCTTTTTCTCTAAATGGTAATTCAGCACTGGAGCCAGGCATTGTTTTTGTTTCTGCCATAATGCCATTCAAATTATTATTGCAATCGGAATTTTCCACAAATGTATACGATTCATTAAGTGTTTCTACAAAGAAGATCCAAGAAACATTATATGATCTCAGAACATAAAATAAAATAAAATAAAATGAAATTGAACAGACTGATAAGAATAAGGCATAAGAAAAGAAAGAAAATATTCCAAATTATTTATTAAATAAATAAAATGAAACTTTGTGTACCAAGAGAAGGTGCAAATCCCGAACTCATGTATTGAGAAAAATATTTTTATTGAATTCCCTAACAAGTTAATAGATAACATTAAATTTAATTAGTCATATTTATATAAAAAGTAATCACTTAAATAGATAGACCTTCCCTTCCATCTCATTTCAAATGGCATAAATACATTTACTCGACTTACTTAAGCGCATAAAATATTTGTAGTATCGAGAAGAGTTGACAATATTTTACCAACAATATTTTATCATGCCAATCGTTCCACAATCATTTTTATTTATTTATTTATTTATTTATTTATTTATTTATAAATGAATGTACCTGAACTTATAAGCTAAAACTTTTGATTAGGTGGGTAAGAAAATGTAAAATAAAAATAATCAGAACAATAATAACAATGAGAGCAATAACGGTAAAAATAAAAGAAAAAAATAATAGAAAAGAAACAACAAACAAATAAAATAAATAAATCAATAAAAAGAAAAGAAATATTTTAAAACTTCCTTCTTGAATAATTTGGTGTCGGTTAAATTGTGTTAATTTTTTGAATCAATTTAAGCACGCCCTGTTTGTCTATCTATTTGCTGGCCTGTTGTTTGTCCATAAAAATTTATTATCTAAAAGTTGCAATTATTGAGATAATTTAAGGAAATGTTGTATATAAATGGTATTATATTGAAAGTGCTTAAAAACAGGCCATTTGTTTCAAATCGGTACATTTGTTGGATGCCGTTCCATACAACAACTTTTACAATTTTGTTATGTAGATTTTTTTTACTTCGCTGCATTTTTAACTAAAATTCTTGATTTTGTATTCACATCAAGGCCAGTGTTGTAGAGTACTTAAGAATTGGCTCTGACCGATTAGTGTACTCTGGCGATTGTCTGCTTTCCTAAGTAACTTTTTTATAAAATAAGTGAACCAGCAGATAACTTCATTTTTGAGACTGCCTACCAAATGAAAGATTTTGCTTTTGTGTTAATTTATCAAAATCTAAAATATTTAAGATATTAGAATAGCAATTCCAATTTACCGTGGTTGGGCGTATGTGTATGCGTATGTATGTAAGCAAAAATATAATCAAGCGTAACTGAGGGTGTCTGTCCATTTATTAATGAATAACAAAAGCAAGTGTGCCAGACTTCACCCCTGATTTATTCTCTGTTGAAATGCTTTCAATTGAAATTCAACAATTACATTGAAATTGCTTAATAACTGTAAATATTTGTCGAGTAGAATTGAATTCGATAAGAGTGACATTGATTTTCAATATTTATCACTTTTATAAATAATATTATCAATATTACGGTTACAATAAAACGTTACAGGCTTTAATAACAATTTTTTTTGCGGTTCGTTTCTTTTTTTACTTCTCTTTCTTCGCAACTTTCTTCATTTCAGTTATAAGTATACGTGTTTATTTCATTTTATTTCATTATATTCTTTTATTATTTACATATTTTTGTTTGTTGATTTACTTTTAATTGTAATAACATTTTTCATCAGTGCATTCATTCAATGTACATAAAATTTATAAAAACAACAGAAGGGAAGCTATAAATACTATTTGTCAGTAAATTAGTCCCGACTAAATTGAAAAATTGCAAAAATTTGAAAATTAAAACTTTTGGTAAGAACAAGAAACAAGTTAGAAATTCAAAAATAACAATGGAATTCGAAAAACTCCAAGAATATAAACTGTGAAAATGTTAATGCTTTTTAATGCTTCTTCTTCCCTTTCATTATCACTCTCACTCTCTCTGTCACTCTCTTTCTCTCTTTGTATAGCTCACAATAGCAACAAACAGTAACAATAATAAAAAAAATTGATAAAAAAAAGCACTAAGTACATGAACGACTTTTTCCCTCTCTTTGAAACTCCGACTCTACTTAAAAAAAAGCAAAATAAAGCAAAACAAAAAAAAATTTTAATGAAACTTATTCAAATGCTCATTAACGAAATAAATGCGTATATGTATATGTATATAGATATGTGTGCGCGTATGCATATTTGAAAAACTTGAAGGCAGACAAATGGACAGACAGGCTGATAAGCAAACAGACAATAGATAACAAACAAAAACGAAAAAACAGAGAAACACCGAAACATTTTTATTGACATATTGCAAAAATTATTATTAACAAGTATTATTAATTTGACAATTATTATGCATATATGTGTGTATATATCTGTGTTCATATTTCTATAAACGAACCGGTACCAATTAGTATTGTACACAAAAAAGCAATTTATGATAAGTGCAAAACAAGAAAGAAAATTTTAATAAGAGAAAGAATTATAGTAAATAAATTTTTTGCATAAATATTTAATAAACGCATACACATGTAAATGTATATGAGAGAGTTTAGGTGCAGTATGGTGGTAAAATAACATTTGCTCACATTTTTCCTTTTTTTTTTGTATCCACCAACAAGAGATAGGTCGTTATATAAATTTTGTCAAAATATTTGTAACATTCAGATGAATGACTCTGCCAGTATATAAAATTCCGTGGATGCCGTTCGATAGTCAATTAATAAATGATATTTATTTGTCTCAATAACATTTTGTTAGTTGCCACAAAAAAGCAATGTTAGTTTTTTAAAAGATTTAATTTGACCGCTTTGTGGAAGAGAGTTCATAAATCGATCATATTTGATAAAACAAATTTATTTGCTTTGCAGAGTTATCTTATAAAGGATATTCTAAAATTTCATCAAATAATGCAGTCTTTAGTTTGTTAAAAAGGACTCCCCGAATGGGCACATATCAGAAAGGGAGAAAAAAGCATGAATCGAATAAAAGCCCTGAGTCACTTTATGAATGACTGTTACTTCCGTGTTTATTTACATTGAAAATAGTTTAAATTTTTACAATTAAAAGTGTGGCAGTAATTTCAGAAGTCATTTAATTAGACTGTATCACTTATTGAAATGTAATTTATTAAGCGAATGGCATTTTAATTATAATTGATGTTTTTCAATTTTACATTTACATTTATACATTTTTTTATTTTTAATTGATTTGCATTTCCATATAAACGAATAAAATTACTACTAGAATATTTTATAGCACTAGTCAATTAATGATAATAGTTATGGTAGTGGTAAACATTATAATAATAATAACACTAACAGCAATAATGTAATGACAGAACATTGGCAACAACAATAATGTAAAAGGCGATTCTTTGATTCTCTCTCACATGTATTTATTTATTTATTTATTTTATACACATAACTGCTCACCCATTTTAAATAGATGATGATGACGTTTTCTTATTTATTTTTCCCGTTTTTTTTCCTTTTTTTAATGTTATTTTTAAACAATCAGAAATAAATTCAGATATATTTTTTTTGTTAATTTATTTCAATTGTCCTTATTTGACAATAATTTCTTTATTCAAAATTTATTAACAAGTAAATCGCTTGCTATTAAATAAGCAACTAAACAGTTAAACTAAATTTAAAAAAAGAGACATAATAACGGAGTAGTGTACATAAAACGAAGTAACGATGTGTTAAAAAGAATAACCCGAAGAGAACAGAACGATAGAAACGTTAGCGCGTGAGAAAGACAGAGAGAGGCAGAGAGAGAGAAGATGAAATATGAAAGTTGTTCAAAGTTCAAAATATATACAAAACAGAGAATGTTTTTCTCTTTTATTTATGATAAAGCAAATAATTTCATTTACGCTCATCCCAACGAACTAAGTTAAATAGAGTATAAAAACAAAAACAAAAGCTAAAGCAAAGGTAAATCAAAAAGACAAATCATTACAAAAGAGCAAGTTAAAAAAAAAAGTCCTTTTATTTAATAAAATGCAACATTTTTTTGCCCCCAAAAGTTTATACATTCAAATATTTGAAATCATTCTATACATTTTCTCAACACACATAGCAAACATACAAATCTTATTCATAAGATTTAAGCGTTGATTTGTATAATACACTCTCAGGACACAATAGAATCGTATGTTATTATTTTATGTCTACATTTACATTTACATTTATTTTATCACAAGTTTCTTATATAACACACATGCACACATGATGTTGTACACATCATTCTTAGTTTTATGTATTTATTCACATTGCGTATTTATCAATGACGAGCCCTCTCTCTTTAATTTAATCACATCTGATTGGCGAAATAATATAAATGAATTATAAAAAAAAAAAAAAGAAAACAAAAATCGTTTATATTGAATTCCAATATTTATGCAACTCAACATGTATTTGACAATATTTATATATATGTAGAACACTTGGAAAACATGAAAGTTGTTCAAAGTTCAAAATAATTTGTAGATGATCTAAGATGTATCCAAGTTTTAGATTAAATTTGGTAACATTTTCTATTCAAAGATTTGAATCTTCAGTCCACTACAGCACTTTTCACTCATAATATGAATAGAATTAAGAAAATATAAGTAAGATGAAATATATGAAAAAAAAAATCCCCAATTTTAGATCAATTTTTTTATAAAAAAAATTTCGTAGAACAAAATATTCTAAATAAAATTAATAAAGTGAGTAAAAATGTATAAAATTTAAATCCCTCCCATGTGTATTAAACTTTTAAATTTTCTTTAATGTAATTTACTTCCTTAACTTTTGTTTCAATTATTTTGATTTTTGACTAATACTAGGCAAATTCATGATGAGTGTTTAATTGTCGTATCTTTCCATTACCATAAAACTGCTTTTAGTGTAGTTAATATACAAACGTAGGCGACTACATTTGACACGTTTGACATTTGAAATCGCTTAAAATTTAGACATATCATCTATTAAGGATGCTCGTAATTTTGTTGTTATCATATCTGGTTGTGTTTTATTTAATTTAAATATATTTTCAATGACTGAAATCTCTGTTGCAGTCGTCCGCATGCCCACAAATGATATCCAATCGTTTACAACTATGCCAGCTGCTAAAACGTCACTACCACGATTAACTGTACCGGCTGTCAAAGGTAATTGTAATAATGACGATAATTCATTTAATTCCTGTGTACTAGTTTGTGGATGTACGATGCCACCTTGATTGTTCAGTACAGTGTATGAACCGACTAAACTATTATTGGCTATTGTGTGACGGAATACTTCAACATTTAATACATCACCCAAAATTTCTTCAGTTTCTTTCTCTAAATCAGGATGAACTAATGCCACATAATCGTTACAAGCAATTACATTACCTAAAGCTGAGAAACATTCTGTGATACGTTGAACTTTAATTGTATCTGGTAGACTATTACACAAATGTTGAAATTCTTCATCTGTGGTTGATTCCGGTACTAATAAACCATAACGATTACCAACTGTTAGACGTCCAATGATACGACAATCACCGATACTGGCATGAATTACCGGTATCGTTTCATCTAATTCGGATTCAAATGCACTGGAAAATGTTTTTGTGCTACCTAAAGCCACCAGACAATAGGAATTTGTTAATTTACTGAATACACCGATATCGTCATTATTCTCAAATTGTACACGCAAAGCCATTACACAAATATTTTTACTTTATCAATTAGAATTATAAAAAAGTTGAAGTTTTTCTGTTTTGTCAAAATAAACGTTTTTCTCAAATCTTCATTTAAATGATATTTACACTAAATTTATACTAAATTTGATAATCGTGATACATTATTACAATTAATAATGATAATGATTTTATGAGAAATTGTATGGCTTATTGAGCATCTTAATCATAAAGTAAAATTTTATTTTTACTAATTTTTCTAACTTTAATTACTTTTCAAATTCTTACTTTATTTTTATTCCTTATTTTCTGCTTATATTTGACGTTTGGAGTCAACAAAAACAGAAAAAGAGAGGAGAGAGAGAAATATATATATATTATATACATAGAACTCATTCAGTTATGAGTGTGTTGCATATGTATAAATAAATGAAAAGAGGGAAATAAATGAGAGGGGAAATTTCGATATAAATCAAATAAATAATGAATAGCACAAAAGTGTGTCTGTTTTGTCTTTTATTATTGAAACATAATAAGCAACTAAATGCATGAGATTTCCTCATAAAACCAGTTATGCTCTCAATGAACTTTGGTATTTTATTTATTCAATAATAACAAAAATATGGCAAGATATAAAAACAAAATCAAAATTACACAATTTTAAATGTTTACACATTCTCTTAGTCACTTAATTAATTATCTTACGTATTAGTCAAGTACTTATTTATTTTATATTTTTTACAAAATTCCTTTTAGTTGTTTACTTGTGGTTTCTTTATATATTTATCTATTTTCTTTTTTCCTTTGTGATTGATTGTTTTTGTATGTACATTGCATATCAGAGACGAGCCCACTTTTTCTGCTCTCTTTTCATTTCATTTTTTTACATTACTCTCTCTCTCTCTATTAGCAGTTCTCCGTTATGAATAGATTTCATTATTTCGTTTATTTTTATTGTAATATGGCACAGTAATTTGCGGCATTTGCCTTTTTTATATTAAAATATATGTACACATATATATACAATTTCTAAAATATAATTTTGAACTATTATTAATTGGAATTATTATCATAATTCTTATTTTTAAATTATGCCATATTTGTATAGTTTTGCATTATTAGAAAAAGTTGCACGAAAATAGAATTTTATGCTTGTTCACACATTGTTTTATACTTTATTCTTTCAAGTTAATCTTAACAACTGTAAGAACTGTAGTAACTAGTGAAAAGTACACATTGTGTAATGCAGGCATTATCTCGAATAAATTAGTTCACTCGCTACATTTTTTAACATAGACAGCGTTGCTCTAATTTTGCCAAAATGGCTTATTAAATGTTACTAATGTAATGTTATTTGAAGAAACCACGCCTCATTCAATATATAAAGAGTTGTTCTAACAACATTTTTCCACAAATGGCATTTTATTAATAGCAAAATAATGATAATTATGAATCTAGTCTAAGAAAAAAACTGTACATTGCAGAAAATCCTTAAAATAAAGTGATATTAAATTAATAAAAGCTTTTAAATCCATATTTAAAATTTACAAAAATATATGTTGCTTTTACTATAAATTTATAATAATTGATCACTTTATTATTAAACTCGGTAAATTAAAAGCAAAAATCTCAAAAAGCACATTTCCGTCTTAACACTGAATGCCCTTTGAAATGTTCCCCACAAATAGAACGCTTAGTAATCAATTTTTCATATTTATTTTCAGAAAAAATTTTATACCAAACTGTTTTTCATATAATTTATTTACGGTTTTGATTAACTGATTCTCACAATTGACACAGTTGATAAATAAAGTATGTCCCACTATATATGTTATTATTATTATATATATTAAGTACTATAATTTGCAACCTTCTGTAATTGATATTTAAATAACATAAATTTCGAGGTCTAGTCGTGCAAACTTGTTTGATGGCGTACACGTACAAAATGCTTTTAAAACACAACTTCAATACATTCAATTTTCTATTATTTATTTGAACTATATGTAAGTATGTTATTTATACAAATGCATTTTATAATATTTCTTACTAGATTGTATTACAAGGTCTTAAGTTGCATGCCATAATAAAATAGTTCAAACATTTCTCTCCGAATAAACTTAAAATTTTATACGACTGTACCTTAAAACTTTACACATTATAAGTTCGCTAGTTAAAATTATTGTTATGAGCTCGTTCTTTAATTCGTTAAATTTAGTTGTGCGAGATATTTTGTTGAAGGAGTGTTTAGTCGGGTAATGCATTAAATTTATTTGTAATAAATACTTGTGATTGAAATTTTATATTAAAAAATAAAATGCGCTTTTTAAGAAATATAAGCCATGCATAAAATTATTTATCCAGAAAACAAAAATACGAATTAATTCAATCGTTATTATTAATTATATTCATTTATCATTTTACGTAGTGTGACAAATTCATTTAAATGCATTAAGTGTTTGTATAAAAAGGTTACAACAAATCATTTTAATTAGATAAAATATTAATAAATATGTTTACGAAATTCGTGTCTCTGTGAACACGAAACAAAGAATCAGAACAGATCTACTCGTTTTTTTGTATTAGATTTTATCTTAATGATTAATAAAAACTAAAATCAATAGCACAAAAGAAAAAAGTAAAAGCCAAGTTAATTATGTGTTAATTATTACTTTACATACATTATATATATAAAATAATGTATAATGTTTGTTAAAGAAACATACACTTTTAGAATTAATTAGTTTTTTCTCAACTACTGCGTCAATGAGAATTTCTTTTTAAAGAAAAATATATAAATTTATTGAGTGCTAATCAAGGTGAGAATTTTCGTATAAATACATAGAAATGTAAATGTGTGTGCAATTTTTCTTCTTCGTATTGGAATTTTTTTCTTTCGCTTTTATATCAAATTTCTTTGCTTGGATATGCTTAATTATGTGTTTATGTCTCGTTTACTTTTTTCCAATTGCATTTCATTTAATAAATAAATAAATAATAAATATTTTATGTAAATAGAAATATAAAAGAATAAAAAGTTTTTGGTGGCAGATACTCCTTGCTCTTTCTATAAAAATTTCCAGAAACATTTATGATTAAAATTAAATATAAAAATAATGGAGAAATTTTCATGTAATCTGACGAATGCAATAAATATGAAAAAAAATAAAATAAAAAGAAAGACAAAAACAAAATGCAGTTATTCAGCTTTCTTATTCTTCTATCTTTGTCTAATTTTCTCATATAAAGTGTTGATGGCAATTTCATTTATCATCTTTTTTTTTGTATAGCGAGCGTATAAAAAATATACAATTTATTTATTTATATTCATTAGTTACATAATAATCTCAAACAATTAATGCGGAGAAAAATAAAATAAAATATTTAAATTATTTTTTGGTCGCTCTTTTTTAATTTGTACGAATTTTATACAGAGTCTTTATTTTACAATAACAGAATTTGTGTTTATAAGATTTCTTTGAAAGTGTAAAAAGCGAAAGAGGATTTATGTTACACTGTATGACTGTCTGTCATTAACAGAATCATCATCTTGAATTTTACAACTAAAAGTAGTTAGTTAGTCATCATACAAAATGCATCCAAGCATTTTAAAGATACAAAAATATTTCCACGTTATTTTAAGTAGTGAGCTTTACATATTTTGCATGCCGTTAAAAAGTGCGTTTGTTTTAATGCATCAAGTGCTTTGTGTGCTAATTTCAAAAGAAAAATTATACGCATCTGTGATTAAAGTAATTGAATAAATTGACAAGCGTAATTATTTCATTTATGTTCCGTTGTGTACAAAAAAATAAAAATAAAAAAAAAATCATAATAGAAAGTAACAAGGAACTAAACGAAACTTCATCCACTATTTATTTAGTAATTTTTATTTTAAACGGAAACTAATGAAAACAGAAAATTTCTTTAGAATTCGTCTAATTCGAATAACAAGTACAAATGTTTCCTCAATTGAAATTGATAAAGAAAATGCAAGAGTGCAGTCGAATAGTCATTCGATATTGTGATATATGGGAAAACTAATCGAAAAAAAAATTTGTTTCATTAAAAAACGGCAACAACAAGTTACATTTTTTTATTTGCATTCATTTAGATAACAAATGGAGGAGTAGTCATAGAGCAAGCGATTAAGGAGCAAGAAATTAAAAAAAAAAATTGAGATAGTGTGATGTTCAATAAGTTTGCGTAACAACAATTATTTTATAATTGTTAATGCTTCATTTTTAAAAATGTCTGACAAAACTGCTTCTGATTTCTTTGTTTGATTTTTAAGTGATTGTTGCTACTTCCCATTAGTAAGAAGTTTACACATTATAGTCAATTATGGCCGACTATTTAATGCACTACACCAAATTTTTAAAGCGCAATATGCAGAATTGTTAGTTTTTCCATATAAAAACTCTTTGCAATATAAATTGGTGGATGGGGCTTGTTCTTAATTAATAATCTATTCCTGGGGAAGGGGGGGGGGGGTCTTAGTCACAAACAAAATTTCATTTGAATAGCTTCAAAAAACGCGATCTGTACTTTGATAACAGACTGACAGATCGGCAGATACATGGAGGGACAGGCAGGCAGACAGACAGATTTAATAAAATTTAGGTCTATCTCAAATCTTTCTGTGTTGTAATATACATTCGCACAGCCTATACCAAAACTAATGTAGCGTACCCAAAAAAAAAAGAACAAAATCTTTGGTAGATATTTGAAAGAATAAAAAAATCGATTTATTTTTTAACATTATCTGCCATGACCTTTTTTTCCATTAAAAAAATGATTTGACATTTGAAATGATTTTCAAGTCTAATGACAGAAGAGAACATTGCTCTAATGTTACAATTACAATTTTATAGTATTTGTCAGTCTGTTACTGTTTTATAGATTATAACATTTTATAATTATTCATTATTATTATGCTTTCTCTGGCTACGACTTTTAAATTGCACAACACGAAATACTGAATTGGTCTAGCCCTTTTTTAATTCACTTGTCTTATAGGAAAATATAAATAGAATAGTCTTTCGAAATTTACATTTACATCAGCACGAACTTATTACGACTTCTATTGTAATTTTTTTTGCGTTTTACAATAAAATCATGCCTCAGAGCATTCTGTACTAAATATAGCCAACCTTCTTAAAAATATCTCCTACAAATTTTGATATTTTAAAACAGACATGAAATATTAATAACTTTCAGAATGGACTTAAATTTATATGAATCTACATTTTGAAATATCTGTTCATGTAAATTGCATTCAAACTTTATGCGAGAAGTTTGATACAAATGGTTTATGCGAGATCTCTTCACACATAAAATCTTGTTCTTCTAGTTCGTTCATTTCGTTCATTTCTTCCTACAAAGAGAATCCGTTAAATTTGCTTAGTCAAACATTTAGCAAAGTTTAGCAAGCATTAAACTTTAGTTTGAGTTGGAATAACGATTGTCTACTCCTGATCCATTAATTCTTTTTTATCTACAGTTTAAGTTCAATCTTTTATGTGGTTTCAATGACTAAACATGCACAAGCAAATATATACATATATATAAATATAAGTTTATTGTATATATTAAAATCTCATACATTTTTAAAGTCTTGTTAAGATTTAGTTGCACATATTAAAATTTGTATAAAACTGAATAATTAAGAAATAATTAAATACCTTATTTATCAAAAAATACATAATTAATAATAATAATTAATGTAGCATCTTCAAAAATTATTTTATCATTCATGTTATTTATTAATTTAATTTAAAAAATCATTACATTTGCTCAAATCGCATTTCATTCATCTCTATAGTTGCTATTCTTAATTTTAATTGGTTATGACCTCTACTTAATAAACTCTTGATTGGAGTGAACATTTATAATCGAGAAAATTTAAATATATTCTTATTACTCTACTGAATTCTACTTCATTTTTATTCTATTCTCTTTTGTTTACACTGCTTTACATGAACTTATTAGATAAGAAATACAGCATATCGTTAAATAAAAAGTTAATTAGTTGGACTGAGTAAAATAAGAAAAAAACATGTAATCAATTGTAATTTTTCTTCTGACGTTGCAACGAATCATCGAATACTCTCAAACTTTGTATTTCATTAAGAGAAAAATTTTACGAAAATTTTTCTTTTTCCTTCTCTCTCACCCTCTTTGTTTCTCTTAAATATATGAGATGAAAGAGAATTAAGTGAACTGATGAAATAGAATGATTAATTTTTGATGATTCTCTAAATTTATATCATTTAAAAATTATATCTTACATTTTTGTGGTCTTTAACTTAATTTCGAAAAGATTTTTATATTTTTTCCTCTCTAACTGTTTGTACCATTACGCATTATTAGATTTACACATAAATAAATAAATAACTAACTGTACATACATTTATATAAATGTATATGTAAAAGTGCTTGTTCATTTACATTTTTTAATAAAGTTAAATGAACTACAGAAAATTGTGTACTATGAGGGTTGACTGATATTTTCCTCAAACTAGCTTAACAATGAATAATTGTAAAGCAACTGTATGTGGGCTCTATTGAATTTAATCTTTAAAATATTTGTAAATTTTTTTTTAGAAAAGAAATTATTTTGATTCATTCATTCATTCATTCATTAGATCGTTAAGAAGAATCTGATAATAAAAACATTTTGGAAATGCTTCGATTGTAATTAAAGTATTTCCATAATAATTATAAAAAATTAAAGAAATAAATTACAAGAAAATTTTGTTATCAAGATGAATACGGCAATAAACAGGAGTGCTTGCTTTTTGCTAATTTAAAATATATTTTTAGAATTACTTTTGTTTTTAATAAAAATGAAATCAATTTTTGCATTTTAAGGATGAGACACCGCATATTCTCTAGCATTGTAAAAACTTGAACTAAAACACGAGCATTCCAAAAAAGATTAACGAAGAATGAGAAAGTGACTTTAAAAATGCCATTTGTTAGTCTGATTTACTTTACAACTACCGTCATATATTTATGCATAAATTGGATAAGAACTATAATAACGATATTAAATTATCATTAAATGTATAATAATAATTTGATGTAGAAGGTCTCACAAATACATGGGTTTCATTAACTCAAAAATTATAAATGAATAACATAATTTTATTGAATATTTAACTAAAAGATTATGAAATTATTATTTTTGCAATTTTTTGAAGATTTCTGCTTAGATAATTTTCTATTTTGTAGTAGAGGAAATGCTGCTATTGATGTTCAATCAAAAAGATCCCTTCAAAATTTCGTTTTTAAGAAGTTTTATATGCAAACAGTAAATGGCAGCCATTAATGAAGATTTTATGATATTTTTTGCTTCAAATGGAAGTATCGCCCATAAAGATCCATAAAGAGTTTTGTGAATATTTTATTGCAGAATACAAAAGATCAAAGATGGTCAATTTAAGCGACCTTATGTTACACATGCCTATACAAGAATTTATAGGCTTTGCCTACTCATACAACGGAAATGAGCCTGTATATTCAATTAGTATATTCTCATTCATATACTCTGCCTTTTTACACCCTACACTACTGATAAATTATTTGGATTAGTCCGGTGATGCATAATATGCAACCGGGAAGCCAAGATACTTCACTGAGGTTGCCTTTCTGAGAACTGATTAGACATGAGGTAAGGGCCAAAATTTTGAGCAAATATCTAATGCCTGAAAAAACTTATGACGGTTAACAAATTTATTTTTGCCAACTTTTCATAGCACAAAGTAATACGCGATAAAAACATGTGCAAAATTGATACTATGTAGATCTATTTTTCGAGCAATTTTTGTTAGAGTGAATTAATTAAAGTTTCGTGAAAAAAGTGATCATTTTATTTCTTAGTTGTTTATTCTATCTCATAATTTAATTGTCATAAAAAGCCAGAAAAAATGTACATGACTGATCACTAACTTACATTAATAATATGCGTGGGATTTAACAGAAAGACACGAATTTCTGATATATGTTGTTCAATAATAATTCAAGCAGTCATAATTTGTGCAAAAAAATGATGGTGCACAAAATTATCCTAAATTTAAATTTACTGAACTAGTTAAAATACAATTCTTATTTTCATAAATTTTTTATACGAATGCATGTTGTCTTGCTTGAAGATATCAAAGTGTAAACTGAAATAAATTATTCTAGTGTTTTTTTTCTTTTTTGAAAAATTGCAATAAAAAACTCTGCTTACATTTTTATAAGAAATTCTCAGTTTTATTGGAGAACCGAAAGAAAATTGAAGATTACGTTTAAACAAATGTTTTAAGAACTACATTTGTTATATATACATCTACATCTACATCTACATCTACTACTAATATATATATATATATATATATATATATATATATATAATATATATATATATATATATATATATATATATATATATATATAATATATTATGTATATGTATATGTATATGTAAGATGTGCATTTACATATTTGAATGAAACATGTACACATATTTATAAAAATAAACCAGAAGGGAGAAGAAGGGAAATGCCAGCAAATAGAGCATCATCGAAATAATAGCAAAAAAAAAAAAATAATAAGAAAAGAAAAAAAAATATATCCTGTTCTATTTGATTGGGCACGCCCGTCAATCATCGAATACTTGATAACGCAAAAAATGAATGGCCCGAATGATTTTCTCTTTTAAAATGCAATAAATTGATAAAAGAAGACCGCAAATGGCGATAACAAATAGGCATGGTATACAGAACATGATTAGAGTAAATAATAGGAGATCACCACATTTGGCCAATGTCATTGACCATAAAAGACGTCGTGCCGCATTACGCATTATTGTGCGCCCACGCAAAATGGCCATTGAAGAATGATCTAAGCGATTTATCGCATATATAATCACATTCAATAGCCATGTTGAGAGTGTACCCAATAATTGAAAATACTTTTGGCAATGTCTCAATATCGGATATTTCTCCATATAAATGTTCATTGTAAGTATGATACGTAGACTTATCATAAAATAAATTGGCTGGATGTATGCTTGGAATAAATATTTTAATCGATTTTGTTTATCTTTGCTTCCCTTTGATGTACCCTTTTGAAAATATCGTTTTTCCATTGTCGTTAGTGCTAGAGATTTCTTTTGCGAGTTTGTTCTATACAGATCTAAAGCTTTTTTTTTATTATCACCGCCCCCTATGTCACTATCACTGCTAGCGTAATCAATAGCAACGTCTACCTCATCATTAAGTACAAATGATTTTCTTAAATCATTGTCAAAATTTATGAATGGACTTGTAGTCGAATTATATTCAATATTATCCGCCTTGAACATGCTTATGTCACCTTCATAATTCCCATTATACCAAATGGTACTTTGAAAATCTCTGAAAAGAAAAAAATCCAAAAAAAATACAGTTAAAAAATGAAGGCATTTTCGATTCTTTGAACTCTCTCTTTCTCTCTTCCTCTCTCTATTTGTCTATTTTAATATAATTGAAATTACTTCATACGGCTGCCATAACTCATTTGGGATCGTCCACTAGGCGGTGGTGTATGCTGTGACAACAATGGCACAAAATTCAAACCAGCTGGATATTTTTCCATTCTTGGACAAGAAAATAAGCTAAAGATTTGGGTTTGAGTTATATTCCTTTTTTTTGTACTTTTCTTTTTTTTTTGCTTTTTTGATTTTTGCGATTGCGATTACAAATTAAAAAAAGGAGAAACGTTAATTAACTACCAAATATAATTCTTGTTAGAATTTTTATATTCTTTATTTCGATTCGATTTCCTATTTTTTTTCCCTAGTATTTTAAATGAAGTGCCAGTTTTTTTTTTTTTTCAACCAACTAAATTTTTCTTTCCGTTTACAATTTTTTTAGTGCGCCTATAATCGTTGATTAGTAAGAAACTGAAAGAACTTTGACTAAGAAAATGTCAAAAAAATATTTCAATTAATATTTCATTTGACAATTTTATCAAAGTTATAATTCGTTGCCATATTTAAAAATAGATAACATTTTGAAATATTTGTAGTAATTTATGAGTCTTCACATGGAACATTTTCTAGAAGAGTGGTGTATTAAAATAAGTGAGCCGGTTTTAATTTATTTCTTTATATGAACACTATTTTGTAATTTTAAAATTACTTCCATTTTAAGAATTCTATCGAACATTGTTTTAGTGCGATATGGCACATAATAAATTTAAGTAGGTATATGAAACATTCAGAACGTATTTAAATATATCTAAATACGCTTCATGATAATGCATCAACTTAGAATAATTCTCTAAATCATTTTCCTACTCGTATACTTTTGGTATCGAACTACTTGCTATAATTTCTGAAACCTAGTCTAATAAAGTTTGGTTGATAGACATAATTTACATGAATGGTACTAGACGATCATCAAGTTCCTCGAAAATTAATATATTCCGGTATCTTAAGTTTTATATTCCTATATTTAATTTCAATGGGCACTCAGTTGTCAAAATCTTTGCAGCATCCATAAAGAAGCCTCAGAAAGCGTTTAAAGAGTATTAAATTTTGATTCGATCTGTTCATTTATGTATCTATTTGTATTTTCTAAGCATTTTCTAGTTATAAAAATTAAATTAACAATTTTGAGACAAATATGGAATTTGAAAGTTTGTGCACTCAGAATGATTACTATTGAAAATAAGTTAGTCCGGTGTACGCATGTTCAATTGAGAGCGCAGAAAATGGCGTAAATTGACCATGCTTTCTAATCACGTCTAAGATGATAAAATTAAAAAATTTTTTCCTTTTTTTATACATTTCATTTATTTATATATAAAAATTGAATACGTTCTTCCGATATCCATCTTTAATTATTATTCTGTCTCAAATGTTTCATCATAAAATAAACAAAATGACATGCATAAAGTAAATTTATTTAATAAAAACAAGTGATTGCTTATGAAATTCTTTTCTGTTTGGTTTTTGTTACTGTTATTTTTACATATCATATTTATTTTATTATTTATTTACAGAGCTAAAATATATTTTGCAAAGACTTTTGTACGGCAACTCTCAAAAATGCTTGAAAAAAATGTCAATATTGCAATAATAAAAAATTAAGAAAAGATGAAAAACAACAAAAACAATAAAACGGCATGATATAACCTGAGATATATAAAGCAAGAGAGTAACAGATAGAAAGAGAGCAAGTAAATCGAGACAATGAGTAAAGTATTAAGAATATAATCCAAACAAATTACAAAAGTAATAAACAAATAAACGAACAAATAAACCAAAAACAACGTGCAGCCTTTAGAAAACAACTATTTCGCTGGAACGAAATCAAACCCGGAACATAGTTATTTATTTTTATATTTTGAAATTTTCTTTTTGTTTTTATTGTTATTTTTTACATATAAAGCATATCACATCGCATTGATTTTCCTCGGTGCGCGAGCGCGTGCTTTTATGTGTGTGTATAGATGTGTATGTGCATAAACGCATGCAAACTAAAAATAAAATGATAAATAACAAATGATGAATCACATTTCATGCATTTTAAAAGATCCATAATGTTCTGATATAAACTGCAACAATAATAAATAATAGTAAAAAAAAACAAATGCAATACCAAAAACAACAACAAATTGTGCAATAACAACAAATAATTACACTAAAATGAAATTGTATAAAGAAAATAATATGAAAACAATAAGTTTAACAAATTGAACGCGTAAAGGGTTTCCGCTTCATCGAGATTAATACATTTTCATAGCTTGATGTGTGTATGTGTGTGAAAGCACCTCTTCTATTTAGGTTCGTTTGAATAATTGAACAACTCGAAAAAAGTAGCAACAAGAAAGAAGAATAAGTAAACATAAGAAAAGTAAACAAATAAGTAAAGTGTAAAAATACAACGAACTCTCGTAATTGCGTTATGTACGGTGTGTACGATGTGTATGGATATATGAATGAATATATTTCAGACTACAAAGACAATTACTTACTTATCCTATCACAAGGTCAAGCAAGGTGTATTTAGTTAACATAAAAAAACAAGTTTTGAGAACTTTCATTAATCTTTGAATTTTTTCATTACCACTTACTTCTTGACTCTGTTCTTTTTATCTGCGCTCCTTTTTTTTGTTTTTGGTTTTTTTTTTTTATATTAACGAAGGAAAAACAACAAAATGTTCAATTTAACATTAACATTTAAATTATTATTGTTGTTGTTAACATTAAGCGGCACTTTATTTAATTATGGTTTCTCATTAATGCAAACATCTGACGATGATGATCTGAATGTGGAATTATTTGGACCAAACGTTTGTAAGAAAGTTGAAACGTAAGTATGGATGATCTATTCGCCGCTAGTAGTGCGTAATGTAATTGAGCTTACATAAAATATATGAACTATTCAGAAAAATTTGAATCATTTTTTGCTTGTCTGTCTGTCTGTCTTCCCCTCTAATGTTAGCTCATGCAAGTTTGTTTTATCAAAGTACAAAGTAAAATATTTTAATAAAATTTAATGTCAACTTAACATGCTTTAGGGCTTGACGATCTCAAACCCTATAACGTCCAAATTTGAAGAAGGTTCGTACATGAGAAGAAATTTACAATTTTGAATAAATTTTTTTTTTTTATAAATCGACTCAAAGTTGTTTACTTGATTCAAATATATCCATATATTTTGTCGCACGTTCGATATCCTAAGCAACTTTTCAAAGCACTTATAAGTTGCCATTAATTATATTGCTTGATGTTTTAATTACATCAAACAAAGTGATGTAATTAAATTGTAATTGAGTGTTAGCAGCAATCGGGTAAAACATTTTACCTTGTTTTTTTTTTTGTTGCATTTTATTATTATTATTATTATTGTTTGATGTAAATCCTTTAACTATTAATTTAAATTATTCAGTTATCCAGTCGAGGTGGTAACAACTGAATTACAAAATTATCAAGTGCGCAGTACAACATGGTGTTTTGCCGTCTTGCCTCGTTGTTCCACATATCAATTAAGAGAGCGTATTGTGAATAAAACACAAACCTTAACTAAAACGCGCATTGTTAAAACATGTTGTGAGGGTTATAAACGTAATCCAGATGGCAATGGTTGTATAGCAGAATGTAAACCGAAATGTGTTCATGGCAATTGTACTGCTCCTAATAAATGTAAATGTGAACATGGTTATGGTGGACCAGTGTGTGATATAAGTATGTACATAACTTATAAATTTACTTATAAATTAAGCTTGATGTTCACTACTCAGCAATCGAATCATAAAATTGAATTGGCAAATATTAGTTAACAAGAGGGGCCTGTTTTGCACAAATAAATTGTAGGGCCTATAAAATGATTATTGATCGCGTCCACAGTCTGTTTATTTATTTTTATTTTTGTTGGGGAGGGCGAGGACGGGTACAACTATGCTCCTTCACTACGACTTTCAGATATCTATTCTACAGTTAATTGTACAGTATTTGTAGACAACTAAATCAACTACACCCCTCGTCAATTATCTACTACGACATGATGTTTAATTGCACTGTATTTTTTTTTTGCAATTTATTCGCTTGTAATAAACAGCGGATGTTAGGAGCGAAATTGGCCACGCCTATTAAACAGATATAGGTTTGAGTAGTGAGCATGAACATGGTTTTTATGTTATATAAAAGAAATGGTATTAATGAAAGCCTTCAATTTAAGTGTATTTCGTGTTAAAGTTAATGTGAATGATTTTGATTAAACTGGTCCAGCCGCAGTTCTACTTTCGGCTAGCCAGCACATCTGAAATTGAAAATATCATATATGAATATAATTGCATTAAATTATTTCTTCCTCTCTATGCCAGTAGTGTAATACTTTGAAATTTTTTTAATATTATTCACTGTACTTTTAGTGTAATACGCTACTGCACTTTTAATGTAATTTTTTCACTGTAATGATTTGAATATTTTCCAATTTTATTTTATACATTGATTTAACAGCTTTGTTATTGTAAGCAATTTTCCTTTAGATGCTTTTGTTCTCATTTTATTAATTTAATTCTTTTCAACACAAATTTTTTGTTATTGGAAATGCTTTTCTTTTCATCAGAATTTGTAGATGCATATGTAGAACTTTTATATATATCCTATTTGCAATTTCTTCTCTTACGATGATTATATTTGACAATTGTGAAAGATTTTTTTAGGGGGAAATTATCTAAACACGCCATTTCATAAAATTGCATACACAAAAATCTTTTAGTGGCAAGCGTTTAATTTATTGAATTTCTCTATATTTAAATTGATACATCTAAAGCCTTCGAAATTCCCTTAGCATTATCAAATAATATAAAATAAGTATCTGAATATTGCTTTAAGTGAATTCAAATAATAATTTACCGCTTATTAGGAACTGTTTGGGAAATGAAAAGGACTTTTATATATTTTAATGTAATCAAAACATGACTGATGTATACATTTAGATTGTCCACCTGGTTATTGGGGTAGAAAATGTGAACAGAAATGCGATTGCTTTAATGGTGCAACATGCGATCCGCATAACGGCTCTTGCCAGTGCGCCAAAGGTTATCAGGGTAATAAATGTCAAGATATATGCCCAACTGGATATTATGGTGATGAATGTAAAGAGGAATGCCGTTGTGAGAATGGTGGCCATTGTCATCATGAATCTGGTGAATGTCTATGTGCACCCGGTTTTATGGGACCCCTGTAAGTTTGACACAATTGTCTCCTTGTCTCCGTACTTTGCTTTACTGTTTTATTTTTGTTGTTGTTTTTTTTTCTACTACTTTCGATTTCTATTTTTTGGTTACGATTGTCACAAAACACAAAAACGAAAATCAAAATCAAATCTCATAGGTGTGATAATTTGTGTCCGGACGGCACTCATGGCATTCAATGCCAACAATTTTGTCGCTGTCAAAATGATGGTAAATGTGATCCGCGCAGTGGTGAATGCATGTGCCCCCCAGGTTGGACAGGTGAAGTATGTGCTAATAAATGCCCAATTGGTACATATGGAGGTAATTGTGAAGAGTTATGTGAATGTTTTAAAGAAGCACCATGCCACCATATTACCGGTCAATGTGAGTGTCCGCCCGGTTATATGGGTGAGAAATGTTTCGATGAATGTCCCACTAATTTTTATGGTTATTCTTGCCAAGAAGAATGTAAATGCCAGCATGAAGCATTTTGCGACAAGGCCACTGGAAAGTGTATATGTCAAAATGGTTACACTGGTGATGATTGTGGGAAACGTATTTGTGTCGACGATAAATATGGTGAACATTGTGAAAAGACTTGTGAATGTCTTATGAATAATACAAAGATGTGTCATCCAGTGACAGGTCATTGTGAATGTAAAACGGGCTGGAGCAGTGCACTATGTCATCGGCCATGTCCATTCTTAAAATATGGACCAAATTGTGAATTGAATTGTAATTGTAAGAATAATGCAAAATGTAATCCAGTTAACGGTACATGCTTGTGCGCACCTGGCTTTCGTGGTTTAACATGCGAAGAGAAATGTCCGGAAGGTTATTATGGTCAGGATTGTGCTCAAGAATGTAACTGTCAAAATGATGCCGAATGTGATTCACAAACTGGTAAATGTTTTTGCTTACCTGGTTGGAAAAACATTAAGTGTGATCGTCCATGTGATTTCAATCATTACGGTCAAGATTGTGTTGACACGTGCGATTGTCAGAATAATGCCTCATGTAATCCAACAAATGGTGCATGCACATGTCCCGCCGGTTTTACGGGCAAAAAATGTGAACATAAATGTGATTTGGGCAAATTCGGCACAGACTGTGCCCAACAATGCGATTGTGATTCGAATAATACAATCGGGTGTGACAGTACCGATGGTAAATGCATTTGTAAGCAGGGTTGGGGAGGTAAAGCCATAATATACAATTATAATAATTTTTTATATAATAAAATCCCTACATCTTTTTTTTATACTCCTGCAATAATCTTCCTTCATTTATTCCATCTAACAGAACAGGCATATTCATTATTAATTCTTTGTCTTCTCTTATTCATGTAGCCTGGTTTAAAGCACAAGATCTGATGATTGTTTGCGAATTTTCTTATCAAAGTATTTTCACTTAGAAAGTGACAGCCCTACTTAAAAACGTAACATTAAGAAATTTAAAAAGTGCAAAAGACTTAAGAACTTCTTTCGTCCAATTAAACTAATCAGTCAAAGTTTACCGATCAAATACGAATTTCAGAATATTTTTATTCGAGCTTTCCTTTACAATAAAAAAAAGAAACTTAAATATAAAATAAAATAAGCACATAAGTACATTTAGATCAAAGTTATTTGCATATTCGAAATTAGTGCTTTTCTTTTATCCTGCATGCATTTCTATAGTTGTTTAAGTTCATTCTTAGATATTTCAAGTAAATTTTGATACAATACGATTATGTTAGAATTTATTTCCTAATTTTTCTTTTTTCATTATGTTCTTTTTTGTTTTGCTCTTTCGTTTACTTTCTCTTTATTTTAATTTTCTTGTTATGGTTTTTATGTTGCTGTACGTTAATATTATTACGTTATTGTTGCTATTGCTATTGCTATTGTTATTTATATTGAAAAAATTAAAAAAATTGAAGGCATTCATTGTGAAACCAATTGTCCAGTTGGATTTTATGGTGAAAATTGTGATCAAGTTTGCAGATGTAAAAATAAATCATCATGTGATCCAGAGACTGGCCGATGCGTATGTTCACCCGGTTGGATTGGACCAGATTGCTCCGAGCCATGTCAATCTGGATTCTATGGTATGGACTGTAAAGAAAAGTGTCCAATTAATGTACACGGTATGCATAAATTGTGCGCCCTGCATCCCGCATTAATGAATGTCTGCTTTACTTAATTAATTTTTTTTCGCTTTCTTTCTCTTTTTGTTTATCTTTTTCTCTGCATGTAACACTAACTTTACGACTAATACTGGCACGCGTAGGTAATAAGAGTTGTGATCACATAACGGGTGAGACAATTTGCCGCGATGGTTATATTGGTTGGACTTGTGAACATCCCTGTCCGACTGGTTATTACGGACGCGGCTGTACACAAACTTGTAATTGCGAGCATAGCGGTGAATGCCATCATATAACTGGAGCCTGCCAATGTATGCCCGGTTGGACAGGTGCCAGTTGTAATATATCATGCCCAGATGGTTACTACGGAGTGCACTGTAAACAGAAATGCCGCTGTCAAAATGAAGCATTTTGTCGTAAAAACGATGGTGTTTGTATATGTAAAGCTGGCTGGATGGGAACACGATGTGATGAAGTCTGCCCTGATGGTTTTTATGGCATGCATTGTATGTTGCCATGTTCTTGTCCCTCACCAAATTTCGTCTGCCATGCGGCTAATGGTTGCATCTGCCGGGCTGGTTTGACGGGCGAGCATTGTGATGTACTTCTAGCCGAACAACGCATTCAAGAAATCGATCAAACTAATCATGCTGGATTAGCTTGGGGTCTAGTAGTATCCATATTATTTGTGGCTATTATAATAGCCGTGATATTTTATTATCGTCGTCGTGTTTCAAATTTGAAAACTGAAATTGCTCATGTCCACTATGTAAGTGATCCGAAAAGTAATTGGCCTGATCATAATTTCGATAATCCAGTTTATGGTATGCCAAATTCTTCCGAGGCGCGTCTCTTGCATCGTGGTGGTGGCCTTAATAACATATTAAAAATGAATAATCTCAACGTAATTGCTGGGGATACGTACGCAGATAATTCGAATGCAAGTAGCAATGGAAAAGGTAATTTCTACTTACTTTTCTTTGATAAATATGTTTTTTTTTTTACAAATGTTAGAATATTAAAAATATTATAAGGCAATATAATTTTATTAGGATTTTTAGTTTTCATTCGTTTATTTCAAGCATTTTTGTATTGACTTGAAAATACTAAATAGACAAACTAACATTCCTTGAATTATCATCTTTAAGTTATCTTTTACAAGATTCTTAGGATTTAAACATGCGTAATAAAATAGTGAAAAATTTTACAAGCAGAGTTTTAGGTTACACTTATTTAATGAAGATGTTAAATTGTGATTGAAAACCAACGATATATTTTTTTGGCGGCATCTGTAAAAGAATGATTAAAAAAATATATGAGACATTTGTTTTTATGAGAATTTGTGAGTAATTCGTGAGCGCCAATTTTAGTTAATTTATTCGATTTTAAAATTTCTTGCATATAACTTGTAGTATTTATTGAGATCTCTTTTATATTTGACTTTCTCAGCTGATTCATATGCCTTAAATTATCATCATGATAAAAATTGGAATGCCGATTTAACCAATCCGAATCTATACAATTCGGAAGAGCACGTTTACGATGAGATCAGACAAAAGGATGGTTATAAAGAACCTGGTAAGAGAAAATGTATTAATTCCTTCTATTTTCTTTCCCCATTCTATATCATTTTTTCTTTCATTATATATGCATTGCATTTTTCTCCTTCTTGAAAAAATGTATATTAAATAGTTAAGAACTATAATAAAAATCTGTTCCCTCTTGGTAAGAAATCAAATATTTATCAGTATAGTCATCACAGCCATAATCACCAATATCAATATCACTATCATAAAAAGCATTATAATAAATGTGCGTATTTCTTTTTATATCATTTATAATTTGTTTGTACGTTTGTCTTTGTTACAGTTTGCTTTTATAAAATTTATTCATGTTTGTTGTTATTTTAAAAAATAGTTACCAAAACTATTACCGATCATTTATTTTCTTTTCTTTTTTATTTGTACTTTCACTCGCAAACAGTACCCCTTTAATTTTTTAAGTATTAATATTTTGTTTTGAGTAAAATAGAAAACTTTACATACACTTTTGTTTAAAATTTTATAGTTGTACTCATTTTCTTATGTTTTTGTTTTTTTTTTGTTGTTGTAGTAATTAATGTGTTGGTTTTTTTTTAATTTAGTTTATAAATTTATAAATTTGCAAATAATAACGTTTCCATCTGGGTATGTTTTGTATTTTTAATGTAAACTTTAGATGAATATGATCACTTGGAATATTCAAGGCCAAGTACATCACAGAAGCCCCATTATCATCGTATGAATGAAACATTATTTAATATAAATCATGATGAAGAGAAACCCAGTAATTTGAAGAACATTGAAAACTTATTCAACAATAAGTGCATTACAAATAAAAAAGATATAATGGAAAGTGATGAAAATAATACAGATAATTGCATTGATGGCGGCAATATAGTTTTTGTTAATGATGCTTGCAATACTACTGGCATTACACTTGGTACTGATGATAATGATGCTGCCTGTGCTATTAGTTTATGTGATAATACCATCAATAATGACACCGATAAAAAAAGAGAAATATGATAAATATATTTCATAATATTGCATTCTATTTTTTGCTAAAAGCTAAAAGCTCAACAATTTTTTATACATACATTTTATATTTTTATAATAATTATTACTAATATTATTATTATTGTATTATATTTTTGTAATATTATATTTTTTATTTAAAGTCCATGTGATTACTTGGGCTAATATTCAGTCAGTCAATTTTGTTCAAAGCATTTTTTTTACACCGCATTTTATGACCATATTTTTTTTGCTCATTTTTTTTTTTTTGTATGCATATTTATATTTTGCCACTTATATTTTGCCTTTATTTTGATTTTTTAATAGTAATTGTAAATAAATAAATTTTATACATTTTCGTAGGGTATATTTTTTTAGTAATATTGTCATATAAAAATTAATTTATTTAATTATGAATATTGCACACAAAAGTGCATGATTACGAAGCCAACAGCATTACAATCTCTGCACCAAAAGTTTCAAAAAATCTCGACTGATATTTTTTTCTTTTACTTTTAATTCTCATGTAAAGAGTTTCTTTTTAGAGGACCTTTCCATCTTATTCAATATCTTCCATTCATCTGTAGCTTATTATGGCATAGTAATTATTGAATAATTTTTATTTTCATCATTATAAGTAGATTGCTCAATTAATATCTGCGCGCACTAGGGGTGCGTATGTAGATTTATAAGTGCAACAATAAAATTTATAAATTAAAAGAAAAATAAAAGTAAATTGTTTTCTACGAATTCATTAAACCATATTTTTGCATTGTAAATTCTATATTTTTCTATACAATTTCAAAAAAAAAAAAAACAAAAAAACAAAAAAAAGTTAAGCAATACCTTTGGCAATATTATCATAAATATTAACTAAACAAGAGAAAAATTATAATTATATAGAAAATATTTACACGTTGATTCTTATAATAAAATGTGACAAGTAATAATAATGATAATTATAAATTAAGAATTTCATTAAATATAATTAATAATTATTAATAATAAATAATATTTCAGATTGTTGAATTTCAAATTGGCTTTAAAACTTTTAAATAAATAACCTTTTAATAAAATTTACGTTAAGCCTGTTTTTAGAAAAAAAAAGTACTAAAATGTTTTTTTCCCCAGTTAATATATTTTATAATTGAAATATTGCCACTTTTTATGTATCACTTCTTCTGTAGAAATATTGCATTTCACTAAATCTGGATTCCCAAAGAATATACGAAGCAATTTATCAACAATTAAAAAGCGCATTGGCTTAAGAATTTATTAGAGATCTGATTCTTGTAGATTAACAAATTTTTTCTTTATATGTTTCAATTTCAAATGGTGGCCAGTGTAATTTATCCTCAATTTCGAGTGGTTTATGTCGCAAAAAAATGTAATAAATAATCCTATGAAGTTTGAGTAAAAAGAGAATTTGTTAACTGTTTTTCAAATTGATTTGTTTATTTCTTTGTTTATTTATTTTTTTTTTTTAGATTATTTATTAAAAAACTTATTCTACTTAAAACAATTGCTTAAAATACTTTCATATAATGATTAGCAATTTTCATTTTCATTTTATGTCTATTTAACATTATTTACTAGCCACTGTGTGTGTTTGTGTGTAAGAGTGACAATGCGAGTGAGAATGAGAGTCCGAAACAGACGTATTGATATCGTTGTTGCTGTTATCGTTGAGCTCATCTGTACACAATAAATGAATGTCAACACTTGTCATCTGGAGCCAATATTAAATAAGCGTAACTCAGAAGTTTACTATGCCTTATTAAAAAGTAATTTATTTTATATATGATTTTGATACAAAATACAGGCCCACAAGCATTTCTAATGCTTTATAAAGAACTAACATCCAAACGGAATAATCGAATCAGATTTTTATGGGAAGCGTTTTAAGATGTTTTTTAAGTGTATATTTGCAATATTAAAATGATTCATATAACAATAGCACTTTCCCACTTTCAAAAAACATTGTCTCCCCTTCTCTGCTTTATAACAAAGGAATTTAGTAATGTGTGTTATGTTGTATATTATAAGTGTATATAACAAAATACAGAGTAAATGAACGTGCACGAAATGAAAATCCACGTTTATATCTTTAAAAGTTTGCTTCTTTTTTTTTTGTTGTTTTTATGTGCAAATAATACTGAAAGTACTGAAAGAAATGTGATAAATAATTATTAATTCTTTCAACTCTTTTTTTTGCTAACTCACTAACTTGACTAATTCTGATTGACTAATTGATTGACTTTTTATACACTATTGTACTCTACTTTACGTATTCGCATTTTTACTAAATACTCAAACAAAAAAAAAAACAAACAAAAAAAACTAGACAATAACAAAATTCTTGTATTAATCTTCTTCTTCAACATTAATCTATTTGTTTACAATTATTTCTCTGTTTTGTTTCTTTTTTTTTTTGTATTTCTTGTTTTCTGTTTTTATTTATGTGCATCTTATGCATTTACATATAAGCTCGCTTAAATTTCTATTTTCTTACGTATAAATATATTTAAAATAAAAGATGCAACAGAAAATAATTATCGCTTTTCATGTGTTGGATTTTTTTCGTAAACATAACGGCTTTTTTCAACAGTAATGCTTTATTTCTAAATAGCAGTAAATATATTTACATATAATTTATATTTGACTCTGAAAGAGAGAGGAAAAGAAAATGAACGTCTGTATGTAAGTTTGTATGTTTTCGTAGTTCAGATAATTTGATGCTTTTACTTTTCTTTTTCCTTTCTATTTATATAATAATATTTGTTTTCATTGTTAATGTTTAGCATATAGTAATTATTATAGCTCAGTCGACTGCAGTGTACATGACGTAACATTTTAACTTATAATTAGTGAATATCGTTGATAAATAATTTAATTGAAATGTGTTTCTAACTATTTGAAAGTTTTATGACCTAAAACAATTTCAAATATCTTGCGATTTTATATTAAATATCTCAAAGTACATGAACAAAACTAAATGAATTTGTATGAAATGAAAAGTTTTTAGCAAATTTGTAATATTGTGAATGTCAAAAAATCATAATTTTGTGATTATTTAAAATGAAATAAAATTCTAATAGAAATGAACAAAGAATGAGCAAATTGATGGGAAATAAGCAAAAACGGGAATAACTTTATATCATGAGATTTATATTAAATCATTACAAACTTTAGAACTTTGGCGATCGTGTTGCAACTGCATGACAATCGACTAGGAGGCCGCCATTTCTGTTCTCTCTTTGGATTGTTGTAATAATTATGATGTTATTGATGTTATTGTTATCGTTGTTGCTTTGTTTTCTGTTATTGTTTTATTTTCAATGAACTGTTTGGAGCATTATTGTTGCTCAACTTTATAAATAACCATGACCGGCCACTTCAGCTGGTATATAACCTTGTCGACCATCACGTGTTTTGACATAAAACCATTGACGATGATCTTTGGTCTCTCGGCATTCACATAATGTAACAATATCACCTTTTTGTAAATGTATACCATCGGCTGTTGTATAGTTGATGGTTATTGCAACCAATGTTTCACGTTGACCACAATGTGTGGTAGAACGTTGCAATGAATTTAATATACTGCGATGCGAATGTGAATGTGAATGATTGTGTTGCTGCTGATGTTGCTGTTGTGGTTGATTATTGCCATGTGCATAATTAAATTGCATTTGGGTATGATTAAGATGATGACGCTGATGTTGATGCTGATGTTGATGTTGATGATGATGATGATGATGATGATGATGATGATGATAATTATGTTTGTCGATATTTTGAGCTAATGTTTGCTGGAGGTGCTGCTCAAAAAATTGTTTTTGTGTTTGTTGTGGTTCTTCTTCATGATGATGATGATGTTGATGATGCTGGTGATAATGCTGTGATTGATTATTATTATGTAAATTGGCTATGTGATTGTGATTGTTTTGTTGTTGCTGCTCCTTGTACGATTGCTCTGCTAATGTTAGTTCTGTTGTTGATGCTACTGCTACGCCATTAGCCGATATTGTTGTTATTATTTTTGGTATTGTTTTGGCCGTTGTTGATGGTATTGGAATTGTTGTTGTTTTAATTATATTCATATCTTTAGGATGTAAATGTTGCCCATTATGTCCGTTAGTTAGAAATGTTCGATCAATTATTGGAACTTTATGGCTTAATAATTTTTGGTTAAATGTTGCTGATTTATGTTTCGAATGCTGTTGCGGAAGTTGCACTTGTTCTTGCAGTTGTTGTTGCGATTGTTGCATATGTAATGTAACATACTCATCGTTCACACTTGTTGCAGTCGATTGACTGTGTATGCGTCCGTTTTTTAAAAGTTTTAAGTGAGCGTAAGCCGGTTTGTATTCATTCAATTTCGGTTGCGAAGCTGCTTGCAAATATAACTTATCCACTTGATGTTCACCGCATAGCAGTACGTTACCACTGAGGGGATCTACATTTTTACCAGACTGAGTTATAACTGTATATACATTATCGGCAGTTTTTAAAGGAGGCATAGACTTCAGATGTGGTGTTCGAGCACCTTCACTACGGGCCCTTCCAATAAAGTGTAATTCTTTTTCTGAGTCAGTCATGTTGCCACATGGCCGAGGAAATATATCACCATTCGATTCCCAACATGGTGGTGGCTTAGAACTGCCCACACCTTGGCCTCTGGCTTCAGGTGGCAAAATTCCCAATGGCAGGCAACAATTATAGCTAACGTAACCTTCTTCGCTGTGTGGAGTTTGCACATAAAGCCAAATTTGATTTTTGAAAATAGCATTTATAACCATACCCAATGGCAAAGAGACTTCAGTTTGGTAGCCACCGGGTCGAGTCTGGTATAGAATACAAGAGGAAGACAACACCATTGGAATATTGGCTGGTGTAAGTAGAGAACATTTTGTAAGGAACTCTTCAACATTTCGTATATCATAGCCAAACCTTTGACTACGATTCCGCTCTCTACGTTTGCGATGGCGATGCCGTCTTGGATTACCTTCGGAAGCAGCTACTAAACTAGGTTCTGAATAAGAGCCACTTTTAAGAACACTACCAGAAACAGAAAATTGCTGTCCTTCTTGTATAGCTTTTGCCATAATCTTAGTATTGTTAGCCATTAATTTGGATGGATAAGAATCAGAACGTGCGTTGGCCTTCTTCAATGCTATTTTTTTTCGAATTTCATGACGATTCTTAGCAAAAGCCAATGCATCGGTTGAGGTACTCAACGATTCAGGTATACGTTGAGGTGTACACACGAAAAATAGATCTTTGGAGGCAGGTTTTGTATTCATTTCTTCACGATGACATTGCAATAGATTTTTACTACTAAAAAATGTATTTGTTAACACAGCGCTAACATCATTTGCAGTTGCATGAGTGGATGGCGTTATAGCGTAACCTTTCACAATGTCTTCAGTAATGATGGAAGAAAGAGCTTTTTTCACCACATTCTCCTTATTATTGCTAGTCTCCAATCCTGGCGTTGACATTGCAGGATCAAGTTCTTCTTGTTGGTGAATTTCTTCTTTTGCTTGCTGTTGCTCTTCTTCTTGTTTTGGAATTTCTGCTTGTTGTTGTTGTTGTTGTTGTTGTTGTTGGTTGGTGTTGTTCTCTCAAAACCCATGTTAACGATATCCGTGGTCTACGTAGACTTAAACTTTGACCCATTTCATCAAATTTTTGGATCAATCTTTGGTTTGATTTACCTGCATCATTATTTTCATGATCATTACAATACTTAACATTGTTGCACTTATTGTTTTTATCATTTACAAATGTTTCTGTGCCAAACATTGCAGGTTTATAAAGAACCGTCTTACCATCAACATTTTTAGAGGAAATTCTTCCAATTTTATTGATCTTCTTATATCGATGACAATCCAAACTTGCATAAGTATTAATAGAACTATATATTGGCGAATTACTACTCCTTTGCTGCTCTTGTAATATTAAAGAACAAGCACCTAATAAATCGGGATAATGAGCATCTGGAAAAATTTAATACATAACAATTAAGAACAAAGTAGTTGTGGTAAAACAGGGCGGAAACCTTTCATCAAATACCTTTACAAATTGAATTTGTTGAATGGGTGAGAACATTATAATTATTGTCTTCTCCGCTACTGTCACTTGTGTCTCTATAATCCCAATTAGATTTTCCATCTGAACTTCTAAAAAGGCTAAGCTTTGAAAATTGCTGCTCTGGAAGTTGTATGGATTGCAATTCATGCAAATGTAATCTTCTTTTAACTCTATTAATATTTTGCTGTTTTTGCCATTGTTCTATGGAAGGCGCTGTTGCCACATTTCGTTCGACAATGCATCTCTTTTTATCAGTAACAATTGATTGTTGCCTGCATTGTTGTAACAATCCGAAATTATATAGATTTCCTTTAACCAAAGTAACATTTGTCTTATCTGTTTTAATTAATTGCTGTTGTTTTGGTTGCGTAAGTGAAACCACTTCCGGTACTTGATCTAATTTTATAGTCGGTAGTGAACTGAATTCGTTTCTTTGCTGTCGCTGTCGCTGTTGCTGTTGCTGTTGCTGTTGCTGTTGCTGTTGCTGTAATTGACTTTTATTGATAACATTATTAGCATTTGAGTTGCATGATGCTGATGTAGACGTTTTAGCTGGCGTTTGATTCTCTAAGGCAGTTGAAGATGAACCTGATGTGGTTATTTTTGGTACTGGTGGTAATAAACGCAATGGCCTTTCAATAATTAAATGCTTCCCATTTACTACGTTGGTGTAATTGACTGTTACAACTTCATTGATCTGTACGGTACTTGATGCTACTTCAGTTAAGCATCCATTGTCATTCTTTTTGATATTATTATCACGATTACAACATTCTGCAATAACAATAATGCAAAACCGAGAAAAATGCTTAATAGTGATAAAAAAAATGAAAATTTAGGAGGCAGCGAAAAAGAAAGGAAACAAGGAAATTTTTTTTCTTCTTGAGTTCTTTATGTTAATTTCAGCAGACAATCGATAAATTGTTGAATGGATAAAAGTACGGGTATAAAGTAGACGGTAGAACAATTAAATTATACATATCAAATAACTTAAACATTTTCTATGTGCACATTCAAAATAATATTAAATGGATTCTTATTTTATCAAAATATTTAAAACTCGAAGCCTTAAAACAAACTTCAAATATATATCCGTATTAATTTTAAACGCTTCCATAATATCTTTCCACTAAATGTCTATCTAAATTTTTTCTTTAGAATTTTAATTTGTACTAAATATTTTACAAATTTTGTATATTATGTTTGCATTAAAATTTTAGTTTAAAATAGAGTTTTTTTATAAAGTACTAGTTGCCTGAAAAATGTGATTAACATAGAAATAATATCAAGGACTTTCTAAGCTACTTAATGCAGTAAATTAAAGTGGAAATTTGCTTAGAAAGTTACAAAACTGTTAAGGTAAGAATTGTGTAATACAATTGAGAAAATGTTAGTTATATGCTTGTTATAATACAATTTCAATTTTACAAAAAGTAATATCTGAAAGTACCTTATCGCAAAATATTAGAGAGTAAGTCTATACTTTTTAGTAGGTCAAAACATTTTTATGGAGAAATAACCAAAATTTCCATATAATAATTCTTATCAAAATAAGTCCTTGTATGGCATGTGATCTTAATAATAGTCTAGTCTATTTTACTTATAATTATTCAGGAGTATCTTTATCTGATTTTTTAAATCACGCTCACATACCAAATTTCATTCAAACATATGTACAGCCAAATAGACAGACAGAGAGGCTTAAATTGAATTAGAAAGTGTTTGCGAGTCCATTGGTATAATAAAAATTTTATTTCTGAGTGTTGCATGCATTTGGATAAACAAATAATACTTTCTAACACAAGCCATGTTATGCATAATGAATATAAAGAAGTAAATTTTGCAGATTAAAAACGAATAATGGAAAGCGAAAGGTCTTTGTACGATTGTAAAACCGTTTACAAAAAGAATCCATAAAGGAGATAAAATTATACATTCCAGCCGTATAGAAATTCTTAAAGTAACGTAATTTCGTAATATCGAATTATTGTGACTTTTTACAATATTTATATAAAGTTTCTTTCTTTCTTCTTCTTTTGTGAAAGAAATGAAAGAGAATTAATAGATTAAGGAAATTATTTAGAAAAAGTTAAAGAATGGTATAGAATTCAATAGAAATATTTAAAATTATAAATTTTTCATAAATCTGCAGAAGTTAGAAGGAAAGTTGTTCCCTTTTATTACTATTTACAACTTTATACGTAACAATTGAACAAGTGAATACAAACTGATTATAATAATTTTGATTGATTGTATGTATAACTTTTTGCAATCATTTCTATTTCAAATGGCCATTTATATTTAATGTAAAAATTATTAAGATCAAGTGAGAAATCAAAAACAAAAAATTATTAAGGATAATAAGAAAGCAAATCAAACTTCTTGTGAAACTGTAATTAAGTTGAACAATAAATCATAAGGAAATATTATGAATACATTTAAATGTAAGTGAAACTGAGAAACAACAGTTTTCAAATTGTAAATAACACAGCATTTCAATTTCAAAATTGTATAGAAAAAAAGCCACATTTAAGTTATTCGTATTTACACTTGGGGGAACTTTCTCTGTTCGTTCTCTGCTTGCAGTCGCCACTTGTAAATTGTAGTGATATATATTTTGGATAAACATTTGTAATATGCGAAAGGAATTGTTGGGAAAATGTTTAAATACGAATAATATTAATTAGAAGAGAATTCTGTATCGATTATGTCATGTGTATTCATGTGTCTGGCTGCATTCATTTGTTGTAAATGTTTTTCTGCTTACAAAATGTAAGATATCAATTTCAAGCGAATTTCTTTGAGTGCAGATTAGTAATTAAAGAGAATACGAACTACTCTTCGGGCTTTTTTTTTGTTTTGTAAGCGACGATAATTGCATTTCTACTGATTACTCGTATATATTAAACGACACACTGTGGAAATTTTCCACATTGATTCTAATATTGATTTTACAATAAGTAAGCAAATTTAGAAAAAGGAATGAGTACTACATAGGAACCATAAAGCATTTGTGAAAGATATTCAAGATTTAACATAAATCAAATGTAATTATGTGACTCGTCTGCCTTTCCCATATTTAAAGCTTTAAATTATATAACGTAATAAAAAGCGAGAATCATACTCTGCTGATCACTAAAGTGAGCATAACTCTTTCTATACCATAATATTTTTCATTTAGTCCACATAATGCGATCTCCTAATAGAAATGTTAACTGCACATAATGCGATACATAGTTAACTAAACAATCTCACTCATATTATAAAAATGGTGATTACACTATTAAGTGTACAATAAATAAAAGTAAATGAAAATGTAGACGAAGCAATGTTAGTAAAGTGAAATGAAAAAGGGAATGAATGCAGCGTCTTTTTTGTTTCTTTGAAACAACTTAAACTTTCTTCTCATATTTTTATTGTTACTTATTGTTTACGCTATTTGTATTTGTTACATCCATTATTTTCGTTTAACAATGCTAACAACTAAAATTTACCCTATGGCACTAATAAATTGAAAGAAACAACAACAATTACTCCTATATAAATAATTATATTAATTTATATATTTGACATATTTACCTAACTTGAACTGCAACGGTACTTTAAGTAGAACGGTTTGAATATTGTAAATTGCGATCTTATTTATCAAAAATTAATAAGAGATTAGATTCAGTAAATTGTTGAGTCAAAAAATCTTAGTTCCCATTTTTTATGAGCCCTAATTATTATTGACATTTTGTTGCATTTCAAATTATTTCACAATTTCCTCAATTTGATATCACATATTCTAGATGCGAATTAAGCAAACTATTCTTACATCTGATGTGGACTTCACAGCTTTCTTATATTATATGCCAATATTTTCTAGGTTTTTCTTTTTTCATGGGTTTTTACGTGATGTAATCAAATGCCAAATGAAATGCCAAATGAGAAGAGCAGCAGCGATATCAAGAGCAAATAATTCTTTATAAAACTTCTAGAAAATTATCTACTTTTATATATCTCCATTTGATTTTTTTCTTTCTGTAGTATTCTTATGATTCTTATGATTTGTTGCACCATTTAATTTTCACTCTTCTGATCTATTCTTTTTATTTATTTTTATAAATCAAAAGGCCTCAATTCCGCGTCTAATAATCGAATGATTATATTTACTTTTGAATAATACAAAGTATTGTAAAAACATTTCCATTTCATTTCCAAATTCATAAAAAGGCAAAAAAAAAATCATAGGAATAAACAATAGTAATACTAACAACAACTAAAATACGTGAAAAAACATGCTTATGAACGGTAAATTTGTTGTATAAATTGCAACGCTATCTGTATAATCAATCCAACTATACTATGGATGAATGTATGTGTGGATATAGATGCAACTATCTCTAAACATACACACATACATACAATATATAACAACACCAAGCCCATATATTTATACATACATACACCATACACAAACAATTCATATGAATTCATATGGCCTTCTCACTTTTATTTTTCCTCTATTTGATGCTGATTTTTTGTTTTTTCGTTTTCTTAATTGTTGTTTTTTATGCTTGTACTTATCATTTAATTTTTTGCGCTCCTCTCCATGCATGTGCTTTGTTTTAGTGTTGCAGTTAATGCCATTCTACAAACATATTCAAGTGTAATTGCTTTTTTTTCTATTATTATTATTATTGTTATTGTTAGTGTTATGGTTTCTGTTACTGTATGCTGTAAATGCGCTCTGACTGAATCAAATGGCTAAAACGTGATGGTATTTCAAATATATACAAATATATTCATTTTTTAAACTATTATTTCTATTTAATGAATCGTTGTTTGCTTCAATTTATATTTACTTATGTTTCTTTCGCCATTTGCTTTTCTTTTTTTTTTTTTGGTTTTCTTGTTTTTTTTTTGAAGCCATTTATTTTATTCCATTACATTTTGTCATCATTCGTTTTATCTTTAACAGTTTTTTTCCAGTTTTTACTTTTCAAATGCACTGAATATTTTATAAACATTTCTTTCCACTCTGCCATTCTAAATGATTTCTATTTGAATTATCTATCTATCTGTCCATTTATATAATTTTACTGATTTATAGTTATAACTGAAGAAAATTATATTGAATAATTTGGAAATTTTTTTCTTAATTTAAAATTTGGTAAAATTTAAATTTAAAATTGATTAAGTGTAAATGGAAAATTAAGATTTTGATAAATGCATTCTTTGAACGATCTTCTTTATGAAAGCCAATTAATTTAAATAATTTCATTAAGTGTAGTATAAAAATTTATTTTGCAATATTTGAGATTCAGATATTGATGTTTTGGATGCAAGTCCATTCCATTTGCCATTTATATGATAAGAAAATCTCTTAAATAATGCATGTCATTAGAAATACTTGGTCTAAAAAAAGGTTTTTCCTTTTTAAAGCTTAAATTACTATAGAGCTATATTTTATTTATTTTATTTTGCATAAAAAGATTTTTCACGCAAAATTTTCCAAATTTTAGAAATTTTTTATTAGGTCTACATAAATCGATTGGCCAAACTTTTAAATTGTAGACTGTTTATTAATTAGTAGCAATTTTTTGTTATCATTATTATTATTACTATTATCATTATTATCGTTGTTGTTGTTATTGTATATATATACAGTATTGCAACGATTTCATTTCATTCTCGTAATGCTTCATGAAAGCCTTAAATAGAAACAGAGAGAGAGAAAGAGTGAAAGAGAAAAAGAGAGAGAGAGAAAAAAAGAGTGAGAATAATAGGAACAATAGTAAAACATTCAAAGAAAAAACATTGTTTATATTGTTTATCCATCGACATTCAATTCAAATGTTAGCTATATAAATTTTGTTTGAGTGTCGATTGCCATTTACTCTTTGCATTTGATGGGTGCTCTCTCTTAATTAATAGAAGAGAAAGCAAAACAAAGAAAACAATGAACCATAGTGTAACTAACACTAACACATAACACAAAACAATAGTGATAGATGAATTATTTAAATAGTGTACACAACTACTACAACAGAACTACAACAATTGTAATGCAAATAATATAAAACAAAATATGCGCAACCATTTGAACAAATAACATGAAAATATGCAAAATATACAAAATATACCAAATATACCAATATTAATTTTTTCCATTAAAATGTTATTCATTAAAATAAATAAAGCACTATAAAAACAACAACAAAAACAACAACAATGGCACATTGTAATAATAAACATAGAAATAAATTAAGAAAATTTCATTAAACTGATATCTGTAAAACCCTCCCACAATTCTCCATTGGATCACTTTTGCATTATGCTACCTTAATGATATTTCATCATTTCAATTTGTTTAATATTTTACAATAAAAGTCACAACAACAATTTGTTATAGATGTACGTAAATTACACAGTTGAAGATGAAGTGTAATGTCTAAGGCAAATGGATGCTGATGCATGACAAATATGACTTAATGGAAAGTATATGATTAGATTTTGTGATAAACCAGTAAGAACTATATAGTTGATAGACACTGGCTATTAAATACCCTACACTTTGCTTAATGTAATTAAAATCAAGTAAAAGATTTACAAGCCAATAAAATTGAAAAAATTGCATATTTTCAATTATTTACAAAGTTCGTTATACGAGAGGAGTTTCAATCAATGGACCAATCTGGTTCAAATTTGGTGCACACATTTATTTATTAAGTTTAAATAGAAAGCAGTGCCAATTTACGTTAAAATATACTTAAAATTGAAACTTTTGCTCATATAATGACTTTTTTCGAAGAAAGACGTTATGGTCGAAATAACAATCCGATTTTAACCACTTTGAATAGGGCTCATCTCTGGGCCCATAAACAACAATGTAATAAATATCATTGAAATATCTCAAAATTGCGAACTGTAGCTCGAAATTTACATGGACAGACATCGAACTGACAGACAGATCGAATCAGTAAATGATTCTAGAGTCGATCTTTATAATAAAAGGTAGGTCTATTTCAACCTTCTTTTTGGGTGTTACAAAGGGTATATTACTATGGAAAATATACCAAGCATCACAAAGTAACGTGTAACGTGTCAAGTATCACACGTAATATAAAGTGTAAGATAGATAATTCAAATTATCAATTTGCAATGCAATTAACGTGCGTCAATGCACTTCTCACATCATGTGAGAAGTGTAGAATAAAAAGCGTGATGCTTTTGAAATATTAAACCAGAAAATTGTGCAATTGTACTTTGAAAAATGTAAATATATCGACTACTAAGCATGTTGCATTATGCAAGATGCGCAATTCATTATGCATGATGATGAAATGGAAAAAAAAAAGATAAAAGATGCATTCAAACTTAATGTCCCCAGAGAATTTAAATAGAATGACATATATAGAAAATCGAACAATATTAATTTTTAACTATATTTTTAAATATTTTGTTTTTGTTCTAGGAGTAGTTGTTGTTGTTATTATTATTATTATTATTATTGTGACATGTTTATATGTCAATATGAATGGCGTAGTAAAATCACCAATTTTACATTAAATGCAATTTTAAAAGCGACGTGACAGTGTGAAAAGATAAAATTTATAAAATTTATCCTTATTTATCATTAATATTTTCAATTTAATGGGATTTACATTTTTCCTTCCTTCGTTTCGTTGTATTTTCACTTATTTTTAGTTAAGCCACCTCATCATCATCATCATCATCTGTAATTTTTTATCAAAATGTGTTATCTTATCACTTATGACTCGGATTAATAAACATTTAATATTTGTTTTGTCTTCTGAGTTGTCTACGTGTATGCAAATCTGCCGTGTTTTAATGTGCGTATGTTTCAAGATGATGTTCATGTTCATGTTGATGTTGATGATGATGATGATGATAATTTAAATATGAATAATAAAATTTATAAATTTATTATAAACATAAATTTTCATATTTAACGTTTTGCCAAAAGTAATGCAAAAAAAAAAAAAAAATAAAGAAAAAAAAATCATGAATCAAGAATGTGCTAGAGGGACGGTAATGGCGGAATGGTTGGAGAGAGCAAAGTTAAGAATTAATAAACGTACCTAAGAATCAACAAAGTTTAAATGCTTAAATTGTTTAAACGTAATGGGTGGCTTGGACATTAATTACTATGACCATATACTATTCATTTGGTTTGTTTATCATCAGCCAAAAAGCTCATAAAAGTATAATTTTATTTAATCGCACTGATGCCAACGAGCAGTATTTGCTATTCAGCCTTTAATGCAATACACATGCACACATACATATGAACGCACAAATACCATCATAACTGCCTAATCAATGTTATGTTATGCTAAGCTATGCTATGCTAAGCTATGCTATGCTAAGCTATGCTATGTTTGCTTAATCATCGCACACTAAACATGTCAAATATTTTACAATTTTATTGTATTTGTCATGTTGGCCATTAATGATTGTTACAAGGATCATGATGGTTGTCATGCTGTACAGGTGGTCCTTTATATTTAGTTAGTTTGTTAGTTAGCTCAAATTTTTCAATTTTCTTTTTTCATGTTCATCATCATAAAATTCTATACGGGGTATATTGAGTTTTTCAAAATACAATATAAACTCAGAAGTAAGCATTAGAGATTCTAGAAATTATGTATGGATTTCTTGTTTAGCAATAAATTTTATATTCATTTAACTATGTCTGTCCATTTTGTGAAACTATTTATTATTACATTCTTCAACTTGTTAAAAAAATACGCTGGCAGGTTTAAATATGGCAAAAATGCTGGAAGTTACTGTAAAATGGGAATGCATACTACCGATACGACTTAAGCGGAGACAACGCTCACTTTCTATAAGCAAATATTTCTAGCATTATTATATTAGAGTACATGATCAATAATATTGAAATATTTTCGCTTCTACAATTCTACAATTTCTATCTGAAATGAAAAAAATAAATCGGTCATATGATTGGACTCCAATCAAATATAAACTTCTTCTTGACTAGTTTTATTATAACTCGAACTATAACTCTGATGTTTGGCAACTAATTATTGAAACTATGAAATCATGGAGAGTCTCAATAAAAAAAAAGAGATTCATAAGACAGCCAAAAATATAAAATAATTTATAAAAATAAAAGAATGAAAATGGGGAAAGCGAAAGAAAAGAAATTCAACCAACGATAGACCATTTGAGTAATTTAATATTCAAGTCTTTGGCTTAATTACAAGATTGATCCCAATACAAAATATGGTTTAAAGTTATTAGCAAATTTTTGTATGCTTAACCAAAATTATACATTTAAATTGATTCATGTCTGATACTTTTTTTTGCTTTAAATAATAATAACCTGTTAATAAGTCTTTATAAAAAATGAATCTTCAATTGAATTAAATACCACTCACCATATCACTTATTTGTAAAGGTTTCAGTTGTTTCATATTTCCCTACAAAAATTATAATTTTGATATTATGCCATTATATATGTTTCTTGTTTATCTCAAATAAAGTGAAATCAAAATCATAAGGTATAAGACGTAAATGAGAGATTAAATTGCAAAAATATCATTGCAATTAGTGGCAATAAACGAGAATCCAAAATGTTTATTATCACACTTGATGAATATGTATGTTCATTAAGCTAAGCCATAGATTCTAATTAAAAAGAAAATAGGAAAAAAGATTCATGTAACTAAATGGTGAGCTGTGTTTATGGTTTGCACATTTTGTAAAACATTTAAATATGGCAAAAGAATTGAAGTGTATGAATGAAAATTTATCTGTAACACTTGACATCATAAGTTACAGCAACGGGTCACACACACAAATTTAAATAATATTTATTTTTCTTTTTTTTTTTTTTTTTTGAATTAGATAAAAGCTAATTTAAAAAAAAGAAACGTATTTTTCGAAAAATTTTATGAAATTGTATTTGAACAAAAAAAAAAAACAAAATTATCACTAAATAATGATTATTAATGCTGAACATTAATTATTTTTTACATTTATTCAAATATATTCAAATTAATATCAAAATTCATGCTCACAAATTTCACGATTTAAGAATTAATTGAAATCTTATTAAAGAATAATATTGCATAGTTTTAGGATGAAACAAGCAAAGTAAAACAATTTTCTTATAATTAGGGAAAAATTTTATACATCTTTTTAAATGCTTTAATTTAAAATGTATCCAGCTATATTTCTGCCTTTTCCCACGTCCACTTGATGCCTCAAATGAGATGTCAAATCAAGTTGAGAAAGATTTCCAGAGTGTAGGCAAAGTACATTTCTAGGTGTTAATATTAAAATATTCCCTTACTTTTATTATTTATTAGGCGTTCATGAATTTTATTTGTAGAAGAAAGTTTTACATTTAAATTTAGATTTTAAAAATAAATATTATTATACGAATATGCTAAATTAGAGGCCAATTGAAAATAGAAATTCATTTCACTTGTACTAAAATAATTTATATTTTTAATGCTTTTTTACAAATGACAGAAAACAATTACTGGGAATAGTTTTGTGTCTACAAAACATCTACCGACTAATTCTTTTCAAATTATTTTTAGATCCTTTTATGATACAGTACAGATTAATAATAGTTAAAGTCGAACGATCTAAAAAGAAATTTATTTCAATAAAATAACTTTGTTATTGTGGCTTTAATTTTCATTTAACTTAAACATTTTCTATTGAAAACTGCAATACTTATATCGCTTTAATCTTGGTAAAAAAAATGCTTTGAAAAGTTAAGAGTTGCTTGTTTTTTTTCTTTCTTTTTTTACTTTAGAAATTATATGAAAGGCTTAACGCTTCAGTTATTAAGGAAAAAAATGAACTGGCAGTGTGATTATTTCATTATTTCATGTTATTCTTTCTATTACTAAACGCGCTTTTTATTATACGAAAAACTTTTTTTTGAAAAAAAAGCAAACAAAACAAAAAAAAACGAGGCGTAAAAATTTTGCATCCTTGCCTTTTATATCCTTTTATATATTTCGTTATTTGTTTTTACAAAAATCTTAAATTATATTTATGGAATAATAATTGTGGTTACAGCTCATGATGCTGTTCTTAACGTTGATATTTAAAAAGATCTTGGATATCCATAATCCAGATATTATTTATAACTCACAATGCATCACTATTTTTACAATTTTCCGATAAAGTTAAATACAAAAACTTAAAGAGACGGAATCAAAATTTCATGTTGTATAAATTTTAATAGGCGTGGCCTATTTCAATTATTGTTGCACCAGTATTTTTTATAAGCAATAAATCATAAAATTTTGTTTCAAAAAACAGAAATAGTCTCATTTAAGTGAAACTGTGGGCATGTCCTTCCAAAAATTCAACGCAATTTCAATTTCAATTCACTCTGCATTCAAAAACTTTGCTGATTTTTGCAAAACTTGAGTTTAATTTTAATTTATTAATTTTACGACAAGAAGAATATTTACAACAGGTAGCTCCACCTTGAATGAATAAACGGATGGAAATATCTTAATCTAATTCAGTATTTGATGCTGAACCGGTGGGAAGCATTCGTTTATGGTACAAACATCATAACAATATGAGTATATCTCCAACCTCTGAGAATATAAGAATTATGTGCCGTCCAACCAAAAAACAAAATACAATACTAAAAACTACTGCATACTACCAAAATTTGCTTTAGAGATCAGGGAACAATATGCTAAGAGCAGAAACCTTTCCTGTTAGCTTGTAGGGATGACAAAATAAATAAAATAAAATATTTACTTCTACTGCGAACATCAACAATTTGGGTACTCTTTTTGTGGAAAAGTACAAGAATTCTAAAAGAAAAGAAAGAAATTTACTAAAATGAAATAATGTCGCTATAGAACAAGATGAGAAGAAGGATAAGAAAAGAAAAAATATCCCTTTTTTTTTTTTTTGTAAAGCATTTGAGAAATTCACTGATTGAATTGTGAGCCTTTTATTGCCTCACAAAATTAAATTTTAATGTGGTTACTTTTTATGCATAAGTTCACGAAATATCTATTTCGCAAAGATATCTTCTCCTTTGTTCCGTTTTTCTTTTTTTTTTTTTTTTTTTTTTTTTTTTGATATTTTCTTCTTTTTTTTCGTTTATTATTTCTACATTAAATAAAGTGGCGAGTAAGGAATTTGATAAAGTAGAAAACAAGAAAGTTGAAGAAGATTGAAAATATTAAGGCAAATGAATAATTTATTTTGAAATTTGCCTAAAGTTGAAAATAGTTTGTAAAACTTTACAGTAATGTCGATTATAATGCTCTGTCATAAAACAAAAAATTTTCAACATTAGATTAGAAGAAATCGAACAACTTTAAACTAAAGTTTTAATTGAATATTCAGAATGTTAGCAGTCGCAGTAATTGCATTTGGATTTTAAGTGGATTAGCAGAAATAAGAATAACAATATTTGCGGATGCAGTTTTCATTTGATTAAATGGGGACAAATTTTTTTTTTTTGCGAATGCTTTAAGGATTTAAGTGTGGGAGCGTACTGCAAAATGAAAGTTTGTGTTTTGTACTTTTTTTATTTATTTTTTATTTGATTCTTTTAAACATCTTAACTATTTTTTTTATGTGTGTAACTATTTTAAAAGCTAAACTTTTTTTTATTAATAAAATTGTTGCACATAACTCACGAAAGTTACGCAACCAGGATGCAGACGAAAAGAGAGAAAGGGAGCATGAATAAAAGTGAGAGAGATTTAAAGAACATTTAAAGTAATAATAATTTTTTGTGGTATAATTTATTTTGAAAAATTTAAAAGAATTAAAGAACAAATATTCCTAGAAAAATTTCCTATCAGAAGCCGTTACATTCTTTCGATTATCGATTGCATAAAGGTTAATTAAATTCTCGGAAAATTAAAAAAAAAATTAAAAACTTTTATGCCCATCAACCAAAAATTAATGGTATACTCGTTCTGTTATTATGGTTCTAGGGCGTAAAAGAAATGCCCAGAGAACTCATAAAGTATATGTACTCTTGATCAACATCGAATTCTGAATCGATTTAAACATGTCCGTTCGTCTGCCCATTCATTCGTATGTGGTAAACATTCCTCTGATCGCACAAAAAGAAATCAAAGCTCAAATTTGAAAGAAACATGGGAAGTTCATGTACGTTGATAAATATTAAAAATGGGTCATATCGTTTAAAGGACACGCCCACAGTGCCACGTAAACTGAGAACTAGGTTTTTTTAAAGCTTTTCTCTCATAACATAAAAAGTGAAACAAATAGGAAGCTAAAATTTTGTACAAATGTTGTGGACATTAAAAAAATCGTGTAAATCAGCCACGCCTATCTGAAATTATAACACTTCAAATTATCTCTCTGTAAAATATCAAATAGAGAGTCTAGTGGTGGGCATACTAGTTAAGTATAAAATTTGTTCGTTTCAATTTTAAATTATTTAATTAATTTATATTTCATTTTTATTTGGAAATTTAGCGTATTTAGATTATATTATATAAAAATTTGGAAATGTTCCCCTTTACTGCGGAAAATTTAGCACTCTTTTTAAATTATTTTAAGGAATTCAGGAGAAATGTATTTTGAAAAGGACCATACAAATTTCTAACGTAGTTAGTTAGAAAATTATTCAGAATAGCTTGGAGAGCACACATAAAAATAAAGGTCTTCTAAAATTTTGGCAAACATATTTAAATAAAGGCCCTTGTCTCGCTTTAGTACATAGAATTAGATGAATTCCAATTAAAATAATAATGCTGGTAATGAAGACGCATTTAAGTGTAACATTTGTGACATTTGTGACATTTGTCCATAATTAATTAAATCGAATTTAGGGTTCTGAAGACATGGCATCTAGGTATGGTGGCATAAGATTTGTTGTATTTTTTATGGAAACATTTAATAAATTATTAATTAATAGGATTTTCAAGACACTGGACGTATCTCCAAGTTGAGATTCTCATTCTCTCTGAATAAAGAATCAAAATAAACCAAGATAAATAAATCAAGATAAAGTTGTGCCATTATTTTAGTAGTGGACATTTTAAATAGTAATTCGAATTAATGCTTTTACAATAATTTAAACTAAATATCAAATGCAGTATATTTTGATGTTGGATGTAAAATATAATACAATATTATTGACTTAGCAGATTTTTTAGACAAAACCAAAATAAACAACAAAAAAATCAAGAAGAAAATAAAAAATTAATTGAAATGAAATGAATTTTACATTTTGAATATCATGCATATTTCAAATAAAAAATAAAAAGAGGAAAGAAAAAAAGGAGCAAATAAATAAACAAATGACTAAAAGAAATAAACATATATAAAAAAGTGTATTCACTCGTTAATAGTGACAATAATCATTTGTGCCAATAAATTATTCATAAGTGAAAGCATTTATTATTGCGCAACAATAATAACAGCAATTTCAACAGCCACAAGAGAGAGGAAAAGAAATAGTAGAGCAAAGTTTGACAAAGAAAGTAGGAGAGACGAATAGACGAATAATAAACATAATAATAATAAAAGTATGTATGATTGGTATAGAGAATGAATAGTACACACACAAACAAATACACATACGCATACACACATTTTGAATATACCGAAAACTATAGATAATGGGAATAAAGATAAAATGAAATACAAATAATTATTACGCTACGGTGCTTTGTATAAATAATCTATTAACTATCTATCTGTTACTCTGCATCTCTATCTCGTTCTCTCTTTTTCTCTGTCTTTCTCCTTGTACACTCCCTCTCTCTATCATTATACACTCTTAAAGTAACACAACTCTAAACATCAGCCGTCATCATAAACTACAAACAAGTTGAAGTTTGAAGAACGCTAGTTATGCATACTTCTTTGTAGGTTATTAGTATATAAATATATATATATATATATATATGTACATCTATCTACATACATGTAAATATATACATATATAAAAAAGAAACATATTGTTAAAAGACACATTAAACACTCACGTACTTTATTATAAATAATAGAAATTAATTGCCAGATACTTATACTTATATGAAGACTAACGAGACAGATAGTACAAGAAAACTTATTAAAGTGTGGTTAATAAAATGCATACACAGTAAAAATGTAGTAAATTTAGATATATAAAATATAAAATGACATAAATAGCGATTCAGGCAAGGACAAGAATGGAAACAGCAGGAGTAAAAGTAGAGTGATAAAATAAAAATTCTAAAGATAAGTATTATCTCTATCTCTCTCCCTCTCTGTCTCACTGTCTCACTGTCTCTCTATTTCTACCATATAAAAAGAAATTTCTATTTCTTTAAAATAAGAAATGTCCGTACCAACATCTTTAAGTGGTATTAAAATGTATGAATAAAAAAAATATTAACTAATAAAATGAATACAATGAATTGTAATTTATTATTACATGTAAAATTAATTTTTTTATTTTATTATTTTACAAGTTGTTCCGATTTCTTTAAATCGCAATTAAAATTTTATAAAAAATTGTTTCGTTGATTTTTTCTGCATATTTCTTCGCTCATCTACGCAAAATATTAATGGAATCACATGAAATGAACACTAAGTAATCAATTAAGTTGGGAACGTTTGTTCATTTATGCCGATAAATATACGTGAAATTTTCGTCTATAAGTATGACCGAATTTCAAAGTCTAGCAATTTAACTGGGAACTAACTATTCTATTTCTATGCACTTATACTTCTCTCACTTACAACTTCTGTGTAATGCAAATCGTTAATTAGATTTAATTTAATTCATTAAAAATTAAAAATTTTATTTAAAGTGAGAAGAAAGTGAAATCTTTACATGATATTCACTTTAATGCTTATACTTAAATAAGAGCGCTATTTTTTTTTAGTAACTTAATCATTCCCTCTTTCAACTTATTATTATGTGTTTTTAATATATTATCCTCGTTAAACACATTTTTTAGAAGAATGTATAGCAACAACCATAAATCATAATAACTGTAAATCGATTTAAATTGTATAAAAAAGAGAATGCACTCACTCATGAAAAATAAATGTCAAGAAACGTTAAAATTAACAAACAAATAAATAACGGAAGCATATTACACCACAATACGCCATCAATACATTCAACCATATGATTGTTATTTCCGTTTCTGGTGTTACATGCACACACTTACACTTAGCGTGCACATACATAAACAAACATAAAACACACATGCACACACCAAAACACATATTTTACATTCAATTAACGCGTATTATTACTAACACTGTCATACATGTACATGCATACACATTTAATACGAAATAATAATGATTTCCTTATACACTTGTATATGCAGTTGTAATGTAAATGTGTAAATTTTTACTGATGGCGCATATCCGCAACCTAAACGTTGGAAAGGAGAAGGAGTTGAAAAAAGAACATAAAACACTGAAATACACAAAAAGATTCTGTCAACTCAACCGATAACTCATACTCATAGATAAAAAAATAAAGCAAACGTAACGATGCAACACGGTATACACGACACAACGCTTTTATGGATTATTGAACCACTAGAAATAAGGCTTTTTCCATATTTTTTATAGACTCTCTTATTCTTTCTTTTTACATTTATTATCCTTTGCTTTTTTTTGCACTTCTACTTCCCGGTTCGCATTTTATTTTCTGTGTACAATAAATTGATTGTATGTTTTGCAACAATTTATAAATTACGTACAACAGAGAATGCATATCGAAAGAATTATGCTCAAACGAAAGCATTCTTCCTTAACTGCGTTTTTTTTTTCTTTTGAAAAATCCGCTTCAATTTCAACAACGTAACCGACAGCAGACAATCAACAACGAGATAAAATGTATACTGAGCTCATACAATACAACAGCATCTGTTTATAAAGCAGTTACTGTATGAAGTCTTACGATGATTACTTCGTTGTATTCGTTATATATTACGAAAACTTTATCATGGCATACGCAATTATGGAAGTTTAAAACTCTAAACAGTAAGTAGTTAAGGTGTTCGGTATAATTGAAAAAAAAAACAGAAACTCTCTTTCGCTCTCGCTTTTTTTTTGCTTCTTTTTTGTGATTTGAATGCAATTTTGTAAATATCTGACATGCTCTCATCATAATATTAACATATTACTCGTGCCCATTCACAAGTTAATTCAGTAGATGAATGTTATGTGAAAGCATAATAACGGATGTGTATGATAGATAAGTTAAATCGACACGTACATTTGGTATTCCATTGTTTTGTTTAGTTACTTGCTTAGCTCTTTTGATTAGTTTATCGATTCTTTGATCAATTACTTTGTTAGTTAGTTAGTTCGTTAGTTAGTTGGTTAGTTGAATGGTAGATTGGCCAGTCGTCCATTGGATGTATGTTAAATGTTCCTTATAATTATTAAAATCAGATGAAGTAAAAATGCATACACAATTTGACCAGTTGCTCTAGTGAAGCTACTAAGCTACTCTAACCAATCGATTAACTATCCCTAACTAATTCTATTCTATGTGAGAGGCAAGAGGACTTGTTTGGAAATCGTCATTTATTCACATTTTTTCTTTTTTTTTTTTTGTTTTTTTTTTACTATAAAGCAACAATATTCTCAAGCGATAAGCAACAGTTATTTACAATAGAAAACAACATTATTTTTTATCAATTTCAATTGCAACTGTTTTCTGCTTTGTTTAAACGTAATGATAAGAAGCTATACGCCTTAGTACTTGCATTGTTATTTCCTAACATTATTGCATTTTACTGTTACACTACCACTACAACTGAACGCTACTACTATTTGTTGCTTCAAAATTTTATATTTTTTAGTTTAATTATTAACAGTCATTATCATTTTCGTGCACACTTTTCATCCTATCATTCTTTCATTCTTGCAAAATTTCTATCAATAAGTTGAATTCGCACATTTCTGAATCACCACATGAAAAATATATTTAATAATTAAGAGAATTTGTGTATGTCACAAAAGAATGAAAGTCTAAAGGATATTTGAAGGATGTATTCTTGTCACGTAAAAATTCATTAATTTCCCTCAATTCGGATGTATTTTATTTATACATTCTGTAGGCAATTTAATTAAATGACTTGTCATATAGAAATTAACATGTCATTTTGCAACAACTTTTACATACAAAATTGTTTCTTAACACGCAATATTTAAAATATCTTTATTATTGATTTATTTATTTCATTTTGTTTTGTTGTTATTGATATTGAACACATTACAACACATCACAACACATCAAACATTTATTCTACTAGCAGTGTAACATTTATATGTCCATACGTCCATAAAATGAGATATTTCTTCTGTATCGTGTACTCACAAAAGAATGAACACACGAATCAACACGAGCTAAACGCAAAATAAAAGTGAATAAATAAATATAAAAAGAAATCGTATAATGCCGTTACACAGATATTTTGTTATGGTTATTAAATGCTCTATAAGTGCAATTAGAAACGGTATTAAAACGCTAGGTATGATATCAACCATTTAAATGCACACATCATAATAACATGATACATGTTGCTAATAATAAAGAGGCACGACAAGTATGAATAAAGTGTGTAAATGACAAATTAGCATTTATCTTGTATTGAAAAATTAAGCCAAGCCTTTCATTTATTTATGTGTTGGTTTAAAGACACTATATAAGTGTGTCTATTTAGAAATCGCTTCACAATGAACTTGACCGTATTAACTTTCATAGTAAATTTTTGTTTAATACGACAAAACTTTTGATGTTTGCATAATTGAGTTTAAATCTAATATAGCACAATTCTTCTGAATTACTGTCATAGATATTTACATTTTTTCTAAAATATATGTCCATTCTTTGACCACCAGCGATTTTTATACTTAAATTGTAACACACACAAATGCATTTATACACAGGCATGTAAAGCGATATTAAAATACAATCTTAAGATAGTTTAATTAAAACTTAAGAAATTATAGTTCTTTTCACAAAAAGAAAAAATCTCTTTAAATTTTAAAATTTTGAAAATATAAAAGAAATAGAGTAATCTAAGAAGAAAATTATGCATGTAAAATACATTCCAATGAAATGCAAATGACAACAAAAATAATGCATTAGGACAATTTCTCTACTTTATGCTCGTTTCTTAAAGAAACCTAAACATTTTTATGAAAGTTACCGTCTCGTTTCATTTCTTTACTTATTGCTCAATATCACTATTCAAATATTGTTCACATTAAAAACATTCTTTATTCAGATATAAATTATAGCACCTAAACACAAAAACGAAAAAAAAAGCAAGCGCATGCATTGTAGTTGCCCAAGAGAAAATTGAAGACAATAAATTTTTATTTGTTGCTATTTTAATATTTTTCTTATAATGGCTGCTTTTTCGCTTGCCCATCTACCTAATCAACCTTTGCTTGCTTGTGATGTGTTACATCCAATCCAAATCAATTCATATTCTAAATAAAATGAAGCAACATAAAATAAACTAAAGTGCTTTGCGCATTGCTTTTACCTACCATACATTTTGGCAACAATAATAACAACATTCAAAAAAATATTAAATTTAATACTGGACGATAATTAAATGGCTTACAATTGCTCTTTTCAAATACTGCATCTGGCATCTCTGGAAACGATTTTTTTTTTTTATAGATTTTATAGATTGGAGTAATCTTTTTTTGCATTATTCATCCCACAAGTTATAAGCATAATTTTTAAGATGACTTTCTATGCAAATTAATATTGAAGCTTTTGTAGATGGATACAACAGATTTTGTCTACTTTTAGACAGGCAATGCAAGACTTTATAAAATTAGAGGCTTCATTTTAGTTGTTTATTTGATCTAAGTTAAGATTAATAAGCACAAACAAGTGATGCTTTCATTTAGAATAACTTGATTAATTAAATCGAACAAACAATTTTGTAACGTGATCATTCCATCTGTCTTCTTAGTAACTCTAAGCTAAATAACTACTTTTAGAATCTAAGAAAAATAACTAGCAAACAAAATCACAGAGAGGAATCTTAAATTTTATATTGATCAAGTTTATCTATCGACATGTACATTTACATGATTCCCCGTTTTATTCAAATGCCGTTTCTCTCTTCAAGATGTGCAAGTAAATGATAAGTCATCATCAACTATTTTTTTTTTCATATAACTGAATATACTTTTTATACAACAAGTGCTGTAGAACGCAATAATAATAATAATAATAATAATAATAATAGTAATTTTATAGGTAGTTGTGTGTGGTGCTGGCAACTGTACATTGCATTCCAAATGAAATGAAACGCTTAAAATGCTGTGAAATATGAAGAATTGCTTAAGGCATTTGCACTATTTTATCAATACAATTACAAAATTATATACATACATATAAATAAAATTAGTGCTCTTTCATTTCATTGATTCAACATTTATTAAACTTCTAGTCAGTTGAAACGGATCGCACATCCAATCAAATGCATAATGAACACAAAGAGAGAAAGCAATAATTTACCATCATCATCAAACATTATTCATTTTATTCAATAATAATCAGAGGATTGGCTTTTGCATTTTTTTTTTATAAAATATAAATAATAAAATGCATGCCACACGTACATCACACAATAAACACAATATGCACAATGTACATACATACAAACATACAAACATACAAAACAACATACATACATACACACAAACATTGAAATAAATATGATGCAAATAAATATCAGATGTAAACAGTTCAATTTCTATGAAATTGAAATTAACAACGAGTTATGGGCAAACCAAATTGAATAAAAATTAGTAAGAAATGAAAAAAGAAATGGGGAAATTAATACCCAACTGTACATGACATTAAGTACAAGATGATAAAGAAGATAATAGAGGTGAGTAGACCCAGATGACATTTAATTTATGTATCATCTCTAAAAATGGAGAAAAAAAAAATAACTTTCACAAATAATAAATTTTATTAGCTGCATTGTTAGAATAAGAATTTGAATTAAAGCAAAAACAAATATTTTATCTCTAATTAATACTCTACATCACCTTATTCATACAATTTTTATTATTGTTAATTGATTAAGATTTGTATTTTTTTAATAAAAAAAAAAAATATAATATTCTATAAAAACTTTCAGGCCAAAGGCAGAAGACTATCCAAACTCCAATTAGAATTATTTACATTATCCTTGCAACAGTTTATGGATATTTATAGCGGACAATACTCGTTACTACCTCAAACATATGACATAATGTAACATAACATAACATAACATGACCTAACGATGGATTATATCCAGATGATATAATCACACTCACGTTCTCAAAGGATTTTAATATAGCACTCTCTAAATTTCAAAATTTAATCAATGGCCTTGTATATGCAACAATAAATTTAAAGTAATTTATATTGCCAAAGGGGCACGTAAAAAACTTCTTGTTCTTCAAATTTAATTCATCCAGTTAGAAAATGCCTACAGTATCACTTTAAAATAAGTCTCGCAATCTGTCACCTCTAACTACCTACCAGCCGCAAATGCAATAAATATAATTTCGATAATGAAAGGGTGTCTTACTATTGCCTTAGAATACTTGGGAAAATGGAATATGATTCTAATCTGAACGGCTCATTCAACAGCTTTCAAAATAACGCTTCATTCTGATTACACTAAACATCCAATTCTATTTATCAAAGAAGCAAATTTATACATTTTCAAGTAAAAATTTCTATTCTATTTTCGACTCTCTACTGTCAAAGCACTGAGTCATAGATTAAAAATTCAAAAAAGCTTCAAGAAATTGAATTAATAAATAGATTGATGTCAGGATACATATACAACAAATGCTATTTAGAATCATCGGACCATTGAATATTTTGGAACTCAAACGAAAACAATAATCACTTTATATTTTTGGACAGTCTTAAGATAATCATTTCCACTTATAAGGAAAATCACAAACGTTATAAACTGATTCATATCACGAAATTTGGGTGCTTTTCATAAATTTCTGAAAATTCATTCAAACTAAATTGAGCATTCCATTTTAAATCTGCCTACATCTGTTTCTATCAAACCATCTAATTTCGATGTGCTTACATGGCCGTATGATTAAATTTAGGCCAGTTTCAATTAATATATGAAAAGATTTCAACTTTGTCGATTTTACTTTGCTTGAATGATTTATAATTTTTTTTTTCCATATAATTCATATAACTTAAGGGGATTCAGTTCGATTTTAAAAGCTTTTCTGTTATTAATGACAATATTAAAAATTTATTGATATATTAGATGAACTAAAATCGATATATTTGTCGATTTGTGTATTTGCTGTTGTTGTCATTTCCGTCGAATGAAAAGCATTAGAAAATATTAATTTGTAGTTACAGTTTTTTGTTTTTTTTTTTTTTGTATAAAGAAATTGATAAATTTTAATTTTTGGTCTAGAATATCACGAAATCAAAATTAATAATAAAAATAGAAAAAAATAAAGGACAGACAAACCTTTGTATCATCATCATAATCATTATCCGATTTTAATTATTAATTATTTAATTAATAATTATTCATCCTATGAATAATGGAGTCACGTGCTAGTTTCCATGTTGACGATTTACCATTAGGTGATTTCGGTGAAGTTCTTGATGAAAAAAGGAAAACAATTTTAGAGAGTCTTACACGTAAAACGACTGTTAAACCAGTTGATGAAAGTGAACGTCAAACACATTTCAATTTTGTGTTACATGTCATTTTAGTGACTACATTGGTATTTTTATGGGGTTTATATACATTGTTCCTTTGGGCATGTCCAGAACATGTTGCAGAGTATCATTTACTGGCAATAAAACCAAATGAAACTAAACAATATAACTTAAACAAATATGAAATAAAAAAGAATGTTGGTATACGAATGATTGGTCCATTTGTCCATGGGCAAGATTTAACGAAGGCGCCACCAAGTGATTCACCTCAATTATATTGTATTATTAGTGTTCAAAGAACGAATCAGGAAGCAATTATTTTGAGTAAACCATGGGCTGTAATAATTGTTAAACCAAAAGTTTTTCTATTTACTGTAACCACTGAACAATCCATAGATGTGACATTGAATAAGGATTTGGTTTTAATTAGAAAAGAATTGGAACCTCTTAGTCTTTTAGATGTCTATTTAACTATGCATACGAATATTAAAAAGACCATAGCAATTAAATTATTAATAGATCCATCTCCCATTGATAAAAATTGGGGTATTGCAATGGGTGCCTTAGTTTTAATATTCCTGTATATTCTAATTATATTTGAATTAATAAATCGTACATTGGCCGCTGTACTGGCATCGACATTAGCACTTGGCGTATTAGCCTGTATGCATAATCGTCCAAGTACATCCGAAATTATTGAATGGATTGATATTGAAACCTTACTATTACTTTTTGGCATGATGATTTTAGTGAGTGTCCTCTCTGAATCAGGTATTTTTGATTATTTATCAGTTTTGGCATATCAAGTTGCCAAAGGTAATATGTGGACAATGATTACTGTTCTATGCGTAACTGTTGGTGTATTATCAGCCATATTGGATAATGTTACAATGATGTTACTCTTAACACCAGTTACAACCCGTTTATGTGAAGTAACCAATTTAAATCCAGTTAATGTTCTTATGGGCATGGTTGTCATATCAAATATTGGTGCAGCCCTTACACCAGTTGGTGATCCACCTAACATTATCATTATGAATAATGCATATATAAATGAAGCGGCTAAAGTGAATTTTGGCAATTTCATTCTTCATATGGCACCAGGTGTTTTCATTGCCTTATCTGTAGGCTTATTACAAATCCATTGCCTTTATATGCAGAAAAATAAATTTATGAATAAAGAATCTCCAGAAGTTGAGGCTATACGTCATCAAATTAATGTTTGGGAGAGAGCTGCACAACATATGGCACCAACCACTACCGACGAGGAAGTTGTCCAAAACACCTTATTAAAAAAAGTTGACATTTTAAAAAAAAAATTAGAAGAATTATCAGTTAGTACTACAACTCATATTATGAACTATGAAGAGACATTAGCGCATATGAAAGCTAATTATCCCATAAGAAATATGTCATTGCTAATTAAAGCAACTATAGCATTTGTATTTGTTGTTACATTATTCTTTTTGCATGCCATACCAAATATAAAGCATGTACCATTAGGCTGGAGTGCCTTACTTGGTGCTTTATTAATATTAGTTATAGCCGATGAAGAAAATATTGATAACGTTTTATCGAAAGTTGAATGGTCAACATTACTGTTCTTTGCATGTTTATTTATTCTAATGGAATGTTTAAGTAAATTAGGTTTAATTGAAGTACTTGGACATTTTGTCATTAGTATTATATCGATGGTGGATAAAAAATATCAACTGTTAACGGCCATCGTATTAATAGTATGGGTGACTGGGATTGCTTCAGCCTTTTTAAATAATATACCAGTTGTTACCATGATGGTGCGAATTGCAGTACATTTATGCCAGGATGGAGAATTACAATTACCACCTCAGCCATTAGTATGGGCATTGGCATTTGGTGCATGCTTTGGCGGCAATGGCACATTACTTGGAGCATCGGCCAATGTAGTTGCTTCAGGTATGGCCGAACAACATGGTTACCCATTTAGCTTCATACAATTCTTTATATACGCATTCCCAATAATGCTTAGCTCTCTAGTAATATGCACCGTTTACTTATTATTGGCACATTGTCTATTTACTTGGCATTAAAAAAATGAAACAAACAATAATTAATGCATACAATGGCATATAGTGCTAAAACACATCTTATATCATATACATACAGAAGGCCATCGCATTATACCAAACTAAAAATAAATGCCACGCAGACACAACAGAAATCACACAACTCGAAATCGAATCAAAACGCATCAAATCACATCAAAACAAATCAAATCAAGTTGAATTTGAAGTTGAATTTGAAATTGAATTTGAAGTTGAATTTGAAGTTGAAGTTGAAGTTCATTGTAGTATAAACTATCCAATTAATTGCAATTGCGAAACAACAGCGGCAACCAAAACAATAAGAAAACCAAAAATGAAAAACAAAAATGAGCAAATTGTTTGATCGTGAAATGCGTGATTTTCTTATTCATCAAGTATTTTTCGTTCGTTTTTCGTTGCTTCTTCTTCTTCTTCTTCTTCTCAAACATATATTATACGCGCCCATCAATGTATCACACACCACCTTTAATATGTGATACATTTACGATGCCTTATGCATAAATGAAAATTTAAAATGAAGTAAATTGATAAGTTATTATCCTTTTAAAACTTTATGATTATGTTACATAAAAAAAAGGCAAATTATTTCGTTTTATCCTTACTTTGTTATTGGCTTTTTTGTTTTTACTTAACTCTTAATTTATTCAAATTAAAATTCCAATGCACATAGAACAATTACGTCTGCATTCATTTCACTACTTTATCAGGCATAAATTTATGCTTTTCCCTTTTATTTTTTTTTTTTTTTGGAATTGAAATAAAAAATGATGCCTTATAAATTGGGAAATTGTGAAAGAAGTGAATAGATGGCAGAGGAATGGCAATGGCAATGGCAATGGCTGGTGATGTAAAAATGATTAAATGAATAAATGAATTATATAACACCCAGTGCACCAACCTAAAGCAAATTACATCCGATATAATTTATGTCGGAATTTATTTAGAGTGCTTGGAAATCAAGAGCTATCTAAGCTTTTTATACCCACCATCGAGAAGTTAACGGTATATTCATTTTGTTATCATGTTTGTAAGACGCGAAAGGAAGCATTGGAGGACCCTTAAAGTAACTATATTCTTGATTAGGATCAAATTCTTAATGGATTCTGTCCGTCTGTCCTTGTGATGATAACATTCTCCTGGTCACAAAACAAGGATTATCGAGCTTTAATTTTGCAAGACCATTAGAAATTCTTACAGGCAGTTTTCTATTGAAATTTGGGAAAATCAGTTAAAAAAACACGCCCACAATTCAAAGTAAACAAATTCAGAGCAAAGGTGAGTGGTTTTTTACTAATCACACACAAACTGTAAAAGATATGCAACTGATAGAGAGATAGCTGAAATTTTGTACAAATAGTGAAGCCATTAGCCTAGTGCTTTCAAAAATCATGCAAATTAATCACGCCTACTCGAACTTATACAAAATTGTCACTTTCTTACGTCTACATTTTGTTTTCACTACTGAAAAACTGAAGCAGGCCCGGAATGGTAATGTTTTGGTGTTGTGGATTTTGGATATCCATGATGTGGCCTCAGCCTCATTTACTTCTCTGACTTGTTACTTTTACCAACATTACAATAATCGCTCCCACATGAATCTAAGCTGACAATGCAAAATATACTAAACTATCAAAACGTGTTGTTAATGCCAAAATAAGTGCCTTTTGAGACGATCACACATACCTGGCTACTCAACTATATAATTACGTACACATGACTTATGATTAGAAGTTATCAAATTCAAACAATCGATTAACTAACCGTTAACTTACTGAAGTTACTCAAAATCTTCATTTTGGTATCACAAATTACATTATTTTACTTGTTCTATGGTCAAAATTGAGCTCATTAGCATACCAAATAAGAAAGGTATATGCAGTTACTCAAGTAACTCAAGATTATCCAGGAATTACTACCATAATTCCGATCAAATCTTAAGAGGTCTTCGTAAATTTCTTCTGCAGCTCAAAATAAGAATTTTTTTGAAAGGTGCAAATATGGAAAATTTTGTATAAAGATGCTATATTCGAAATGTCACTTCAATTTCTAATATGCGTATAATCCGTGCAGGCATAGGCGTAGTCCATGGGGCAATCATGGGGGCTCACTAGATGTATATAAATCACTAGGCTTCTATAACGCAAGATATCATATCAAATACGTTCATCTATCACTTATGGCAGTACATTAGATCTATGTACATTTATTAGCCATATTACAGATTCAGTTCCCATATAACTCTCATAAAATTTTTCTTAGATTTAGAATTAATAATTTCATTAGGTTTCTCGTTTAAATGTAAAACTAATAGCAAATATACGAATATATATCAATATTCCTATAAGATAACCTTCATCTAAAAATTTTTTTTAACCATTTTTTTTTTGTTAATATACATTTCATTTCTCTTTGAATTTAATGTCGGTTGATACTCAAAAATTATCTTTTATTATTTGTTAATATTTAATTCAATTGATTTGAATACAATTTAACAATGAACTGAGGATTCATTTTCATGCCTAAATGCCATAAATAATAAAAAAATTCTACCAATCTCTCTACTTTCTATAATAATAATAATGTTAATGATAATGATGAAGATGAAGATTTTGATGATGCATGAAAAGAAGTCTGTTCAAAATAAATTCGGTCCGCTATAAAAATTTATTTCTTAAAGACCGTACATTTAATCACTGCTTATAATCTCTGAAAACAAAAATAAGAAAGTGGGCGTACAAACTCATGTCTGTACACACTTTTCTCTAATACCAATACATTTATAATTCATACGTACACATACACATATAAAATTGGTATCACATTAATACACACAGACATTCTTTACACACACACACAACACTTTACTTATAGTATTTCAAATCATTATCAACATTACAATATAATTAGTAATGCTTCAATTTTAAACATACATACATACATACATACATACATACATATATATATACAGACATAAGTGGATACGTAGATATATATATATATGGATGTGTATAAACGGATGTGCACAAACCGCAAATCATAAATGCAAAAATGCATTCATTCCATTCTATATGTTTGCTTGGGTGTGTATTAACATGAACAGACATGTTGCACGTTTTGCCAAAAAATAAAAGTGAAAATAAATGTAAGCTATAAATTTAATCAAATCTTTAGCATATACCATTACGATGCCTTTTCCTAAATATCAGTGATCACTACATGTTCTGCCATAACGTGCTTTATCATTCTTTAAGATGTACTTTCAATAATCTAATCAACCTAAATATCTAAATGTTCAATTACTCATACACCTGAACTTTTAATTATCCAATTACGTATAAATTTTGAAATGATATTTCAGAATATAGCTTAGCAATTAAACAAATTTGTACCTTTTCGATTCATGAGAATATCTCTGGAACTCTGATCTTTAAAGATTAGTAAGCTTGAAGTAAGGCAAATATAACAACTTTGTAAAATCGAAAAAGTGTTAAATGATGTATAAATGATGCTAATAATAAATGAAAGTTTTTCTTTATGTAATGCAAACATTTCGATAAAATACGTATGACCTTATGGTGGGGATGATTCAAATTAAACCGAATAATGACGTATAATACATTAAGTGAAATATATAAAAAGACCGAAATATTGAAAGTTCACCTGAAGGTTAAAGTAATAAAAAAAAAAAAAAACTAGAATCATTCAAATAATGATTCATGCTTTCCTTGCGTACAGTAAAATCCGTCTACGTTGGCCACGCACAAAGAAACTTTTATATTAGAAAAATTTGCAAATGGAAAAAAGTCTAAAGCAAAAATAGAAATTTTCAAAAATTGAATCGCAACAGAAAAACTGACATGTAATTTCAAATTAATAAGAATACAATTTAGAATGCTGGAATTGGCTTTCAACAGAATTAGCATCAGTAAACACCAAAATAGCCGAAGTAAAAAAGTGGAGGATACGTCTAGGATAAATCTATCCTAACAATTCAAAATATGTTTTACATGCATACCTGCCGTGAAGGCTTAAATGCATGATACACAATTGTACAAATGAGCGCTAGTGTTGGTAATCACCTACACATGGTACATGTTACCATCACGACTAGCTGCCAATTTAAATCCCGTATTGCACCTTATACACAGAGCTTAATCTTTGGTATCTAAATTCGGAGCCTTCCTATTACTACTACTCAGCTACCCATTTTATTTGGAAAATGGGACCCTGCACGGCAAGCATATGTATGTATGAACGAGCTACGCCCACAATATGGACACCACAGCCCCCACGAAGCCAACCTCAATATCATCATGGTGGTCTTTATCAAAACTGATTCCATGGTATCATGGTGATCCCATGGTATCAAATTAAATCTTTAGTCGGATCTCGTAACTCATGATGCTCCCTGATGGTCGGCAACACCAACGATCATCTCGTGAGCCACTCCCAGTTGAGCAGGTGCTTTTTGGAACTGGTTGCCCCCAACGATTTTAACAAACTTACCTTGCCCAATTCTTGTGCTAATAAAGCAAACTGTAAACTTTATAAAATTTTAAATTTACCAGAATACAAAATATATAAACCACATTATACCACACATAAACGAACCGAGCCATCGAAAAGCTTATAAAATTCTCTATAATTTCTACAATCATAATGTTTCTTTTTGGATTGATGGATTCTACTAATAGAAACACAAACCATCGAATTGTAATATTGTACAAAAGAAGAACTAAGCAAATATTGAGTTGCTCAAATGACGACGTACGGACAAATTGACAAATGGACGCAATTAAAAATACAAATATTTTTATCTATGTACGTCCGTAGGCCTGTGTATCTATCTATATATAGCCCAATAACGCACATTCATATACTTTAACTCTAGAAAAAGGTTTCACTTTAACTAAGTTTTGTTGTTTTCCCATTTTTTTCTTTTTAATACATAAATTTTGTTTCGCATGAGGCGAATATTTAAGGCATTTATGCTGTATTAACTTAAAAGCGAAAATGAATCAAACAATAAAAAAAAAACAAAGAAAAAAAATTATATTAGACTGAGGCCACATCATGGATATCCACCACCCATACACCATGACATTGCGATTCAAAGCCTGCTTCAGTTTTTCAGTAGTGAAAAGAAAATTTAAGCATAAGAAATTGGCAATTTGTATAAATTCGAGTAGGTGTGGCTGATTTGCATGATTCTTCCAAATACAAATTGAATATTAAGGACCTTAAGACCCATTAAGACCATTTGTACAAAAATTTCAGCTTTCTTTATTTTGCAGTTTCCAAATAATGAGCTCAAAACCACTGAATTTTGCTCTAAAAAACTGGGATATTCCCAATTTAGATTACACTGTAGGCGTATCCATTGGCCGATTTTCACAAACTTCAATACTAAACTTCCTGTAATACTAAACTTCCAATGCTGTTGCAAAATTTAAACACGATATTCCGTTTTTTTCTAAGCAGATCAAGAATATATATATTTTATAGGGTCTCCAAACATACTAACAAAATGAATAGACCCTTAACCTCTGGATGATGGGTATAAACACAAAAGCAAAGAATACATTAGATCATCAAGGCTGAATATTGAGTATCCTACCGCCACACAACGATAACAGTGACAGTTCATTATCATTTAATCAATTCACAAAATTCAGTCCGTTTCAGTTAGTTTAAAAAATTCTAAATTTCTAAATTCTGATATGAAGGCTGATTTAAAGATATGACCAGAAGGCTCTTCTAACCTTTTCAATGTTACATCGACATATTAGATTTATTTTATTCTTAATATTAAATGTTTATTCGAAATTCTCGCACGTATCATATTATTTTTTTAGAAGAATAGGAAAGACTAGAAATGTTTGTCATATAACTGCAGTACTATTTTTAGAAAATATCCATTCTAATTAAAATTAACCAGTTTCAAAAGCCATTAAATATGCTAGAGAATGAAAATAATTTCCAAACTAAAAAAAAAACCATAAACAGAGAAAACCAACATAATCAGATTACACGTAGATTTCGCAGTTTTTTAATCGATATTTTACCGATTCAAACTTAAAACTACCACACTGCCTTAAATTTGTAGAGGGTAGCTAATAAGAAACCATGAAAAAAAAAGTAAATAAAGTCGCCAAAAAAAAGGCGAATAATGCAAAAAGAAGAAAACTGATTGTTGTATAATTTCAGCCACAGCAATAACAACGATAACATTAAGTCAAACGTACCTTAACCGTGTAGGTGCACAAGCACACACGAATGCACTACACTCTCGGGTGTATACAAAAAATTTTCGCTGACTTTATGATTTTATGAGATAAAAATGAGCGTGCAAATATGTAACGCGCTTACGCTCGTGCTAGTTGTAGTGCCCATGCTCATACTAGTATATCATTTCCTTCCCATTTAAGATCTAAATGTATATGGAATCACCTTCCACCGATCGTAATACCGGGTATAATAATGGTGTTGAGATAAATGACTGATTAACACCATATCATTTTCTGGATAGATTTAAGCCTGCCATTCCGACTGTTATTAAGTTACAATGCGCAATTATTGAGATACATTAATAGAATTCTGCACGTAAGTGGTTTTTAAACCACAAGCGAATTGTATTGATAATATTTAAAATAGGATCATTTTTAGGACTACGCCCTACGAAACGTGTTTTTCGAAAAAAGTTTTTATATGGAAAAATACCATCATTTTGAATATATCTTAATGAAAATAGGCAAATTATTGTATTTTGTTGATCTGTAAATATGTGTATCAAATTTAGTCCCATCCGGTCCATGTTTTGAATAAGCGAAGTTTATCAATTACTCGTGTATGACGCTCTTTTTACATTTTAACCTTCCTCTTTGTTTTTTAGCAAACTGACATGAGATGTTTAGGAATTAGACTTATCCAACTGTAACTTACTCAACTAACTCAATCGGTTTCTCTAATTCGTTTCTTTTTAATTTCAATTTTCTTTCTAAATAATTTAATCAGAGAAAACAAATTGAGTGGACTGAGCAATATGAACGATATAATAAGCAAAATAAAATAATGGTGCTAATAATGAAATTAATAATAGCAAGAACTTTATAGCCGGTCGAAGACAACTTTTAAATACCCTACACCACTTTGTTTAATATGATTAAAATCAAAAAAGAGAATAACAAGTCAACAAATTTGAAAAAATTGTAATGGTTTAATTTTTTTCAAAAGTTAATTATATGAGAGGAGGTTCAACAAATGGATCGATCTGGACATATATTGTTTATATCAAAATAAAGAACTACCAATTTTGCCCAAATATATATTCGAAATTGATTTTTTCTTACCCACATAATAACACAGTATGTGGAAAGTGGTTGTAAAAAATTGACCAGTCTAGGCCAAAATTTGGTACACGTATTTTTTATATAAAGATATAATTCAGCCCCAATTTAGTTTAAAGTATATTTAAAGTTATAATTTTTTTCCACATAACGATTTCCTTTTATGAAAGACATTATATGAGGAGTAGTCGAAATAATAGTCGGATTTTAATCGCTTCCATTATAATAATAGTAAGATAGGTCCCTGAACAAAGACGCAGCCATATACTACTAAAATATCTTACAAATTGTGACGTGTAACTTGATAACAAATTCTCACGAATAAACATCAGATGAACAGACAAAATCAGGGAGCGACTCTGAGTTGATTTGTATATTAAATGGTTAATCTATTTCAATTCTCTTTGAATGTTACAAACATCTGCATAAACTTATATTACCCTGTACCACAAGTGTAGTGTAGGGTTTAATTTCTCTCTCACTTTCGTTTATCTTACTCTCATTATTTTCATACTCTTTACTTTTCTTAACTCAGAAAAACTCTAACATTTTTCTTTAATGTTGTCAGTCAACACATTGCTCATAAAAACCGTAAACGAGCATAAGCTTACAACCACAAAAACAATACCAACAACGGCAAAAACAAATGCAAATTCAATATCGATGTTGTAATTGAAATAATTCTAAATGATCTAAGTGATTTTAACGCACCCACACAGGTAAACGCTTACACATCCAAACACAAAGGCAACAGGATAATTATAATAATTTATGAAATATAAACATTTATAGTCGATATATAGAATTTATATATATATATATATATATATATATATATATATTATATATATATACAATTCAACGGCAAACACTCAAGCGCTGTTTGGATTGCAACAATTTATCATTTTCGTTTACGGTTTAATGCTATTTGGGATTTTTTCCCTTTAGCATGATTCTTTAAATTCTTCCGTTTCTTTCGTTCGAATACTTTTTTTTATTTCTGGTCCTTTTTTTTTTTTGGTCATAAAAAATATATATAACAATGCCTTTCAGAGGGTCATACAGTAAATTTGAGCTCAATTATTGTTTCTTAAAAAAAAGTAAAAAGAAGAACAAAGAAGAAGAATAAAAAAAGAAGAAAAGTTTTCTTCTTCTTTATTATCATCTTCACGAAATATTTCAACACACATACATATGCATACATATATACACATGCATACATATTCTTACAACACGAACAACAGCAATTATAAAACCAAAATGTTGGCAAAAGCAAGCCTAACAAAATAATAATAATAATAATAATAATAATAAACAACAACAATAACAATAACTAAAGTGAACTGAAAGCAAAAGAAAGGCACTAACAGTAATACACTGTTATTCAAACGCACATAAATTATATGAGGATCAACGTCAATCTAACGCTATGTGCCCAACATACAGCACCCAGCACCCAGCAACCAGCACCCAGCACCCAGCACCCAACAACACTAAAGAATAAATAGATGAAAAAGGAGAGGTAACAATAGCTACAAAAACATAAAGGAAAAGATAAAAAAGTCAAAGTATCATAATCTGAAATGACTGTAATCTCACCTAATAACAACATCACCATAATCCATAAGGCGAAAGTTAAACAGTTAAACAGTTAAAGCGAAAGCCAAAGCCAAAGCCAAAGTTGAAGCCGAAGCCAAAATCAAAATCAAAAGAGACCTTGCACATCACTTTATTTATGAGTTTTCAGATCAACAAATTATTCAATAATTTTCCCTCGCCTTCCATTTTGCACTCTTCTTTTCCATCACTGCCACTACCATTTCTTTCACTTTTTCTACTTTTTCCCATTTCCTACTTTTACATTTCCAACAACAACAAAAAAAACAGCAAAAGGCGAATATAAAGAACCAATACAGGAAATTTCATTGTCAATTACCAACGACAGCATGTGATAAAAAAAAGGTCCAGAAAAATTAATACAATTAATTATAAGTCAAGAAATCAATTGATTTGGGGAAAGGGTTTCTAAAACAGAGATCAATAAAAAATTAATTGAACAAGGATTACAATTTTCACATAACAAAATTTTGAAAACTAAGGTAGCACTTTGAACTACCTGCCAAACACAGATATCTAAAACTGCAATTGCATACTTTTAATTTAACTTATTTTTAGGGACAAATCTCAGAAAAGAAATTACATAGATAAGTTTAAATAGAATTGGAAAGTAGATAATTCTGTGTTGAACTTATTACCTTCTGCCGCATTTAATTGGGGTATTATTTCAAAAATTTTCCGATAATATTCTTAGTTTAATTTGGTCCATTTTTTAACTATCTAAATAATTGAAGCATAAAATTCATATGAAAACACATGAACTTCTTTCAATGAATTGAATAAAATTATTATAAAATTTTTATTTCATATTCGATCGTTAGAATAATCGGATTTTTGGAAATGTTAGATACATAACGTAAAATATAATAAGAGCAATCGAAAAACAATTGAAAGCAATTCTTTTAAAATGGAATAAATAAAACATGTTTTATAAAGAAATATTTAACAAAATTAGACTCATAAAGTTCAGACAGATGGGTGATTAATAAACATGAAAGAAAATCAAAAACCGAAAACTAAAAATCAAAATAATGAAATATTAATAAAAAAAAAAAAAAAAGCAAAAATGAAATGCATGGCGAAGGAAAGTAATTGAACAACAACAACAGTAATAATAATAATACAAAAAAAAATAATAATAATAATAATGACAATAATAATAAAATATAAAACGATCATCAAAATTGGTTCGTTATACCACACAAAAAAAAATTTTTTTCAATAGTAATAACAATAACAATAACAATAATAACGATAATAACAAAAACAACAAGAACATTAGAGCAGAAAGTAAATGTAGATAGTAAAATAAAGTACATGGCAATTTCAAAATTATATAGAACAATAAAAATAACAATAATGTAAAATTGATCGTTTTTAACAACAATTTCACAAACACATCGCGCACAACATCAATTGCAATAATAACAACAACAGCAACAATAATGTAAAAAAAAAAAAAAGAAAAAAAAGAAAAAAGTTAATATTTTAAGGGTGTGGGGGCAGAATTAATAAAAACGAAAAGTATAAATGTAAAATGGTAAAGCGGTCACAAATGAAAAGGGACAAAAAAGAAGAAAAAGGAGCAGCGCTAAACGTAAATCTCCGATATATGAACGCAACGTGTCAAACGTGTCAAACGTGTCTACGTGCATATTTCACATGCATATTTTTATGAATGCAATATTTAAAAGTATGGCCAATTGTTGCCAACCACCAACCACCAACCATCAACCATCAACCATCAACCACCAACCACCAACTGCCAATTGCTAACTGCATGCCGATGTCAACATCAGTAACATCAACGATATGCGTCTGCTTCAGCTTCTATGGCTGCATCAGCGTCAGCATTAGCAACATCATTTTGTATATTTCACTTCAATATTGGATAATCTCGCTAAGCCCGCTATTGATATTGAGTTTCTTGGGTTGTTCTTGTTGTTGTTATAATAATATGCTGTCAATGAGTAATGTATTGATATTTATGCATTTTATATATATGCACAAACACCCATGCATGCACACACATACATACATACAAACATACAAACACACAAACATATAATATTTTTTTTCGCTTATAATATTTATAATTTAAATTGACCAATCAGCGTCACATCGTCATTTCTTCAATTTTCTTCATGTTTATGTTTTATTTTATTTTGTTTTGTTTTGTTTTGTTTTGTTTTGTTTTTTTTTTTTGCTTTTTCTTTAATTTTTGTATTCAATACACAATTATAACAATAGCAATAATAACAACAACAACAATAATAGTTATAATAATAATAATAATAATGTCATATGGGCGTATGAAAATACTTAGGAATAAGTTGATGGGATCAAATTTTGTATACGTACCATAAAGAGGCTAACATTTTTTGGGTAATTTATGGAACTAACAAATTTGAATTGAAGTTTTTTACAATTTCATGTAGGCGTGCCAGATTTGTATGATTTCAAAAAAATCTCAGCATTCTAATACTTTCAAGTTTCAAGACATGAGCGGAAAACTTCTTTTTGCTTAAAAAATATTAAATTGTTCTCAGTTTACATTGCACCGTAGGCGTGTCTATTAAATAATTTAACCTATTTTTTATATAAACCATTTTACATAAACTTTCATAAACTTTCTGTCAAATTTGAATTCAATTACATTTTTTTTTTTTTTGCATTCAGACAGACAGACAGATGAACAAATGGACAGACGAATAGACAAAAAATTGTCTCAAAATTTAATATTTGATTAAGAACAAAAACTTTTTTTATATATACTTTTTTGTAGGATTTCCAAAGCATAAATAACAAATATTCACCACACAGAAGTTGCCGTAGCATTGTGCCAAATACAAATATATTTACAATGATCCTCAATCTAATTAGTTAGCCATATTCAATTTCTTAATTGTCATACTCAATTGAATCACTGTTATTCATTTTATTTTATCTTTGCCTTTGTAATGATGATGAGATGAATTAAGATTAACGTACATTTGTCAGATTGATCTTCATTTTTTTTAATCAGATCAATATTAGATCCATTTCTTATTTGTTATTGATCAAGATGATTAATTCAAATAATAAATTAATAGAGTTAATGTTTACTTCTACAGTCACATCATCATAATGTAAAAAAAATTTATTTTAATAACACTTGTACAACTTTAAATACGCTCTAAATTGTTAAAGAGTTTGTTGCTTTTAGCTTTTCAGTTTTAGGAATCAAAAATGTATCTTCCATTTCAATAACAATATTTAAATATTCAAAATTGCCATTATATACAAACAAAGGATATAAGAATATGATATCCTTATAGTAGCATTTATTTTCAAGCAACTTCATATCACGATCCCTCCAAACTGTAACTTTGTAACGTTGTTTAGTAATTCACTTAGTAACAGAAAATTTTGATGCGAGAACACTCTGGTAATCATCCAGCAATAACTGTACTTTGTCCATAAAATGTTATGGACAATAAAATGATATGGACGAAGCGACAAAATGACAAACTGACAAAATGGAATATTGCAAGTACACATTCAACATGAATTTCCATTTCATTCAGCACGAATTTAATTCAATTTAAATTCAAATTCAAATTCAAATTCAATTTAAATTCAAATTCAAATTCAAATTCAAATTCATTCAATTTATTTCAGCTCAATTTAATTTAGTTAAAATCTCAAAATGATTCTAATAAATGATCATTTATGTTACTTTTTTATATTTCGTCATTTTTATAACCACCATACACATATAAAGTTGGTGATATAGTCAAGCACCAGATTTTTCCTCTTTTTTTATTTACGTTTACTTTTCATCACTAAAAAAAATGTAACAAACTCTGAATCGTAATATCATGATGTACGGATGTTTGTGTGCCCAAGATTTGACTTTAGCCAATTTAATAATGTTTTTACTTATTTTTACTTTTCATTTGTTGCGTTTTTTCTTTTTTTTTTTTTTTTTTTTTTTTGTTAGAATAAAAATTTTGCAAATTTTAGAAAGCTGAATAAAAAATTTTAATTCCTTATAAAAAAAATATTCTTCACTTACCTCCTTGTCCTTGTTGTTCCTGTTGTATTTTACAAAATTTTCTTAAGAGCAACATTTTTCAATAAATTAATTAATTTACAGAAAATATATCAATTGAAATCAAGTAAAGCAATTTGAAAAATTAACAGAATAATTTTATTTAAAAAATTATCTTTAAATTTGCTTCTTTCCCTTTTTTTTTTTTTTTTTTTTAAATAAAATTTATGATCTTTGAGTAATTTTTCAGTTCTTATTTGAATTTAGTTTTTTTTTTTAATTTCATTAACAATAACAATTATTTGCTAAAGTGTCCAAAGCAAATGAAATAGCACAAATTACGTACACTTCAAATTTTCAATTAATCATTCTGATTTTTATTTAAAGTATTTTAATCCAACTAATTCTGAAATGTATGAGCTTATTTGAGCTATTTTAACTTAAACATTTATGTTTGTCTTTTTTTTCTTGTTTTATTGTTTTATTTTCTCTATTCTTCTATTTTTTATTATTCATGTACATTCTTTTAATCTCGGTTCAGTAATTTTTCAAAATACACTCTTCTAACTATCATTGGCCTACGTTTGCTTTCTTAAATTGCTGATGTTGTTTTATTCTTTTTTATTTGATGTTTCATTGTCATGTTATTTTCTGTTATGTTCTGCTATGTTATGTTATAATTTTCGTTACGTGTTATATGCTTTTTAATTGAAATTTGAGTGCAGGTGGCGGCAAACAGGCAAACAGGCAACAGGTGCAGATACACGCATACAAATGCAGAGTGCATTTATGTGAAACGGCCAACAAAAAGTATGTACTTTACCTTCCACTCAGGGATAACAATTCCAAAATAAAAACTTATAAAACAAATGATGAAAAATCAAAATGTGAATCTTCTTGAAAACACTGGCAATAATTATACAAGTGATATTTAACTTTTTATACCCTACACGTTCATATTAACTTTATCTGAAATATCTAAAGAGATAATTTTAGAGACAATAAAAAAGGAACTCAGACTACTCGATTTCATAAAAATCAACAAAACTAAAAAATTAATTAATTAATTAATTAATTTGCCTATTTGCTATTTTGCTTTTGGAATTAATGTTTCATAAAATTTATTTATATTGAATCAGTATCGTAAAAGTTAGAAAAATGTAGATTAATTTCAAACTTAATGGAACATTAATTTTATATAGAAACAATCCGTTGGTTTCCAAAAAATGGACCAATCAGTATCATATTTGACATAGACATTTTTCTTTTTCAATAAAGTAGTAATATATTTAAAATTGTAATTCATCTTCATACACAACGACTTCTTTTCGTGAAAGGCGTTCTATGAATTTATGAGAAGTAAGCCTAAAGATTCATTTGATATAATTTTTGCCTCTGTGCCATTCACATGCCTAATTTTAGCTACATTACCAAAGGACAGACATATGCACAGACAAGTTTAAAACGATTTATTATACCAACTCATCCAATTGAAATAATAAAAATTTTTTTTTGAATGTTACAAAATATTTGCACAAATTTATAAATAACTGCACTGAAAATGGTGTAGTTTCCAATAATTAGCCAAAATTGTAACTTGTCATCTCTACTTAGAACATGGAAATTATGAAATTTTGTACATTATTTGGCTACAAGTAATTTGTTCTTTGCATATGTGTAGGGTGCTATCAACATGTTACTGTTGATTTACTTATTCCACTATTTGATAGTCATTTATATCAAGATAGAAATTGTTTACTTGCGAAATATTTACTCTTAATTACTTCAAGGCTTAGCAAACTTTCAATTGAAAAATATACACACATATACATACATACATACATACATACATACATACATACACATTATGTATATATAAATATACATATATATAAATATGGATATGTGTGAATGCTTTCATATATACAATTACTACAAATAATTATTCACCCATAAAGTGCTTCTTATTACAAGAGAGACTCTTCAAAACGCAGGGAAAGTTCTGAGTTCTGATTTTCTGAGAGAAAATCAATATTGCTAAATTGTAATTTATTACATTAAACAAACACACATGCATAATGCATATGTGTTGAAATAACTGAAAATAAATACAAAAGAAAATGTATAATAATTAAAATATCTATGTGATAATTACATACCTTTCAAAAATTATTCATTAGAAATATTTATGAGTACATAAGTAAGAAATCTTTCATGAAACTGTTTTAAGCAAAGCAACAAAAATGAAGTTTTTACGGTGTAACAACATCATTATGTATGCATAAACTTACTTAATTCTATATAAAAATATTTGCATTTGCATATTATTTTTATAAGCGTTTTCTTTAATTCATACAATACTAAGAAAGTATAAAAGGAAAGGTAATTATTATTATTAACATCATTATGATCACCCAAATCTAATAGCTCTTTTATAAAAAGCATTGCCAGAATGAAGTAATTATGTTACCTACAGAAAGAATAAAAGTGATCAACAACTATGTGTGTTAAAATATTAAAAACTATTCAATTTTTCTATTATTCTTAGTCTCGTTGTATCATTAACCTATTATTAAACCTAAAAATATTTATTATATATAATTGTTTTATTGTCATTTTATTATACAGCACAAATGAAATGAGCATAGCATTGCCACTTTTATATATTACATGGTGTTGACTGAAATGCACTTTTACTTTGGTAATACTGCATAATATTTAATATTAAAGCAACTCTATTTGGTTTTCTGAAAGTTTCCTTATGATTCTACTTCCTTCATATTGAAAAAAAAGAAAAAACTCTTATTGGTTTCTTTCGCTTGAAAAATGCCAATGAAAAAGCGTACTGAAAAATCTGGTGAGTTTATTCTAACAAAATTGAAATCAAAGTAATATGAAAATAATGAAATTTTTACGAAAATAAAAACTAATTTAACGAGGGCTCAAAGAAAAAAGAATTCTACCAACTATATTAAAAGTTAGCGAGCAAAATCATGTGAAAGGTTCAGTGCCACGCGGTTGTTGATAGTGTAGAATAAAAACTACCGATATCATCAATATATACATACGGGCCATTAGTAATCTTTCATTAAGTTTTACAATTGAATTAAAATATGAGAAGAAAATGAAAATGATATTTGTGTTCATATGTATTCTTATTTTCTAGCTAAGCCTGGTGAAAAAAAGCCAGACAAAAAAACTAGTGTAACATCGCCAGCAAGTACGAGCAGTAGTAAAACGCCATCTGCTAAACCATCGGTTTCATCTACATCCTCTGCTGCAGCTGCGTCTACATCAAAAAAACCATCCAGTGCTACCAAAAAGCCTGTGACTACACCTGCAACTGCTACAGCAACTGCTACAGCAACTGCTTCTACTGCTGCTAAAAAGCCAATAACTAAAAAATCTACCCCAGAAAAACAAACCACATCCACCGTTGCATCAGCACCAAAAGCTGATCCTAAGGATGCCAAGAAAAAGGTTGCACCTGTAACCAAGAAAACTGTTACTACACCAGCTGTGACGGCAACAACTTCAGCTACAAAGAAACCAGTAACTAAGAAAACTTCAACCGAAAAGAAGCCTGGTGCTGCAACTGCAAAGGCTAAAACAAATAAAGATGTTAAAAAAAAAACTATCACGGCTGCCTCAAAAAAATCCCAATCGGTTATTGCAAAATCTTTGGAGAAGAAACGTGCTGCTGCTAAAGCAAAGGGCAAGAAACCAGTTACACTTAAGCCAGCCGTCAAATTACAAAAAGGTACTGCAAAAGCCAAAGCTGTGGCTCTCGTGAAAGCCAAAAAAGTCCAAACTAAGGTAATTAAAGGCGCTTTTGGTACACGTACACGTAAAATACGTACCAGTGTACATTTTCGTCGACCTAAAACATTAAAATTACCACGTAAACCGAAATATCCAAGAAAATCGGTGCCAACCCGCAATCGCATGGATGCATTCAATATTATTAAATATCCGTTGACAACTGAAGCGGCCATGAAAAAAATCGAAGATAACAATACTTTAGTATTTTTAACACATTTACGGGCAAATAAGAATCACGTACGGGCTGCCGTACGTAAATTATATGACATTAAGGTGGCTAAAGTGAATGTTTTAATAAGACCCGATGGTCAGAAGAAAGCCTACGTACGCTTAGCGCGAGATTATGATGCTTTGGATATTGCCAATAAGATCGGCATTATATAAAAACAACACGGAAACATTATGAAAAAGTGTATCATTTTTGTAACCTTTTTTTTCTTTTTTTAAGTAAAGTGAGACAGTTCAGATAGATTTTTTATATAAATTCTTAAATAAGAGGTAATTAAACCTGAAACATCAATTATCCTTATTGGACGTGAAAAATAATATGTATAAAGAATTTTATTACATATTAAACTTAAAAGGAAAAAAAATTAAAGAAAAAGAAAAAATTACTTTTATTCAAAATCATTTTCACCATTACAGGTTCACCCCGCCCCCCCCCCCCCCCTTCCTTTTTTTTTTTTAATTATGTTATTGTGTTTTAGATTCGTTTGATTACTGTTTTTTTTTTTTTTGCCGTTTCCATTAAGAATTCTAGCACGGGCGAAAGATGGGACGTGATTTTAAAGGTAAATATTACAATTTATAGCAACAGCGAAGATACGATACGAAAAATATCAAATATGATATAAAAGAACTCTCTTTGATATGTTAAGAAAATAATTTTGTACTGATATTTTTATTATTTTAGCAAGATGCCTCTGCTTTTTTTTCGTCCTGTAAAGCTGATGTGTTTTAAAGTGAGTTATCATAAAGTTTTTTTTGTGTAGTGTACACTTATGAAAATATTTACTGTGATGATTAATTTATAGCGAATCTCGTTGATAAATTTTTAACGAAATTTATTTGAAAAAACATATTTATGCTGATATTAATATTTTTATTCAGTTCGAAAATAAAACTGAAACTAATGTAACTGAAATTAATGAAATTCTATATTTTGTATCATTTCAGTTTTCTTACACCGTCTGGGATGCACGTGCATTTGATATTTTACTCCAAATTCATAATTTATTCCCGTTTACTTAAAATAAAATACAATAAGAGATGGAATTTTTTCTTTAACTGAACGTATTATTTAATAATTTGATAAAGACAGATGATTGTAAATGAAATTTGCATTAAATCCTCTTTATGAGGATTTAATGCAAATGAGCGAAATAATATCGGAAAATGATTTGGCTTATGTTATGCCTGTAATACACCTTTTTGGATTTGTTTCAATAATGAGATATTTAAAATTTTGCATTAATTGCTGTGCAAATTATAGAAGCATATCAGAAAATAGTAAAGAAAAAGATGTAAATTAAGTGGACATGAATTTACATCCATTTCGTTTGAAGCTTTTTCACATAAAATTGTTTGTGCTTAGATGTGTTCGTCCATTTTCGAAAAAGGTATATGCAATATTCCAGATAAATTTTGTGGTAATGCGCACTTTACTGCTTTATAAAATAAACATAATCTTACTGTACAAGTTCCAAATGGTGTTACAAAAAGTACTATGCGCTGCCACCCTTTTTTTTTCATTTTATAAAATGGATGAAATATGCAATGCTGCCAAATTACTCTCTCTATGAATTGATTTGATAAAATAAGAAGAAGAATTGTATAGATTAAAAAAATATTTTAGTAGAAATTGGAATTCTTTGAATTGTTTTTAAAATATCTAATAAAATTTTTTTCCAACTAATTCGAGGATAAATAAAATATACAAAAAATTACACAAAGCATTGTAGACAATTAAAATTTTTTCATTAAATAGGTTAATAAGAATGTAAAAATATAAAAGACTTGCATGAAAAGAAAAATATACAAAAAGAAAAAAACGGGATAAAATTGTGGAAAAAGCAAAATCACTGCTAAAGTTGGGAAAGTTTATTTTTCATAACAAAAGGAAAAAAAATTGAAAAAAATTAAAAGAAGAAAGCCATAATCTAAAACAAGATGTATAATGGCATTGGATTATCAACACCACGTGGGTCGGGCACCAATGGTCATGTACAGCGCAATTGGGCATTTGTTCGTCCAAGTAAAAAAGATAATAATTATCGTTCTGAAGACGATATAAAAAAGTTGGATGCCACTTTAAATAGGCCCCCGAACAAAGATATATTGGATCATGATCGCAAGCGAAAAATGGAAGTGAAATGTTTAGAATTTGAGGAAATTTTGGAAAAACAAGGGTAACTATAATACATTATTATATATATCATAATCACCATTTGATTCATATTTCAATTACGTAAAAATATGAGTTAAATCCTTTTAATGTAAATATTTCAATTCAGAAGAGAAACGTTCAACGCATGAAGTTTTAAATCAATCTTTAATAGAGATATTTACAGTCATAGACTCCAAAAGGTTTATTAGACTACCCTTAGCAACATTAAAAGTTTTTCTAAAAGAATTAAGAGTATTTGTAGGTGATTATGAAAGAGAACAATTTACGGTGTCGTATAATAAACCTGACATATATATGTATATATATTGGGTTGTTCACAACTTAGTTTAAGGTATTAATATATATCTTTAAACTTCATACTTTCATAGTTCTTTGCGTTTAATGAATGTCAACATATGCACATACAACTTCTTTGAAACAGTAATTTTAATTGTATATTTTATTTACTTCACAAAAGTAAAATCACCTTTTGTAAAAGATCATGGTGCGTGTAGTTTCTATATACAAGTATATATGTGGTCGTAAGGTGCTCATGGACGTGTATTGAAATTTCTGAAAAATAGAAAAGAAAATGGAGGAACTTTCTTTTGTAATGGTACCCATTTTAAAAACCATTTGGTAGAAATACATCTGGATGAAGAAAATAAAATTTTAAGATTAGTAAGAATTATGGACGTTAAAAGGTCCAAATTAATAAAAGCATAAAATTTTCAGTGGTTGGTGACTCAGAAATGCTTGGTGGGAATATGTGGATGAGAAAATACAATAATTTATTAAGAACGTACAGGGAAATTAATTTAAAGTACACGAGTATATATTTCCAGCACAAATTTTTAAAAATATACCCAAAAAGCTTTTTAATTGAAAGTTATAAGTATGTATTTGTTTTCGTGCAACCCAATATTATATATATCTACTGTATTTATAGGGGGTGAAATTTGACTGGTAGCGATATTTTCCTTCTATTATTTTTCAACAATTTATGTATCTCATAGTTTTACTGTGAAAGTTTTAAAAAAGGGACATTAAATGTAATAGCCAGTAAATAGTTTAAAAATTAATAAAAATTTATTTAAATTATATTTTTTTAAGAAGGTACAATTGCAATGGCAAAAAAAGAAACAATTGACCTTGAAGAAAAATGTTTAAATCGTATTTTCATTATTACTTTTTTTTTTGCTTTTTTCTTTAGTTGCACACCCGATGAAATCAAATCTAAAGTTGACTCGTACAGGCAAAAATTAATGGGACACAGTAAAAACGATTTGCCAAAGGATGAATTTGGTAGGATCTCGTAAGTAAATTAATTTCCAATTTTATTATCGTTATAAATAGTATTTTTCTATTTATTATTGTTGTTTTCATCCACGGTATTTGCTTATTCTTTTTTCGTGCTTGCTTTTATTTTTGCCTCAATTAGACTTCGATATTTCCTTTATTGTTAATTTTTTGCTTATTTTATAACGAACAAATAAACCAATTTTTTTTTTAACACAGTACGCCCTATTTAAAAGCAACAACAACAATATTGTGAGATAGTTAAAAATTAATAAATCTACTTAATTTCATGAAATTAGCATCAAAAGTGTAAAGCAAAAGAAAAAAAACAAGAAGGGAAATTTTACAAAAAAAAAAAAAATCAATACAATTGTAATGGTATTCTTGAACGGCAATTAATCAGAGTTTCTTAAATATTCTAATGAGTAATAATCCTAGAAAAACAAGTGTAAAGTTCATCGCTGCCGATTGCAGAAAATCTTAATTTAAATGATGAAAAAAATAAAAAGTACAAATTTCAAAAAAGTGTATCATACAAAAATTTTGCATTAAAAAATGTAATTTTTCGAATGATCTAAAACGCTCTACATCCAGGAAAGCATCAAATAAGTGATGCGAATCAAATTTGAATACTTTAAATACTTTACAACGATTTTCATAAAAACTCTTCAGAATTCGAAATATTATTCATGTATCATTGAAATAGGGAGTGATTGCAAAAATTGTCTCTTCTAATCCGGGTTTTAAGTGGAACAGCCTTTATGGTTTATATGCCATATTTCCAATTTAAAACAACTTTAAAATTACCCTTTAAATATTGATCTCATAAATTTACATGGATTAACTTATATCATACCGGTCGATGCCATCCATGCATGAAATGGGCAGTCTGGTTACATCCAACTCAACGCACAAAACATAAATATGTATACTATACACATAGTTGATATCTGGTCCAGTATAGGGTGACATTTAATATGATGATACAAAATGTAAAAAGTTTTGGAAGCACTATTCAGAATTTTCATTCAACATATATATTGAAGAAGAAATTTAAAAAAAAATTTTTTAATGAAAAGGAAAACGAGAGAGAAAATTATTATGAGTTTTGTAAAGAGAGCAGAAATTAGCTCTTAACTATTGGACTGCTTTAAGAGAAAATAGAGTAAATTAAGTTTACTTGAGCTGAAGGCCCTAAACTTTCGTACGGTACTCTCCGTCATCGTTACATATAAAAATATTTAACTATATCAGTGATAACAAGTCTTCCAAAAGTTAAAAAGGTGTAGTCAGGCGAAAAAGAAAAAAAAAATTATTGCAAAAAATGTCTTCCATTAGTTTTTAGAGGAAATTTTATAAAATATATAACAACAATCACAATAATATAATATGAATAAATAAAATAGTTTTTTAAGTCAAAAACGAAAAACAATAACAAAAATAAATAATCATACATTAAATAAAACGGCAGAACGTAAAAAGAAGAAGCAAACGTCCCATGTTGTTGTCGTTAGTTTTAAAAGGAAAAATCAATAAAATCATTTTGCATGGCATTAAAATGAAGCACAATAATACAATTGAAAATTGATACTTTAAAAGCATCGAAAAGAAAAAAAAGTGGTTTACGTTAACATTTTTTCCTCATCTAAATACCACTTTTCCAATGCGTCATTAATATAATTAATTAGCAAAAGCAGAAGACGAAGCAGAGGAAGAGACAAGAGCTTATAAGAAGATTATGGAAGTAGACGACAAAGAACGGAAAGTGAGATGAGATCAAATGAAAACGCCAAACAACAACATCAACAAGAAATGAAATGTGAATGAGAATTTGCAAATTGTGAAAAGTTAAATAAAAAGTGAAATCGACTTTTCATTACTCTATTCGCAGATTACTATAATTAATGCATCGATGAATTGAATTCAGTCAATCAACTCTAGTCAACAAATCACTAAACAAGTCTTCCAATGCAACAAATAAAATAAATTTTGAAGCACAGAGGCAAAAAAAAAACAAATTTAACCAAAATAATTTTTTAATGTACTTACTAATTATACAAAAAATAAATATTATATATTTATTATAATTATATCATCTATAAAATAACGTGATTGACAACAATAAATAAGAAGTATGAATCCAATGTCCTCCAATAACTGAAACTAAAAGAAAAGAAAAAAAAATCAAACAAAACAATACTTAACTAAATAAATGTTAACTAAAACAATTCAGTAATTAATTGTATTAGTTACTGAAATTAAATTGCGACAAAGAATCGAGGGGCTTTAATAAAATTTTGAGACAACAACAATAAAAATAAAATAAATTTAAAAAATCTTATTACTTAATTTGAAATTTGATGATGATTATTAAAAAAAAGTAATAGTTAATATGTGTAGTAAAATAAAATTTAAAACTTATTCATAATAAATTGTAAAATATATAAAAAAATAATAATAGCAATAAGTACAAAATGCAAAAATTCACCGGGAAAATTCAATAAAACAATAAAAAAAATCGATAATAAAAATAGAATAAGAAAGACCACGATAGATGGATGACAATAATAAATCTTTAACTTAAAAAGCAGATTTGAAAAAGTAAATAAAAAATATTTAAAAAAAACGTAAAACACTAATAATACGAAAATGTATTTAATAATATTAAATGTACAAACAAAAGTAAAAAAAATAACAACAAATAACAATTAAAAAAAGTAAAGCTAATAAAAAAGGGAATTCGAAATGAATTAGTGGAAAGAAAGTTAAAACAAAATGTTTTTCTTAAAATAGAAAAGTATGTTTAGAAAAATATAAAGTATAAGCAAAAAACGAAAAAAACCAAAAAACCGAACTTTAAAAATGTAAATTCAATTCGAAATGAAACAGTAAATTTGAACACGTCAAATAAGTTTTAAATTCAAGAAGGCGATGGCATTGGCATTCACGAAGCTACCGGCATTGGCCCAACAAGAACAACGAAAACAGCAGCAGCAACAACAACAGTTAATAATAAAATACAACAACAACAAACAAAGGCGTCGCAAGCGTCAACGTAAAAAAATAAAAACATTAATTATTGCAACAGCAACAATAAATCGACAAAATAAATTTTTAATAGAGCGGCAGCGAAAGCACCAAAAACCTAAAAGAATAAAGCAATATTATCAACACGATACACGTTTATTACGGCAAGAAGACGATGCAATAATCGAAGAAATCGATTTATTGAAAACTTCCAACAATAACAACAATAATAATAATAACAATAAAATCCAGCCAATTTCAGGTGCCGCTGAAATGTATTCATATGAAGCTGTAGCACGCAAATTTAAACCCATAAACAAAGTACAAAATATCTCATCATCCGCATCAACATCAACATCGTTGTTGTCATTTTATGAAGATTTTCGAAAAGTTCAAAATCACAAAAAATGTACAAGTAAACAGAAACGAAAATATATAAAAATTCCAATACATTTCCAAAATAAACAAAATGGTACGATGATGATGGTAGCTAATAAAAAGCATGATCTCAATCGAAAATTGGAATTGGAATTAAGAAAATGTTCTATTGCGAATCATTACTGTCATCATCATAATCAGTGTTGTTGTTTATGGGCCAGCATGCCTGGATTAATGCCAAAGGATAAAATGGCATCAGCATCAACAACTTACTACACATCAAACAATTTACATGAAATTCTGCAATTTTTAGAAAAACAAGTTGCCGTTAACGCTGTAACATCAGCGCCCACTATTTTGATATGCGATTCACGAAATCAAAATTCGAATACCATTAAAGTTGAAACGAAAAATTTTGGCAGGTGAATTCCAGCAAGCACATGAATTTTATTTTGTTTCATTTCTTTTGTTTTGCGTTTCTTTTTTTTAAGCTAAAATGTAACTTTAAATAAAAAATTAGCGTACAATGCCAACACAATTGTCATGATTTATCCCTTTTGGTTTTTTCATTTCGATGAACAACTTATAAAGAGTTCGTGAAACTCATCAAATAGCTGAGGCGCAACAACAAAAAAACGCTAAATTACGTGAAGCTTTTAATATATCGGAATATTTTGTGGAAGGATCTAGTTTTGATAGTGATCGCAAAGCGAAAGAAGATCTAGCAAAAAGTCTCTCATTACAAAAAGAACTGGATGCTCAACGTGAAAGACTCGCTGGCGAAAATGCTACCAGCGAAATGGCAATAGCAAAGCAAACGGCAACAGCAACAGCCGAAATGGCCAAGTGTACGGATAATCAAAGAAAACGCCACAATAAGGAATTGGATGGAGGGAATGGTGGTGAAGGTGGTGATGGTGGCCCAGAAAGTGGCAGTAATGTCACTAACACAACAACCGTATCAAGTGATGAACAGCATTTGAGTAAAAAGAAGAAAAAGAAGAGAACACGTGAAAGTTCCGCCAGTCCTGAACGCAAAAAAGATAAAAAGAAGAAATCAAAGAAACATAAAAAGGAAAAGTAAGTCAAAGATATTTTATTTATATGTATCTGTAACTGTCACTCTAACTCTATAATATTTCTATACGTAATATAAACGATTGTTCTATAATTATTCAAGACACAACTCTCGACATTATTTAATTTGCAATTGTGTTCAAGTAGTTTCTCTAAAAGGTATTTTATCGTAGGAGTTTCATAATCAGTTTATTTAGTTATTTATTTGTTTATTGTTTTTATTAATTTTTTTTGTTTTGCTTTAATTTTTTTAATATAACGAACTGTTCAATGTTCTCTTATAATGTTGCGACCAATTAATCGCTTGTTAAAACATAAATTGCAAAAACTACGAGACACCTAATAAGAAAAAGATTTGTTGTTCCTAGGGTATCACTTTCCTTCTCTTTTCACATCACTTTTATACATATGTGCTTAAGTGAAATAAAATATAAATTAAATGAGAAATAATTACGTTTTGTTGAAAGATATTGTGTCACATTTATAGGATGTAGGCGGACAAAAATAGAATTTCAGATCCCAATAGATTAATCAGTTTTTTATCTTGCTTAATAAGGAAAATATTGAATATTGAAATTGGAAAAGTTATTTATCTGGCTTCCTTGGGAGGGCCTGATGAATTATTTTATAGTGAAACGTAATTTGATTGTCTTAAGCGTCTTAAGAATACCTATATTATGCTCAATATTTACTTTACCTTAACACTTCTTCACTATATAAATAAGCAAACGTTTAATTTTTCATATTTTTTTCTGTTATTGTTGATTTTCGTTATTTTCTTGTATTAATTTATTTTCATTTTATTTAATGAACCACTTTTTTCAACTGAATAAACAAAAATTTTGCAAAAAAAAAGAAGTAAAAAGCAATTCAAAATATGAAACATTAGAAAAATTAAACTGAAATAAATAAATAAATGCTACAAATGCATATACATATATAAAATAATCCTCTCTCTTCTTTTATTAATTGCATCACATTTTTTCTCTCTACTTTCTCTGCATTTTCTCTCAAAATATATCTTCTTTATTTGTTGGTGCTCTTTTTTTTGTGCTTTTTTTTTGTTCTTTTAAATATAATTCTTTAAATCCCCACAAAAAAAACGGAAGGAATTATAATAAAAATAAAGATAAAAAGCATAAGACAAAAACAAAGAAAAGAAAGGATTAAACGAAATATATTTGCTTGTTTTTCTTTCTATCAATACTCGAAAAAAACAAAGAAAATTTTATGTATATGTTTATATATATATATATATATATATTGATGCAATATCGTATTGTTTATATAATGATTATATATATAATGCATAATTATTAAATAAAAAAAATTAACGTAGAAAAAATAACATGAATAAATATGGAGCCTAAGAACAAATAAAAATCATAAAAGAAATGTATGAAAAAAGAGGGAAAAACAGAACTCGAACAAAAACCGAAACGGTAATATAGAATTTCATTGGAAGTATTCGCTTATAACAAAAATACACATCAAAGTGCATTATCATCATAATGGAAACAATTATACTAATAATAATAATAACCGTAATAATATAAAATAAAACAAAGCGAAGCAAAATCGAAAAATACATCAAATCATAATAATTTTTGCATCAAACGCATTATTCATATTCACAAATTGTGTTTTGACACAATGAATGAAAAAAAAAAAGGAAAACGAAAGTCACAAAAAGCTAACTCTAATTTTTAGTTTAATTTTGTAAAACTGATGTAAATATGAAAGGAAGAAGAACAAGAAGAAGAAAAAGCAAGCTGTAATTACTTTTATTTATATTTCACATCGAATTCTCTAAAGTAGAATTATTTTTAACTATTGCATATTTTATTGGGCAAAAAATAATTTGTAACGGTATTGTGTATGTATATATTTACTTCTTTAGACTTTAATTAACATTGATTATAAGGCATTTTTCCAAAAAAAAAAAAAGTACAAAAACAAAACACACAAAATGTGACATATTTAAGGGTAAGTAATAATTTCATTTTATGCAAATTCATTTTTCTTTTCCTCCAATTGATTACATATATTCCTAAAAAAACAAACAAACATATTCACTATTTCTTTTATTTTAATTGACTGCTTGTACTTTTTCCTTACGGCTTCTTTTTTTACACTTTTAGCAATACTTAAAATTCGCTAAATTTCCAAAATTTTAATTTTAATTCATTTTAAGGATGCTACTTTTATGTTCTTTTTCTTCTTTTTGTTTGAACAAACTTTTTACCTTCATTTTATATCAAATGTCGTAATTTTAAAGTTATTATGCTGTATTATAAAGAAATAGCTTACAAGTTACAATATTATCATACTAAAATGTAAAACTAATTCTATAATTTTACGATTTTGTAGAAATTGCAATTTTGGACAATGCAAAAACAGAAAAGGAAATATTATGCTATTGCGCTATTCTATATTGAGCAAGTGACACAGAAGGCAACATTATATAGATCTACTTTGAGTAAACAGTATCGACGTGTCATATCATATCGTGTCAATTTCATAATGAAATACTTAACTAACTTTAAAACTTTTTGAAATTTTCAATATTTTGCAAACCATTGAAATGTATCACAAATACGATGATATCACTTATGCGCATAGTCAGTCAGTTATACTTTAAAACATCGCATTGCCTTTAACAATTAAACATTTATTAAAATATCATCTTTGTAATTGAGAGTTTCTTATACTAAATATTTCATACCTTCTTAGATGGAACAATTATGATGACAATTCACAACTATGATGATTATTATTATCATAATAATTTGTAAGTAAAAAGTACTATTAATAGTATAAATAATGAACCATTCTAACTAATAAGTGAAACAGACGATTCAAACTACTTGACGAGACAATGATTTGTTTTTAAAAGGTAAAAAGTATTTTTTAAAATCGACTCTAATCGATTGGCAAATATTGAATTTTCCCAGTATCTAAATAAAATAAATAATGCACAATAACAACAATAATTAAACATTAGTTAAACAGTTTTATAAAATACAAATTGTTTTCTCATCTTTCTTTCTTGTGTTTTTTTTTTATTGTTACAAAAAGTCTACCAGTTTTGTATGTGTGTATGTGTGTACATATATATAAAAAGAAGTAATGAAGGTAAACAATCATTTAAAAGCAATTTTTTCTTTAAAAAAAAAACAAAAAAATCAGCAAAAAGATACTGGTATCTTTTTGTAAGTATTTTAAAGATTTTAAAGATAATAGAGGTTAATAAAATTCACTTATTCATTTAACATTTAAAAAAATTAATCAACAAATACAAAGATAAAAATAACGAAAACTATAAAAATAAATAACTGAATAAATAAATTTCATTTTTTTTTTGTTTGTCCACTATATAATTATACTCAAACATTACTATGATTATGTGAGCATTGAATGAAATAATTCTACAATTTCATATATAACAGTAAAGGAAAGAGAAAAATAGCTAAAGAAGAAAAGCATGTATTTATACTTGATATAACGGTTACTATTTTTTTACTGTTACTTAATCTGTTATTGTACTTTTACTAGAAGTTACGGTAGTTTGATTCTGTACTTTAGCTGGAATTTGTTTGATCAAGTCTAAGGTACACTTTTAACATCAATTCTTGCTTGTCAATAATATAAGCGTAAAGCTCCTCCGGTGTCTCAGTTTAAATTACAGCATAATTTTAAATTGTATCTAATTTATTCGATGAATTTTGTAACTCGGGAAAAATGTAGGATTTGTCATTGGGGTTGATGAGTTAATGTTATAAAAACTTGAAGTAGATTAACAAACTACATGCCATTCGTCACACATATTAAAGAGTTACTAAAAGGTTTTAATGTCAATCATCGTATTAAAAATTTACGTTCAATCAAAACGGAGACACATCTGATGTAATTGTTCGATGACTTTAACAATATTATCATTAGATAACAATGATTGATTGGTTTTTTGAATTTAAATGATACCAATAATAAACTTTTATTCATATTAATAAAATATTCTCTTCTTCTTGTGTAACTAAAATTCTTTTTTTAACAAGAGATAAGTTAATGAAAAAGTAAAGAAAATTATAATTGTACATAAATGTATTATGAATTTAAATTGAATTAAAAAATAGAATTATGCAATTTAATCAATAGCATTTTTACATGAATTTTATTTGTAGTAAATTGAAACGGAAGAAATTACGTAAACGTAAAGCCAGTATTAGTGAGAGTGATGCGCCGGATAGCGATAAAGCATCCAATGATAATGGTAATGATGATATCAGATGTGACGACGATGATGATAGTACTTTTTCAGAATCTGATATTAAAAAAGTGGCACGCTCTAAACGCCCTAAAAAAGATAAGGTAAACAAATAGATCAAATTTACTTTCGGTTATTTGGAATAAATTAGCAAGGACTCGAAAGTTACTTTCTTTCATATTTCTGCTTTCCTACTTTTTAAATAAATATATAGATATATATCATTATTAGAGTAATAATAATATCTTATCTGATAATCGCTTTGCATAAATAACTTTCTTTTTTCTTCCTGGTTTTTGTTTTTTTTTTTTTTGTGTAATAAATCCCCGAATGCGTACTTGTATTTCGCTACACGATACATAAACCTAAAAATCTTCTTCTAAATATTGCAACTTTTAATCGTATTAGTTTCGTAAATAACCCATTTTTTTCTCTTTATATTTTTAATGATTTATTTCTGGTATATTTATTTCATCTTCTTGTTTATATTGTTCTAAATAATTAAATTCATTATTCACTTTATCTACATATAATGTTTAAATAATTTTATATTAAATATACGAATATGATGAACACAAAAAAAAAATTCAGAAAAAAAAACAAGAAGTATCTAAGAAAAAGAATGAAAAAATTACAAATGGAAATTTCATTTATAAAAACTCTGGCGCTTCATTTTAAATAGGATAGCTCTCGAGAGGCACTCTTATAGTTTAGTAAGTACTTTCATCTAAGTCTTGAATTCCCGTTTCTTCTTCTTCTGCTTTTTCTACTTCTTTTTCTAATTATCTGCAATTCAGTTCAGTTCAATTAATTTATTTGATGGTATTACATCAATGCATTTCTTTACATGGAGCATCATTTTGAATTTTTTTTTCTTCTATTATTATGATTATCATTATGATTATTTTTATTATTATTATTTTCATTAATTTTTTATTATATTATTTCTACTATGAAGAAGCGGAAACATGGTATTCATGCATACGTGTAATAATCGTCAATAAGCAATAAACAGAAAAAAATATAGAGAGTTTTTTACACTAAAATCATTATTGGGTGATTTAAGTGTAGTAAGCGAAATAAACATATATACGTAAAATTGCATTAAAAAATCTATTGTATTTTCCTTATTAATTGAATTCATTTGTTTTGACATTTTTCTTTGTTTTGTTGTTTTTTGGTTTTGCTAGAAGAAACATGGTAAGAAGCGGAAGAAAGATAGACGCTCCAGTTCCTCTAGTGATAGATCAATTAATAAGTAAGTTAAATTCAAATTTAAATTTAATTCTATCGCTCAAATTTGGAGAAAAACAGAGACTATTGATCTTATATTTTGTCATTTTCGAACGAAGTACTCCGAGGTCGCCTACACGAAGATCATGTCACGAATCTAAGAAAAGGATTTCGCGGAAGCAAGAGAATTCTTCAAAGAGTGCAGTTGATAGAATTTCAAATACTAACAGGAGTTCTAGAGAGAGAGTAACGCAATCTCGATTATCGCATGATAAACGTAGTGGTGGTAATAGTAATAATCGGAAGTATGATACTTCACTTCCTTTAAGGCGTAGCCGTAGTCGTGAACGCCACTCACGTCAAGAACGTCGCGATAGATACAAGTTGCCGGAAAGGAAGAGCAGAGGTAGACGATGGGATGATAACAACCGAAGTGATAATGAGAAACGACGTTCACGGTCATATCAAAGGCGAAGACATGATAGTTCAACGTATCGTAATAAAAAATATCAAAAGAAATATTCGAGAGAACGTTCGATTAGTTATCGAAATGAAAGTCGAAATGTGCAAAGAAAACGGCAACATTCACGTTCATTATCTCCTGCAGCTAAATTACATGTTGAGAAGGAGCACTATGCAAAACACGGCAATAAAAGGGGTTCTACGCATCACAATTCACGTTCTGTATCCCGTTCAAGAACTCGATTATCTCGGAGTGATCATCATGAGGACAGCACAAAAATTAAACCTCTCTCTTCTACTCGTTCTCGATCACTGTCAAATAAAATTAAAAGACGTAAGCAACATTCAACGTCGCCATCAATTAAACGACCAATCGAACGTCACGATGTAAAAACTATCCTTAAGGAAAGAAAATTAAAAAAATATAATGAGAAAACGTCTGCATCGGATGCAGTGGAAGCTAAAAGTGATTTATCTCAAGAGAATCGAATATTAAAAGATAAACACTCAATGTCTACTTCTCATAGTGCGTCTGATTCAGAAAATTCAAGATCGAGAACGCCAGCGCGCATAGCAGAAAAACATAAAACACTGATAACGGAAGACAAATCTGAGGAGAAAACTGCTGAAATAAAACAACCAACGCCGACAAAACAGCAAAGAAAATCATCAGAGGATAAATCACTGGATAAACACAACGGCAATGATGGTCGAACTAAATCAATTGAAATAAATAATCAAACAGAAGTATCTATTTCTTCTAAAAATGTAGATCGTACTCTAAAAAAATCAACAACTCCGTCTCCTCTACCAATTAGCAAGTCCAAAAGTGAAAGTAAAGTTGGTGAGTCATGTTCGTGCGATTCATCAGAATTAAGTTACTCTCCTGCTCGGCGCAATCCTGAACGTTACCGTGACATATTGCAAACATCTGATAAACGGAAATCAGGTAAACAAAGCAATGACAATCGATGTGATAATGATAAAAGGGAACGCCAACAATCTCATCAATCAAATATAAGCACTACGAGTAAACGTAATGGCAAAGATGATGATACCGAAAAAGAAAAACCGACAAGCTCGCGTAAAGAAACTGAAAGTCGAATTGAAAAAGAGCGTAATATATCTAAATTGGCACCAATAGTGCGCTTACATTCGCAAAGTGAAGGTGATAGCAATAGTGATGATGATGCAGAGCGTAATGCAGATAATATAACCAGCGCATTAAATGAATTTCAAGAATCACGCCGTGAAAGAGAATTGAAGGAATTAAAAATGTTAGAACATTTAAAAACGGGTATTGCCGCCAAGGCCAAAGAAAAAATCAAGACCATTGAAAAGATGGCGGCCAAGGCATCGTCCATTATCGGAGGAACCGAAGTAAGTGATATTTATGGTTATGGAAGGCGCAACTTGCGTCATATACTTAATGAAAATTATTTGGTCAAATCAACTGCTACAGAGACTAGCAATCATACTAACAATAATAATAGTAATAATAATAAAAATAGCAATAACAATAATAATAAAAACGATAGACGATCATGTACAACTACTACTGGCGCTATATACCAACAAAACCGACATGATATTAAAATTAAACGATCGTCGTTGTCGCCCACTCCATTTGATTTAAGTGTGGTGAAAACAGAAAACGCCAATAAAGAGGACACTGAGTCGCACACTAATTGCAAACAGTCCCATACGATTGCTGCAAATGGTCATGCGTACACGAGTCCAACAACATTTAACAATATGCAACCTTCTCATTCCAATAATAATAACAACAATAATAATAATAGTAATATCAGAGATAAGCGCAAGCGTGAATACGAACGTGAACAGGACAGAGACAACCATGTCAGGGACCGTAATTATTATAAACGAGACAGAGACAATGAACGTGGCCGACGATCTCCACCTCAACATGCTTGCAATAGCGACAACGCTGGTGGTGTGAGTATGGGCAATATTAGTAGACGAAGTAATGTTTATTACAGGGGACGTATAAGTGGCAACAACACGAATTCAAATATGAGTGTGGTGGTGGTGGTGGTAGCGGTGGTACTGGTGTTACTAGTCATTCATTACTAACACATAATTCTACTAATCATTCGCAAAATTGTGGTGGGCACAGCTCCTGTCCTTTAATACCTGGATCTTATGTACATTCAATTAATGCATCCACTTTTAATCGACCAAGCCGTATTAATAATACCCCTTTAATAACGGCTACACAATTTAATAATCAAATGTTAAGCAAACAATCTGGTAGTGTTTTGGTTGGACGACGTAATCATCGTACCGCCTTAAGTCTTGGTTTAAGTGGTACACCAACTACCAACTATACAAACAGTAATTTATTATTAACCAAAGTTAATGCTCTTCATCTACAAAATCATTATCCACATTCACATCATCATCATCACCAGCATCAGCACCACCATCATCATCATAGTACTAGTAATAGCATACATCCGACAACTCAAATAACTGATCGTATTTTAATGGCTGCTACTTTAGCGGCACACGGTCATCATCAAAAATCAATGACTTACAATCACAATTCCGCTGCTGTTAATAGTTTAAGTTATCTACAACAACAGCAGCAGCTGCAACAACAACAACAGCAGCAACAGCAGCATCAACAACTACAACATCAACAAAAATCGAAAATAATTATTAAACCATTTAAAATTCATGATTCACAGCCTCTTGTAGCGGCCTTGGCGGACTCAACACTTGTGGATACAATTGTCTCTAAGGTATCTACAGCCACCGTTAAAGCCCAAGAGATTGCTGCACGTCGCAGCCGTAGTCGTTCACGTCGTACGCGTAGTCGTTCACACCACCATGACCACGAAAGTACCGAACGTCGTTCGAAAAGTCACTCACGTTCAAGATCGTAAGTATTTGATATTTTAAATATAAATAAAACAAAACAAAACAGCAACAAAATTCTCAAATGTAATAAAATGTAAAAGCCGCTATAACGTCGAACAATTGTAATATCATAAACTTATAATTTATGTTACTTAAAAATTTTATTTTTGCAATACAAACAATACAGTTATGTAAGAGAATTATGTGCATTTTGTCGAATTTTTAATTAGTAAGAAGTGAAAATCATAAATTACAATCAGTCTAATTCAGTTGAATTTGCAATATGTTTAATACCAAAAATTTCATGCACTAATTGAATAATGTACTTTCATAATCATCAAGATCATCATCAAGTAGCCGCAGTCGCAGTTCACGTTCGCGAATACATTCGAAGTCAACTCAAAGCAGCTTTTCATCTCATAGTTCATCACGTAGCTCCTCAAGCAATAGTTCGAGTTCATCACGTTCAGGCGGCTCACGTTCACCATCAATACCAAGACACCGTGGCTCACCCAGTTTCTTGGATAGGCGACGCATTACCAGGTACTTATATTTATTTAGTAACCACGGATGTTACTATCAATCTACATTGATTGTTCAGTATCCTATAACGTAGCAATAAATTTAACTAGAATGTTATGCTATGCTAGTGAAAATATGTAATTTTAAATAACTTATGAATCGATAACAATGTAATTCGCCCTCACCATTTGTCGGTTTTCGCAAAAAATAATCTCAATTTTCCGTTTTAAATAACACATCACTTTCTCTAGAGATTATTGATAAGAGTACTCTTATATCCATTTTAACGGTTCACTTTCGTTCGCAATATCACTCCAAATGTCATCCCAAATTCATTTAATATATCTTAAAACTTGCGCCCTACACTTTTAGTTGTTACATCCAGAACCCCATTCATTTCTTTTAATATGTAAGGTAGAAAAAAACAAAAGTAACGTTATGCTTTAATAACATTTTGTTTTATTTATTAGTAATTTTATGTGATAAGTTAAATTATGAATTAGAAAAGAAAGATATACAATTTAACTGTCGCTACATTCATCCGTTTCTGGGACACGGTAAATTTATCAAAAAGAGAAAGCAGCATACGAAAAAGCGATTTGAAATGCTATAGATCGATTTTCGTAACACTTTAATACATGTATTTGCTTTTAAAAAAAATTATCCGATAAAAATTTTCAGTAGAAACGTCAACTGCAAGCAAAGTTCCTTTTTTAAGTAACTTTAAACAGTTTTATTTTAAATACACGATGGTACATTCTTTATTGAAAAAGAAAAGGCAATTGAACTTTAAGCAGCTTGCTAAAAATAAAAAATGTCGTTTGAGTTTTACATATAAACTTAAATTATTTGATATTTAATTTGTTTTTAATTTTAAGTCTATTTTTATACTTTTTTCTTTCTTTTTAAATTATTTTCTTTATGTTTTTTTTATTTTCTTTATTTACTTTGTAGACGCTATTCCTCATCCCGGCATCATCATAGCCGACGTTAGAATAATAACACAGATAAATCGAAAAATAAAACAATATTATTTGGTTTTGCTTTTATTAATTAAGGCTTTGGGAGGCCTTAAAGTATATCTCAGCTATCACCTTTCAGTTTTTTTTCTTTGTTCCCTTTTGCTTTTTTTTTTATTTTGTAGTTACACATTGTATTAGAGAAACACAAATACATTTACATATTATTTTTGTGTATTCAATAAAAAAAAACAAATCCGTTTAAATGGATGTTTGCACGTACGTATATGTGTATTTCTTCAGTTTTTTATGTAATTTGTGATGCTTTTTCCAACATTCAAATAGAATTACAATTCATTTTGGTAAGTTATTTGATGTTTTTTCTTGCGTTTATATGATTAAATTAAATTTTGCAAATTTCAAATCTAATTCATTTTTATTGATTTATTTTTATTACTCTTTTTATGCATATAATTAAGAAAGATGGTTCCATAAGTTTGTAAAATTTAAAATCTTAATTTTCTTATTTTTCTTTTCATTCTTTTTCGTTTTTTTACTTTTGTTTATTATTGATATTCAATCCTTAAACTTATTGGGGGATTTCGTACTCTCTTATATCTCTTATGGACTCTTATTATATCTAATTTTTTCTACAAGTCTTTCAGCTTTATCTGTTTTATGTCCAGAAAATTCTTTTTAATCATTTTCTTTACGATTATCATATTTCATGTATTTTGTATTGATTTAGTGCCCGCAAGCGTCCCATACCATATCATCGAAAAACGCCATCAGATTTGACAAGTTGCTATTGTTCCAGTTGTTGCAGTCGTGACAGTTCTCAAAATTCGAATTCGTTTTCACCACCATCAAATATTTTTCAAAACAGTCACAGTCCATCTTCAATGATATTTTAAATAGAAATTTTCAATTTATCCATGCAATTTTATCGCTTCATATCCAGCCATATTGCAATAACAATATTTCCTTACGATTTTGGATTTAAACAGACAGAAAGAGTAAAATAAAAATATTAAATTTACCAACTAATAAATATCAACCAGTGGACTTACTTTTTAATTATTACATAATTATTTTATCTAAGAATGATTATATGAATAGTAATAAATCGAAATAGAGTGAAGAAGATATAAATAATGACAGAAGTAAAAAAAAATATAGTCACATTTTGCCGTATGTTATTTCTCAGTTAGGTAATTTTTTTAAATTATTATATTATATTGCAATACAATAAATTAGTTAATAATGGTATAAGAACTAAAAGAAAATAATAAATGTAATTTGTTCAGCTTACTCATTTATAATTGTTTTTGTTTATTTTATTTTATATAATGTAGTGATTGAGAATCGCCTCATTGTTTTGGAGAGTAGTGGCAATAAATTACATTTACAATAAAAAAAAGGGTTTTGTGTAAAATGTTTTATACTGATCATTTGCTGCTGCAGATTAAAGCTAGTAAAATTGTTTACAGACTAAATATATTAAACATATTAAAACAGTTGAAAATGGCAAGTGCTGAGCACCAAAAAAATTTTCTCATTTTTACGATTGAAATCTACTTTATAAATTCTGCAAACCTAGGGCTTTGGAAGTGCGGTCAATTTGTCATTATGTTTGTAACATCCCAAAGGATGCTTCGGAGACTCTACAAAGTATATATAGTCTTGATCAATAACAAATTCTGAATCGATTTAGACACATCTGTCTGTCTGTTTATCTCTCCGTCTGTCAGCAAGTTGTTAAAATTCTCCCGGTTTTAAGATAAGAGATATTGAGCTGAAGTTTAGCAGGCACATTAAATGTTCTGGCAGGCAGGTTAGTATTAAAAATAGACAAAATCGATAAAAGGGCACAGTGCAACGTAAGCAGAAAATACTTTAGTTTTTTAAGCGAATTTTGTTGGTTTTTTGTTAATTATTTACAAACTGCAAAATACAGAAAGCTGAAATTTTGTACTAGAAAGAAAGACTATTTATTGGTGTCCAATATCTATCCGAAAATCATCCAAATCGGTCACGCCTACACGAAATTATACAATATCAAATATTCACTTTTTATGTTTGCTTTCTATCTACTACTGAAAAAAGTAAAGTAGGATCTGAATTGTCATATCATGGTGTGCATGTGGTGGGTATCCAAGATGTGGCCTCAACCGAATATAATTTTTCTATTAAACTATAATATGCATAATTATTAGTTTTTAAAGTTATTAAAGTAGCTTTTCTCAAGATTTTAATAAAAAAAAATGTTGTACATTCTTAGGCATTTGTTTGATATCTATTATTAAAATATACCTATCATATAATAATTAATTACCTACTTAAGATAAAATTTCAAAGTTTGAAACATTACTCGTACGCCAAAGAATGAAATGATTTTTGTAATCTAAATATCATTATTTATTGTGGACATTTTGTTACATTATTCTACCGAAATCTTTGTGTTCGCCATTTATTTACTAAAAAAGTTTATGTAAATTACTTAGATTTAACTATTTCATTTCACTTTATATCCAATACGGAAAATTATGCATTGCATATAAAATTGGACCTTGTAAATAAGATAGATGATACATAACAATTGATACGATGTATAAGTAGCCATTAAGGATTCCTCTTTTTCTAACCCAATCATAATATTGTGCAGATGCTGAATGTGTCGCATGCGTGCCACTTGCTTGAACTCAAATACTTCAACTTAATAAACTTACGTTCCAAATGAATTAAAAAAGTATGGTCTAAGTGCTGTATTTGAATTTGAAATTTCAATTTCAATTCAAAATCGCCAAGTTTGCTAAACTGGCAACGTGTGAAATAAAAAGATCTTGTAATGATGAGATAAACATTTTAATAGAAGTGATCGCAAAAATTGTTCAATCTCAACAATTTTCAACGCCACATTTATTAATATTCATAAAAGTACTTCGAATTAAACCAAATAATCAAAAGCTGTCAACAGTTCACTAAAAATCAAATTTGTTTAATTTGGTTGTTGTTCATATCTTAATAATCTTGTTATATCTTAACACAAGTAAGAACTTTTTTATAATCGAAACTTGGTTATAATCGACTTTTAAATACCCGACATGATTTTGCGTAATGTGCCTAAAAAGTCAAATAAAAGAATTACAAGTCAACGAACTAAAAATCTGTTATTTTGAAATTGCTTGAAAATTTTTAAAAAAAGTTTATATGAGAGTGGTTTTTTAAAAATAGACTGATCTGGATCAAATTTGCAATATATTTAAATTTATAATTTTTGTTCATACAATGACGATTTGCTTGAAAAATGCGTTTTATGGGAAGAAGTCATAGAAATTTTTTTATATGGACCAAATTTAATACATACGTTGCTAATGTTAAAATATAATTTGCCTTAAAATATATTGAAATTTGTAATTTTTCTCCATATACTGACTTTTGCAATACAATTCGCCTCTAGACCAAAACCAACTTACGTATCATATTTCATTAAAATATCTCAAAATTTGTGATTTGTAGCTTGTTAATAAATTTACATGGATAGTCAGTCTTAAGTCAAATCAAGTAGTGATTCTGAGTAGACCCATATAATAAAAAGTGGGTTTGACTCAACTCCTTCCAGGTGTTACAAACATCAGCAACTTATAATGTTCTGTGCTGCAAGTGGTGCCGGGTATAATTAACCTAAAACCATTAATGAAATCCTAGAGCACTCCATCAACAAAACTGAATATATTTATTTATAATAAACAGAGGCGACACGTGTGCTATTGTTTATATAAAATAAAAAATAATTGATTTTATAAGCAAAACATAAACAATGCGAAGAATATAAACAATTAGAAGTCAAAGCGTGCATTTTTATAGTATAGAACGACAAATACAAAATAGCTTATTTGTATTGTGGCCCAAGTATCAGGGTTTCGAATAAACATTCTGAAAGGCTTCCCCCTCCTAAGTATATTAATATCTTGGTAAATTTTTATTTCATCTTGGATATTGCACAAATAATTTTGTAAAACAAGTAAGAACTTTATAGAACTTTATGGTCGAAGCTTATTTTTAAATACCCTATACCACTTTGGTTATTGTGATTAAATCAAATTAGAGAATTAGAAGTTAACAAAATTGAATAAATTTACTTTCTAAATTATTTGGAAAAGTTCATCATATGAGAAAAGATTCAAAAAATTTTACTATCTGGACCAAATTTGGTACATATATATTTATGCTTTTTATGTTAGAATATAAAGCAGTGCCAAGTTCCATTAAAATATCTTCAAATGTTCAAAACGTTTTGGCCATGCAATGACTTTTTTCGAAAAAGACGTTATATTAGAAATTTATTAAATTTAGTACATGTTTTTCATATCAAAATACAATAATGTACCAATTTCCACTAAAATAAAAATATAAAATTATTATTTTTCTCCACATAAAGACATTTTTAAGTAAATCATTACATGGGCCGTAAAAATGATTCGATTTTAACCATTTCTAAAGGGTCCACCAATGTACCAAAATTCCTTAAGATGTCACAAACATTACGACCTGTAGAATAATAAGAAATTTATACGAATAGATAAAACACAGACTAAACAGGCTTATATCGAATCAGGAAGTGATTCTGAGTCAATCGATAAAATAAAATTTAGGTCTATGTCAACTATTTCTAAATATTACAAACATCTGAAAGAAAACACACATTATATGTAATTTTTTGTGGGATCCCAACATTTATGTAATATTTATTTAAAAGCAAATAACTAATATAAAAGTTTAAATATATTTGAAAGGTAAAGAGATTATTTAACAGATTAACTAAAGAAACAGAATGATTGATTATTAAGGAAACATTTCAAATAGAGTCTTCCGGCTTCAGATTTGTATTTTCACATAGACTTTTGCGCCGTTTATGCGAAACGTACATAATCCAAGCAAACGATGCCACACTCATTGTAATTGGCTGGAACATGCGTGGCACAACGTACAAATTAAGTAAGTTGAAAGTTGTTAGATATTGCCAATTGAACCTTAATATAGGCCAGTACAAGGCCCGTAAGTCCTTTAAGGCCACCACATGAGTATTCAACTCAAAACGTGATAGCATATATAAAAATAATGCCTGATAGATTGGTGTATAAATTAAGCGTTCGCATAATAATTGAAGGAAATACCTAAATTTAACGTCGTGATGTATTAAGCGATCAATTGTTTGATAAAAGTAGTGAGGAATACTGCCACCAAATATTAGACCAAAAAGAGCATAGGCCAATATATGTTTTAGTGTGGTACTCTTTTGACCATCTAAACGTTGAGATGTATAATTAGCCAATGATGTCAAAGCGCAGCTGATTATGGACTTTGTTCGTACTGGATGATTGTACAATTGTTCAAAATAAACACCCATTATTGTATAAAACGGTTTAGACAAAAGCATTATTGTTTGTTCTGTCTTGTTCAAAAAAAGGAAGAAAATGAACAATACTGTTTAATTAAAGCAAAATCGATAACTCTTTATTTAATTGAGCTTATTGTTAAATAATTCCCTTATAGGATTTACGACGTTATAACACTTGACTCTAGATTATGACTGACACTGACTTCAAAATTTTTGAACATTTGTATAATTACTATTTGTTTATCTTAATTATTTTGTTTACATTATTTATTTAGCATTGTGCACTTTTGTTGAAATATGAAAGTGAAGCGTCATAATAATATTGGTCTTCATAATAATTAAGATATAAGCAAACTTTTGCGAAGTATTTCTTAGAAGTGTTTCGTTGAATGGCAATTCTCTTACTTTATGTTCGCAAATTACTTTAATGCAAAACGATATTAAAAATAATTGATTAATATATTATAATAGTTAATTAAAAACAAATATTTACTTCCACGTAAAATTTTTTTCACATCAAAACATATATATACGGATAAGTTGAACTAATTAACTTCCTTTCTTTTTCTTTATTCCATTTTCAAAGTTACATCTCTTACTGAGGATATTTTCTCATAATTATCATCTTTAAATATTTATCACATTAATTACAAAAAATATTTTCCACTTTCTAGTTAGTTTTTTGTTTGTTGTTTTTTTAGCAGAATTGAGTAATTAATTATTTCGAAAACATTATGCCTAAAAATAAAAGTTCCACAAGAAACCAAGGAAAAGAAGACAATGATGGGAAAAATATAAATAATAAAAATGAAAAAGCCGCTACCACAAAAAATGCCGCAGACATTGCAAATGATGATATGAAAACATCAAATATTACAGCAACTGCCTCTAATAATACAATTTCGAATCATGATGTGAGTGATATACTTAATGAAAAACTAGAAAAGAATAGTAATGAAGTACTAAATGAAAAACCACCAGCGCTTGTTAAATTGGGCGTTGATTTAAGTAAGTACAAAATATAATTAATCATGATGGGGCGTGACTTTACAGGAAATGTTTTTGTTAACCTAAAATTGTAACTACAACAGTTTTATTTCTTTGCACAACATAATATTTTAATAAAACTAATATGAAAAATGTCTAATAATGTGTTTCTTTTAGATATGTTGAATAAACAAGAATTGTTACAAGCCGTATCCGATGTGGTGTCCGGTAATCGTCAAGCGAAACAATTTGCATTTTGGTCTACACAACCAGTACCGAAATTAATGGAAGAAATTACTACGAATGAATGTATTGAACCGGATAAAGATGTGAGTGAAATTCGCGCTGAGCCATATGCCCTACCACTCGGCTTCAAATGGGACACATTGGATTTAAATAACAGCGCTGATCTTACAGAATTGTATACTCTATTAAATGAAAATTATGTAGAAGATGATGATGCAATGTTCCGTTTTGATTATCAACCTGAATTTTTGAAATGGTCATTGCAATCCCCCGGTTGGAAACGTGATTGGCATTTGGGTGTGCGTGTTGTGAAATCAGCACGTCTAGTCGGTTTCATATCGGGTATTCCCAGTAGGTTACGTGCCTACGATAAAATACTCAATGTTGTGGAAATAAACTTTCTATGTGTGCACAAGAAATTGCGTAGTAAACGTGTAGCGCCGGTATTAATAAGAGAGATAACTAGACGTGTAAATCTCACTGGAATATTTCAGGCTGCCTATACAGCTGGTGTTGTATTACCAAAGCCTGTGGCAACGTGCCGTTATTGGCATCGTTCACTCAACCCAAAGAAACTAATCGACATAAAATTTTCTCATTTGGCGCGAAATATGACAATGCAACGTACTATAAAATTATTTAAACTGCCCGATCAACCGAAAACAATAGGTTATCGACGTATTGAGGCAAATGACATGGATAAGGCACATAAACTATTGGAGGACTATCTAAAGCAATTTTCATTGTGTCCGGTATTCTCGAAAGAAGAGTTTCGGCATTGGTTTACACCCAAAGAAGGTATAATTGATTGTTTCATTGTTGAAGATGGTCACGGTAACATCACCGATTTGACTAGTTTCTATTGCTTGCCATCATCGGTTATGCATCATCCCATCCATAAAACATTGCGAGGTGCCTATTCATTTTATAATGTATCGACCAAAACACCATGGTTAGATTTAATAAATGATGCCTTAATATCAGCTAGAAATGTACAAATGGATGTTTACAATGCACTTGATTTAATGGATAATAAAAAATTTCTAATGCCATTAAAATTTGGACCGGGTGATGGTAATTTGCAATATTATCTCTACAATTGGCGATGTCCACCGATGAAACCACAAGACGTCGCCTTAATTCTAATGTAGTGCATAATTGTGTGTATGTGCGTGTGTACATGTATGTGTATGCATGTATGTATGTTTGTTGTGAGTTTATACTCATAATTTACAACATTTCACTATAGTGCACAATAATACTAATACAATAAAACACCAAAAGTCAAAACGCTATAATCGGCAAAAGCCGACCAGTTTCTGCATAATTTTATAATGAAAATATCAAGAATGTGTAAAATGTTAATTTTTAAATAATTTAGATATAACCACAAATTTGATCCATCTAGTCCAGATTTCGTTTATATGTTGCTAAAGAAGTATATATCTAGAACTGTATAGTGTTCCTCAAACTGAAACTTTCTTAAGGGAGCTGTCTTAAAAATAATTCGAACCTGCCTAATTTGAATAAAGTTTGGCTTGTGTTTGTCTATGTACCAAATTTTAGCAAAATAATTTAAATGTGGTGACAGAATTATCCATAGTAATACATAGGTCACTACAATATGCAAACAGTTTTCATATATGCGGGCATATAGGCAGATTTAAATTATTCCAAGTCTATAAAGTAAAAGGTGCGCCTATCTCATATCGTGTGGATGTTTCAAAGAAACATCTGCATTGTAACACAAATGATATGGTAGTATATAAGAAACTCAAAATGTAGAAAACATTTCTAAGTAATATTTAAAATGAAGTAAGTAAGTAATATTAAAATGAATACATCTAGATCATTCAAAAGTAATAATAAACAGGCATCCTTTATTGTTTGCATTATTTGTTCTATTTTAGTTTACATTTAAGATATCATCCCATTTATATAAACATTTTGGCTTAGTTTGTTTAAATAAAAAATAAATAAGCGTCACATTTTCACAATTCTAATTAAGGTAAAAGTATTTTTCAAAAAATAAAACATTTTAATTAATCCATATTTTTTTTCAATAAAAATTCCATTAAAACCATTTGTTTCAAAGGAATGTGAATACTATTTTTTTTAAACTTAAAATAAAAAATAAAATGAAAAACTTAAAATAAAAGTCATTAAAGTTGCGTCTATGTTAGACTCAATTGCCTCTAGTTTTTTTTTTACTATATGATCAGAATGAATTAAAATAATAAAAAATATTAATGAATACGTAAAATATGTGAATTTTATATGGTATTATTTTTAATTAAGTAATAGTCCATAAAACATGCCCCGAATGTCATCATTAGAATAGTTTAATTTGTAACTTGATTTAGCATTAAGAACCCTTGTTACTTAAATATCTAATAAATTGACTATAAAAAAAAATTATTCAATACTAAGTCTGAAGGGTTCATTACAAATGTTGACTCAAAAGTTTAGCACATAAAATCACTATTTATATCAAAATATAGTTTTTGTTAAAAATAAATATCTAATATTTTACAGTTTCCCCAAATAGTAATTTGTTCAAAATAAATGCGTTCCATCAGAAATAATCATAAAAATCGATGCCGCCATTTCGTAATAACTTTTCCCCATAGAAAATCAAACGTATGTATTAAAATTCACCGACAATTCATAAGTAACTGCGACTGGTAGGTCATTTATAAAAGTTATACAACAGAATAGAAGTATTTAAGTCAATTTTGAAAGGGATTTTGTATTGAAGTGCTATTCTCTTAAATTCCTTTGAATTTGAATAATTTGACCAATATATCAATGCAAAAATCCAAAAAAAAAATTCAAATCACTCAAGAATTATGTGAAACTAAATATTTATACGTATACTTCTTTACTCTTGGTTTTTTTTTGTATTATTTTAAAAACGACGATACAGTAAATAGCATAAATCAAGTAAAGTTTTGCAAGAAATATGTAAAGCAATTTAATGAACATGTGTTAAATGCGTCTGCCGACTAGTACATTATTAGCTAATTGAATGAGACGATTAAAATTAACTTTCCAATGAATACGCCAATATTTGCAACGATGCCACATAATTGCTGAATAATTTGGACTTGATATACCATGAAATATGCGCGCAATACTACGTCCAGTAAAATTATTATTTGGATATATGTTTATTAAGCCTTTAATATCATTGAGAAGTTCTTCATCCGACACTGTTGAAGGCTCGATTTCTAATTGTATGTCTCGTGGACAATCATTTTGAAAATAATCACGTATAATTGCTTTCAGTTGTTCAGACCGATGGGTTGGGAAATTTTCATATGAACATTGCCTGAATGTATTATAAGCTACAGATGATAGGCCTTGGTACACGTATTGCAATTGAATCAATTGCGTACGCTCTTGTTTTAAGCTTCTTTTATATAGAGTATCTAAAGCTTCGTCGATTTCTTCAGTGGTAAAATCCCCGGGTACTTTTAAACGGAAACCTAAATCATAAAATTGTACAGTAATAGGAGAACGTCGTGGTATGCCGTTAACTATAATACCGAAATTGCGGAAATAAGAAAGGGGGAAATTAAATTAAAATTATATTCAAATATTTATCATTAACTACCTGAATGATAATAAATAATTTACATACCTTGAATCCATTCTAAATTTTTCAATTGATATTTGACTACACCACTATTCCATCCAATCGCCGACGCTATATCAATAACAGAGAATTCAACTATATTATTATCAGCATTGAAAGTACCATTTTTTATTTGCGTGGCAATGGCCGTTGCCAAAGGAGGGCACTGTTTTGCTGCTTGCCTGCAAAAATTATATTAAAAATTCCATTATTTTATAAGAAAAGCAAAATTAATGTGTTTAATACTAAAACGAAGAGAATGTTACACAGAGGGGGGAATTAAACTATATTGGCATGCAGAGAGAGATAGACAGATACAAAGAGAGAGAGAGAGAGAGAGGAGAGAGAGGAAAGACAAGAGACAGTTACGCAAGTATAAACATTTACTTCAAATATTTCGCACCGCCATATGAAATAACTTTTGCCTTAATGTACGCATTACTTAAAACATTTATGCACCAACGACTATCTAACTCCATGTAACATAATAATGTCGCAATATTTTCAGCTGGTATATCTAATGCTTCGACAGTTTCATCAATTGAAAAACCAATTTCATGGCCACCACAATTTCGTGTTGATTTGCCTTCCTCTGCACTATTTATATTTTTAATGCATTTCTGTTTACATGAACAAGGTACAAACACGCGCTGCAGTAATTTACGTATCACATGACGATCCAATGAATTAGCATATATATGACGCCTTAATTCATACTGATCACAACCATTAGCATCCAAAAGTAAATGGCAATGAGCGATGCGGTTATCACGGCCAGCGCGACCAACTTCTTGAACATAACTCTCAAAACTTTTCGGCATATTATAATGAATGACAGCTCTAATGTCCGGCTTATTAATACCCATACCAAAGGCTATGGTGGCCACTACAATCCGTAATTCATTTTTCATGAAAGCATTTTGTATGGTGCGTCTACGTGATGCTGCCAAACCGGCGTGATACGGTTCGGCATGCCAATGCGTACGCTTACGTTTCCGTTTGTTGTCATCACTATGACCTGCTTGACCCTCTTGTGTCTGATCAAGACTCTGAGGACGATAATCTTGCAGAGATGTACGTAAAAATCCAGCGATACGTTCGCATTCATCACGTCGTGTACAATAGACTATTATAGAATGGCACTTTGCGAAGCGTTCACTTAACAGTAATTCCAGTAAAGCATTATCGCGGTTCTCATCTCGCGACGTAGATAAAATTAAATTATCCGGTAATGGGACATCACTAATTATGCCACGTTCCCCGTCAGTTATCCCCAGGTGTTGTATTATATCTAAGCGAGTAGGTAATGTGGCTGTGGCTGTTAAACCTAAAATACACTTAACTCCTAAATTCTGCTGTAGTACTTTACATATCATTAGATAACTGGGTCGAAAGTTGTGACTCCATTGTGAAACACAGTGTGCCTCATCAATGCAGGCAAATGCAATTGGTGGTAGTTTTCTTAATATGGAACCGAAACCGGTTGAACGTTCACCGGCAACAACACCTTCCGGTGACACCAACAATAAATCAACTTCACCCTTCCCTATTAATTCCATAACTTTTAATTTTTGTTGCGGCGTTTGATTTGTATGTAAACAATGTGCACGTAAAAAATGCGGTACTCCAGTTACTTGGTCTTCCATTAAGGATACTAAGGGGGATATCACCAATGTTATAAATCCCTTACGTCGCGCGTATAAATAAGCGGGCAATTGATAACACAATGATTTGCCACTACCAGTGGAGAGTGTAACTAATGTGGATAAGCCGCTTAAAATGCGCATTATGGCTTGATCTTGACCCTTGCGAAATGCCGTATGACCAAACATGTGTAACGCTTCCATCACTTCAGTTGTAACATGTTCATTCACTTCACCATTACTACACAATTCATACAAAGGTTGGTGTTGGTGCCCATTAAAATGTGAAAATAAATTTGAATTTGTATTAGTGTCCAGGCCGGCCATTTTAAGAAATGCTTGTGGTATTTTGTGGCCCACATACTTCTTTTCGGCACTTTCACTTGTACGATTTTTAGCCAACTCTTTAGCTATGACTTGCTCCACATTAAAGTTTACTATATCATCATCGTCGTCGTGATTTTCAACAACATCAACATTGTGAAATGCTGTTGCAGCTGTAATCTTGTTAGTTTCAATTTCTTCCTTTTCCACCTTCTCCTTTATACAGTTTTCTGATTTTACTTGCAATTGATCTTTTCTATACAAAGCACCATTAGGAGCTTTCGGAATTTTCAACACGTTGCCATTATGAACTTTAATGGCAGTTTGTTTAGCCATTTGTTCAGCCTCTTCTAACGTTGGAAACGGTGATGGATCATTATCTTCCAACTGCTTATCTACATTTAGAGGCAACAAAGTATCACCTTTTGTGGTACAATTTTTAGCAAAATGTCCTTTTTGGCCACAGGTAAAACATATCAAAGCATTACCATCACAACCAGCCATATCCATATTGGGTCCACTTAAAGCTGCAATCCGTTTTTTATTTTTCCATAATTTTTTCTTATATCGCGAATAATTTACAGCTTTTTTGCCACGCACGAATACTTTCTTTTGTATATTAATTGTAACGAAATTTTCATTCAATTTGCCGGCAGTAATTTTCGCTTCTAATTTGCGACGAGCAGCAACTCTTTTTTCATCCTTTGCTTCCAACGATGCATATGATGATTCATTTGTTTCGATTGCTCTTGTGATTCCAGTAGTTGTTGTGTCGCTTACATATTTTTCGGCTAATTCGTTTAATTCATCAAACTTCTGAAGACGTGGCAAATATTGCATATGACAATTATCCAAAGTTAATGCATTTTTCAAATCTTCCAATTTCGGTGGTTGATCTTGCAACTCTACCACCCCCATAACATCATCGGCTTCATCATGCTCTAAAGATTTCAATCGTTTAGATATCCGTCTTCCAGTTACTTGTTTTTTACGGTTCTGTATCAATGTTGTAGCGTCTTTAGACATGTTTTCTGCTTTTTCTTTTTTGCGGCGCGTTATAGGATTTTTCTCTCTTTCTTTTCTCCGCGATTTTCTCTTAGCATCCGGCTTTACGTCATCTTTAACCTTTTTTCGATTTTTTTTCTTATCATCATAACTCTCTGAATTGTTTACTGCATTTTTCTTTGTAGATTTCTCTTTATCTATGTTTGTGGGGGGAATAATATTAATTAAAACATCATATTTTTTATCTGTGATCCGTCTTCGTTTTACAATATGTCTATGTGATGAATCGTCATCGTCTTCTTCACTGTCATTTATTACTGAATCAGCATCAGATTCATACGTTTTTTCATTTTGAGTATATTTTCCAACCAATAAACCGCTATCGAACTTATTCGTTGTTCTTTGTGTTTGAGCTTGTTGTTGTTGTTCTTGCTGTTGCCGACGTAATTCCGTCAAATCGACATTATTTAAACCATATTTATTATAGTTGACATTCAAATTAGCCGAAACCGTGTTTTCCTTCATATCTTCGTTTACAATTTGCTGTTGTTGCCGCTGTTCTTGTTGCACTATTAAGCCATTTTGTTGAGAAGTGCGCTGCAACCATTTTTCATCGATTCGCATTTTTATTTCTGATTCATTATACTTACTCAAAGTAACGGAATTTTTACTAATTTGTTGTTGTTGCTGCTGCTGATGTTCTTTGGCTTTTTCCAACAATAACGTTTGTAAATCAAGCAAGGTTTCATTCGTATTACTATTACAGCCGTTGATAACACTACTTTTACTTGAACAATTTTCATTTGAACCTTTGGAACGCACTAAAGACTTTCTAGGATTTCGTTTTGAGAATGATACATTTTGAAAAAGTTTTTGCTTTATACTTAAACTTTTCTCAGGTTGCTTAATCAGATTTTTAGTTGTTGCCTTTTCCATACCCTTAGTTGATTTTACGTTACACCAAGCTGATTTATTCAAAGGGAACTCTTCAACAGCCTCAAACACTTTCATAGAATTTCTGTTAGTGCCATTTTCTTGTAATTTCTCTTTGGTTGTATCTGACTCTTTAATTTTGCACTGTGAAATATCATTTTTAACATCTGATTGAATACATAACTCATTTGTTATTAAGGCACTTATGTTGGCGGGTAAATGTAAAATTTTATTATTTGTACAACTGGAATCTTCCAAAGCATTATTATCTATAGCCGTAGTCATTTCCATTATATTATAGCCATCATCGTCCGCTTCATTATCGTCATCTTGAAAAATGACTTCATTTAGTGTATTTTCAAGAAGCGCTGTCTTCAATTTATAATACATTTTATATGAGTCTCTAACATCCTTCGGTGCTTCACGTATATCAAACTAGGAAATATAAAAATAAATTTTTTTTAATTTTTGTGTATGATATTAATATACTTATACTGGGCATACTTTTGAGGGAATTCGATTATATTTCTTTTTAAACTCCTTCTCCCATAATTTAACGCGAACTTTATACTTTTCATATTTACTTTTAAAATTACAATTATCAAATGCATCCATTGAAATTTTTTATTTTGCAATGTCCTTTATAAAATTGCTACTTTACATTTGAAATTATACACCATCGTCTTTATCTTTACTTATAAAAAGACCGCGATTTTATTGTTTTCTTTTTTGTTGATTCTCATGAACATATTGGTCCATCTAAAGGATATATTCACAATGGTTTGTTCATGTTATTGTTTTACATAACGGAAACTCTATAAAATTTTTTTTGAGGTTTTCACAAAAATAACTAGGCACTTCGATTAGTGACTGTTTCCATCGCATTGAAAATTTTTATTAATTGATTTTTATATAATATTCATGCATATTATATTATTTGAACAAAACATATATTATTGCAAAATAACATATATTTTTGAAAGTAATTCTTATTTTCGTGCACATTTTTTTATATAACGTACGTTTTTATATAAGTACAAAATGTATTATCAATACATGGTTGATTATAATAGTATTATGTTTTTATTCAATATTATTATCAATACATGGATATATTAAACAGTTTAAGAACACAAAGCAAACCAAACTGGTTGAATCATAATTGATTCAAAGTGTAAAATATTCGTGAAATTATTTTAGTGCGATAGAAGCAGAATAAATAGAAAACTATAAAGAGGAATTAAAGTAAAATATATAAGTATAAAGAGAAAAATAATTATTATTTTAATTGGTGCAGAAAATCGCAAATATAAGCAATATAAATTGTAAAGAGCAGTGAAAGCTTAAGTTAATTAAGCTAAGCGGTAATTATAAATATAAAAAAAAAACAATTCTCTGAAAAGAAATTGACTATTTCTAATATCTTAATTTTTTCTATGCATATGTGTATGTATATGTGTGTGTGTTGGATTTCACATTTGTTACAAATCAAACGCTATTGTTTGTGTGATGTGCGTGATATATCTAAGCAACACGCGTTTTTGTATATACAGATACGTTCTATTCTATAGATATGTAAATATCATGTACAAAAAACTCTCTGAATATACAATCAAACAATGAGAAATGTACAAAATGAAAGTTGTTCCTGTACTACAATCAAATTGAAACAATCAAATTTATCTAATCACCTATATATATATGTAAAGGATGTATATGGCAAGTTAATTACGTTTCACACAATACATTTTTCAATATGTGGCCTGTCGGAGAAAGGCCATTAACATAAAAAATATTTGTAACGTGGCTGTGCCCTGCGACATATTGTTTAAATGCTTGCTACAGCACAATTAAAGTTTACTGTTTAATGTTACACATGTTCCATGTATAAGTATAGTAATAGTAAGAATTAGCTGCTTCCAAGCAGAATAATAATTTTGCATTTATAGCGTAAGTGACAATAATTTGGACAGTGTAGAATAATGTGTAATAAATACTTTGGTATTTTCTATAGATGTTACTTATGCATATCAGAATCCCTTAACGGGTTACCCTCTTTCCATGATGCCTCAAAGGGAGCAAGAACAAAAGTATGCGAACTGACAAATTCTTCACTGTTCATCGAAAGAACATTGCAGTCCTGTTGTAGTTTTCTTTTTTATTGAATTGCTACCTCAATGTGGCTACGTTTAAAATTAACATTTAAATTATACCATTTTAAAGATGATATAATTAAATATGTTGTGCATAAAGTTTTGAGTTAGTTACTAAAAAAAATTACAAAATGATCATTTTTCATCCTCTTTTTCATTTTTTATTTGCTTCTGGTTTCTTTGTACACATATCCAAACATTGTCACAGACAGTGACATACGAAATGCGAATGCAGAGTTCACATAGATGCGGTAAAATAACAGTTACATTATCCGTCCATTAATTATACGCGCGTACGTGTTTCATTCACCATAATTGTTTATAAATTTTATAAACTTAAATATTATTCATAATGTGTAGCAGTCTCACATAACAATTGTGTTTTCCTTGTAACTTTTGTGCGAAAGACAAAATTAATGTTTTATAAAATGTCTGCCATTTATGGAAATTTGATATTTTGCACATGCAAAATGTTCAACTATTCAGCAAAGCGTAATGCCAGAATTCACATATTTCAAGGAAATTGTTTCCTTTTAATATAAATATAAAATGAGGAGCAATGTATCAAAGAAACGTAAAAGTATTTTATTTTATACAATGCGTATTTTATTTTTAATTTCAACATTCATCAATTGCATTGATACTTACTTTGGCAAAAGGTTTTCAATTTTCACATGAAATGGTCATAAAGAATCCATATTCTTGATCTACCCTTGTTAGTGTCTGGAAGAAGAAGTATTGAAAGTACGCTAAACGAATCCGAAAGCAGCTTAACCAGAGAATAAATTTGTTTTGCTTTTTAAGAAAACATACTTTTTTGTTTCTCTTAATAAATTGATTTATTTCTCCTGTAGTCTTGCAATATTAGATTAAAAGTAAAACAAAACGCCACCACTTACCTGAAAATGTAAATAAAATACCAAATAAAGTTCCAAAATAAATACAAATATGAGAAAATGAATGGGGAATGCTTAAATCCATAATCATATAACATTTTTATATATGTTTGGTTTTAATTAGCCACTTTAAGAAAATAAAACTTGAGCTATCAACTTCTATAAGACTTGTTTTTGCCATCAAGAACTTGGGGGTATATTCGTTTTGTCATTATAGTTGAAACACTCTAAAGCAAGCGGCTGAGATCCTATAAAGTATAAAGTAATCTTGAACAGCATCAAATTCTGAATTGATTTAGACATGTCTCTCTGTCCGCTCAATTTTGGGAGGAAAAACAAAAGTTCTTGCAAACAAGAAGGTTGATATTGAATATGGGCAAAATTGGCCAAACGACATACCGACACTCCAACGTAAACTGAGGAAATATTTGTTTTTTTTTTTAGAGCAAAATTTTGTAATTTTTCTTCATCATCTACAAACTGCTGCAAATGATAGAAACTTGAAATTTTGTACAAGTACGAAAGCCTTTTATATACAACATCTATGCAACAATCATGCAAATGGATTACGCCTGCGCGAAATTATACTTTTTATATTTACTACAGATTTCTCTCAGTAAAACAGGCTCGGAATCATGGAATATCATGGTGTATGGGTGGTAGATATAAAAGATTTGGCCCCAGCTAAATATAATTTTCTTATTTGTTTTTCTTGCATTGAAGAGACAATATTTTTTTATATATACGATAATAATTAGAACAATTTAAAAACAATTGCGATTGATAAACAGTTAATGTCTTGTTGGCTGCGTCACTGGTTGCTGGTTTTATTTTGTGTAACGATTCCATTTTGAATGGAGCAAATGCACAGTGCAATAAAGAAAACCTTGCTAGCTCTGTGATAAAGATTAATTTCTTTATTAAGAAGGGAATTGACAATGTTTAACACAATTAATAAAATAACAACAATGAGTACAAAAAAGAAATCAAATCAAACTATCTTGCTGTATTAAATATTAATTTTAAAAAAGCAACATAAGTCGCTCGGTTATATTTGATCTTACTTGTGCTACTTCATTTGGCTTCATTAAACAAAAATCAAGAAAACAAGAAATCAAAAGTAAAATATGTGAACGGTTTTAAAAATGTGTTAAGTAGAATTAAAGTGTACAAAATTTATCGACAGTTAATTTCAATAGATTATCTCTAAAATTTGGACCAATAGATTAAAGTCAGTGTTAATAATAGCAATGTAAGTACACTTCAAATCGATCGGCTTGTTACACATAAAGTCTTGTATCATAAATGGATGCAGCAGGATGTAGGGTATCAAAATTGTGACGTATAGACAGACATAGTGACATCTAAATTGTTTCAGAAAGTCTAAACCGTCAAAGTCTAAAAATATCAAGACGCAGCAAATAACTATGCAACAAAAAACATTTTAATTTTGGTAATTAGGCGGTTAATATTTTATTGGTTTACTTTGGGATATCATTATCGCAAGCACACGTGAACACTGTATAATTGAAGTAAATTATAATTTATCCCATAATTAAAAAGTTATGGATAAAATAAAACATTTTGTACTTTTGATAAGATAACAATAAAGTAACAAATTAAACATACAAAACGTTAACATTAAAGGTAAATCAAAACTACCGAACAATTTGAAATTTGTTCTGTTTTGTCATTTTGTTGATATATTTTACTATTGATTGTCGTTTTTTTCGTTTAACCAAAAATATTTTATTTAATGTTTGAGATTTTGTTTGTCTATTACAATTCATTTCATCAACAATTGTAAAGATCAATAGTAAGACAGCAGCAGCAGCAACAATAGAAACAGTAGTTGCAGCAGCAGCAGTTCTAGTAATCGCGACAGTACCAATTCCATAATGAGGCTTTTTTTGTAAGCGTGTTTTTACAGTAAATGTTAATTGAAATTGAAAATTTCCTTTTTATATACTTTCGTTAAAGTAATTATTAAATGAAAAAACAAAGCAAACGAAAATGCTTTTTGTAGATATTTAGTAGTGCATGCATGTCTGAAAGTGTTTTTGTATGAAATTAGATTATTTAGCAAATGTTTAGTAAAATTGTTTTAAAAAAATTACGTACAAATTTTCGTATAAATCTGAATGTAATTGAGAGATTGTGTTTGATAGTTTGAAGAGAAGTGAATGTTGGCAGGTAGAAAGCTTTTTTTGCTGTTTGTTTGTTCGTTTTGTTTCCGTCTTTTCGAAGAAATGAAAAACCATGAAAAATAATATTCGATACATTTCCTCACTCCTAACAGCTGGTTTGCGGCATTGAAAATATTCATAATATTCATTTCATCAGAATGCAAATATCACGATCGACTTTTAAATACTCTGAAGATACTTCATTTGACGTGATAAAAAAAATTATGCAAACTATATGAACAGCAGCGTGCAAATAGTATAGAAATGTTATTAACTGTTTGAATTATATGAATGCTCCTTACGTGTGCAAAAGTATGGAAAATTGAAAAAAACGAATATTTTCAAAATTTTAGATTTATACTCTATTTATATGGTAAAAGGATCATTTTGTACAGATTTTCAGTAAGCTGATATTTTTCCACATAAGAATATTGTTTTTTTTGTTTTCGTTAAAATGAGAATTATTAAGTAAATGAAGTGACGTAGTTTGGTAGTTTAAAAAAACTGTAAAGCCGTGCCCATTTTTAATGGTTTATTTAAATGTCACACATAATACGCACCACCTATATACACGTTGAAAGTATATATTAAGCGCAGTGAAACAAATCTGAATGGTATCAGTACGCTGATACCGCTGCAACTAAAAGTCCTCGTTCTAATTTGCTTGTGAATATTATTTCCTTTTCAATAATTTTTTAAAAATTCTTTGGCCGATTGAATGGATCATGATGGAATGCAAACAAAATATTTTCCATAAGTTACAATTTTTAAAAAGTAAATTAAAGTTAATGTTATCTATTTTATTAAATGTGCTACATTTGGACGTAAATTTGCAGCGAATCTATTTAAAGAATTGTACAAATATAAGGAAGTGTAGTCGAATTGTAATGTTGTCACAAAGTCAGAGTAATGCATTTTTATACAACATTAACAATTATTAAATAGAATACAATAATTTTGAAATAAACTAACATAAACTTAAGACTATAAATTTGCGAATGAATCCGAATAAATATAATGATAGATGAATTCTTTTACAGATTTACAAAGATGACGAAATATTCAGGTAAAAAATGTCGCCTGCTGTCTATGATGATGCTGACAGGTTTCTTCTTCTTTGTGGAAATCGTTGTTGGCTACGTAACAAATTCAATGGCTTTAGTAGCTGACAGTTTTCATATGTTAGGCGATATTGCCGCTCTTGTGATATCATTTTTATCAGTTAAGGTACACCATATCCATACATATCCATGACCACTACAAACATACCCATATATTTCGTATCATATGCATACTTTATTTTATATACACTTCAAAAAAAAAAAACACGCAATTAAAAGATGTCACCAAAGAAATGGTCAAAGAATACATTTGGCTGGGCACGTGCTGAAGTTTTGGGTGCTCTCGTCAATGCTGTATTTTTAGTTGCACTATGTTTTAGTATAACAATAGAAGCATTTAAAAGGTAATCATTATCAATTACATTACTAATTGCTAATTACCAAAGGTACATATCAATTTTTTTTGTATTAACTATTTAGATTTATAGAAGAAGAAACTATACATGAACCAGAACTATTAGTTATAGTAGGTTCCTTAGGTTTAGTTGTTAATGTAGTTGGTTTATGCTTATTATATGGTAAGTTTATTTCATATATAATATAATATACTTTAATATTCATGTACACATATATATATATATAGATACATATGGTTATTACTATTCACAAGCCAAAACATTTACAAAATGACAGACCAAGCTTTTATTGAAAATTATCTTTTAAATAAAAAGTTTGCAATTTGGAGGATGCTACCCAAAAAACATTTATATAAAATAAAGTGAAAAGGCAAATCTTATTTAAAGGGAACGCTCAACTTTTACTTTTCTTGTAATAAGGAGTCGGCCTCAGTATCATAAAGTTAAAAGTTAAAGTTTGCGTATTTGTCAAAAGGAGTGCCTTCCGTAATGCGTGAACTACCTTAGATATATTGCATGGTAACTGATATTAAACCAAAATATTCTAAAGAGATAATGATATGCATACCTCAAATTGATACTTGGTGAGGATGATACTGAAATCACTGCAACTAAATCAATATAAGAAGTATGTGCATAGTAACCCTTCAATTAAATTTTGTAGGAGTTTATAACAAAAGCAAAATAAATGAAGATTTTCGCAAAAATAGATTCACCTCGACGTAAATCAAACTGACAATCAATATATATGAAACTAACTAAATGACAATTAATAAAGCATTGATATAATTAGATATTCCACAAGTAGAAAGATTAATTATCCGATATTTTTTTTTAAAGAACACGGTGGCCATCATGGTCACTCACATGGTGGTGGACTAAGGCGTAATCATAGTCGTCTCACTGAATTGGCGAATGTTGATGAAGGCGAAATAGATAATAATGATTTTGCATATGAGAAGCAGGTATGATAATTAATCGATCTTCTTTATCATGACTAATTTGCATCTATCTATCTATGTCTCTTTGATTCGTGCTTTACCTTATTTGTTGCTTTTTTTTTATTATACATAACTTTTAGAAAGAGAAGCAAGTGAAAAAATCAAGTCATGGTCATAGTCATGATCCTGGCTCCATGAATATGCGTGGTGCCTTCTTGCATGTTTTAAGTGATGCTTTAGGTAGTATAATTGTTGTTATAAGTGCTTTGGTAAGTTTCAATTTTTCTTACTTTAGATGTAAATGTGACACAATTATTTAATTTATACGCTTTTTTATTTTTAGATTGTTTGGAAAACCGAATGGAAATATCGGTATTATATGGACCCTGCTCTGTCGATTGTTCTTGTATGTCTAATACTACACTCTGTTTGGCCTTTATTACGCGAATCCGCATTAATTCTATTGCAAACGGTGCCAACACATATACAAGTAAATATAAAAGAGCTGTAGCATACTTTTACATTCCAGTATTAGCTTCAGCTATCATAAAATCAAGTTTTTAAATCTAGTATTTTTGCAATGCTTGAGCTTAGACATAAATATTCGACTTTAGTTATATAACAACGCTTTTATTCTGTTCGCGGTAAGGGTTAGTATCTGGAATCTATTTGTAGCATTATGTTCGTAAATTTCTATATCAAAGGAAATCTACTCAAGAATCTTAGGACAATCTTATTTAGAAACTTTCAACAATTTGCAAAAAACTTCATAAAATCAGGAATTGTTCTAAAAGTTATTCATTATTATCTAAATTGTGACAATTAAAGTATTTCAAACTCTAATTTAAGCGTTTTTACGTTATATTGAGGCTCTTTAGAATAGTAGAATTAGAAACGTTTATTGCAAAACCTATTTCAAAATCCTTAAAGTAAAAGCTAAAACTTAAATGATAGATTAGAATTCTTTTTGCGAAATATTCTTATCTATAAGACTTCGTTGAAATAGAATGGAATAATATTAAAATTTGATAAAACGTTAGTATAAAATGAAAATATCACTACATGCTAAATGTATTATATAATCATAGGTGGATGCGATACAAAAACGTTTATTAGAGAAAGTTGATGGGGTTTTGGCTGTGCATGAATTTCATGTTTGGCAATTGGCCGGAGATCGTATTATTGCTTCAGCGCACATCAGATGCCACAATTTGTCAGAGTATATGAAAATTGCAGAAAAAGTGAAAGAATTCTTTCATAATGAAGGTATTCATTCAACAACCATACAACCAGAATTTGTTGAAATGGATGGCGGAAATTGTTTAATGTCTGATGGTACATCCAGCCTTAATATGAGCGGATCGGATTGCTGTGCGTTAGATTGCCCGCCAACTACTGATAATAATTGCGTTAAAGCGACATGTTGCCAAAACAATAATAAATTGGTAATTTCTTTATAAATTTTTATATGATAAGGAACAGAGTAGATTGTTCAATAAATTCATAAAACGATTTTGTAGCATTATTGTAATATGCAAAAGAAAGCGTGCTAATTTTAAGAAGGCACTTTCACTGAACTTATTGAACAATCTATTATAATACAACGCTCAATAAGTCCTCGACTGACCTGGCACATACATGTAACAACATTGTTGAGAAGCGCAACCCTTGAATTGAGATAAATTTCAAGTACGATTAAGTTTTCTATGCCGTTCTTACGTATATGAACTAATTGTGAAATCAAGAAGAAGCAATAAAAAATAAATCAGAGACTTATTGAGTGACATGATATATAATTATAATAAAAATAACTAAATAATTTACTTATACTTTTGTTTCTGCCTCTCTGTCTCTGTCTGTGTGTATGCGTGTGTATATACATTTTATTTTCTACTTGTTTTTTTTGTGTTTATATAATTTTGTATATTTTAAAGAATCAATTACCTTCACCCAGCAGTTCGCCGTTTATGTGTCGTCAAAGGAATTCAACGCGTAATAATAATTGTGATATTGAAGCTGGCTTGTTATTAGAAAATGTTGGTACAACGCCAGCACCAAAAGCTGATCTAAATAAATCAATAATAAAAAGTGGCAGCGATAGAGGTGGAGGTGGTGGGGGTGGCGGCGCTGGCACCAATGCTGGCTATAATCCTAGCGTAAATAGTACAAATAATTCTCAACGTAATAATGATCTTGTTTGACAACTTTTATTGTTAGACACGAATCAAGTTGAAGAATCGAAACATTTTAAAAAATCATTAACAACAAACTTTTCGCCGACGATAACAATAGTAACAAAAACTTTTCAAACACAACAACAAAGACAACAGCAAGATGGAGAACAAAACAAAGGGCTAACAGCAAGAATCAATCAAATGCAACAGTCGCAACAGCAACATCAACAACAACAGGGACAACTTAATTGTAATAAAAAATAACATTTTGAAAAAACCAATGAACATAAAAAAGGCAATGAGCAATATAAAAAACAAAAGAAAAACTGTAACAGCCGCCACCATTTTATCAATAATTATAAGAAGTATTCTTTTTTGTATATAAACTGCCAGAAGGTAATCATGTGGCCAATTCAAATAAATTTATCAGAGACAATGATACAATTATAACGCCAACAGAAATATTTACTGTTACATTTATTATTGCTACTACTACTATAACAGCAACATCAAAAGCATTTTGTGTAACATCAAATTAACTAAAGTCATCATTATATAAATCTGACAATTTGAAACAATCCCCTTCCAGTACAATGACAACGATAATGGATTTAACAAAATATAACATTATAAGCAAAAGCAACCACAACGACATCATCTTTTTATCATGAATAATATAAACATCCTTTAAAATACGCGAAAGCAACATCTACAATTGGAATGTTAACGATTACCAATAAAAAGGAAGCAAATTGAAATCTATTGCCAAGCAATAATATCAGCCGCTACGCATTAAAATAGATACTCTTCAATTCAATTCAATTGAAAAAATTAACTACATCCTTCTATTCAAAGTTTCATTTAGAAACAAGTAAAGACGTTATAATCGGATGAAGCCGATTTTTTAATATATCCTACATCACTTTGTTTAATGTAACTAAAAAGTCAAAATGGTGAAAAAGTTTTCAAATCATTTAAAAGTTATTTGAAAACTTCATTACATGAGATAGGGTCCAAAAATTATACCGATATGAATCAAATTTGGTACAATTATTTACTAAGCACCGAATTTCATCAAAGAAGATTCAAAATTGCAAAATTCAAAAATCTAGTATATAAAAAAGCGTGGTAGAAAAGAAGTAATTGGAAAAATTAACCACTTCCACTAAATAAATTTCATTAAAGTGTATCCAATACTGCGGCCTGTACTTTGATAACAAATTTATAAACAGTTAAAAAGACTTAAATTGATTGAAGAAATTGTTATACTAATCTATCATGAATCTTTCGGGGTATCATGAACATTCACAAACTCAGTGCGCATCATAGTATAAAGATGAGTGAGTAAAGTGAATATAAAGATGAAAATGGAAAACAAAAACAAATGCTATAGTTGAATAGTAGTCGCTAAAAACTAAATACCTATCGCTAGGGCGATGCAATTTGCAGGATATTTGAATGTGAAAAATGTTTTCGGAATACCGCACATTCTGATCCGATACCCGTTTTCGCTCCTTCATAACACTTCTCACTCACTTGTCTTATCTCTTTTTCATTGATTAGGAATGGTTAGAAATGCATAAAACACAGTAAAGTGTCTTCAAAAATTATAAAACCTTTCATAGAAATAGAACTTTTTCGTCATCTCTCGGTTATTACGTAAAATAATACATTAAAACGAATACATACATAAATACATATACATATAAATTATGAATACACTTCAATTTTATAGATTTCTTTTTGTTCTATTAATATTTATAGTTTTGTGCATATGTGTAAAAAATTTTGATGGATCAATGTTAAATTTTTGTTTTTTTTGGCATTTACATTTTCAATTTACTTTTAAATATAATCTACATTGTGCCTTTTTGTGTCCAAATTAAAATGGAAATATCAATCAATTAGTCGTAGAAAAATCATAGAAAAATCGCTTCAATTCTTCATTTAATTACAATTTAATTGATCTATGTAAATTTCATTGTCACTTTTTCTCATATATACCTTTATAGTCCCCATATCTCATCATTAACCACGCACATGCCACCACACCACCTCAATCATAATACCAAATCATATCTTGCTTTAGATGTATCGTTTTCACTACGAAACATTTGCAAGACACACTGACCAATTTTTTCCCCTTATTTAAAATTTAATACAAAACGATCAATGTTAAACATTTTAAGTGAGATGTAATATACAGTTGTAATATACAGTTACATACACGTTACGTATATACACGTTAATAATACATATAACGTTACATATGTAGGAGGAACTTTAGTTCTTCCTCTTCTCACTTTTTTTTCTATTCATTATAATTATTTATTTATACGTATATATATACATGCTTACATAAGTACACTTAAGAAAAGCGTACATATAACATAATTAGGTACATATTTAGTTGAATACAATAAAAAAACGCCAAAATAAAACTTTTGAATAGAACTTTATTACAAGAAAAAATACAACAAAATTGTTTTATTTAAATACTTGATTTGTAAACAAATCCTTTTGGATATAATTTTATTGTACAGTCTGTCTATCCACCCGATTTGGCTTTAGTTACCATTAATATTCTACATTGATATCTTTCCAGGCCTGTTAGTTCCTCCACATCAATCTAATCAATTTCTTAAACAATACATCAAAAATTTTGTTTGTAAATTTGTACGAACTATTGACTTAATACATGTGACACAAAATTATATAGATCTCCGACTTAATGATACATGCTATAACAATACCCTTCATTTTATTGCATAATAAACATTCGTTCGAACCTGCCACAACAATGAGTGACTAGCTGGTTGATTATTTAATATATAAATTTTGTAGCTAATAGTTAATTTAAATCGATATTATCGTCGCTGGTTTCTTCGACAATGGCTTCATCCCATGGCCCATGTATATTATATTTATGACATTGTTGTCTTATAAATACGTATGGACATACGAAATTAATGAATAGAATTACACCAACATAAAGCCATAGAGCTTTCAACGATATTAATAATAAGCCGTAACAGCACAACATGAAAATTGGTACTAGGTAATAGGAGCGCCAATATTCTTGAACAATTATTGGATAGAGAGCAAAAAGTACAGCCGAAATAACCAATAAGACAAAAGCGTGATATGATGTTGACAAGCGTGATGCTAAGCAAATTGAACCAAATATGGCGGCGTTTAGGGATATAGCTCTCGAGACCATTGCCACAGATAAGGCGTAATCGTAAAATATTATATTTAAAAACATTACAAAGAACGTCATTGAAAATATAGTGTCAGTTGATATGGCATCTGTTAATTTATATAAAACGGGCGCAAATAGATAACCATAAAGTAGTACAGCTAACAAAGTTTTGGAATCTTCAAGAACACCAGACATATTCAATGTGCTGCCGCGATAACATATATAACCCAATGCTGTTATTAAACAACTGGGCCATAGTACTGTTGTTGGCCTTACACGTTCATCGTACAGCATATAGAAGATGATTAAAAAACCCGTTATGCAAGATATTTGGTTATTTAATATTGTTACACCTTGTATAGCTTCGCCCAATGTAAAAAATCGTACATGTATATTGGTTTTTAAATCTTTTAAAAAACTTGGATCCGTGTAATTATCTTCATAATCGACATTTTCATAAAGATTTTTCTGCCACGGTTTACGACTTGTTACTTTCATATTTCTAATTTATTCAATAAATCAATGCAATAATTGACACACAATTTGTTATTTCTAAGCGCACTAGAAATTAAAAACACACAATTACCCATATGATTTTTATTTACATGAGTAAAGCATCTCTTCTTCTTTTTCTTCCTAAAATATAAGCTATTCTTTTGGATTGAGCGCATCACTTTAAATACTAATATCCGATAAGCAGAATATATCTCTTTAAACTTCATAATTATATTAAATTTGTTTAAAAGATGTAATTTAATTTCTGGTATTTAAAAAAGTAGAAAAATGTAATAGACCATAATAAATAATATTCTTCACTTCCCGTCCTTTGAAGGACAGAGTCAGAGTTGCTGCTTTGAATTTACAGTGATGAGTAAAAAATCGCACTAATCCTACAAACTGTAACTTCTTAACATGTTGTTTGATATTTTGAAATATGCTTAAGTACTCGTTTTAAAACGGAATACTTATTTAAATTTTCAAATACAAACTCCGCTAAACTTGTAAAAGACTGAAAAAGTATACAAGGCTTTCTTGTTAATTTTTCTTTATTTCATACGGTTATTTACATTAAGTTCAAAAAAGATAAATATTTAACAGCAATAATTATTCAACAGAGTATTAATAGGTGAAAGCTTTAACAGTACTGAATTTAAATATGAATTATTAAAGAATAAAAAAAATTTAATTAGAAATGCGAAAACAAAGGATGTTATGTTTTGTTAGACAGAGTGCTACTTTGGAAGGCAAGAATTGCAAGGAGAAAATAATTGTTAATATTATTGTGAAGTGTATAATTTAAATCCAGCCGCCAGTCAATTTATGAAACAATTCTTCGTTTAACGATTGGTTTGTCTCTTTAGAACGCATCGACATAAAAATATAACCACCAATAAATTCATGCACTACTTTACAATCGGCTGATTGGCAAGAGAATACAATATTCTCATCATGAAACTGTATCATCATACATTTGACGCCCCAATTAATATTCCATGCTTTCATATTATTATATCGCCATGTTTTTACATGATCGCCTGTATGTAAATCCATGCGCATAATACGATTATAGGCGACACCTAACAATTCTTCCTTTTTATGACCATCAAATTTGATAATAAACAATGATACGCCAAAACCAGGCAATGATTGCCATGCTTGTATATATTTCAGTTTAGCTTCCATAGAAGATAAATGGCGGACATTGGTATGAGCCTCTAAAACACGACATGAAGCCTTATTGCCCAATTTACGTAAAAATTTCTGCGCTAAATAGTCTTTCGCATTAACTGCTCGAGGATCAATGTCAATGGTGACATCATACGTTGGCTTTTGTAAATTCAATAATGTCTGCATATTGGCAACCTCGGTATCATACGAACTATCCGCTAATGAGCGTCCTTTCGATGCTAAGCGGCATGCTGCCATCCATTTCACATACTGTTCTTCGGTGTCACAACGTATCCATACTTCACTATTCGGACCAATATTATCTTCAGGTGGTATCTCCAAACGTATACCAAATTTGCGTTGAGGCAAAATAATATCTGGAGTAACTTCACAACCACGCAAATTTATAATAATAGCTGCCGCCTTGCGACGGGATTCTTCAGCACTTTTGTATAAATGAAGATGTAAATCGCGATAAATGAAAAAGTAACGCTTATAACCTTTCATCGTAAAGCGTTTCGGCTTAAGGAAACGTAAATAATCATACAATTCTGGAATCTGTGTGATATTGCTTTCGGCAGTGTTATTATTGCGGCCACCTTCCAGAGTTATTTGTAATTCTTGCAACGCTGAGTCAATATCATCCCCATCACCATCATTAATATCACCTTCACGGCCGCTATAATTTCGATAATGCCCTTGTCTTATATAAGATAAATTTCCTGGATCTATATCTTTTAAGTGATTTATTTGAAATTGCAAAGCAGCAAACATTAAACTCTCTTCATCGGTATAATCTAATTCTTCGGCCAATATAGACCACTTGGCTTGCTCGTACAATTGATTAATGCGCACTTGATCATATTTAGGATTTATATCAAAAAAGGTATAATATTTGAAGCGAAGACATAATGTATCATATTCTCGAATGCCTTGTTCCATAACGGACAAAGATGAATCTAACCAACTGATATTCATACGTGCCTTTTCTGTAAGAGATTTCGGACGCACTAAACCTTTCCGTATATCTTCTGTATTTAATTGAGGTGTTACAGCCAAATTTTCGAGAAGATCTTCATGACTAGAAGAGGAATCAAATGTACTAGAATGAAAATTATTATATTTCCAGGTGTTTGTCGGTGAACCATACGGTGTTCCTGATGGAGTATTGGGTTTTTTTGGGTTCGCCATCATCGGTGCACATATATAATTGCTATTGTGATTTTTATCCAAACTGTTAGTACTACTGGTATGCTGACGATGATGATACGAAGCATTTAGTGGTATAAATGAATTTGTATCTGGAGCCGGATGCAAGTATATAGTACCGTCTGGTTCTTCAATTAGTACGGTTTTCACTGGAGGAAATTCAATGAAATTTTTTTTCAAATATTCTGCGTCCAAGGGTTTACAAAATGACAATTCCTCTGGATAACGAATACTAAATGCTTTACAAAGATTAACTACAGCAGCAAATGTTTTTACCGAGAAATCTACTAAACAATCAACATATCTTAAATCAGGCATTTGCACACGTAATACTTTATGCATTGGCGTAAAATGTAAAAGGCAATCAGCCTGAACTCCAACTTGATCTAATGTAGACCGTGTATGTGTTAACCATATATTCTTCTCTGGCCACCATAATGCATGATCGGACCAATCCTTTGGATTTTCTGGATCTACTAATTGTAACATAATGCCACCAATGTGATGATCACCACGCACCCGCAAATGCCTCTCTACTCCCAAATCTGTTATGTAAATGCATAAATTCCAACTATTCTCACCAACATGAATCATTTTTATTTGGTCGTTTAATCACACACAGTACGAAAACCTCTTGAGTGCCAGTTCTCTATTATTTATTTACTTAGGGCTACATGGAGAATTACAGTAAATAACCAATTTTTATCTCAATGAATTATCAAATACTTAAAATTATTAATAAATATTGCTATAATGCTTGTCCTACGTATTCTTTCTGTATTCAATGATGACCTAAACATTTACATATTCGAACAATCTGGTGCAATAAATATCTGTGACCACAGATAAACGTTGCGTTGGTTGATTATTGTCTCTGAGTGCAACCGTGTATTCCAATTAAAATTAATTAAAAATACTTCATGATGACGTACTCAAGGAAATATTTACATTGATATTTCTCTGTAAATTTCATTGTTTCTAATACTCTCTTCTTTTTTCCTCTCCCCCACTGTTTCTCCTTTCTAATAATTCAAAAATATAAAAAAATTATTAGATATTTTTACTATTTTTAGAATAGAAAACAATGAATACACACACGGCACAAATAAATTTTTAAAAATTAAAATTAAACATATAAACTTATGTCAAAGGCACCAACAATCAACCATATGGCATTTCATGTACAACTCTCACATTTTAATCTCATATGTATTTAAAAATATTAATAACGTATATGGTTACTTTTACTTAGGTTTTGTTATTTAATACAAAAGAATATACATTAAAATAAAATTTATACTTTGTTTGGTTGATTTTAACAATATATTTGTAGAAAAATAAATATTTACAAAATTCAATTTATTGCAAGAGTGCTTCTTACTCAGTTTTGCAATTCACTGTGGCAAAACACATTGAATATATGCCTCAATTACCAACTACAGAGTTGTACTTTTAATACATTTTTCAAGTCTAATAAAACTGTTAAAACTATAATTTGTAATTCTTTTTGACCTCCTGCATTAGATTAATTGATTCTGTCTTCTATTTGTTTCTTAAAAAAAAAAAAGAATTAGGTTCTATCCTGCTTTAATTTTATTTGGCATATATTGCTCAGATTTTATTTATTAATGGCATTCTTTTTAACATTTTCAAATTCATGTTTTGTTTAAAAAAAACAAGGTAAAAAATTCACACATCGTCTTTACTGCTTATGGTTTTGTGTTGTTTTTCACTATTTTATAAGTAACTTAAATAATAGTTATAAAATATAATTAATTCAGAAAACTACTTTTACGTTTGCTTATGTGTCATGTGCTTATTAATGCTATTAAAATTGGAAAAAAAATCAAACTAAATGTACAATGATAACGGAGACCGTCAGAGGTATTAAAATATTTAGAGACATTTCTCTTTGGGCAAATTTTGAATATTTAAATAAATGTTTTGTTTGCACCATAATACTTTTTTATAGCGTTCCATTTTTATGATATTTAAAACGGCCCTCTATTCTCGTGGGTAAAGATTATTATTAATTAATATATTTTGTTTTTTATTCTCATTACCTCATCTATCTTTTTTCTTTTCAATTTATAGAGTCGTCCTACAAAACTACATTTTTGATATTTTGTTTCCTTAGTTTTATTTTTTGTTTTCTTTTTTAATATTGTTTTACTGGTTTTTCTTTTTTTTAATACACATTAGATTGAGGTTGAGGTTATATTTTGAGTGTTTCAATGGAGTTTGACTATTGATAAACATTGTATTACAGTAATAATAATAATTATATGTAAAATCTATCAATAGAATCCTAAGTGTACAATTTGTAATGTTACAATGTTATGTTTGCTTTTTCTACTTTCCCGCCACTATATTCTTGCCTTTGTTTTTTACAATTTAATGATAGTATATATGCTCATTTATGCATATATATATATATATATATATATATATATATATATATATATATATATATATATATATATATATTTACATTGTATGTATATATATATTTGTATATTATGTATGTGTACATGTATGCATGTACATGTATATGTATATGTATATGTATATGTATATACAATTATGTAAAATAGGTTTTATTATATTTTGCTTTGTTGCTTATTTGTTATTAGTTATATAATTGTTGTTTGTGTATAGTCGATCATTATTCCATGATTATTATTATTATTTAAGATTTTAACAATTTAGTAGGAGCAATCTTATAGCAATGTTTCATTTCTTTGCTTTTTTTTTGTTGTTTTTTGTTTCATATATCATCATTTTAGAAAAAAAAGAAAAGCCGGAGAAATTGTACTTGTCGAAAAAGAATAAACTAAATCAAAATAAAATAACATCAAACAGATATTACTGAATTCGTCATTTATGTATGTGAAAATTAGAAGCGGTTATGTTTTCTTTTCCTTTTTTTTTGGCATTTTGAGATTGTACCTTCGTTGTTGAAGTCTCCTATTGTGTAGTGATAGTAATAGAAAGTATGAAGGAGTAAAATATAAGATGTAATATATGAATTATACCCAAATTATTAGTATGACAAAAAAAAATATCAGAGCCGAAAAATTAAGTATATTAAAATAAAAATAAAAGTGAAGTAAACAAATAACGACATTCAACGTGTTGCTTTGTTTCTTTTATGTTGTGATCATCATAATAATTGAAGCAGCTTCAAATACAAATTGGAAAATATATAAAACAGCAGGATAATAGTTGTCTATTAAAGCGACTAGTATTATAGTACGCCTGAGGTCCGATTACGATAAATCTTTGTTACGAAAATAAACCATAAAATTAGGAGAGAAAGAGAAACATATATATGTAATATACATATATATATATATATGTATATGTGATTGAATAAAATAAATTTAAGAGAAGTAAACCTACAGCTGGGAGCGGCTTCATAACGTTTGTGTATTTGATCGTATGTGAATTTTACAAAAGCATCATATTGTTCGGCAAGTTTGATATTTAGGACGCAATCATATTTTTCACGCAATTCTTCTTCCCTTTCCTTTAGCATACGTTCACAAATCATTTGCACCTGTTTAAATGTAAATAAAGCCTTATCGGGATAACGTGTACTTCCACTTGGTGGAGTTTCTGGACGTCTTGGACTATCTGGACCCATTTCAGACCCACTAGATTCTGAATCTTGCATACGTTCCAGTGTGGCTACTGAGAAAGGCAACTGTTTGCGTTTGTGCAGTCTTTTAATCTCATCACGGATACTTTGTGACATTTTGCTAGGGGATATTGCCGCAACACCCGCCTCATTAAATGGACTTATTTTCGGTTCTGGCATTGGTGCAGTTTTAATCCGTGCATTTTGCGCATTTAATATCATCCTCGATGTAGACTGTTCAAATGGATTGCAACGTCGTCGTTTAGTAGGGCGTTGATTCAATGTATCCCAATCAAGGGTGCGTTTTAAAGTTGCGCAAGCCATGACTGTGACAAGTTTTCTGTGGATAATTATTTTAATGTATTTTTCTTTTACACAATATACTTTATGCATAGAAAGAAGTGTTATAAAAAATACAAGCGCTCATATCCATTTATACACATACTTAATTAAATAGAACTTCTCTATATGGAAGAAAATATTTTACTTATAGTATTTACATATATCCTAAAGGAATGCACTTATACTACATTGGTTAAAACATACTTACCCACACGTGTATACGCGATATCTATATATCTATGTGTACGTATACTAAGTATATAACTAAATTTTAAGCATATATGTTAAAAAGAGACAAGATAATTATTTAAGGAAAAAAAAACGTGAATTTTTCCATTCTTTCATTATCTTGCCGATATTTTGCGTATTTTTTTTCTTTTCACAATATCTCAATTTTATTAACGAAAAAAACGGATACACTTACATTGTTTTTTAACGTATCTAATTTGGGAATATCTTACAGTTATTCTTCTTAATTTAATTCTCTCTGTTAATACGAGTGTTCTTTATTAAAAGGCCTCTGATGTGTACAATATTTTTACTTTATTTATTTACTTTTTCATTTAGTCTAAAAAGCTTTACATATTAATTATAGTTTTATGACAGAATATATTTAATATTATACTTTCAAATTACAAAACTTCTAATTATTTCCTACTCACAACAAAATGACGAATAAGTTTAGAATTGAAAAGCAATATGGCTGCGTAAGCTGTCGTAATTTTTCATGTACTTTTTTTTCTTATTTTTTGTTTTATTGTGCGATTTTTATATAGAGATGGGAATTTAATTAATTATCACTTATTGCTTTATTTATCAATTGTAAAATTAATTTATCATGGTGTAACAAATTTAACCTATATGAAACAAAAGTAATAAAAAGATGACAAAATGCTTGTACTCAAATTCAAATTATTATTAGGATACTGTCATCGATAGAATTAAATGGAAAAATTAAAAGAATTAAATTGAAAAACATATTAATTCTATCATAAAGATATATGCCAAAAATTTACAACCGTGAACAATTGAAAGAAGACGCAGAAAGTAATATGTTAATAAACATAAGACAAATGTGAGAAAAGAAAATACTTTAGACATAACTATTAATAGTTATAATAATAATAATTGTAATAGTGATAATAATATATATGAATTTTAATAAAGTCGTACAAAGTAAAAAGAACGATATATAGAAAATCACATTTTATTTTAAGTATTAAATTTATAGAATAATTTTCAATTTTCTACTTAATGTGCGGCCTTTTTGTTTTCCTAATGAAACAATCACGAACACTTAAACATATGTGCAAAACAAAAATAAAAATCATAATAAAAAACAAACACATAATAAAGAAATAGTAAAAGATATTGAAAGTAAACTATAAAAAAACAAATCGCATTCTCTCAACGCTTTCTTGGATTGAGCGAATAATGCATTTAATTTTCTTTGATTTTATACAAAAAGTCAGTATATGGCTAATAATCGAGACCTGTGTTTTGCATCGATAATGTCTAATAAATTGAAATTGCGCGCTTCTCAAAATATCAAAAATAGAATATTCAAAGAAAAATAAATTTGAAGATGTCCATTGTTGATGAAAAAACAAATTTTCTTCAAATTTTTACTGATTAGATAAACAAACATCATATGTACTTTATACATGTATTACACCATTGTTATATATATGAATAATATACATACATATGCAAGTGCGTACATATAATGTACGAGATGCAAAAATGCAAGATAAACATTGGCAACAAAATTAATACGTACACGGTTTGTTTTATTTTGTACATTTGCTTAATATCGGTCAACGCAAAACAACTGCAACTGCGATTGCAGCAACAACAAAAAGAAAAAATGTATTTCTGTTTTTAATGGTTTTTTATGTTTTCTTTAAATGCGATGAAATATGCTAAGAACCGACAGAAAGGGAAACGTTGGACGTAATTTGTGAATTGAGTTTATGTAAATAAAGAAAGTAAAAAGTGAAATTCAACAAACAAAAAAAAAATAATTTTCGTTTAAGCAAAGTAGACTATGGCACTGTTGAATAAACTTTTCCATCCATTTGCATCTACATCTACAATAACAGCAGCAACAGTAACGAATAAGCAAGAATCGGATAAAGTGGCAGGAGTAGCAGTAGCATCAGCATCAGCATCGATATCACCATCATCAAAAACAGAAACCACAGCTGGAGCAATACCAAAGCAACAGCGTCAACGGCAACAACAACAAAAATCATTTGATTACTTTAAACAAACCAAAAACTTATTTTGGTAAGTAAGTAAATTGGTTTTTCAACAGTTTATATTCACATATATGCATCGAAGCGGCAGCAACAAATGTTTTTATTTTTATTTATTTCATTAGCAGTAAATAAAAAATTTTTTCTTGTAGTTATTAATTTGCTCATATGACTATGACGTTTCGCATCAATATTCATCAAATGTTAAACGTCATGTATGTACCACAACAAAACAATTTGTTGTAGTCGGTCACTCTTTACAATTCAATGCAGCTTTTTCTTTGCATTTTTTGATTTCTTTTAATTTCATGTGCCTCATCAATCTTACTACAAATCATTGAATCATTGAAGAAAATAATTATTATGATGATAATACAAATAATAACAACAGTAGCATTCCAAATCAACTAGAATGATTTCTTAGTAGTGTTTGTGTTTGTGTGCATGTGCATGTAATGAAGGAAACCTAACGATACATACGAATTGGATCAATCATTATAATATTATTATAATGTAAAATGCATATGCCCTCATTTGTTATTCTTTGTTCACTTAAGTATACCTCGATCATTTATTCATTATTTCATTCAACCATCTCATATAAAAATAATGCAAGCCAGAATGAAATATAATAATACAACAATAATAATAGTAATGATAACAACAACAGCAAAAAAATGACACAATAACAACAAAACGAAAATATATGAAAAACAAAGCAATAATAATAATAATAGTAATCACATGACTAAAAATCGTTGAGTGTCTCTCGTGACCATTATGTCATATGGTTTTACTTTTAATGCATATATATATATATATACATATATATATACATATATATATATGCAATAGTATTTGTGTTTACTTGTTTGTTAATATTGCTTGTGTTTTACTTAGGTGTGCTTGTTTGTTAGCAATTAAAAAATAAAAAAGAAACAACAGAAGAGAAGAGAAGAAAGAAGCGATAAAAAATACAAGACTTTCAATATTCTCACAAAGGTATTCAATAAAAGTGGTATAGGTGAAATACTGATAGTACTGATAATAGTGATAGTACTAAAAAATTAAAGAGAAAAGAATAAAACCGATTCAATAACAAACAAGTAAAAATATTGCAGGGCTTAATTTCAAATGATACTCTACTCAACATCACAAGTTATAACAAATAAATTAAAATTAGGCAAAGTTCAAAACATTTTTAATACAACGTTTTCAAAAAAAAATTAATTTCAATGCTTAATTGTGGTAAGTGTAAAAATTATCCGATAAATAGCTTGGTTTTTGTTTTTTGAGACGGGTTTTTGTTTTCATTGTTTTACATTGCAAATAATATTACCATATTTAAATTATATTTTCTGATGGCAAATTTACAGGAACGGGCTACAGACTGAAGGGCAGACTTAAATCAAAAATCATTCTCGAACCCTTCTGGGCTCTCTTTTTTTTTACTTTCATTTTCTGTAAAACAATTGCATAATTATATAAAAATTCACTGAAACTAAATTTATACTAAATAATTAGTATATTTTTTTTCTCACCTTCAGTATTAAATTTTATAAAAAGTAGAATGTTTTAATCGTGATAATATCACATAATTTGAATTGTTTCAGAGAACTTAAATATGAAATAAAATTAAAACGTTTCATCTAAATAACTAAAAATTTCATCAGATTTTTTAACTATTTGAAAAGTTTAACTACTTGAAAAATTTCTTTTGCGGACTCTTCCTGTACTTATTTGTGATCAAATTCCCAAATCGCGTGCAGAAATATTTTGAACAAATTTTACATACAGCCTTTTTGTCGACAGGAAGTCGAACCGAAGAATCTAGAAGAACTTTTAAAATGAGCCCTTAAATTTCATTTAAAAAGAGTAACTATATTGTAAGGGATCGGTGCCGAGTATTAAGCACCTTGCACCACACTTTTATAAAAGAATGTTTAGAATTGTAGGGCTTTTTTCTATAACAATCTTTTTGCAAAATATAAAGCGTGCTAATAACGATTTTAATTATTTTAGGGCGTCTTTGGGTTAAAGCACGCCTACACGACTAAATTTTCTTCAAACAGCTGTAATATTACACTGCTTTCATAACAAATTTACATGGACAGACAACAGACGGACAAACGAACGGATAGGATTAAGTGGAATCAAAAAGTGATTCTGAGTCGATTGGCATAATAGAATGTTAATCCATCTGATTGTTACCCATATAAAAATATTAGAATAGTTTATAAAAGTTTTCATTATTATACTTACCACACAGTGTTAAGTGCTCAAAATTTATGCAAAGCGACCATGCCTACATCAAATGTACTTTCATTTTCAAAAATTTTTTACTTACCTAAAAACTACAGCAATTAAAAACTTGAAATTTTGAAATTTTGAAATGATAATAACGACTCTTTCTGCTTGCTAATTCATTTCACTAAACAAGTTTAGATATCGTTTTCAACAAGTCGCTTTTGATCCAACGATAGTGTAGGGTAATGATTCAAGTTGCTGCTTTAAAGAAGCGTTTCTTTCACGTTTTCTTATCTTTTATAAGAATGTTTTTTGTTTTCTGTTTCTTCTGTTGGTTTTTAATGTTTCGTTATCTGTCAAAGTACGTAAAGCCTCCTCCCAGTCTATTAAAGTATATTTTTTCTTTATTGTTTTAATTGCTTTTTATACCCATCACCCAGAAATTGGGGGTATATTCATTCTGTCATTATGTTTGTAGCGTCTAGAAGGAAGTGTTGGGGACCCTATTAAGTATATACATTCTTGTTCAGCATCAAATTCTGAATCGATTTGGACATGTCTGTCCGTCTGAGTGACTGTCTGTTGTAAATATTCTCCTGATATCGACTTCAAGTTTGAAATATAAAGTTCATTGGAAGTTTTGGACACAGGTTGGGATTGAATATGGATACGCCCACAGTGCAACGTAAACTGACCGCAGTTCCGTTTTCTGAAGCAAAATTTGGTAGTTTTTGCTCATGATTTGCAAACTGCAGGAGAGAGAAAGCTGAGGCTATTTGTATACAATGTCTGTCCAAAAATTATGCAAATAGGGTAAGCCCTTGCGAAATTATGCAATGCAAAACTTTCACTCTTTTATATGTACGTTTTCAGTTTACTCCTAAAAAACTGAATAAGATTTTGGTGTATTGTGATGGGTATCCAAGGTTTGACCTCAGCCAAGTATAGTTTTCATTTTTGTTTTTTTTTCTTTATTTCAGTATATTTTGTTTTATTTTGTTCATTTAAATTTTAAATATATTTATATTTTTACGTGTAAATATTTGTGTTCATTAAGCATTTATAGTTATTTTCATATTTGTATTGTATTTGTCTAAAGTATAGTAGCTAATATTAAATTTCGCTAGAATTAAATGCATTTGTAATTATTTCAGCCAGTTTCCATTTGATGGCAGTCAACAAGTACGAATTTTATTATATAGAGAATGTGATAATAGCGGACGGCGTGTTTTATTCGATTCAAATGCGTTAGAGAAAATATATTTAAAGGAAACCAAAGATAATCTACAATTGAATTCAGATTCAAATTCAAATCAAAAACGTCATAAGCATTCCCATTCCAGCACAACCACTAGCAATACTAGCACCTCTCAGACAATGGATGCTCATTGTATAAATGTTGGTAGTCAATATGCTTTTAAGCATAACCGTCCTAAAGCAGAGGATGTTGCCTGTATAGGAGAAATGGTGTTTGGGGCATTGGCTATGTCATATTGTGGCACCACATTAAAATTGCATTGGCTTCAAGATCCCACTCGAATGCTTTGTTCTCAAGTATTTCTTACACCAATGCGTTCCTCAAACAGTGCGAAAGCAACATCTCTATGTTATACTATCACTGACGCCATGGCCACGACTACGACCACGACAACCAATAGCATCACTTGTACATCCGAGCGTAGTCTTGCCACGCCAAGTACATCCATAAGCAATGATCAAAGTTCAATAGATGGCACATCAATGTTTGCATTTTCTATGTCCCCATTCATGGACAAAATGTTACAATCGTTACCACCGATTTATGGATTAGAGCAAGATAACTCTAATATGACAATAGACAGTGGATTAGGATTGTCATCATCTGCAGCTAGCGCTAGAACGGATTCAGCTTATTCAACAATAAGCCGTAAAAAATATTCTAACATGAGTAATGCCTATTGGTCGTATTCATATCAAATGTCCTTACGCAGTAGTTTAGGTTCAGTTAAATCTAATTCACAACAACAACAGCAACAATCGCTATTATTATCCTCTGAATGTTTTAGAAAAATGAGCATAGACTCCGGTTATTATTATCCAGTAGAATTAAGCGATAACATCAAAGATTTATCGAATGATTTTAATATGAAAATGCGTATCTCACGGAATCTAATCACATCTCTGGAAAATGAGAACTCAATGAGTGATTTTATTGGTTATTTAAGTGATCATTATGCAGCGAAATGTTATCAAAATGGTGAAAGTAGTGAAAATTCCAAGAATCACAGACGTTCAACCAGTGCAACAACAGCAGCAAGTGATAATACAGGAATGGAACGAAATATGCAAACCAAAAATCTATTGCCGAAAGTAAGAGTAACACGAAGACCGCGTTTAGGCTTAGCTTTATGTCTGACATTCAGTGAAACATATGAAGAGGAAATGGAACTGTTTTGTAGTGAACATATTGCGTTAATTGAATCACTTTTAGGTCGCTTACGTGCTAAAACTGAACAAGCCTATATGCATCATGATAATTTTTTACAAATCATGTTTCACACATGGCAAGATGCACAACAATGGTTTCATGATATATTTCTAGCGCCACGACTTAAAAATCCTGTTTGGCTTGGTATTACTGCAACTGGCAACAAGTATTCAAAAAGTATAGCTGAACAATTCATTAAAGAATTATGTTTTCTATTGTCTATTGCTGATACAAAAGATACAAATTTTTTTATAAGTACTTTAGTAACAGCAATTTTAACGTATCATTCAGGCTGGTTGTCAACAATACACTCGAGCCAAACAACTTTGAGTGACATTGAAATCATGAAAATGAATTTGTTGTTACTGTCTCAAAACCATCCATATAATCCACTGTGGACTCAAATTTGTGACTTATACGGTGCGAATAGCACGCCTCCAAAACTATCAAGAACAATTATATATGGCAAAGACAAATTATCAATTGAGCGTTTGCTAAATGTTCTAACATATTTTATACGTTGTTCGGAAGTGAGACGTTCATCAAAAGTTGAGATTCTAAACAAAGATAATTTACCAAATTTAATGACAATTAGAAACAATTCGAGCAGTTGTATGAAAACAAATGCAGTAGTAAATCAGCAAAACAAGGGCGTCCATCATAGTCAAACGCTAAATAATAAGCTAAATTTAATGACGACACCTACAACTGAAGAAACTGGTGTGAAGAAAAAAAATGACATTCCAATTGTACTGGCTTACCGGGATTCACATTTTGTCCAACAAGAATTACGTATTGGTAACTATTTAATGGATACGGGAATTGAAAAAGGCAGGATTATGGCGGAAGGGAAAAATCAAAATTTAAGGGATGATAACGCCGGCAACTCTGATGCCACTGTAACTGCTGATGATGCAGTCGAAGCCATTATTATAGATACGCTTCCTACCCAACTAGAAAGCGATCAAAATCATTATAAAAAAATTAAAAATAGTAAATTGGCATTTTGGTGCAAGGCTACTGCTATTTCACGAATCGAAGATGGTCTCCGTTTACAAGCAACAATAAAGCAAGAGATCCCAGAAGAGTTATTATTACCTCAGCAACAGCAATCGCCTACAATAAAACAATTATCATTATCACAATTGATTACAAAGAATAGTTTAGGTTTAGATAACAGTGAACGCTTGCAATGGGGCATTGAACCGATAAAGGAAAGTGTCACATTAGAAGAGCAAATGCATTTCGACGTAGGGCATAAACTATTAATGGAACAGAAAAATCGTAATAATAATAATAGCTATAATAGTACTAATAATAATAATAGCAACAACAAATATAATGAACAGAAATATTTAGCTAATGTCAACACGAAGCAACAAAATCAGCCAAGAGATGTTGTTTTTGTCTTAGGTGATGATGAAGCACTTGTTAATATTAAACATAGCAGAGAAAGTTTATTGAAATCCATCAATGCTAACACAACCACCGAAATTAGTCCTACTCTTACAGTAGCGACTTTTAATAGTAATACCAAAAATGAATCAACTAGTTTCACATGTCCCTTACATCATCATAATCCTTCCAATCAAATGAATAAATCATTAAGAAAGTCTCATTCAAATGTACGTTTCAATTTTGAACAATATCCGCAAATCGTTAACAATTATATGAAAAATAAGAATTTCACAATAAAATCAAATTGTAATTACTCTAATAATATGGGAATTGATTCAAATACGGATGATACAAAGAGGAAAAATGACAATTTCAATAAGCAAATGGAAAGTGGAAAAGTAATAATGAAATTGCCAAAATTATTGAGAACAAAAAGCAGTAATACTTTAATGGATGTAATGGCTGCATCCAAACAATGCCCTTCTTGCGATATTTGTAATAATATTAATAATAAAATTGATTATTATCAAACGCCATCAAATGCAACTGAAGTGGAATATGAGGATTGCTTTGCAACCGAATCTATTATGGATGATAGAGTATCAGAGAATGAGCAAATTGAAGATAATAGAGATTATGATGATGAGATACAAAGACATAGACAAAGACAAATACAATATCAATTTGACCATCAATATGACAGTGAACATAATCATAAACAAACACAATATGTGCCTTTGCTGGAATTATCAATGCCAGATAAAAAAGATTTACCCCAAGATATTAAGTCAACCAATCCTGATGGAAATATTAAAGCACCCGCTGGTCTTGTACCATCATTGTTTTTCGGCATTAATGATCATTATGTGCATGACGTTGTCTTACAGGTACATTTATATGAAAGTAGAATAAAAAAGAATAATGAAATCCATCTAGATGATTTTAATGAAATAATTGGACTATAACTAACGTACAAGATAATAATTACGTTTGTAAACTTGAAAAATTGAATAAATCGAATAACAAAAAAGACTAGGCTTTAATTTGTATGATAATAAGTCTTCTTCTTTCATTATTGGTTAGACATTTTAATATAACACGTTCAATATATTTCGCTGTTTTTACAGCTTATGACAGAAATTAAAAAAGACAAATTCAATTCGGAAATTTTCTATAAAAATATTATATAGGCATGGCCATTTTTAATCATTGTAGATACATTTTAGTAACTGAAGTAAATAAAATAAAATGTAATTTAAAAAAGAGAATAATTCAGTGTGTGTGCATGGGTGCATGTTCCTAGACGTTTTAGCTCGTTTGAAGAATAAACAATATACAAACAGTACACACAAATTTAAGTGGAAATGTTTGGCAATAATTTTGATGTAACTATTTTATTTCAGTTAGTTATTGTAAATATTTGATTTTATAAAAAGGTAAAAATGTTGCAATAATTCCGAGTGACTTAAACAGGAGTTCTTTTCTTTGATTTTTATAATATTTAGGGTACTACGGCGCCGCCAATTACATGGGAAAAATTATTGCGAGATGATTTAATATTGGCCGCACATTCTGCTTCGTTAATATCACTGCCCGTTGAAAATATTGCTATTGTTGCGGATATGGAGAAATGGGATGTTAAATTATTATCATCAGCACAATTTCAAAATTTTAATAAGTATAACACAAAAGCATCAAATGATACAAATCAATATATACCCATCGGTATGTCGCAATTGGTTTCATCTATTTTGGAAACTGTACAAACAATGCATGATGTCGGTGCATCAGCGTATGAGTGTTTATCCTTTATCGAATTAAAATTACAAGAAATCTTTTTACATTCGGAAACATTGGCCGCTTTTTTACTGGAAACAGATTTCTGTTCATTAAATACAATAACTACCGCTTTAAATTTAACCGAAAATGATGTGCCATTATTATTATCTATTGCTACTACACATACACCACAAATTGCCAAAAAATGTGGCATAACATTTAGATAACTAAAATTCCGGTAACGATAATTGTAAATAAATAGATTAACAATAGTTTCCAAAGAGCCCATTTAAAAAAATGCATGTACATAGATATATATATATATATATATATATATATATATATATATATATATATATATATATATATATAACACGCACACAAAGTACAGAATATAATCACATTATGTTAATAGATATATCTAGAAAGACTTTCATCATTTATTACTCCATTAGTCATTTACAATGATTATTTGTATGTATAAGATTACTCAATAATATGGAGATAGGAAAAGAGAAAAGTGGTTTTATAGTTTAATAAAACCTGTAAATTATTTGTATATAAATACTTCGTAAGCTTACTAAACAAATTCTTTATGTATATAAATGAATATATTTGTAATTGTAAGTTAAAATAAATAAATTAACAGTAGTATTATGTTTGTAAGTACTTTTTTACCTGTGCATTGTGTTGGTTTTATAGCGTTTAGCGTAAGAAAAACGGAATTGAATAAATTTTAAGAAAAATAAATTTACTTGTTTATTTATTTCTCTTACATTGTATTTTAGAGATTTTGTGTTATAATTTACTTTTCTGTATCCACCACTCAAAAGGTTGGGATATTTTGCCCTTGTTATTATGTTTGTAACGTCTTAAAATAAGTATCGGAGGCCCTACAAATGTATATACATCCTTGATCATCAGCAAAGTCTAGATTAATTTAGACATGTCCCTCTGTACGTGCGTACGCATGTAGTGAACATTTTGCTAAAACGTCAGGGAAGGGTTGTCGTGCTCAAATTTTGCGAAAGCATTGCAACAACATTCATGTATGTTGGGTGATGTTAAAAATCGGCGCCCACAATGCAACGTAAAGTGAGAAAATCTCTCTAATAACTTGAAAATTAAAACAAATAGAAAGTTGAAAGTTTGTACAAATTTTAAGGTAATCATTCTAAAATGTCCATGCCTTTGCCATAAAGCACCAAGTACCACCAAACAGTGTCAGAAGCTTGGTGAAGGCTATTCAAAATTTGGCTAAAAATTTTTGATTTTTGCACTTTTTTATTTTTTACACCAACTACTCTCAGGTACGATAAATTGTGCCTACAAAAGTTATATCCAAAGAAATTTTACACATACAATCATTTTTCGAATCGATCGACATTTGTTTATCCATCTCTCGTCTATTCAATAATATTTAGTATGAACTTGACAGAAGTAGAACGAATTTGCGATCGAACAATATTTGTAATACATTGCTATAAAAGAAGTTGCTATGTGAAAACAATTCACAAATTTTGGAAATTATTTTATAAAAATCTGTACAAATTAGTCATTTAACAAGTTACGTTTACATTTGAAATTGTCTGCTCAAAAAAGGATGTCATTGCTTTAAAAATTTTTAATTTTGAGAAGTAGATTAGTATTTAAGTATTTTATAGTGGGACGCGACTCCTTAGAACACCTAATGTTTGTATATGATTTAGAACACACAACAAACTGTAGTGAAGGTTTAGAAATTTTTAGTTTTATTTAAGTAAAAAGAGTGTTAATCACTTTACGAACGTAAATTAATTTTTACACTTTCAAGGCACATATATCACGTTAAAAAAGGAAAATATCAAATTTAATCATACTAGGAGAATGCGAAAGACTTTCCGTTTAACTTCATACTAATAGGAAACTAGCATGACATTTTGGAAGTTCATAAATTTATGTGATCTCATTATGCATTATAGTGTAGGCGTTCCCCCTACTATTTAGATCAATGTCTTTAATATCAAATTTGAGTGGCAGAAATTTTCAACGTTTTTCTTTTTTTTATTCTTTAAGACATCTGAAGTTATCTAAAAGATCACTTATGAAGTTACGGTAAAACTTTATGATATATTAGATGAAATTTGAATAGAGGTTGAGAAAATTAACTTTATTCTCCACATGTTCAACTTAATGGTATTATGATTTTAATGATGATACGGCCATTTAACATTTAATTAGCAAAATGTAACAGAATCAAAATACATTTATAATAAAATAGCATGACATGCAACGTATGGGAAGTAATTTCCTTTCCCATTTTATACCTTATACCAATTGTGTGGTACAGGGTATTTTGTGTTTATGTACGTTACGCCCAGAAGGGTTTGAAATAGAAACATCTTTTATCACATCCTTTTCTCTATTGTCGATCAATGTAAATTTGTTATTAAAATTGCAGAGCGTATTTCAAAGTTATGTAAATGAAATTTTGACTTGTAGGCTTGTCGTGGCTCAAATATACCAAAATATATATATGGGTATAATCATGAACGTGCCCCTTATAATTGTAGATATTTATTGATAAAAATTAGTATAAAAGTGTTTGTCCCAAGTTTGGACTAGATCGGCTCATTTTAAGAAGTACATTACTCTTGTAAAAATTTGGTATTTGGAAAAAAAGTGAAAGTTATGAAGATTTTTTACTAAAAAACAGTTTAGTGTCACACTTTAACGCACGTTATTTATGTCAAAAATTTTGACCAGATCGAATCACTTTCATAACCATGCTCCATATAATTTCTCATTTTACGGAGCACATTTTTTTTGTAGGAAAATGTACAAATACAACTTTTGAGAATATTATGCTAAAAAGAAATCATTTTTGTGTACTGTCAAACAAATTAAGTAAAGTGGTGTAGGAAATTTAATAGTCGACCCTAACCCTATTTATTTACTTATTATATTTTTAAATTGATCTAAAAAATATTGAGTTTTGTTATGGTCTTTGTTTATTCAAATTAATTTGTAAACATGGTTCAACGTGGATGGATTTTACTTTCATCCGCGCATTTCATATTGCTCATATTAGTATTATTGCTATTATTAAGTTATTCAATAACTTCATATATATATTGCGAATTTATTGACTAATCTTTGAAAATATGAAATTAAAAAACACTTGTCATAGTTGTTGCAATAATTGTAATATTGTTGTTAGACATTTCCTAATAATTTGTATAAGCTGGATATTGAAAATTTGAGATTTTTAAATTAAGAATAAAAAAAGAAACAGGATACTCCGATTTCATTGTACTTTTAATTCTCATTATATGCATAGGTATTATACATATGTACATGTACACACTTATAATTATTTTATACAAAGTAGTGGTTTGAAAATAGTAATAAATAATAAATAGTAAATAATCACTTGAACGTCTCTTTTTGTCGCTGCTTATGATTTATTTGTTTGTTGCCTTTTATTTTTGCAATAATATTAGATTATATATAATATACAATGGACAGACAGTTGAGACTTGCTGAAAAGTTTATACATATAAATGTATAATATTTTTACATGAATTCTGCAGATAAAAAGATGTCAAAGTTCTTGATTTCTTTATCGTATAACGATTTCTCTGGATGTACCCAAAGGAATTTGGAAGTGTTTTAATATGTCCATATATCCTACTAAAATATGCGCTTAACGATTATCCAATTCAAATTTACAGTCAGTTTAGTCAACCAATAATAAAAATTATTAAAAATGATTTGCCCAGTACTTTACCATTTTTTTTTCTGAGGCCCCACTTTTTTCATGTAAAGACAACACATTTAAAGCTTTTGTCAATCTTACATTTAAAAAAATTTTTTTTGGCGAAGAATTACTGTTGCAACAATATTTTAGCATACTTAACATATATTTGGAAAATTTTGATTCTTTGGATACGCATCCACATAAGGGATTTTGGAAATTTATATAAAATTAAATTTTTTAAATTCTTAACTATTCACAATGTATAAAGTTTTTAGTGATTCGGATCAGATCGATTTTTTGCTCATATGTACAATATAATTTAGCTAATTAATGCAACTTGAATTTGAATGCAACTTTATAAAAGTAGAAAATGATATGATGATGATTGGATTTGAATTGAATTGAAGTGAAATTGGTTTTTTCTTTTGCACATTTTTTCTTATAAATAAAAATGACGACAACGATGATCATAAATACTGGTGATCTATGATATAAAGAATGGATTAGAAATTAATGAAATAATTTTACAAAGATCAATGGATAAGTAAAAAAAATTATTCTAAGAATTACTACTCCTCTGAATTGTCCAATTAATGCTAATTTTTAAAACATTTTAATTTCACTTAACGAATATAATTCGTCTCAGAACAATCTAAATTTATCACAATATCCACATTTCAGACAGGTAAACTAATTTCCTTTGTCGCTGCTTGTTTTGTATTGCTTTGCTTTTAATATATCCACCACCCAGAAGTTGTGGGGTTCAACCAATTTGCTACTATGTTTGTACCACCTAAAAGAAAGCAACGCACATCCTGCAAAGTGTATATATTTTTGATTCGCATCCAATTCTGAATTAATTTAGACATATTTGTTTAATCGATTCCGAATTGATTTACACATGTCTGTCTGTCTGTCCGTGTGCTGTTAGTATTTTCCTAGTCGTGCGACCTGAGATATCGAGCTCCAATTTGATAGAGAAATCGGAGGTTCTTGAACGCAAACTGGTATTGAAAATGAACAAAACCCACAACGTAAACTAAGAACACCTCCGTTTTCTAAAGTAAAAACTTTATAGTTTTTTGCTCATTACTCGAAAGCGACAGCAGTAAGAAAAGCGGTACGCGATACGTGATATTAAGGTCATTGGTCGACAATGCCTATAGAAAAGTGACACAAAATTGTGACGCTTATGTGAATTTATGCAATACAAAGCTACCACTTTTTCATATTTCTATCTATTACTTTCTAAATATTACTCAAAAATTGAAACATCCTTTGTATCATAATATCATAGTGTCTAGGTGGTAGGCATTCAAGATTTGGCCTTAGTCAAGTATAATTTTCTTACTTGTTGTTTTTGTTTTGTTTTCGCTTTTTTTTGATCACAGTTTTCATTTTAATTTCATTGCCACTTTGGAAGAGTATACAGAAGAAGTTTTGTTAATACTTGTAAGTAAACAAAAAAAAATCCTTTTTTCGTTTAAATCAAACAAAATTTACAAAAACGTTGCAGATAGCACCATTTGCTTGTTTTAACATTTTTTTTCAGGAGAAACATGTTTTCTAATTGTCTTCCATGAACTTTTCTAAGATGTTGCTAATAAATTCCATTGTTTAGCAACGATCTCTGGAGATGTTTGTTTGACTTCATTCAGAATTGGAAAGATTATTCTTGCTTAAAGATTTTTCTTGGTAAGCTCTTGCGTTGTCTGCAATATTAAATTACCTATAGCATTTTCTTTTGCATCATTATTGTTACTGTTATTATTGTTATTATGTGATAAAATTGCTGCAGCTGTTGTTGATGTTGTGGCTACGATTGTTGTTGCACTTTTAATTATTGTACCAATTTCTTCCATTGTTTTTTCATCATCTTCACATTCATTAATAGATTTTTTCAATTGGTTTCTAAAATCATTCACCGAATATTTCCGTGTGCATGCGATAACATTATTATCAGACAATTGTTGCTGTTGAGCTTTTGCGATGGTGTGATTAACCATCATAAACGATGTATTACCATTTGCTAATGTTGTGGCACCCGTTTCCGTCGCAATTGTTGCTATTTTCGATGGTATCGTAGTAAGTGAACTATCAATACCGCGCATTGACCTTTCACTATTCAATGTCGAACTGGATGATAAGTTTTTTAATAGCATCCAATTCGTTGATGATGTTGCAGAATTGCGTAATTTAGCTAAAGATTCTTGACATGGTAAAAATCGACCACTGCCAGTTGCTATTGGTAAACTGGGAGCTTCTAACCATACTCGATTTGCTGTTAACATAATTAAATCTTTAATATCCATTAATAATGTCAATAGTTTTTCAGCGACCTCCTGTAAATTATCATATTCATTTGGTATAATGCCATTCACTGAACTTTCAAAATAACTGAACATAGGAAACCAAATACGCGTACGTGTCGAATCACGTTGCATTAACGCTTGATTATTGGCCAATGTATGATAATAGAGGAATAATCTTGATGTTATATAAAATGCTACAAACACATCTATGGAATAATGCTCATGGGCGGCCAATATAAAAAATATGCCAAACATATTTAAAAGCCATGTTAGTGTATGTAAAAAATATAAATTACGTGTGTATCTATAAATTTTTTTTAGGCATAGGAAATAAAAGAGAATAAGAAGATAGAAAACATAAATTCATATATGTAATATTCGCAAAGTCAAATGTTAACACAAATATACGCTTTTTATATACAAACATTCGGTAATAAAAAAGTTGAGTAATGTAAGTGTTACAGTGTGACCACTAAACATGTAATCGCCACATGTGCGTACACCTTGAATGGATAGGCCCAAACCGCTCCAAATAGTATATGCCCGTGATATACGTAAATATAATGCTTCATAAAAATCTAACCTACATTTAATTTTTATGTACGTGTATGCGTACGTATAAAAAAGCAAACAAACGAGGTATAAAAAAGAAATTGCATGAAGAAAAGACAAATTCATTTAATTAAAAAGCTACACATATTACACACACACACACACACACACACACACACAGAGAGAGAGAGAGAGAGAGAGAGAGGCACAGTTACATTTATACTTACACAGTATCATCGATAGCGTAATCTTTTTTATTACATTGTAAATGTGTGCCCGGTACGCTTAGAGATGTTATTAGCATTGTGACGCAACGCAATAGAAATACTGTGCCGGCCAATGCGAAAAAGCGTCGCAACAATACCATACGATATTTATGGAATATGCATACAATTACCCATATACCAAAGAGTACTGTGCCAGTTATTTCGCACATATCAAATGCCCATGGTATATGTGGTACATTGTCTAGGAATATATCTGGCAGCGGTGGATAACGTTGCATATCGGGTACACGTTCATGCACGATTACCATTACAAATGATGTTATCCAAGTAACAACAAATGAATAAGCTGCAAAACACAATGCAAAAGAAAATGCTCAACAAGTTGCGGAAAAGTTAACAATAAAAATAAAAAAAGGAAAAGGAGCAGGAAAAGGAAAATGACTACTTGTTATAGCAAATTGCAGCCGATTTCTAAATATTCTACAGTAATTTACCTTATGTGATTAAAAAATCAAAAAATTAATTGCATTCAACAAAAAAGAAAAAACCAAAAGGAGGTAAATAAATATTTAGTTTTCGGATCATTTGAAAAGCTCATTTTATTATCCTTACTTTCGATGTACATTTCTCTTTTCATATATTGACGTGTACTCAAAATTGTAATACTTTCTAAATAACATCTGTAATAATTATTCGATCTTCTTGTCGAATCATTAAACTTTTTTAATACACCGTTACTTTTATAACGAATTTGCCATATATATAACCATATGGACGGACAGATTAAAATTATTACACACACAATCAATCCAATCAAATGAAATTTCTAAACCGATCAATCAATCAATCAATGTGTATAATGCAAGTTGCATTGGTGATAAATTTCTAATATTTAAAAATATTAGATATAATATGTAACGTTTTGTGGAGTGCAGAGTAGAGAGTGGAGAGTGGAGAGTGTAGAGTGTAGGATGTAAAGTGCTTTAATTAAAGCGCAATATACCGTAGACACTAAATACTGCACAGTTAAAATTAATTATAAAAGGACAATTAAAAAAAAAACAAAAACAGAACAACTAATAAAAATAGAAGTTAAAAAATTTTTAAAATAGTATGAGACACAGTAACTGACACCAGATACGTCTACATATACGTTTACGTCTCTACAATAGACAAATTGCCAAGAAAAAGAAATTTATTTATATAATATTGTTAGCGTTATCGTGTAATCCAAATAAATAAAATTAAGGCACCTCAAATTACAATATAATAAGCGTAATATAATAACTGCACAATATTGAAATAATAATTTAATATAAATTATGCACTGTTATAAATATGATTTATTAAATATTTATCATACATACCTAAACTAATGGCTGTCTTAGAATATTCTTGTGGAATGTTGCTTGCATATCCATCTGTTACAGACGAATTGTCTGGTATCCAACAGTCCCATTCATAGAGAGGATAATTTTCATAACGTGCACTGCATGTTGCTATTGCTGTTGTGCGATTATTATTAGCACCATTATTAACACCATTACCACCATTACTACCATTACCAGCATTACAATTGTAATTGCATAAACAGGAATTGTAGCGATGACGTCCTTACATGTAAAGCGTATTGTCATAAGCGACACATTACAGTACATTAAATTAAATCACCACAAAATACAACAACAAAAGCAGCAACAAAAAAGATGTATAAATTGAAATTGTAATTGAGATTGCTTTAAATTAAATTATATTCAATTAAATTGAATTGAATTGAAGTTGAAATAAATGGCATTTGTAGGAGATTATTTACCTTTGCAATGATGCTCTTTGTTTTCCACATGTAATAATTGTAAATTGTTTATAATATTCCATAATTTTTTTAATTCGCCACAACGTAACTCGTAACCACAACGATAACGAAAATCATTTATATCACTTTCTGTTAAATTAAGTAATACTGGACCGTCAATACCTTCTACTTGAAAACATTTGATCACTGTACTCGTAAATGTTTCGTGATTGTTTAACCATTGAACAACATCATCTACCTGCCATCGATTTATAGTATCACGATTTAATCGAATTACACTGCCATTCTTGTTAAGAATTTTTATACCATCTTCATCTTCCGTCATGCTGCCGTCTAATCATTCACTATTTTTATGTATTCGTTTATTTATATTTTTTACTGACTTATTCAATCATTTATTTTTGTATGAGAGTTTCAATTTAATCTGATTTGATTTGATTTGATTTGCTTGTATTGTTAAACTTTAAATTTTGTTTACAAAATAATAACCCCTCCTCTTGCTCACCACCATTCAACCACTTGTGCATTTAATGCTTTCTTTTAATGTTCAACAAAAAAATATAATAATAATAATAACCAAAGCAAAACAACAACAAAAATATGAAATTTCTTTTTTCACATTCAATTAAGGCCACACGATTTATTTAAAATTTTACTCATAATACGAATTCATTTTTTTTTTGTCTACAAATTTTTTTGATTGGTAATTTCTTTCCACTTAAAATGATAATTTAATTACTTGTTATGCACATATAATTTGTATTTCTTTTATAATATAATGATGCGAAATTTAATAAATTAACAATAATGTAAAAAATTGAGCCTAACTCCCATACCACTTATCACACAATATAAAAATATTAAATTTTGATTGTTTGTCGATAGGAAGAACTTAAATACTGTGTAGAATTGTTTCTACAGCAAATTGGAACAAACGGCATATGATACAAAAAAAATTTTTTAAAACAGTTTAAATTAAACTTCAAACTCAATACAGTTTGAATATCCTGCTTATATATGCATTTACATATGCAATGCATATATATATGCATTTACATATATAAACTGTTAAATTTTAAATTACAATATAATTTATCAAGAAAGCAAAACTTATACGTCGAATGTAGAGGGCGCGATATATTAAACAATTTGAAAAAAACTTTTTGAAAAGAAAGAGGTAAGTTTCGTTGTTTTTCTTTTTGTATGAAATAATGAATTCTTTCTACTAAAAAGCCGATTCAACGTTTTTTTAAACTTAAAAAAAAGTAATATTTCGTTTTTGTTTTTTCTAAAAAAAAAATTTTTGTGAGTTGTTCTTTAGTGAATAGAGTTTTTTGCTCACCCATACTTATGACGCCAATTAACATTAAAATGTTAAATTTAAATTTTCTTTATTGTCATCCATTTATAAATTATGTAACGTTTGCGTATGTATCAGTCTATTCAAAAAATGTACAGATCGATTATAAAAAAAAATACAAATCTGTGATTTTGAAAATTCAGAAGAACAAAAGAGGGAAAGGTCTCCCACAAAAATATGTAAAATATCAATCAGTTAGAGAAATTACAATAAATTGCAATAAACTTAAAGTAATTAATTTTATGAGATGAAGAGAGTAAATATATAATAAGTAAAATATCTCATGAATGCTCTAATTTTAACTTTGTCCAATATTTTCTGCATAATTAAAATATTTTCAGTTAAAAATATGCTTGAGTTGATAAATCGAATTTAAAAATGAATCATCAATCAACATGTTTTTACAATCACCACTATTTATTGTATAAACTGGACAATTTTCTATTCTTTGCTATTCATTGCTATTTAATTGACTAATGATAATTAGGGTTAGATATGTATATTGGCAAAATTTATCTTGCATATCAAATCAATCGAATTTATTTTATTTATTTTGAGCCAATCGTTGTTGTTGCTTCTTTCAAATTTTCTCATTCACATTTACTTTAACATTTCAAAGAATTTTTTATTGAAGAAGTTATATCTTTATGTATTGTGTGTGTTTGTGTGTGTGTGTGCATGTGTGGCGTGCTATGAATTCGCTTTACAATTTTTATGTTATAAAAATTCAACTATTGACTTTTGATCGAATCATTTGTATCTGAATTCTTCATATATAAATAACAGACTTATTTACATTTATCTAACACAAAATTTAATCGCATAAGCAATCAACGAAAGCGGCAATAAAAATGGTACAAGAATTTTTAGTAGTTTTATTATCTTTCCTTTAAAAATTTATTTTGTAATTTTTTAATTTGCGTTTCATCGTTTTTATTTTGATTTTTCTATATAGAAAATATTTTGGTTGTTGTTTTCTTTGTTAACAATGGCTTACGCTATTTTATTGGATTCAGCGACGCAAGGACCTAACCCTCAGGATATAGCTACACCCAAACCTGAATATATTGATATTAATGATGATATTAACGATGAATCATCATCATCATCATTATCATCATTAGCATTTAATAGTCATTATTCAGCAATTAATACTTTCGATAATGTTGTTGTGACGGCGCCAAGTGTTGTCTACAATCAAAATCAAAAGCAAAAGCAAAATCGTCATCGTCATCGTCATCGTTTAATAGAAGATTCATTAAAAAGTAAGGGTTACGTTTATCGAAATCCAGTTAAACGATTTATTCATTATCGCAAATTTTATTAAAAAAATTCGCCCTCAAATTTCCATTAACTCACCCAATTTCTAAAATCATTCAGAAAAGTTCCAGACGGTTTGTGAAATTTGTTGAATGAATGATCTTTTTATTATTTAAAAAAAATAAAATAAAATCTCCAATTATTTGATGTAACTTGAACACATTGATTAACATTTTGATAAATTAAAAATATTAAATAATATTCATGGCTACGTTTATTCCAAGCATCATCAATCGACAAAAAAGGATTTTGCCAATCAACGTCCAACGGTATCTTACTATTTCGTTTTATTGTAAATCGTGAATGCGTGCATTGGTGTATATGTGCATGTGTGTGAAGGTGTGTATATGTAAAGGTGTGAGTGAGGCTTTGCCATCAATTAAAATTGTTCGTTTCAGAGATTGGGGATATACCCACTTTTTCATTACGTTTGTAACGTCTAAAAAGAAGCCTTGCAGAACCTACAAAATTATATATATCCTTGCATCAGCATCAGCATCAGTATCAGCATCAGCATTGTGAATCGATTTAGACATGTCTGTTCGTCTGTTCTTATGCAGTAAGCAGCCTCCTGATCGTATGAAAGGACAGACATCTAACTCAAATGTGGCAGCAACATTGAAAGTTTAGATTCATTGAAAATAGGCGAAATCGATTAAAGGACACGATCAGAGTGCAACATAAATTGAGAACACTTTTTTTTATAAATTTGCTTATATAATTTAAAAAAATGCAGCACATAAAACGTTGAAATTTTTGTATAATTATTAAAATCGTTATTTTACAATGTTCACAAAGGGCACATACAAATCGGCCATGGCTATTCGATCTGGTTGATGTGGTGGGTATCCAAAATTTGGCTTCAGCCAAATATAATTTTTTCACTTATGCATTTTTAATATTATTTTGCAAAAGTTTTAAATGTAACACAAAAACAAACAAAGTGGAATAGATAACAATTATCAAACGAATGCGTATGAGCGCGAGCGCGCATGCGCTTATGTGTGTGTGTGTGTGTATGTATGCATGTACGCATGTATGACCTTACCCTTGATATTTATTGATAGAATCAAATAAAAACTTTTTAAAATTCATTGATTGATCGATCGATTCTTTTACATAAAGCACTCCATATTTTTCTTTTTCATTTTATTGTTATTTCATAATTCATTGACATTTTATTTCATTCATACAGAATTAATTTCAAATGTAAATGGAATTGTTTCGTTTAAGAAATTGCTCATAGTATTTTTAATTAAACGACTACTCAAATAAATTTTCTCTCTTTGAATATGTGACACATATTGCGGTAGATGGAGGAGAAAAGAGAAAGAGATATTATTCGATATATATATATATAACATTATAAGCTTACTATTAAGAAATACATGAATAAAGAAAAATAAAGAAAAAATTATGTTTAAAAAAAATTAATTTTATATTTTCTGAATATTATTATTTTCTTACTTTTGCATTAAGTTTCATTATTTATATTTAAATAAATGAATGAATGCCATTATATTAGTTGTTTGTAACTGTTGTTATTCTTTTGATATCTTGTTTTTATTAAGTATAATAGCAATTTATATTTTTGTAAATATGTTTCTAAGCAGCTTAATTAAGATTATTCATTCATAATTATTATTTCAATTTTAGAAAAAATTGTGTTTGCATGCGGGTGTGCGTAAGATAGAAAAGTTCTTCTTTCTCGCTTTTCTTTATTTCTTATTTAGAATTACTGTGAACAAAGAAAAAAGAAAATCGCCAAAATGCAAACGAACGAATTTTTTTGTTTGTTTTTTACTTTTTCCTACTTATTTGCCGTGCTTGTTCTTCTTTCCAAATTTTCAATTTCAATTAATATTAGTTTAATGGCTCATCTTTTCAATTGACTGAATTGCCACAACAAAATCATAATTGAGGCTTATTATTAATTTTTTGTTTAATTAGAACGGCCGAAGCAAAAACCCAAAAAAAAGTAAAATGAAAAAATTGAAAAAAAAAACCAGAAAAATCATAAGAAAATTTCATGCAAATATATACTTTTGTAATAGACTCAGTATTTTAATTTTTTTTAAGTTGTACAAATAAAGCAAATATATGTAAGAATGCTCACCTTCTTGAACTTCTTGAACAATCTGATTCTTATCTCTGGATAAGAGTTATGTCCGTATATAGATAAATTTCTATAAGGATTCTATGAAGAGGCATTTTTTAGGTAAATGAAAAAAGAAAAACAAAAACTATCAAAATAACAAAACGCACACAAATACATAAATACATACATATATATGCACACATCCACGCACATACAAAAACATTTATTGTTAAAATTATGATTTAAGCTTATAACAGTTTTATATTTATAAATCAAAATTATATATATATATATATGTATATATTTATGTATATATAATATAATGTAACACAAAATTTGTCTTAAAAAAAAGAAAAAGAAACGAGCAGCAAGAATTAAGAAAAGAATAATGAAAACAATAGAATTTATCTTAACTACATTATTTTAACATATAATAAAAACATTGTTTCATCTGCTTAATAATAATTGTAATAATAATAAATGTTTAAATATAAATTTACTGCCCTTTTTACCATTTTACCATGATTCAGCGTTTCCTTTGCCCATAGATAAAAGTCCATTTTACGTATATAAATTTTCCTTTTTTTCTTCTTCGTTTTCGTTTTTTGCTTTCAATGTAATTAACGGATAAAGTTAGAGCATAATTGAAGAAAAAACTTAGAGAGGGATAGAGAGAAAGTAAGAGACTCTCAGGCATACAATGAGCAGATATTGTTTTTTCTTTTTGTATTCATTTATCTTATTGCATTGTTCTTTGTTACGCTCCTTGTATTTTTTTTTGTGAAACATTTTATTCTTTGCAAACAGAAGTGTCCATTGGACTAGGTGGTTGTGCAAATGTACCAGAGATATTTACATTTGGATTTATTGTTGCTGCTCCTGCTGCTGCTACTGTTGTTGTTGTTGTTGTTGTAAATGCCGATGATGCATTGGCATTAAAAGTATTCATTAGATCGTTATTATTATTATTGTTATTATAATTATTATGATTACTATTATTTATGTTGGAATTTGTTGGCTGCATTAATGCATTTTGATAAATGGAAGATGTTGTCATTGCTGTTGTTGGTACTGCTGTCATAGTTACAGCAACAGTTGTAGCTGTATTATTAGCTAAAAGTGTAGCCGAATTAAATGATGGCAAACGTTCATTAGCTAAATTATTAAGAAAACCACTAGATGGTCCAGCATTAGAGCCGGATGCTAAAATATTTGAAGATGATGTATTATAACCCAACATCGGTGTGGGCAGTGCAGGCTTAATGAAGCGTTCACTTACACGACGATTAATCATTTGTCCACAAGCATAACAGCGATGTTGCTGTTGTGAAGCGCCAGGACTTAAAGGACGACTATTTGATGGACTATGCGACACTGGACTACTGATGGTACGTTGACGATGAACGTTAACATTTGAAACACCGCCTAATGATGCACCACCCACGCCACTACCAATACTACCACCACCGCCGCTGCCACTACCACCACTTCCACTGCTAGGTAATATACTTTCACTGTAGAAGCGTTCTTCATCCATTTCCAATGATGATTCTGATTCAGATAAATGACGGCATAAGGCTTCACGTCTCTCTACCTCTTGTTTTAGTTTCCGTTGTAATCGAGCATTCTCCTCCCGTATGGTTTTCTCTTCCAATGCAAATTGTTGTAATTTCTTAGTCGTTTCCTTTTCAGCAGCTGCCAAATTAGCTCGTAAGCGTATTACTTCCGAACGTAATGTTTGTATATGAGCACTGAGATTTGAGGCAGTGTCACCGTTAGTGTTATTGCTAATATCACGTGGTGTTGTTGGATCGGATACTGGTTGATCTAATTTAATTTGTAAAAGTCTCTTTTCAGTCTCCAATTTATCCATACGCTTCCATAGTTTATTAACCAATGCTTCCTGCTCTTGCTCCAATGTATTCTCCAATTCAACCATTTCACGACGCAACTGTTCCAAATTTGTTTGCTTATTATCAGTCTCTGCCTGAAGTTTCTCAATTTTACGCATCAATTTATTCACCAAACATTCTTGCTCTTGTTCAAGCGTTTGCTCCAACTTACACTTCTCTTGACGCAACTGATCTAGTTTTCGTGATAAATCGTTTGTTAAACATTCTTCTTCCCGTTCATAATGATGAGCCAAAGTTTCTTTCTCCTTTTTAAGAGCTTGAATCTTTTTCAATAATGTATTGGAAATATATTCCTCTTCCTGTTCAGCCTTTGCTTGAATTATTACTGAGGCATGTTTCAGTGTACGATTTTCTTCTTGAACCACTTTACATTTAATTTTCATAGTATCCAATTCGGCTTTAAGAACTTTGTTTTGTTGAGTTAACGACTCGATACGTTTCTGCAATTGCTCGCGAGATACAGGACTTGGAGGCAACATTGTGCCACTATCCATAGAGCTCTCAGATTCACAGGGGCTTTCCATATTTATGAATACTCAACCAAATCAAGCGGTCAGCCACAGTTTCCAAATTAATAGATGCTTACAGTAAAATTAATAAAAAAATTTTTTTTCTGCTTATTATCTAATATATTCATATAAACTGTATATAATAAAAATTTTCCACGATGTTAGTAAAAAAAGTTCCATTTGCTCACTTAATTGTTTTCTAAAATTCTCCACTTACTATGCATAAGGTGCAATATATGTAAATACAATATGGGTATAAAAATTTACCTCATATATTAATAATGATGTCCTTGTCTTTTCTTTGTTTTTTTATTTGCCTAATTTTAACCATGCAAATTTTTTCTTCGGACAAATTGTCCTTCTGTATTGTAGAAATTGCAAGTGTTGTTCTTGTTAACTGTTAGCAATTTTCCTTTTTTTTGCCTGCACAACACTATTGTGCGATATTCTTCTTTTTCGTTTGATATTTTTCTTTAATTAATTAGTACTTAGTGAATACATAGTATTCATTTTGGAAAATGCTATTTTTATAAACATATATATATATATATATATATATATATATATATATATATACAAATATAAATATATATTATATACATAGAGATACATATATTTCTTTAAATTTTACTACTTTAGTCCGCATTGATTCTCAAATTTTCTTAAACAAATGCAATTGAAAAGACAAAATCCGTAATTTAAAACCTGGCTAAAAGCAAGGAAACTATTGCGTTAAACATGTGTGAAATATACGGAGAGAAAAAATGCACTAGTTCAATCGAACTAATCGAATCATGTGAATTACGAGTGCCATTGAATATTTAGCTGCTAAAGGTTTAGTTACGGTACATAACAGTTTTACTTATTCAATACAAGTACGATTTAAATTTCTTTAATATTATTATTTAAGTCAGTAAATATACATTAATAATTACATTACATAAATTTGCATGTCCAATAAAAATTTTTTTTACTAATATAATTCACACATGTACTGCCAATTTAAATTTATTAGCTGCTTATTTGCAATTTATGGAACGCAACACTGCATTAGCACATGGTTGCATTTTATTTGATTATTTATATTTTAACAAAACACTTCACATTATTTGACTTTGATTATACGTTAATTGAGTATTTTTTCATACATTACAAATCAATGTATATTGATTTCTTAGGCAATATCAATTACAGTCGACTAATTTAGATAAAATATATATTTCGCGTATTTTAAAATGCTACCTCAATTTATGGATAATTCAAAGAAGTGCAATAATGTAATATATATAAATCCACATTTTCGGAAAAATCCGACTAATGAATTGACGTCGCAATCAGCTGCCCACATCAATCCACTGTTTTTGGAACGTCATAAAGCAATACAAATAACAAATATTGCTCCAAAGATTCATATGAATCCGTCATTTTTAACAAAAAAATTATCCAAGCAAGAGACAATTGTAAAGGAATACGATAATTTAACTTCTTCAATGCCAACCACTAGTACTACTACTACTCATATAGAGGAGCCAATGGAATGTTCTGCTTTACCTGCCTCCAATAATATTAAATCACTGGAACAAGCAGATATTGGAAAAATAGTTAGTGAATCTCACACACGCATTGAACATGAAAAGCAATTAGCTAAATGTGATATTGATAAAAAAGTGTGCATAGATAAATCAGCTGTAAAACCTATGATAATATTAAGCAAGCAGAAATTAATACGAAATGTTTTAGAAACGACAACTGTTCCCGCCGCAGGCATAAGTGACGAGAAAAGTGTAGCATTTTCGTCTAAAAGCAAATATAAGTTAATTAAGTGCGCTCCGAATTTGCCATTAAACACTGTTAATTTAAAAGTAAAAGATAAAAACAACTTTGTGCAACGTTATGCTCTTAGACGTGCCATCACAACGAACACACAATTGAACGATAACGATTGTATATCGGAGAATAAGAAAGTTCAACTTTTAAATATCAATGGAGTGTTCTACAATTCAACGAAAAATACTTTAAAACGAAAAGAATTATTTAATAAATCTTTAAAAACTTTTAATGATAAAGAGAATCGTATTAATTCTCCGACATCTCTTACAGGAGCCTTAACAATACATATAAAAGGCACTAAGTATATCATGGATGCACAAAAATACAAATTAACACGCATTTCAACAGCCAATATCAATGCTGAGGACGATACCAATAACAACAACGGGACCAACGGGAAGCAATCAATAACAATGACAACAGCAATAACACAATCAACTGTACAGCCAATGAGCAATGCAACTACTGTCATTCCGAGGCGTATTGATATTGGTGGGGTCACATACATATCAGATGTGTCATCCACAAATAATGTTTTTGAACGTACCACAAATCATTTGACGCGAGCATACATTAACAATGCTAAACAGAAAAGTTTACATACGTTAAGTAAACGTCTAGTTAAATGTAATGTACCTTGTCCAATCTATCAATTTGTAGGGAAATGTGCTGCTTACGAAAGAGGCAAATGCTCTAAATTACATGATAAGCTACAGGTGAAAGTTTGCAGCAGGTATTAAATCAATCATTTATCATATTAAATTGTTGAAATGCCTATTTCAGTTAACACCTTTATTCCATATTCCATTAAAATTGATTTGCTTGATGTGATTTATATATTGACATCATATTGTTACGGCTAATGTCTAACTGAATTTTTAGAAACAACATTTGTTAAATTAACCAACCAAATGAAATTCAATTATGAATCATGAAAAGCAAATCACAGCAAATGGAAACTTATTACTGCAAACTTATTACTACAAAACTATTGAAAATGAATATTATGTTGTGACATACAAAGAATAATCATTCAAAACTATGATTATTAATATCACCCTCGATGTCTCGGCCTATTGATCTCTCTTTCTTGCATTATACTTTTATGTTTTTTGTTTTTGTCGTGTAGATTCCTGCGCGGTGAATGTGTAAATAGAAAATGCTTGCTGTCACATAATGTTTGTTTGGAAAAAATGCCAGTGTGCAAATTTTTCCTGGAAGGTCAGTGCGGCCGAGATGATTGTCCATATTTACATAAGAAACTTAGCAATGATGCAGAAATATGTGTGAATTTCTTAAGAGGCTTTTGCCAATTAGCTGACAAAGTAAGTGCTTTAGCATATATTTGTATTGTCACATATATATATATATATTTGTATGCGGCCGTAAATGAAAGCTTAAAAGTCTGCAATAACAATTTCTCGTTAATATCTTTGTTATTTTCGTGGATGCCACTTTCCATTTTTTTCCATTACCATTCAATGAAATTTATGTGAAACAAGTGTAATAAACGTCACGAATTCGTTTGTCGCGAATACGAACGTAACGGGAAATATTGCATGAATATTGCCTGCATATATTGTAAACGCAATAGAAAGAAATTAATTGCCAAGAATGCTCAAAGAATGGAGTATGAAAAGTTGGGAAAACCAATTCAAGCAAAAACAATTAATCTGCCATGTAAAGATGACGATAATAATCGAGGTTATGCGCTTCCGAAAGACAAGAATGAAGAAAACAGAAAATCAGAGAAAGACAAAATGGTTGATGTAGTAAAACATCAAAACCGTTATTTTACCGAACGTCAAATAACGGATGATGTAACGGCTGCATCATTATCAACAACAACAGCAACGACAGTAATATCCTCAGCGACGTCAACCTGTATAACATCAAGTTCCAACACAAATGTGTCAGATGATAACAATGAATTGGAAATTGATGCAAATGGTCGAAGAGTACGTAAAAAATTGGGTCCATTACCATCGTTTATTCCTCTCAACTAATACAAAGGTAAATCTTATATAATTTTATTACGCCAAATAAATATATATGCATTATTTATACCTATATCCAAAAAAAATAAATAAATATAATCCTTTAGTCGGCCTTTAGTCTGTTATGCTTTTATCAATTTTTTATTTATAAAAAATTGATAAATGATAAATTTTATTTAAAAAAAATTGATAAATGGATAATTTCATTGTACATTGTTGTATGTATGTATGTATGCGTTTATATGTATACACTCATACATAAGTGTTAAAAGAATAACAAAAGCAAACGAAATATGGAATTCTGGAAAATCCGTTACTTCTTTAATATGTAGGTATGTATGTATGTATGCATTTGGCGTATCATACATATAGAGCACTATATAGTATATTTTTGTATGAAAAAAAAGACAAAATCAATTAAAAACAAAGCAAAACAAAAAAAGGAAGTGATAAATAAAACAAAAATATTATAATACATTAAAAATTTAAGGGAATTTATTCAATTTCAATTTACAATCTGAAGCGGAAGTAGAATGGTAAGTTAGTTTAAAAGAAAGTAAAATGGCGAATAAAAACTTTATACCTTATAGGAGCCTACTCCTAAATACCCTACACCACTTTGTTTAATGAAATTAAAGTTAAATGAGAAAATTATAAGCCATTGATAAAATATTGGAAAAATTCTATTTTTTAAAATTATTTAAAAAGTTTATTAAATGATCCTATTTGGATCAAATGTTTACACAATTTCTATGTAATTTTCTTTTGTGAAAGCAAACATGCCTTTTGAGTATTGAATAATTTCTGCTATTTGATTTAAGCTATTTTTGCACTGGAACTTGCAAAATTTAATTTTGATATCCTTTCACAAACTTTTTGTACTCTTCTTCTATTTCTTTTTGCTTTTCAGGCTTGAAATGTCATGCCTAGTGGAAAAGAATTTGCAACGTACAGTTTTTGTACTCAGTTATTTGAGTTATATTTTTGTAGCATTCAAAATGAAATCTTAGACCCCCTACAAACCATGTGTATTCTCAATCAGTTTTAACTAATGTAACCGAACTGGCTATTTTCTATTGATTGGAAATATTGAGATATGTGTCTAAAATTTGGTAGAAATATTGCAAGTTTTTTTTTTACAATCAGATGGATATTTGGAGAAAATTATCAAGGCACTCGTCCGTAATATATCCTTGGAAGACAGCGACCCTTTCTCCTCTCTTTTCAAGAAAATATTCCTCCTCTTAGAACAAGTTGCTATATTTACAATATAATAGAATTAAGAGCGATAGTTTGTTGAAAGCTGACTATCGCCCAGTAGTGTTTTTTTAAATTGCAAAAAAAATCGTTGATGCTAATGTCTAAATGGTGTCTTAACCAATTGTAAATTGTTCACCGGTACTACTTGCTTGCACTTTATAAATAATTTTGCTTTTATGCTGTCAACGGCTATGCACGATCGCCTTCACACTTCTACCGTTACAGTTTTATCGTACCATTTCGCCTTATTTACAATTTAATTTTTTCTATTGCATTACATTTTATTATATTGCATTTTTCCTATTTCTAGTTTATGATGTAGGTATAAATGTTTTTCTTTTGTCTTTTTGGCTTCTTTTTTTTATTAAACAAACATTTATTTACTTATATAATTATTTAATGAGTACATATAGCAGAGTATATGGCTGGGATAGTTTCTAAATTGATACATCCATGTCTAAACTGATGTATATATATCTATTTGTTTATATATTATGGAAGGATGATGAGTTTGATGATACATTTGTCTTATATTCTAAAAGGTGGTTTAACGTTACTTTTACATTACTTTTCTCTTTGTCTATTTTTTATTCTGCTTTTGTTTTCCATCTTCTATAAATATATGAATGCGTATAGTTATTTATATGTGTATGTATGTGCATATTGAATAGGAAAAATAAGTCTGAGTTTTTTCAATTTTTTTTTCAAGAATTTTGCATCACTTCAAAGATCTTCTTGCCATTTGTTAATTTTTAACAATATTATTAAAATTAATTAACAAGAAAAAAAATTAACAAATGCTAAGAAAGAACTATAAATTAATTTAAGATCTGATACATTACAATTATTTAATTGAAACTTTTATCATGTGAAAGAAAATTTTTGTTCTTTTGTCTTTTGCTTAAAGGATTAAGTGAACTTGTATAATTTAATGACAGAGTTTATGATGATTTCTTTAACTAAATTAATTGGCCTGAATTGAATCGCATATGTAAACCAAAAGACTAAAAAGATGTCTATTATAATATACAATTGCTATAGAATTCAAGAAGGCCTCAGGTGACTTATAACACAGCTTTTTTAGATAGAGATAAAGAGATAGATAGATAGAGATAAGATTTAATGGAAAATAACGAAAATTATCCACGTCGTTAATCTATGGACTATTAATCTCTTGTGCTTTATTCATTTATAGAAGCAAATTTTCACTAACTACTTATAATGGACTTCAACATTATTAAAAAGTAAGTTAAAGAATGTATTCTTAAATTAGTGCTGAAAGTGGCCAAAAAAGTGAATAAAGAATGAAACAACAAAAAATTTTAAAAAAAATGGGTTGTATTAAATGCCATTGTACGTATCTATCAATGGCCACTCTCCAGCTTTTTTGTTTGGCTATAACTTAATTACATATTACAATTAAAATTTAAAGAGATCTAGAGGAATTATAGGCATAAAATATAAATAAAAATATGCGACTGTTTTTTGTAAGTACATAATATACTCGAACGAGCGCGCAAGGCTCGTATGTGTACACATTTAACTATATACTATGGAGGTATATTCTTTTTCGCTTTCTCAAATGTTAGTTTTGTATTGGTCATTATTACTTGTTGTTATCAAGATGGTGATCTTTACGCAATGAAAAAGGTAATTTCAATGCCTTTTAGCATCAAATTGTTTAACTTTATCGGGTATTGCCGCCTTTTCTAATGGTATTATATGCTTAGAAAGTTCATCTAACGACTTCACATATACCAGTTTACGCCAGAATTTATTACTGAAAGTAAATATAATATAAACGAAATAAATGAGAAATTCTTCACACTTTTAGTCATATTTTAAGGATTGTGGAGAGGATGAGGGAAAGGACTAAAATGGCCCTGTTTTAATTTATGAGTTGTAAGTAAACATTTGCTCCATTTTTGTACGTTTCAATTCGGTTGTTAATATGGGTCTACCTTTCAAACCGTTTTGCCTAATCTTAATACTAATCTGCGTGCGAGAACTTTCAATATTAATACTTATTACACTTTGTAGACCTTGGAACACTTGCCGTTCTACATAACAAACAAATATAATTTAAAAAATCGAATGAATTTCTAATGTTTTGTGCTTATTGTGTACAAATAATAATTCTAAAAAAATTGTGTAAATTTGAAGCATAGTTTTCGTAAATGGTCCTACTATATGTAGACCCTTAGTCTAGGTGACGGTTTAGTGTTCTTAATTATGATAAAGGTAATTCATTCACCTGACAAATGGCCTTGCCATCCAAATGAGTGATTTTATCCAAAATGTGGGATGTACCAAATAGAAATTTTTTAAACTTTTCCTTAATCGACGATCCAACAATTGATAATATCTATATAATAAATACATAATTAAACAATGCAAGCAATTATCATCCACTGTTCAAAATTCTTTAAATAATTTGTTTTTTATTCTGCTTCTTTTTTTACTTACTTTTTTAGCCATGGAAATGGTGGGGTATTTCGACGACTTGATCCACCATGCAAATATATTAGCACGTAATCATCAGTAACAAGTTGATTTAATGTTTTAACAACATACAAAAATAGATTGTCCATAACGTAATTGTAATCGGTACGTGAACGATCTGGCAAATGGCAGGCACAAAACATGACAATCGCATTGTGACCGCCAGCTTTTAGATAACCACCATGAGATAATACTCTTTTATACGGTTCAATGACACGCATATCTATATCTCTAATAGTGCCATCGGGTAAACTGATTTTTTGCCAATTTTTTGAATCTTTACGCTCTTCACTAGCACTATATTGTGGTAATTTATCACTCAATTTTTGTGATTCATTTATATTTATGATTTTAGTTGGAGCTACAATGTTTTCGTTTTCATACGGCTTTAAGATAGGTACAAATGTATCCAATACTACTTCGTTATTGGCATCATTGTTGTGGGGTAAAATTTCTGGTCTCATATAATCATTATCATTATCGTTATAGTCATTCTCCTCCTCCTCCGCCATTTCATCATCGCCATCATTACCATCCAAGCCATCAATTATAGAGCTAGACGGACTTAGAGAAGCCAAATTGTGTTCAATATCTTCCCCATCAAAACTGTGATTGGATATGGAATCCAGTGAAGTTATGTCTTCAGCTCGAACAAGTTGTTCTAGTCGATTTTTATTAAACGCTTGATTCTTTTGATTATTAGTCTGATAGCAATTTGTGTTTGGTGTTAACGTAACCGCTTGTAAATTTGCATCTACAATCGCTTGATACTGTGATATGTTTAATTCTGATCCACTGCTTATTAAATCTGGACTACTGGCACGAGCTGCGTTACATGATCTCAATGATTTCTCTTTTGGCATATTTAATGGTGAAATGCATTCATTTTCATTATGTGAAGGCATTAACTCTAGATGCACATATTTCTTTTTTGGTATAACATCTGGATAATTTCTTAGTGTTTGAGTTTGATTAAGATTTGTTACATTTGTTCCCTCTTCCAAATCATCGAAAACTTTATGATAATCAAATTCAGAATCTGAATCACATCTGGGAGATACCATTAATGGATGCTTACAAGTTAATATACGTGCCTTATGTCGATCATGTTCCTTAATAATGCACTCATCATTCATTGTATTGAGATCTGTATTTTTATGAATAAATATGTTACGTATTAGTGATGTTTGATTATTATCAACGAGATCATTTTCATTATGTGAAACTTCAAAACAATCATAATTATGATTCAATTCTGCTGATGATAGCACATCAAAATTCAACTGGGCTTTCTCATTTATATCATTATAATTGCCACTGGAAGATGCACCAGCCGAGTCTAATGATGCAGTTTCAGATATATCCATTTTACTCTCAGATTGAGGACTTATTTCCAATTGGTCTAAACTATAAAAAATATACAATGGCAAATAAAATTTAAAGCACAACCTTTATTTTTTTGGATTTTTTGCACTTCATTTCTTTTTGTGTATCGATTAATTTTTGAATGAAGTATATGCCAATGCTTCGATTAGCAATTAGCCTAATCTTACCTCATTGTTTTATGTTATTTATTTTAGTTAAAGGTATGCAATTAATATATAAATAATAAGCTTGATTGTTGCTTCTCGTTTTATTTAAATTTATTAGTATTTTTCAACGTTCTACGAGATTTCACATGCTCCTATTTATATCATTTTTGTAAAATTCTCATATTTCCCCTATTCCTTTTTTAACTTAATGCATTAAAAATATTAATAAAAATTTATATCGAATTTTTCCTTTTAAAATTATTTCTTTAGTAGATAACAATTTTTTATGCTAGTCACTTAAACTAGTTCACTAATTATATTAGGTATACAATAGTACGTGCCTTTTATGTAGATGAGCGAGTACCTTATGTAGTATGCAGAATAATAATAATAATTAATTTGTTAACAGAATAGGAAATTGTTTGTAAATTATATGTATCAAGATATAGTAATAAATTATAATAATAAATTAGTTAATTTAATAATTATTCAACTAATTTAAAGTGATTGGCAATAAAGTTTACTAATTCTATATATCGTTGCATACTTTGTTGTTAACTTATTTAACATCATATATGTGTGTATGGGTGTATCGAAATTTTTGTGATTTTTAAAGGAAACTTAACAATTTAGAAAAGGATAGAAAAGGAATAGTACGCAAAAAAATTTCAAACAAAAATTGGAAAATGTCAGCGCCTACTAATAACGACACAATGGCTGATTTACCAACAACACCAATACGAAATTTACCAATTGAATTGCAGAATGATCAAAAACGTCGAAGTTCGTCACGTTCCATAAAGCGTAAACGCTTCGATGATGAAATTGTAGAATACAGTATAACGTCACAACAATCACGTACCATAGATCAAGCGCGTGTATCTCGACCTCGGACAACTTCGCAAACATATGTACAATCAATACAACCACCGCCGCCACCTCCTCCAACACCAACAACTAGTGGTGTAATAGCTACTGGAAATAGCGGAAGTACCCCAATTAATACAACCACTGATTCAAAGTTAGATAAAGGAAATATGTTAGGACATTCTGGTCCAATAACGCCATTGATTACAACAGCGGCACATGTACCACTTAATATGGATAGACCGTCAACGTTTATTGCATCAGAGAAGCGGCGACCACCACGATCACATCAGAAAAGGCAAAAAAAATCGGGTCGTCCACCAAGTCAAGTAACAACAAAAGATTTAGGCCGTTGGAAACCCATAGATGATTTAGCTTTAATAATTGGCATTTTGCAAACCAATGACATGAGGATGGTGCATCGCGGCACAAAGTTCTCATGTAAATTTACTTTACCCGAATTACAAGCCAGATGGTACTCACTATTATATGAGCCGGCTATTTCTAGGATAGCTGTAGCTGCAATGCGCAATCTACATCCCGAATCAATAGAATCTGTACAAAGAAAAGCTTTATATAGCGTTCAAGAGGAAGACTTATTAGGCATGATTAAGAGTACGGAGAATCCTAGATTGGATCAATTTCAAGAGTTGTTGGATAAAAATGCATCGATATTTTATAGTTCACGCACCGCAAAAACCTTACAGAATCATTGGTTTTTAATGAAACAGTATCACCTTTTGCCAGATCAAGTGGTGAAACCTTTGCATGCTACCGATCAGCCACTCACATTTTCCGATGCTGAAGACTTAATTTTGGATGCAGAATTAAGTGATCAACGTGATGAGGCATTGGAAGTTGAATTAGCATTAGCGGATCGTCAAAATAAGCGAGAGATACGTTTATTGGAGAATGAGTTGAGCCGTTGGAATGTGTTGGTTGATTCAATGACTGGAATTGGCGCTGCCCCAGAGTTCGATGGACAAACTTTGGCCGTACTGCGCGGCCGTTTGGTACGTTATTTAATGCGCTCCAAAGAGATATCATTTGGTCGTGATGCAAAAGACTCTATTATTGATGTCGACTTATCTTTGGAGGGGCCAGCAACGAAAATCTCACGTAAACAGGGCACCATAAAATTACGCAGTAACGGTGATTTCTTTATAGCTAATGAAGGTAAACGTCCAATTTATATTGACGGTACACCACTCTTAGCTGGCAGTAAGACACGTTTGGCTAATAATTGTGTCGTGGAGATGGCTGGTTTAAGATTTATATTCTTAGTTAACTATGAACTGATAAATGCTATACGTCATGAGAGTGCCAAAACCACTTCATCATTGAACTAGCGGAATAAGCAAATTTAAGTGAATCGCAGCACTAACCTTGAACATTTTATTTAATATAATTTTCTTTTTTCGCTTTCGTTTTTCTAGTAAGTAATTATTATATCATAAAATGACATGAAAAGATAAAGCAAAGAAGTAAAAAATTAAAAACTTATTAGAGTTGTGCCCATATAGTACTTTAGACAAGGGCCTGAATATTATCATTGTAAAGTTAAAACGGTGTTTAATTTTACGTTGGACTGGAGATGCGTTACTTTTTTTAATGTATACGATATACTCTACTAATTTCCTCTTCTCAAGGATCTGGGGGATCATTTTGCAACCAAATTGTATTACTGAATTATTATACAATTATTATAATTGTCGTTTTATTTAGTAATGGAAGCTCAATCATTTATCACCATTAATTGGCAGAAGTTTAATAAATACAGTTTGCTTCAGTGATACTTATAAATATGACTAAAGAAGGTCCATCTTATTTTAATTATACCAAAAACAATTAAAAAGAAAAGCGTCTTATTTCAAAAATTTGCAGATCTTTGAGTATAAGGATTTACTTGAAAAATAGTTTTTTAATTTTTGTATTGAAATGTGACAGTCTAAACCGAAAAGATTTATGCCGACAGGTTTCAGTATGCTGGGATAAATGTTAACGGCCTTCACTGGTTTCCACCAGACTTGTGTTTTGCATGTTGTATTTTTTTTTAAATGCTAATTTCTTGTGGTTCTCTCATAATGCTGAGAATTTATTTAACTAATGACTGAAGAATGGCTCTATCGGAAGTGAAATAAAAGAGCATACATTTACTTTAGTATTTATCGTTTAATATATGAATAATTCCTTTAAATTAAGTGCACCAAATTTATACGTACATCCAACCCTAGGAACTTCTGAATTAAGCCAAAGATACACACATACGTAAAGTTATACATATATATTTAGACAAACCAAACCACGCACTTAGATACAAAGTTCACCGGGCTTTCATTTAAGTATTTCAGAAAAATGTCTTTCGAAGCCATTTATTTGTAGACGTAAATAGCGCACACAAACTTAATGCATTCACTAATAGTTTACTCTCGTATAACATGTACACATTTAAACGACTATTAATAAATATTTGAAAAGTATAGCAATTTTTTACTCCACTTTGGCATCAAGATGTTTGTATAAGTGCCTTTTACAACTTGCCACACATTTTCGCAAACTCATTATTCCACAATAAGTACAATTTTTGCATTATAAGCATACATAATTGAGAAATAATAATACTTACGCATACCTTTGTTAATTTAAAAAACTTAATTAAAAATACGCATACGAAGTTTTACTGAAATTATTTATTATTTATTAATTAAATGATTTTGTAATTATTTATCTGAACATATGGTTGATGCTTCTTTTCTTCTTTCTTCATTCTATCTTGATATTAATAACGAATCCACATATATCCGATTTTATCCGCGTGAGTTTTACTACCCCCAACGCAAGTATATTCCGTGGAATTGACGCATCTATTTATGATTATGATAAATCGATGTGAGAATAACCATAATAGCGAAAGAGTAGTTTATTAGTATTTCATTGTATGGCAAATTTACTTGTAAAATCATAAATTTTATAGTAAACTTATTGAATAAAATACTTTTTATACATTTACATCGATAAAGTAATTTGCGGTGAATGCTTAAGAACTTCAAATTGGTTGCATATACTAATGAAAGGGCATTTATTTAGTTTTGATCTATGTTAAACAAAATCCTACACTATTAGATAATCACTCGGCTATAATGGACATTTATAGCAGTTGTAATTAAAAACATTATTTACGAACTTAGTTCATTAGCATATACTTATATAATATTTTTATTTTGACCATTTGATAGGATTGGCAAGAGTTAACAATTACATTATTTTGGTATCACAAATTTAACTTTTGCTATTTAATAAAAGAATGGATTAATTAAATAATATTATAAAATATTAAACATGAAAAATACACTAGTGCAGTGCATATCTGAAATAAACATTTGGCAACTCTGCTTTAATCCCTTTTCTTCTACTTTGAACATGATACTGCTAATTAATGTCTGTGAGTGTACAGATTTCATTCTTCTTATTTTGTTCATGGTTAGTGTGAGTTAAAACAAATTGGCAAAATTTTCAATTAGCTAAAAAGAAACTTATAATAAAAAGAAAAAGAAAATAAATTCCAATAAATTATGTAAAATTATACCAGGCCAGTTCACATTACTTTCATATGTTTTCATTCTTAAAATTTTCTTGTATAGTAGAAAACAAAATTTTATGTATTTTACTTTATCTCATAATTAATTAAGAAAAATATTTCCATGTGCATACCAATAATAAAAGCAATTTGATATGTACAAGGCAAGTGTAAACTGAAGAAAAGTAAAAGCGAAAATAAAAAAAGGAGAAATGAAAATATGAAAACTATTTTGCAGAGTAAGGCATTCAGTGATTGAAAACAAAAAAAAAACAACAAATTTATATGAATTAATTAAGTATCTGTGCATTAATTAGTACCTTATCTCCAAAAAATTGTTTTGTCAACGTAAAATTATATAAATAAAAATTCAATGTCGTTAAGAGCAGCAGATAAGAAGAAGAATGACTATAAAAAATATATAAAATTGTGTACAAGTTTGCTTTATTAGCATGACTTATCGAGAGTTTCTGTTTTCGTTCTTATTTGGTGATTTTTTTCGTTGCTATTCTTAGATATTGAAAAATTCATGCCAAAGCGTATTTAAAAAAGAAAAACTGACATGCAAAATCTAAAAAAGATGTAATTTGAGAAATTTTCACAAAAAAATCGATTTGTCTTGATGGAAGGCGTCTTCCCAAATTTCATTGAAAAATTATTAAAATTTTACTTTCAATTTTTGATTATCTTATGATTATGATGAGTGGCAGTATATTTAATGTGCGTGATTCTTATAATTATATGATTGATAAACATTTCAAGGTAGACAGCAGAAGAAAAATATTCTGTTACAATACACTTTAAAATTACATAAACTATTTTTAACGTTTTGATTAAAACATTGATTTTGACATTAATCTATACATGAGCACAAATTTTCTTATTTGCATGCAGGCCTTACATACATAATTGTATATTACTCATATTTCATGGGTATAATAACTTGGCGGGACATTTTACAAAACTAAGCAAAAATTTTACATTTTGTGTGTGAAACTTAGGATATTTATTTTCTATTTTATTCTATTTTATTTAATACCATTTAATGTACTTCAATTCAATCTAATTTGATAAAAAGGGATATTTCATAAAAGTACAATAAACGATTGAAAAAGTCACTTCGCGTTTTCTAAACATTTTTTTTTTATATTTCCACTTTTTATTTTCACATTTTAACGTTAAACTTTTAGAACAAAATTCTACTTTGATATAAATAAAAATAGACTGGTATTAAATAAACAGGTAGACGGACAAATGGGTAAAATAAATCTAGAAAGCGTTAATATGAATAATGATTGCTTTATACTGAAAGTTGTGTAATGCAAATGGTAAAAGCATAAAAAGGCTAGGCAGTTCAATTTTAACGATAGCAGTGATTCGTAAAAGCAACATAATCTAAATTTTCCCTTACACTTTCGTTTTCTTTGGTTATTGTTTTGGTCTGCTTTTTTTTAAGAACATTTTTATACTTTACAGTATAATTAAAATATCAGGAGACGGAAACAGAAAAGACGTTAAGACGCTTAACGCCATCATTATTGAAGTAAAAATGGACCAAAAAATTTATTCTGCTTTTGTACTGTCGCTTTTTTTTGTTTTTGTTCTGCCAATTAAATGAAATGATTTTATTTTTTTTTTTATATAAATTGATGTAAATTAATGTAAATTATTTAATTGAATGATTTGTTTTTTTGATGTTGTTGTAACATTTATCACTTTCTCTCATTTTGCTTTCAAATTGAATATGAACTAGCTGCCTCCATTTCTTTTCTTCTCTATGGGTACGTATGTTGCTGTTACTGTTGTTTGCGAAAAGAGTATTTGGAGAAGAAGTAAAAAATGAACGTATTCAATTATGAGCAGTTTTAAGCCGCCATAGTTGAGTTGGAAGTACACAAAATTAGGCTGCAAGATCAGGCTACAAAGCATTGCTTTGGTAGCAAAGTCTTGTAACCACTTTTATGCTTTTACTCAAGATTATGCGATACGTATTACTGAGATCACATCAGTTATTCTTCACCCATTTCTCTTAAAGTTGAGAAAAAATACCAGAAAGTTTTGCCAGTACGCTTAAATGAGTTGCCGTTTATAATGGCGTTTGTGTGTCTAGTGTGAGAAGAAAGATAGAAGAAGAAGAAGAAGAAGATATTCTTTTCTAGTACACCAGTAAAGCAAGATGGGTTATCCCTTCCTAGGCATTCAGTCGAGCAGCAAATATAAACGATACGATACGAACGATATAATACAATTTGATAGCTGTCATAATAATTTCACATCAAGTAGATTTATATTAGAGACTAAGTAATAGAGACTAAGGTAATATCAGATTAAGTCGCACTGAATGTCGATAAAGGTGATACATGTGCGTGGTGAATGACAATTAATAGCGTCCCTGAAAAGTTTGTCTATTGTTTCAATTAGACGTATGATTCAAGCCTGCAAGACAAGTCTTTATGTGGAACGTATATGGGAGTTTACGTATATGCCATATGTGAAATTTACATTAACATTACGATATGATGTTGCGCATGTAATTTAGACGTAATAAATACATTTGGGTATATGAAAAGCAAAAAATTAATGAAAAGAGGAAGCTCTTCCATCAATTTCACTTCTTTTCCTTTTACGCTTTGTTACGTTTTGACTTCTGATACGATACGACTTGCATATTAATGCATGTGCTCATGTTATCTATTAAACTTTAGCGTATTGACCTTGAAACCTTAAAAATAATGTTAAAATGTTATGAAAATAATAATAATAATAATAATGAAAATAGTAACAACAGTAGTAACAGCAACAAAATGGAAAAAAGTTTTGTCAGAAAAACTTATTTTTGTGTACCGATTTGTATTGAACATCAAACAAGTACTTTGATACGGTAGACTTTGCGTGCTATTGTTTTTTTTTTTTTTGTTCCCTTGATATTTCAAGGAAATTTTCCATCTTGGTTTATGTCTTTTTCTCCCTCATAATTTATAAATTGAAAAAAAGGATCAAATTAAAACTACTTAAACCAAATAAATAAACACAAAAATTATATATTTTATATACGCAATTTTTATATTATGCATCGCTTACGGTATGCAAAGTTTGTAATAATGCATGCGACATGATGCCTAAAAGGATTCGTAACAAAAGTCTACCATCATCCATTTAGAATCATTTAATAGAATTATGATGTTTTGTTTATCCATCTGGACGTAACTATTTTGTAATTTTCATAATTATAATTCTTGAAATACTTAACTGATATTTAATATTAGATAGATGGAATCAGATCGATTTAATTTAAACTTTCCATGTCAACATGTTAATTTAAAAGAAATTATCTTCAAATATAAATATTCTTTCTACATTTGGCATTGAGAATTAATTACAATTATTCATAAATTGACATTTTTGAACCACTCGCAACGTGTGTATGATTTTTATGTAATAATAATATATATGATTATAATAATGCTTTGGTATTTCAAGTCGTTTTGGCATATTTTGGATGAAATTATCATTCTACACTATTATTAGATCTAGTAATGAGAAAATTTTGATTCGAATAGGCGGATTTTTTTTAAAAATCAGTTTGCCCATAAACATTTTTATGAAATATTAGACACTTTGATTTTTCGAATTTGTTTCGAAAGGATCCATGTTTAGAATGAACTTCATGTACATTGGGAAAAAATAAATTCAGCTTGGCTTTTTTGATTTATTTTTCGCTCAAAATAAACAGCTTCAAGTGAAAAAGTTTCGTAGGCTTTTGCATTATCATTTAAAAGCTGGAGGGAATATTATTTTAGTGCATTAAGTTCAAATACACTAAAATAATGTTTCACCATTTAATTTAGATATGCAAAATTTATATATTGAAAAGGCATCTAATGGAATAGGAGTATGTCATTGTAATCGACTTTGATCAATTTTAGTGCGCTCATTTATTTGAAATGTATTTATAAAGAAAATTTTGTATTTATAAGGATTACGATGATATATAACAACATGGCCATGAAGTATGGTGAAGTGAAATGAAGTGTATTGAAGGGAATTATTTGAGTTTAATAGCTAATGGATATCGCACATCTACATATATAGTTGATGATTAGTAAATAAATATCTTTTTATTCTTAGGCTTATAGACTTAAAATATTAAGGTATTTGTGTGCAGGCTAAATAAATTTAGAAATGTCATTTTTATCGTTAAATGCTTACGCTAATACACGATACAATAACAATTAAAATAATATAATAATATCTATATATATATGCATACACATGTACATAAATATATATATATATATATATTATATATATATAATATAATTGTTGTTGTTGTACTAAAGTTATATTTCATTTAAGTTTTAATAACAATAGACTTTTGTCACTAATTGTTTTCTTTTAGTGCACTACTTCATATTTCTTATTAATGTCTTCAATATATTAAACTTAAACGCAAGTTGTGTCAATGAGAAGCCAAAATTAGAAAAAACAAAAAAAAGAAATAAATAAACTGGAATAGGAAGGTATTTTCTAATCATTATGCTTTTGGAAGTTTTGCAATACTGTTGAGAAAATTGTGCGCAAGTAACACTAATTAATTTAGTCTAAAAGATTCAAGCGATTATAAATTGGTTTAGATTGAAGTATGTTTTTTTTTCTTCGACTACGCAGTATACTGTTTTTTTTTTTTGCTATTTTGAAAAAGTGTTTCTCTTAAGTATCAAGTGTTGAATTGCCAACAGACTGCGACTGCACTAAAATTTTACCATTTTTGATGCGAGGGCTTAATAATATGATAATTTAAAATAACTGATGAGTGAAGATAATTGATTTTTGAAATATCATTTGTGTGAGTAAAACAAATCAAATAAGAAGTGGTTTGTGGCCGACTCTTAAATATTTGAAACAAATTTGCTTAATATGATGAAAAAAATCGAAAAAAAAGCCTGAAGATAATAAAAAAAAAATGTACAATAGTCGTTATATATGAGTAGGGGACCAAAAGGAAAAGATTAATTTGTTTTGGTGAAAAAAAAAAATCCATTTATCAAATTTTCTTAAACTCTATCTACAATTGGGATTTACCATAGACAAATATTAGACAAATGGATAAAGTAGAGTAACAGATTAACGAACTAAATTATTTTTAAATGATTCAGAAAGTGATTTCGAAATAATCGGTATTGTTATTGTCGTTGTTGATCAACACAACAGAGCCCAACACAACACAAATATCGTTCTTGTAAGCTACCTTCAAATCTGATGGTTTTTGTTTCTTTAAACGTAGCGTGCGTTTAGCTGAACTCTGCAAAGAAAAATTACTTTTGTTGTTATAACAAAAAAAAAAAGTTCAATTTCACAATGATGCAAGTATGTGTATATGTGTATTTTTGTATAAATTTCAAAAAAAAAAATACTTATTTCAAAATATTCTAGAGAATATATGAACTGTTAAAACTGCAGTTGCTGTCTGTTGTGAATATAATTAATTAATACATTCTATTCATCATTAATTAACAATACAACAATAATAAATAATATTTAGGAAGTTTAAGTTTAGTGTACGTACTAGCAAATGTTTATTTAAAAGATAATTTTTGCTATAATATTTTATTGCCTTTGTGAAATGTATTTCTCAATAATTAAATTATATAAATTTAATAATAATATTTAAGTGTCGTTTGCGTTGTTTTAATTTTTCGTATAATTGTAGAGAATACATAAAATTCGCGCCATAAAATAAGATACGATTAATTTTGTAATTAAAACAATTGGAATTTTATACTTATTTTTCATCATCTTTTTTTTACATTTTCAGTTCACATGCATGTTGATTTGTTAATAGCCTGTAAAGCAACAAAAGGAAATATATGGTACATAAGCAAAACGAGCAAGCCTGTACAATACAAAGTAATAATACAGTACATTTGTATCCATGTATAAATAGATATGTATAAATAATGAATATCCTTATGCATAGAGATTTATTAATTTTTATTTATTTATTTATTTATTTATTTAATATTGTGCAGAATTGCTCAATGCCAATGTATGTTTTGTATGTACATGTGTAAAAAGGCAGAAGGTGTAAAATCATGGCTCGCCATATAATGGCTGTATGCGTGGTATGTTTATTATGCGCTGAACATTTACCATGCCAGCAACATGTTTCATCTTATGATAAAAGGCAATATAATTTAGCAACAACGGCCTTGCAACTTAATTCTATGTCAATAAAAACATCAACATCAGCATCATCATTATCTACATCGGAGCCATCAACATCAATAATTCATTCGAATTTAGATAATACGAATGTAATGCATGAAACAATAATTAAATCTGGCATATATATTGATCATAAGATGCGTAAAAGAAAACGTCATGTAACGCAATCAACGCAAGAAACCATATTAAATACCGCTGGACGGCCAGATATAACGAAACTTTTTTTGAAGCGTATTTTCCATGATTATGGTCGAGAAGATGGTACCATACATAAAAGTGATTTTTATTTATTATTAAAACATATTGGCTTAGATCAGTTGCTAATAAAGCAATTCAATAAAATGACACAACGACGCAACAACGATACTAATGAAACGGTAAATTTCTTATGCCAAATTCTCTTGTATTTAATAATATAAAATTAATTTTTATCGATGATTTTATTATTATTATTATATATTGATGTTTTTGTTGCTGCTGTTGTTGTTATTATTATTGTTGTTGGTGTTATAGTGTATGGATGATCAAGAATTAATGCATTACATAAAAAGTAATTACAACCATAACAAGCCTAATCATTATTATTACGATGTTGATCATCATCATCATGATGATAATGGAAAGTGTAATGAAGCTAACAGTAATAATAGTAATAATAATAAGTCTGCAATACAAGATTGTTCCCGCCATTTAAAGCAATATCAGAATTATACATTAAATTCCATTGATGTTATGAATATCTGTCCCGTATTATTATATCAAATGGCAAAAAAATTATCATTATCATCATCATCAATGCATCAAAGTAATTGTATACTAAGAGAATCATTATTAACGGCTTTAGAAATGGATGAAGCTAAACATTTCGAAATGCATAGAGATGATATAATTTATGTTTGGATCTACGCATTCGTATCTGTATTTGCCTGCAGTATATTGGGATTAGTTGGTGTTGCAATTATACCATTTATGGATTCACGCTTTTACAAACACATTATACAATTTCTTGTCTCGTTAGCTGTTGGCACCATGACTGGTGATGCTCTATTGCATTTATTACCTCATGTAAGTTTATTTATACTCTCCTAAGTACATTTAATCAGGAATGATTTGACACATTTTCATTTGTTATATCGAGCAATCAAAATTTTACGTTACATACATTTTACTTAAATATTTATTTAAATTACCTTAAAAAAACTTTTATCCATGTCTGTCTGCCTGTCTGCCTGTCCGTCTATCGTCTGTACCCATTTTACATGTGTTGTTGTTCTCGTTTGTCTTGGTGGCAAATATGAAAATATCAATTTCAAATTTACATGTCAAATGTTATCATTTCACGGTTTCCAGCAATGTTTGAGGGGGTTCAGGCCACTTCAAAGTTATAAAATATTATGCTGCTCTTTTTAAAATTCGCCTTAATCGGGTAGGAAATACTGGATTAATATTCGTCAATGATTTTTTCATTCTTATTGTTATTTTCTTTGTATGTACTTTGTAGTCTGTGGCAGGTCAAGAGGAACGGAACATGATTCTAAAAGGATTAGTATGCATGGGTGGCATTTTATTTTTTTATATTATGGAGCATGGTTTAACTATGATATCGGAATGGCGTAAAAGAATTGCAAAACGAGAAGCGAATCGTCCACCTAGAGCGAAGGTTATGCGTGATCCAGATTCATCACATAACAATTCAGTGATCGGTGCTGATAAAATGTGCAAGTCCAAATATAGTTCATATCCATATTGTTATGACGAGATAGCCATGGATACGAAAAACGATGTTTGGCTTCATATGCCAAATAATACTAATAATGATAACAGTGCATCTCCTACGCGCAATGGTAAAATGGATAGTGCTAGTGGTGTAGTCTCAGGCGTTTCGGGCGGTGAAGGAGAAGCGGCTGCAGCAATGTCACTTCTATCAATGTCACAAAATAATTACGCACAAATTGCATCAAATAATCAAAAAATTCATTATAATCAACTGCAGCATCAACAACAACAGCAGCAGCGATCAAGTTCATTGTTACACCTTCCATCGAATCAATTGAACGTAACGGAAAGTACTGATTTAGATGCAAGTATAATGTTGGGTGGAGGAGATGGTGGTGGCGATAGTATACATAATGCAATGGCAGCCGCAGCCGCAGCCGCAGTCGCTGTTACACCCAACGGTAAAGATATTTCAATCATGAACGATACAGTAACGGTAATACTACGTGAACATGATTCCACACATCATGGTCATAGTCACAAGCATGGGCATGTCCATTCACCACCAGAATCATTAAGTGCTGTCGTTTGGATGATTATAATGGGTGATGGTTTACATAATTTTACCGACGGCATGGCAATAGGTGCAGCATTTGCTGAAAATGTGGCCGGTGGATTTTCTACATCATTGGCCGTATTCTGTCATGAATTACCGCATGAATTAGGCGATTTTGCCATATTAATGAAAGCCGGCATGTCTGTCAAATCGGCCGTTTATTATAATTTATTAACTGGAATTTTAAGTTTTATTGGTATGATATTTGGCATTGTGTTTGGTCAGTCACCAGAAACGGCTCAATGGATGTTTGCGGCGGCAGCTGGTCTGTTCATTTATATAGCTATGGTTGATATGATGCCTGAAATATCGGCGGCACATAAATCCTTGGAACAATTCGTATTGCAAATACTTGGAATGGGTAGCGGTGTAGCCATAATGCTTTTAATAGCTTTATATGAAGGTGATCTTATGAATACTTTTTCTTACTCATCGGCTACCGATGTTTCTAATAATCTTGTAAATTAAAACTAAAAAAAAAAAATACGGAAAAACAGCAAAAAAGAAAGAAAATCAAATGAGAAATTTTCTATGAAACAACTCAGCGTTTTGAAATAACAACTATAAAAAATATATATTTATATGTATATATATATAAAATGTACAAGTATACAACTTTTCAAAAGTTAGCGCATTTTTTTATGTTACTCATCTGATAATTGTATTAAGTTCAAATGTTCCCATAGCACACATTGTTTTATTTAATTTTTATTTGTGTTTTTATTTAATTTGTAATAATGTGTTAAACATACACATAAATCTACACTTTCATTTTTATGAAATTTGTCGCAAGAGTTTTAAATAAGGTAGGTAAGATAAGAATTTGTGTAATTTACACATCAATGTGAAGTGAAGAAAAGTAAAAGAAATATTACTATCATTTCAAAGTTTTTAAATTTATTTTTATTCTTTAAAACAACCATACTTTATAAGTTAATAAGTTAATAATTAAAATATATAGTCTATAAATTGCGTGCTGTATTTTGAAACTGGTGATTTAACTAACAATTTTGTTTTTGCATCCTTGGAAGTTCAAATTCGCACATTAAATTAAAAAAAAAAAAAGATCATAAAAGAACTTAATGATAATAAATAATTTAGTACTTAAAATTTTACCTTCCTTCTTCTACCCAGAGGGTAATTTTTTGTGTTGTTTGGTTCTTTTTTTTTTGGTACTTCTCTTTTTTGTTTTAGGGTTTTTTGTTTTTCCATTTTCCTCTTTTTTGTTTTTTCTTACATTTATCCTTTCCTTTTTGCTTTTCCTTATGCTTCTTTCTTTTTTCTTTTTTTCTATTATCTTTTTCCTTTCTTTTTTTTCCTTTTTTCTTTTTTATTACTTTTTTTCTCTTTTTTTGGTTTTTTCTTTGTTATTTTTTTTGATTATTCTTTTTATTGTTTTCTGTGTTTTCCTTTTAAACGAACTCTTGTGTTCTATTTGAAATTATTAAAATTAAAAAATTTTTTAAATTATAAACTTTGGTTTTGAAACATTTCTATGTACACAGCAACATTTATATACTTAAATCAGGGATGCAAAAAGTTATATATGAATACATTTTTTTATATATACATGTCAATGAAGGAAAACGGAGTATTTTTTTGGATGTAATGTAATTTAGGTTACTATCTATATTATAAATTTTTTTATCCAATTTAATGATTCCGATAAAATGTATGGAAAAAGAAAAACCAATATTGCACATGCCGGTTGGTGTTAATAACGGTGTATATTCGATATATATATATATATATATAATATATATATATACATATGTGTGTGTGTGTGTACACATGTTTGTGCTTTTATTTTTGTATTGTATTTCTACTATTTATTATTTCGATAATAAATGATAATTTTCTTACATAAAAAATAAATTTAGTTTCTATAAAAATTAAAAATTACAAGAATGAGAATCAGTAAAAATGAGAGCAAACCAAACGCAATTTTTTTAGGCTAATAAAAAACAGTTTTATATTTATTATGATTACCCTATATTTCGTATGTAATTTATTGTACATTAATCCCCTAGTTGTACAACATGGATAAATCAATTTGTAGTTACTCTGTATCGAATTAAAACGTCAAAGAGAAAAATGTTAGCGACGGAATTGCTAAGGCGCTCGTTTTTTTTATTATTTTCTATATTTTTCATACAAATTAATGGTTTATTAAATGCGGCACAATCAACAACTGGAGTCCATCGCAGATTTGAATATAAATATTCATTTAAGCCACCATATTTAGCGCAGAAAGATGGAACAGTTCCGTTTTGGGAGTATGGTGGCAATGCTATTGCTAATCCGGAAAGAGTGCGTGTGGCGCCATCATTACGTTCACAGAAGGGTGCAATTTGGACAAAATCTCCTGTTAACTTTGATTGGTGGGAGATAGAGATTGTGTTCCGTATAACTGGTCGTGGTCGTGTTGGTGCTGATGGTCTGGCATTTTGGTATACAACCCAAAAGGGTGATTATAATGGACCAGTATTCGGTTCTTCAGATCGATGGAATGGTCTTGGTGTATTTTTCGATTCATTCGACAATGATAATAAACACAATAATCCGTATATAATGGCATCGATTAATGATGGCACTCAACAATTTGATCATCATAATGATGCTTCCACACAAATGTTGTCAGGTTGTTTGCGTGATTTCCGTAACAGACCATTCCCAACACGTGCTCGCGTTGAATATTACAATAATGTATTAGCTGTTTATTTTCACAATGGAATGACAAATAATAATGACGATTATGAATTATGTTTGCGGGCAGATGGTATCCACTTGCCTAAAAACGCTTACTTTGGTTTATCAGCGGCCACAGGCGGTCTAGCAGATGATCATGATGTATTTCATTTTATAACGCACTCCTTACATCCACCAGGTCAAGTGCCCGCCGATATTACAGCACCAGATGCGGAGAAACTAGCTAAAGAATATAAGGAATATGAAGAGAAATTGGAAAAGCAAAAACAGGAATACAAACGTGATCATCCCAAGGCTGACGACGAAGATTTTGATGATGTATATGAATCAGAAAGTCAGCGTGAATGGCGTCAACTTTGGCAAAGTCAGAGTCAAATATTTGAGCACATACGTGAAGTGTCGCGCAAAATTGATGAAGTTATTGGTAGACAAGAGAGTACGCTATCTTTAGTGTCTCGAAATTTGGCCGCACCTGGAATTGGTACTGTTGCTGGTGTTGGTCAGCAGCAAGGTGCCCCTATTTCTGGTGTGGTTAGTTCAATTACACGTCCAGAAGTTGATGCACTTATATCAAATCAAAATACATTGATAAGCACGGCACGAGAATTACGTACATTAATTGGTGACATACACACGAGAGTGGACGGCTTATTGCAAAATCAGCAACGTGCCCCTAGTGGGCAAGTTCAAGCAGTAGGGTATGATACGCAGTCACTTATAAGCGAAATGCGTGATGGCGTAAATCAAATAAAACAAGGTTTATCACATGTGGGCCAAAAATTGGGTGCACCACAAGCTCAAATTACTTGTCCAACTAGCAAATGTGTGGGCGTTACGTTATTTCTTAGTGTTACAGTGGTGCAGCTTTTACTCATATTTCTATATACAATTTTCAAGAGTCGAAGTGAAGCTCAAGCTAAAAAGTTTTACTAGTTCAATAAAAAAAAACAACTCAAAATGTATGCAGCAGGGGTATATGTATGTGTGTGCGTATATGCCTTTCATTTGTGCATTTACCTCATACGGCAAAGCAAAGCAAAGCAAAAACAATGTTATACAAAATTTTAATTCATATTTACAATTTAAGCGAGATTTTTTTCTATGTTATATTTAAAAATCACATTTTTTTTGTTTGTAAGAAAAAGTAAAGAAAAAGAAAGAAAAAAGAAAGAATGAAAAGAAAAAGAGATGAAAACGATGAAAAAAGTGATAAAATCTTGAAAGGAAAGACGAATAAAAGAAATGAATCATAATTACACGATAGGGGACATAAAGTTATCAAGTGTAGTGTTTAACTCTATTGAATTTTTTTATCTCTTTGTAAACGCCAACGATCAATCTCTAGTAAATATATATGTAGCTAAAATTTATGTAATTATCAACGACTGACTTCCTAAAATAAATATTTTCCATTCGTACGTTCTATAAATTTATCTATCAGATTATGTTGGATTTGTTTAACATTTTTTTAGATATTGATATGTCTCTCTATTTATATTTCTCTATGTTTGTGTGGCGCATAAAATGTAATGATAAAGTTGGAAGCATTTGCCTCGTTAAAATAAATTTGGTTTGTAAAATTTTTTATAGTCTGCATTACTTGTGGAACAATGCATAATAAATTTGTTCAAGCAATTGTATCACCTAGAGAAATTTTGAGATAAACTCATTTTCTATCATATTATTGATTGATTTAGGTTTACCTTTTCTTATAGCTAAATAAATTTGATCAATTAGATCCATAATGCCTTCTATATAACGAACTTTTTAAAAATTTCAATAAATAACACTTGCATTTATTTAATTTTGGTAACTTTTTTTGATTTCTTAGTTACACAGTAGAAGATGGAGTGCAAAAAATTTAACAGCCATCATAAGTAGATTACTCATTATTATTATTATTCATTTCTTTACCATATTATTAATCATTTCTTTACCATCTGAAGTTCGTGGTCTCTTCCATTACCAGTAATTTTGGTAATTAACTTTTTAAATTATGGGAAATAATAAGTTTTTGAAAATATCTGCTGATTTATTAGATGATTTAAATGTATAAGAAATTCTAATATTGTAAGAGGAAGCCCTTTTAAATGTTATTATTAAAATCAACTGCAGTTGGAAGCAAGAAATTTGCTTTTTAGTCGAAAAAAAATTATCAAATCATCAATTGTCAATCAGCTTGAGTTGAGATGAATTGAATTGCTAAGAGGTAAGGTCAAGTGGAAGAAAGCTTACTTGTGAAACTAATGCTATGCCTTTGAGTTCTACGATCTTGCAATGAAGATTAATTTAATTTAATTTTATTCGGTGTTGTTCAATTTGAATTTCGTGGTGACTAAGGTGCTCTTACAGCGGGCGTTACTCATTCAAACATATAACTGTTTTGTTGTTCTGTGAGATTCCATTTTCCTTAACGAACATGTGGCCTTGTGTTATTAACTTGGCCTAAGAGGTTTGCAAAGTTCTTGTCCTTCATTCAAGTATACATTTTGTATATAAGGTTGGAGGCTAGTGGAAACGGAACCATAAGCATAAGGCTATTCACCCTAGCGAAATACAAGGATTACAACCATTCAGTATGGACTTATGCTGATACGATTTGGATCAAAATAGACTACCTTTACTAAGCCCTTTATACAATGCCCCTTTCATAGGTGATTAATTTTGAAAGCATATTGTAAATGATTATTGTGCACTACAAGGTAATAATAATTATATTACGCCAAGTAAGTTCATGTTTGAAAGGTGACAATTTTGTTTGAGGAAATTTGTTTAATTCGTGGGTGAAGTAAAACTTCGCATTAATCTCAAAATGAGTGAAATATCTAACGAATTAAGACATGCGATGTTTTTTTATTATAAAAATGGTCATATCGCTGCAACACAGCATGAAAACTTTGTGCAGTTTATGTTAAAGATGTCAATGATGCCGCGAATTTAGGAGTGGATTACTCGATATAGTTCGGAAAATTTGACATAATGTTTTTCTGCTCAGCCAATCACTGAAAAAGTTGATTAATAGTCAATTGTACACCAAAGAAATCACGAAGCTTTCCATCAAGTGAAAATAAAAGAAGGAAAAATATTAATACTTGCTAATATGACCCAGTATACGCGTATAAAGATATGTATTAATGATAGCCCTAAAAATTTATATTTATGGATAGAATTGTAAAAAATTTTATGTTTTATTTTTATAAAAATCAAAAAATGTAGAATCCATAATTCATATTTTATATAGATAACAGTAGATAATGGAGGCCGAGTTATGGAGTTATGCACTACATAACTCGATTTTATAAATACTTTTCTGATATAAATTTTGTGAAATTAATTTATTGTATCAAAAGTTTTACTTAAAATCTAAATAGTAGATCTTCTTAATGTATAATAACTTGATTTATGGGAGAGCTGTTTTAGGTGAGTGCCACTTTATAAAATTTATCGGTTATGTGTAAACTTTTTTTTTTAACTTTAATTTATTATTTAAAAACAATGCTATTGTTAAGATTTCTTTTTTTTCTGTCTCTGTTGTTCAATACAAATCTCCTTTTTTTTATCAAATAAATAATCTCAGGCAGATTACATTCAAATTGGGTTTTAAATTTCATAAAATTCGATTGAAAAATGATTCTAAGCTATTTGATATTTGGTATCCGAAATTTGAAATTTTTTGAGGTTTTGCATACATTTGTTCGTAGTTAACATACTTTGAGATATGGAAATATAAATACCATGGTTTATTATTCCAACAAAAGGTAATGGTAAAAGTTTGCCTTTTTTCCTTTTCTGGTTGTTTGATTTTATTGTCCAAAAAAAAAAAAGGAAGAAAAGAAAAATGCGTCAACGTGGCGTCATTTGTCTTGTTTTTCAATCTTTTTTGTTGAAATTTTTATTTTAATTTTTATTTTTATTTATACTTTTGCTTTTTTTGGCAATTGCTTCTTGTTGCCAGAATGGTTGTTAGTGTAATTTTTAAGGATGAGGCATCTTCTTGTATGCCAACTCTTTCTTTTCTATAATAAACTGATTGTACACAATTGATTAAGCGCAAGTGCTTACCCATACAAATCATATCTGTTGAAATTAATGTATGTGTGTGTGCATGTATACATTTGTTTGCTTTCAGAAGCCAATGGGAGCTTATTTTAGATTTGTTTTGCTTACAACCAATCAGAGCATTCGAATATCCGATTAATACAAAACAACAATAATAACAATAGCAACATAAACAGTTATACTACCAAAAGCAAAATATCCGTGAATAATATAAAATGGCGTTTTCAGATGATTTACTTTGTTTTATTTGTGGCCAATTTCACGTACATATATTGGTTTTTTATTTATTTATTTTTTTGAGGGAAAGAGAAACAAAATACTCAAAAGTTTTCAGTGTTTTAAATTAAATAATAATAATACGAAAAAGAAATATCGCATTTGTATGTTGGAAGAGGGAAAAAGTGCAAAAAATGCTGATAAAGCAATAATTTAATGTAATTTATAATAATTGAGAAATTTAAATTAAATTCATTTAAAAAAACATAATTAATTTTATTTCAAAAAAGAAAAGATCAATAAGCAAAAGACAAAAAGGGCGTGGTAGTTGTGAAAAAAAAAATAGCGCAGTTAATTGAAAGTTTCAAAGCTTTTTTCCAAGATTGTTACGCAGATCAAATATTAATTTATTTTTGTGTTTTGATTAAGGATCTCCAAATATTGAGAAGTTTTTGTGATAATCCAGTAAAGTTCGCTTTGTTTTAAAATTTTGCCAATATCTGATGTTCAGCTTTAAAATCTGTTTGTGATTCAGCTAATTGGATAAGCGTAATTCAAATGGTACCAAAGGAATAGAGTACTGGGTAAAATTAGAGACTTTTCATAAATGTAGGAACAAAAAAAAAATGATGGATCAAAATATTTATGAAAGTTATAATAGAACAAGCTGAATCTGTTTGAAGCCATAAAATGATTTTACTTCTAAAGTAAATTTTTCAAATTGTTTTTAATGGTTTTTATAAACTAAATATGAGCTGTAGTGTTATTGAAAATATTATTTGGAAATGAAATCTAAATCACCAGTTTATATTTATCTTACATTCCACGATTTCTAAACAAAATATTTTGCTGTAAAAGAGTGCTTCACTTCATAGTTGGTTATAAGATTATCAAAATGGGTTTTTGACGCCCATTTAAATTAGTTATTAATAATTACTTTAAAACAATAACAACAACATTGGCAAATAGGTTTCTTTCTTAAACGATTTAATTAGACTTTGATTTTTATTCAAATTTATTTCTTCGTCTCCCTCATTCTCTTTCTTTAATTGAATAATGCTACTGATAGTTCAGTAGAAACTTTCCCCCTTAATTATAATTCATAAGAATGATTGCAAATATCTGAAAAAAATGAAAATTGTAACAAATGTTATTGTTTCATAAAAATAGAATATCAATAGTGTAATCGGATGCTGGGGTGAATGATTTACGTAGAGTAGGAAACTAACAATATTAAAATAAGCAGTATCTCATTCTATAATACATCCTACACTCCTTGCAGTATATTTTAGAATAAGTAAATACAAATTTACATTTGGGCAACATTTGGGCGCAAGGTTTTAAAATACTCTATCTCCCATTAGACCAATAGGATTAGTTCACAGACTTTGCCATTTCGAGTTGTATGAAAATTGATTCACTTTTCATATATTTAATCGATTAATTGGTTTCTCAAATTATTGGACAATTCATATTATTAATTTTGTTTCACTTTTCAATGATGTTATGAGGCATTATGTAGGGTGCTTAATAATCGTTTCCATTACTTTACAATATTTTTGCTTTTTTTTTCATTTTCTTTTTTATTTTTATTTTTATTTTTTGCAATATATTTATATAATGAAAAGAAATTGTTCAGCACTTTACAGTATTTATCATGTTTCAAGGCATTTTCGCCCCATTTCACATTATGAAACGTATTTATGAAATCACGACTTTATCGCCTGCTCTACAAATCCATTAGTTAATTGAAGCTACACTCATTGTACCCACACATGCAGTAATATTATGCTAAAAGTATTATATCGTATTATATCAAATATATTTCTTTGTGTCTGAATGTAAAAAATTAAATTAAATTATATAAAGCTAATAATTCATAAAATATAGTTTTTGTTGGTTTTTTTTTTGCAAAAATCATTTTTAATATTTTTAAAAGGATTCAATTAATTATACGATTAATTTATATACAGGCCTATTAAGCACTTATTAAAGTAACTACGATTTATAAAGTGATTTAAACTTGTGCCTGAAAGAGGCACATTTTGTTAAAACATTTTGGTATACCTCAAAAAATAAAGCATCAAAGACTTGAAAATGTATAAGTTTTTAAGACATTCTGAACATAACGAATTTAGCTATATTTGTCCGTGCGTAGGTCAACAGCTCGTTGTTTATTATTTTCTTCATGGCAAAAATTACGGTATTGGCTCCAAATTTGACAGCATCATTGGAAGGTTCTGTACGCAGGTCAATCTAAGGTCACGCATGGCATTATTTAAACTGAGAACACTTTTACCAATGGATTATTGGATTAAATAAACTTGTTTATAGATTAATTCATCTAAATTTATTGATTTGAAATGAATGAAACAATTAAGTTTTAATAATGCGGCAAACAAATCGCATAAGATTTTAGTTTTATGATAAGCACTGTAAGACCATCTTTATGTAGTATCAAAGAAATGTAGATAATTTTTTAAACAACCCAATATTGTTCAGTATGCAATTTATTTTTCATTTTCGGTCAATAAATTCTATCCAATAAAAATTTGTTACATGTTAAATGTGTTGTTATTGTTTAATATAGAAAATATAATAAATGTTGTAAATGTACACGATGCTGCAAATAGAGATAGAGATGAAGGTTAAGAAAATGCTTTATATAAATTTGATTACAATTATGATAAACTTTCCTATCCATTTAATCTGAAATTCTGTGATTTGTGTCTAAATTGTTCAATATCCAACGATAACTATTTACAGAGATGTTATCAATCATCAACCAACCATTTAAATATTCAACCCTCCAATCCTCTCGAATAGTAATTTTTGATTATTTTGTTTTGGGTTTTTGGTTTTTGGGTAGCAAACCAAAGCTAAACAGTACAAAAGCGCAACTGCATAATGAAATGAAATATATAAATTTTGTAATAAGTACTGTAAAAGTCATACAATAGAAAACAATAACAACATTGCAACAATTATTATAATTTACTGTTGTTCTTATTAGACTTTTAAAATATAAATGTGCTGTTAAATGGTTCATCAATTTTCATTTCATTATATATCAATCGTTTTAGTTTGGCTAACACTTTCCCAGTACTTATGATATTCCATTCATTCATCTTTTCGATTTATTTTGAAATTCCATTGATGGTAAATGATTAAATAGATTCATTTTTTTATATTTAGAAAAGAACTCAATTGGATTTTATTAATATTGCAGAATGAAATTATCAAAATTTTTTTTTTTTTGCTTTGAATGGAATTATAAAAGTTTTAAAATGGTCGTACTTAGAGTGAACTTCTCTCTACATAACAGACAAAATTTGAAAATCTTAAATTCTTTAAAGGCTTTCTATCTTCATACTTCAATTTATGACAAAATAATTCATTAATTGAATAGGGCTTTGTAGGGTGTTTGAGTATCTAATCCATCTGATTAAAAGTCAACTTGACGCTTGTTTATTTGTATATTTATAAATATAAAACATAAGATTCTATATTTGCCGCTCCCTCACTGATTCTGGCGTACGCACTTGTAATTCAGCAAAATTGTGCAATCAAGCGTTCACATATCAATTTGATAACATATAAATGTATATACAAAGGGATCGTATATCAACATCTATGTCGAGCATTTAAGTTATGTTTACAAAACTTTTTACAAGCCGATTGACAAGATATGATGTTGATAAGGGTAACAAACTAAAACTTATAAACTAAACACAAAAAAAAAATTATAATAAATGAAATTATAATTCCACCACTTTTGGTAATGTTCGAGATTGAGATATTTAACTTAAAAGTCCCAAAATTCGTATACCGTGAATACCCTACTTGCCGAATATAAAATTTGTCAACTTAATGTTGCGTCAATTTTGTGCAATTTTTTCTACAAAATTTTTTTTTTTTTTTGAATTAAAATTTTTCACTGATTTTTTCGCATACTTTTGTGAAGCATATTTCAAGTGCATTAATGAGCATATTTCGCATTCAGAAGTTTCTTTAAAAATACGCAATCTGAATGTATTGGACGAATTTTGTTGATTTAATCTTTACATAGAACAATTATTCTAGTAATAGAAGATTTCATAGGTAATTTCACATGTGATTTGGCATACAAAATAAAAATATGCCTAAAAATTGTGTTGTGCACTTGGCAATACATGGATGGGATGGTATAATAAATTATTATAAAATCAAGTAGAGAGCTTTGGAAAAAGTGTTGGGTGTATTGATTTGGGACTCTTTTGTTATATTGATCGCACTGATCTATTCGACAACTATCCATATTACGTGACTGCAAAACTCATTCAGTGTTTAACACTACAAATTAGTGTTGCTTAAACAAAAGTGCCCTCTGATAGGGACACAATTATGGGTACATCATAAAAGTACTATTTTTGGATCAATGAGATGCATCTTTTAAATCTAGCTTTGATTTCTGTTTTAATACTTCCAGTAATATGCGAGATTTAATTATCGGCCATTGTTAATATTTGAATCATTATCTAAAGGTTGCTTGATTTCATTATAAACTACAGTTGCGTGAATAAAAAGAAAGCGAAAGTGACGGAAAGAGTGGAATAAATGTGCACAATTTTTTGAATCTTCCACTCTTAGTCATTTAATAAAATTTGCATACTTTCTAATTGTCATTTTTTACAATTTGAATTTTTTTTTTTTTGTATTATCATTTATTAATAGCTCGTTACTATAAAATGCTTTTAACTTTTTTAGAAAGTTTTCAACAAAGGAAATGTATACTGCAACTAAATTAAGTTCTCTTCTAACAGTCTTATTATTATTGTTTTTATAGCCATATAGAATTCTTTTACTGGTGGAAGACTTTTGGTATGGTCCATATTGTACAAGTTGCTGGCAAAGTATCTGTGTACATGATTTTGCATTGCGAAATTATGTGTAAAATTTAATCAAAGTACTAAAAACTATCTTTTAAAATAAATATAAACAAATTTATTATGATTTGTTAAAAGTAAAGAAAAAAACAAATTAAATAATATAAAAAGGAAAACACAATCAGTTGAAATGCCTGAAAGTATATTACAATAAAATTACATTAATTTTTTTTTAATAAAAAGTTGGGATGATGATGAATGAAATTATTTAGTCAAAGCGAAATTATGGGATTGAGGATTTAAAAGAAAATTGCTAGATAATAATGAACGGTGATTCACTCTACACTACGTAATTGTAACATACAAAAAAAAAAAATGAAAATTTTAGTAAGACATTTAAGAAGGGCAATAGAGAAAATTGGCTTAGAATATTTTCCTTGGAAACAACATGATTAAGTTATATAGGAAATTCAAATATTCTAAAGTAATTTTCATAATTTCGTTTCTTTCTTGTTATAAATGTGACAATTGCTTAAACAAAAGTATTTCTAGCCAATTTAATTCTTTTCTTGTTCCGTTGTATATTGCCAAAATTTTTCAATACGATTACTTTACAATTATTTTCTTGCAAGCGAAATCGTGTAACACGCATAAGAATTAGACTTAGGAATCACATTTTATTTTAGTTGTGTATTCAGAAAAACATTCTCAATAATATTATTATATTGATATTGACTTGAATTGAGTTATATTACTTAAAAGAAACTCTTATATGAATAAAATGTGTAACATTGTTTTGACAAATATCCTTTTATTTCATTTTTTAGATGACTGTTTATACAAACAGTTTTACAGTTTTTTTTTTAATTTCCAAATGAGACTTGATATTTCATGACATTTCATATATAAAAATATATAAATATGGATAAAGCCACGAGTGTTTGGACATGTCAATCCAGTGTTAAATAATCGTTTTCTTTTACGTCAAACCTTTCACAATTTTCAATTTTATAATTATAAAAATTGGCTAAGTTAAGTCCATTTTATGAAGCATTCCAAAATCAAATAAAAAAATCTCATTCGTAGTATGAAATTTATTCAATCATACTGTTTATTTTAAATCGATTATCATCATAAAATATCTATTCAGTTTTAATGTACATCAAGTACATAAATTTTAAGTGTTGTACACTTTAACAAGAAGAAATTGTGCATTTTGTCACATTGAATGTCTTCTTGGCCAATACTAATATTAAAAAATATCAAGAGAAAAATAAAAAGATGTGAATGGGAATGTGGTTGTGGATGTAGATAAGGATGAGGAAAAACACTTATTTTCTGTGCTATAATAATTTTATTCACCCTAAAAATAAGCCACAAATTATTTTTATAGCTTCTCTTACTCTTCATGTTTGCTCTCTTTCTCAATCATTTACCAACTTGGCTCTATAATATTAAGATGATTTTTAATAATATCATGCTATCTCGTTTGCTCTATTTATGTATTTAGAACATTTGTTAAGCATAAGAAAAATAATTTAAAAAATGTTTGTAGGAATAGCCGAGCAATTGAAGAGAGAATGAAATAGATGAATGTTAAATGTGAACGTATCGACAAATACACAAACAAATAGATAGATAGATGATTGGATGAGTGACAATAACTGTCATAATTTTATTTTATAGTTTTACGAATTATTTATGAAAAATATAAAGAATATGAATATATAATATAATAAATAAATATACGCCTCACACACCCATCCAAACATATATATATATATATATATAAATATATGTAAGTATATAAATGGAAGGGTAAAAAAATAAAAAACACAGGAAAAAGAAAACTCGCAACTAATGGGAAGAATGATGCAGAAATTTTAATTGATGACAATTTCATTAAGTTGTTTGCTCTTCGTTTTTCGGATTTTTCTTTACAATTCAAGTCATAAAAACATTATGTAAGTGGATTTGTATGCGTGCATATCTGTGTGATCATAAAAATTTCCAGATAACGTAAATTGTTACGTGTTATATGTGTTTTAATATCAGGTTTTATTGTTTTTTTTGTGAGGGTGGAAAAAAGTAAAGTGTAAAATTTTTAAAGAAGACGTTTTGTAAAAATCGCTTATTAACCTTAACATTGAAAATGTTAATGTTTTTATTGCTGTTATTGTTGTTGTTATTATTGTCATTTATGAGGCCTTCTTCTCTTTTTGTAGTTATAAAAATGTTAATCATTCGGGCGGACAGATGCGTTAATGGTCGTTTGGTCTTCATCTTCATCTTTCTTCTGCTTCTTTCTTTTTTTTTTATTTCTTTGCCTTCTGTCAATAACTCGTACATTTAAAAGTCATGTAAGAGATGAGGGAGGGGATGGATTGAGCGAGAGAGTGTTGGAGTTAAAGGATATTTAATTCGCGTTGCGTATTAACAAAAATCTAATAAAAGATTAAAAGTAATTTTTATAGCTGCGTAAATTGTGTTTAATGATAATGCCATGCAAAAAAAATCTAACACTTATACGAGAATTGATTAAGTTGGGCTCTCGAGCAATAATATGAGCATTAACTTAAATAAAATATAAAAATAAATTACATGTATTTTTATTGATTTTAGATCATATAAATTCTTTATGACTTCACTCAACACTTCAACATTTTATATCCACATATCTACATCCATGATAAAATGATAATGAAAATGGGTGAGAAAGGAAAAATGTTAAACAGCGAAAGAGAGAGAGAGTGTGAGAGTGGGAAAGAAAGGGCGGGGGGGGGGGGGGGGGGTAAAGAAAAAGTGTTGGGTGTATATATAGATAAATATGGATACGATAATTATCGTAAAGTCGTTTGATTAACTTTTATTAACTGGAATTTCATAAAAAGTGTTTTTTTTTCATTACGATTTAGATTCTTAAATGCTGCAACACACTCATAAAATGGACCCTCTTTTTGTTATATAAACAGAGGGTCTTACAATTATACAATTAATCAATTTTGTTCTTCCTCTTTCGTTTGCCATTTGACAAAGGAGTTGTTTGATCATTTCAGAAATAGACTGTTGTCTTGAAAGCTGAGAGTTCTCAATTAAAGCCTGAAATCATTTTTAACACTTAAAGTTTAGATCATAAATGATTTAACCACACACAAAGATACCTTAATTTTACAAGTTCTTCGATTTGACATCTACTTTGACTTTTCTTTGTAAAAGAAAATTAAGTACAAATAATAGCAAAAATTTCAAATACAAATCATTGCTAAGATCGAGAATAATGTGCTCAGAAAGATTGGTACACGAAAGTATAATTCGAGTTACGGCGGAAGGCCCCTAAGTTTGGAAAGATGTTCAAACTATTTTTGGTATATGATGCTTATTTTCCTGTTCAAATTTTGAGAGAATTCGTTTCGCATGACCTTTTTTTTCTGTACAATGTAACATAATTGGATGTTTCATATTATTCATTAATTAATAATATGATATTAAAATCAAAATAAAAATGGGCGTTGTCCATACAGTTCTTTTTTGCTAGCGAAGGAAGTAATAAATTTTTAGAGAGGAAAGTTAAACCGCACACATATTTCAAGAAAATTTTTAATTAGGCCACTATTTAGTTTTCTTTTTGTTTTTTTTTTTCGTACAGCTGGAGAATATTATTTCAATTGGTCAGCTCAAAAACCCCAAAGGATAGTTGGTTATATAATCATTCAATACGAGTATTTTATTGCCATTAACTCTACACCATTTCACCAGCTTTTGGTTGATTCTCTACTTAAAATCTTAAAGTGTTTTCAAACACGAAGTGATGTGTAAGTAGAAGAAGAAAGTTTAAGCAGAAAGCAGAGGAAGAATTTGTTGAAAGGAAATAAGAAGAAAAGGAAGATATAAAGAACCATATAATTTATGTAAATGTGACTACACACATACATACACATTTCAATGCACATTTTTGTGATTATTTTTGCTGTAGTTGCTATCCAGATTTATGACTATAGCCAAATATTCATCATTGTTGTGGGTGTGTATATGTAGATACATGTGTAGATTCATGTGCTCATTATCCTTTTTTTCGTGCTTATTATACCCTAAGCCACTTGTAATATTATAATTTTGTGCAAATTTTTGTAACAACCAAAAAGTATTGAAATAGACTTATCTTTTATTATACCAGTTAACTACGAATCACTCTGACTGTTTTGATTTAAATGTGATTTGTGTGACTTTCTGTTTATCTGATGTCTGTCCATATTATCAAGCGATAAAGCACAATTTTGAAAATATTTTAGTAAAATTTGGTACATGACTCAGATATGAACCCTATTGCAAAAGATTACAATTCTGTACGACCACGCCAAATATAAAATCTTTATAAGAAAAATTCAATTTTTCATACATTTTAACGTCAATTGGCTTTTAGACCTTTTTTGACCTTTTGTATTTTAGCACAGGAAACATGTACACTAAAATTTGGTCCAGTTTAATGCATTTTTACGACAACTTCCCAAATAAGGCCTCTTACGAAGAAAGCTTCAAAAGCGTTTAAGTATATTTTAGGAAAAATATTGACACCAGCCTGTATTTTGACATAGAAAACATGTGCACTTAATATGCTCCAGATCATTTCATTTGTTGAACCTCCTCTCATATAACGAGCTTTTTAAAAAATTAAGAAATTACAATTTTTTCAATATTATTGGCTTGAACTTCTCGCATTAAGCAAAGTGGTGTGGAGTATTTAAGAGTCGCTCCCTATCGACTATTAATTCTCTGCTTTTTATAGTTTTTCCCTCTACACTACCTCTCTATTTGCGGATGGTACAGCATACAAAATGTATTAAATTTCACAGTGCGTATGTAAAACTTAATTAGACCAAAAAATCGCTGTTCTTTAAATAATCCTTTGAGTTAGTCTAGAGAGCCTAAAGTAAATTTGCTTAATTCTTTTTATCTTATCTTTAGTTTATTGAAGCGGGCTGGGTTTGAAAATTGATCTATATCGTATAATTTTTAGGAAAACTCGTTTTATGAAAATAATTTATTAAATGAGATTGTGAATATTTTCAATAAAGAATATTTGAAAATAGTAAATTTGGATTATATCGATTCAGTTTTTGAATAATAATTTCCAGTCGATTTCAATGTTAAAGATTTCAGTTGTATTTTTAGCAAATTTTTGCTAAAGTTGAAAATTTTCCTTTTCAGTTTTTTGTAAATGGCATTACGTAGGGTAGTTTTGTAGTTAGCCTTGAAAAACTGCACTAGCTTTACATTTTGCCTTGGGTTTTTTTTGAGCTTTCTTTTTAATGCCATAATGGGTGACAATCAAATTTTAATACAACACGCATGGATATGTCTTACAAAGCACATGCATGTTGCTTTGTTTGCTATTTGTTGCCTTACGCTTGATAATAAATAAATTTATAATAATTTATATCAATGGTAGAAATTGAAGAGATAGAGATAAAATCAATGCTATCAATTTTTGATCCTTCCGGCCGGAAAGTAGTGTATAGATGAACCATGACAAACAAACAAACATTACAACAAATATGCAAACAAATAATAACAACAATACAAAAATAAAAAAAAATCAAAAACAAAACGAATATATGGAAAACAAGAAGAAGAAGATGATGATAAAATAGTGATGTATAAAAGAGAAAGTGTAGTGACGGAAGTTAACGACAGGCGTCCGATTGATATTAATTCAATTTTACTGCATGGAACATTAATGCATTTTTTTTGTATTCCATTGTTTTGTATTGTTTTCCAATATTTATATGTTATTTCTTAGATAAATGACAAATACTAAAGAATAATCTAAGATTGTTTATAACTGTAATATCTCGTTTTAAGGCACGAAGTAGAACGAACGAAATTAATTTGTACTTTTTCTACGCAGCACGACGCCCCTCAAAGTAAAGTTTTTTTTCAATTTTTTTTTTTTTTTACTTACTCCAATTCATTCTGAACACAAAGCTTACATTTCTATGTATGAAGCATTATAAATGTTTTATGTCACAGTGACTTGCATTAAGTCATATTTTTATTATTTTGCTTTTTTGGCTTTAGTCACGAAATCAAATTTATTGTTTTATGTTTTATCTTAGGCATTTTGTAAAAATTATTTTATGTACATATTATATACACACACTAATACGCACACATACACTCATAACAATGTATGTAACAATAAAGGAAAAAAAATTGTAAGGAAAATCAGTTCTTCCCTTTGTAATATTATCACAATATCATTATCTTCAACATCATCTTCATCATTAACATCAGCAGCAGTAACAGTAACAGTAACAGCAACAGCAGTAGCAACTGCCGGAAATGATAATCGTTTAGAAATTTTGCATTCTGTTTTTTTTCTGTTTTCGGTTTGTTTTATTTTATTTTTTTTTTTTACATTTTAAGGGGGAAGTGAACATAAATTTGTCAAATCCGTTATAAGAATGATTTAGTTTAACTTTAAATGACTTTTTTCTTATTTTAATTTTGTTTGTCTCTTTTTTTAGTATCTGGTCCTTTTTACGTAAGACCAAATAGTAAATTTTTAGATTTTTCACGAAGCTGTAACCAAAATTATTTTAAACAATTGATAAAAGAAACAATAAAAATCACAATATGTTTTATCTTTGTATGGCCGAACAAGCAAATTCTCAACGACGTGCAATGCGATAAATTTTACATTTAAAGTTAAACAAATTAACAGTAATTTTCAATTTGTTGCACAAAAATTCGAAACAAAACAATATCATTTTTAATGATGATCTTTTTTATTTGGAAAGTAAATAAATTGTATGATGAACATAACCAAAAAATAAAAAAAAGAGAAAACAGGAAAATCGAAATGTGTAATAATAAACAGCTGATGCAAACAGTTTTCTCCTCCCTCTCTCTCTCCTTATAATTTTCTGATTTCATATAACTCTGTTGTGTGCAGATTGAGCACAGCAATTTCATAACATCCCTGTATTTTTCTCTGAGTTTTTGTTGCTTTTTTATGGTCTTTTTAGTACCCAATTACTTGTTATTATTGTATAAATAATCAGTACTGCTTTAATTTGTGCTTGTTTCTTCTCTCTTTCAAATATATACATATATATATACATATATATATTATTTTAGTTCTTCAACTCGTAATATAAGTGATAGAAAGTGTTTTGCTTTTTGTAATTAAATTAATTCAATGCATTAATTTGGAACAATTTTTTATTTCTAGAAAATTGTGCATATTTTGTGTACGATAATGAAACGTAAATTCTGTGCTAGTAATTTAACGTAGTAATTGTTAAAAAAAGTGCCACATCAAGTTACATCTGCCATTTAAAGAGTCTTCGTAGCATATATACTATATATATACCTGCATATACGTATATATATATATATGTACATATTATTAAATGTAAATGTATTAAATTAACAAAGAATAAAGTGATATTTTGCAATAAATTAGTTCATAGGTCACTGAAAATATTAATGTAAATATGAATGTGTTGTGTAATGAAAAGATGACAATATATAAGCATACATATATATGCGTGTGTTTGTATGAAAATTATTGACATATTTTCTTTGCATAAAAGTAAAATTGTGAAATTAGTGTTGTTGTTGTCGTGGTTGTTGTTGTTCTTGTTTTAAAGAATACGATATAAAATTGAATCGATTAATGTGTATTTAATAATTATTTCTAGTGCGTTTGTTTCTCTGTTGGGTTGCCAAGTATGCGTCCTACACCAAGTGATAATGAAACCCATTAAGCATTTTACATGCTAACTTCTCAAAATGGTTAAAAGTCGTGGCCTAGAAGTAATTTTTTACTAGCTTGTTAATTTTGAGAGTTAGTTTGGCACTTTGTTTGTCAAGAGTATTAATGTTGAGCTGTCAGAGTTTTCAGTGCGACCCTCGCAAATTTCCCACGAATCCAAGCACGATGAAGGATTTTAACTAATATAACTAAATTTTGGTTTTAGTTTGACCTTGGTTTAACTTAATACTTATAACTTAGTAATAATTGACACTTGGTAGAAAACTTGGTCTAAGATGTCGTCTACATTTCGATTTTTCTCAGATTCCGGTGGGTAAATATTTTTTTCTTGCCTCTCTTTTCAAAATCATTTAAAATATTTAGCGAATCCAGAATTTCAATATGCCGCAACGTCAAATCATTACATTCGTAACCATAAATGAAATGAGCGAACAAATGACGTCATGGCCCTTTTTGTTATCTTTATGGTCATAAATATTTTTACAGATATAAATGCATATGTTTGTAATATAAATTCTAGCATAAATATTGGGAAGAAAACATTTGCTGTTTAGTTTTTCTACGCATACATTTTTTATGCAAATCACATTTTTATCGTATATTTTGGTGTTGTAAATAAACCGATATGTCTCGCTCTATCTCACTGCCTTTCTATCTTTTATTCTCTATACTTAAGCTTAGAATACATTGATGTCAGCGGAGAAGAATGTATGCGGTAAAATGCGTTGTCTGTTTTTGTATGAGGTGTTGGATGGTGCAGGCAGACAAAATGAAATTTCTGGTGTTAATGAAATTTTTTTGTTCACAATACTTAATTCACGTAAATTATGACACATGAAATCTTATACATGCATGCATAAGCGTGTATGCCAGTATATAAGTATCTATTTATATATATGTACATAAATATGTTTGTGTATATGTGTGTGTGATTTTAAAACAAAAACAATTTTTATAGTAAGGCAATCAATGAAATCATGCTTAAAGTAGATTTTTAACTTGTGTTAATTCATACTCGTCGTTGATTTTCTTATTATTGTGTTTTTATTTCTTCTTTCTGCTGCTATTTATGTTTTTGATTCTTTTGGTTTTTTTTTTAATTTTTTACAATTTCAATGAATATCTAAAAAACCATATTTTATTGATTATTTCTCGCATTAGAATGATGACATGAAGAAAATAAGCGAACACCACCTATAATAAATTTTTACATGATAATTCCTTTATGCTTGTCCTTATTCCTGTCCTCTCATTTGGATAATTCATGCACTGAGAAATGTAAAATTAATTGAAAGCAAAAGCAAAGTGTAAATAAAATGCAAAAAGTAAATAAAAAGTACAAACAAAAACAAGACAAGAATAAATCTCAGCTGAGAGAAGTTGAAAAAGTGTTCTACATCAAAAGAAACGTACAAAACAAAAGAAGAAGAGAAATAAGTAAATGAGAGAAGCAAAGAGATCAATAAAATGAAAGAATGAGATCATTAAGACTAGAGAATCTGATTATAACGATCAATTTTATTCTCTATTTTTTAATTTTACTCTCGTAAAAGTGATTTAAAATAAGAATTATAGTTTGTAGAAGTATGTGTTATACTTGAATACTCGCTATTGTTCTTGGATTCATTGTATTTTATATTTTAACCTTTTTCGCGTTTTCGAAATTTGAGCGATCTCAGTTAACCAGTCAGTTAGTCATTTATTTATTTAATGAATTTAGTTCGTGTAGTTCCGTTTAAAGAGTATTTAAGTGGTGTTGAAACAAGCGGTCGTAATCTTTGTAATATTTTCAAAAAATATATAAAATTATTATCTAAATATTTATATGCATATGTATTTATATATATACATATATGTATATATATTATTTATATGTCCCATTAAGATATAAAATACATATAAAAAAGAAACCAAAAAGAATTTTAAACAAGTGTAAAGTGAATAAATTGAAAAAAATAAAAAATATCATTGTTGTAAAGTTGTTTTGTAAATTTATTACACCTGTACGATACATATGCAAGCACTATACATATTCATGTATATATATGTGTATATGTATGCATGTACGCAGTTATTTGTTGTATTGAGAAAAAATTTTAAAATATGATTCATCGGAGAATAGATACAATTGTATATATATGTTTATGTGTGTGTGTGTGTGTGTGTGTGTGTGTGTGTGTGCACATATGCATATATAAAAGATAAGCGAAAGTGCATATTTGATTTGACTTTTTTTTATGACATATTGCGATTAAAAAATTTAAAATGAACGTAACTCGAGAAGTCCTTGTTTTTTTTGTTTACAGACCTTTCACTCTCTGCAACATTTTTTAAATGTAGTTTCCTCCTTTATTATCATGTTTTTACCGTTAATTTCTCATTCTTCTTTAATTTTCATGTAATTCTTACATCTCTTTGTTTTGTTTTTTTTTTTTGTTTTTCATTTTCGCTTCAGTTACTTTTACGTTTTGTTCGTTTGTTTTTTCATCTCGGTTTTTATTTTCATATTTGATTTTGTTGTTGTAATGATTTCATTTTTGAATGAAACGTGAATTTTTTTGTTCTTTTCTTAAAAGAATTGGCACTTTTTTTTGGTGATAATTTTTTTCTATATTTATTGCATTTTGTTGTTGCAGTTGTAGCAGTATAATAATAAGCCCAATGAAAAATAACAATGTATGACAATTGAAATAACAGACTGGGAAACATAGATGAATTGAGATGTAGAGAAAGAGATAATTGAATAAATAGACATACAAATGAGTTAACTATTAATTAATAAATTATACACATATTGTTATATATAAATTATGGTTCCTTCCATGAATATGCAAACACACGCACACTTGCACACATATATAAATAAACATAAATAAACGTATATGTATAAACACAGTTTGGATTGTTCACCAAATTAAAAATTTTTTATTTAAATTTTATAAATTTTTTCCCACTTCAAACTTTATTTGTCTTTTATGTTTGTATCTTTGTATTCCTGATGAACTTATTGAACAACACTTGAACTATTTTAAAATTCATATAAATGTACATGCAAATATATACAAAATATACAGATACAAATCTTTATATATTTTGACATACACGTGTGCGATGAAGTCACACACAAATACACATGCATGAATATGAAAAAAATTTTTGCTTGTTTGTTTGTTTCTTTTTTTTCTACTAAATTAATGCTTTTTTTGTTTGTTTAGTTTTCGTTGCCTTATTACTCAATACAATTTTTTGTTGTTGCTGCTTTTTATTGCTGTTCTTTTTGCTATAACATTTTATGTGAGATAAGCAAAAAAGTGTACATATCAAAAAAGCAATAATAATAATAATGATATAAAAATGAAGAAGAACAATAAGAACAAGAAGAACAGCCACGATTATAGTAGTTGCAGCAGCAGTAGCAGCAAGAGCAGCAGCAAAGTATAAAAATCATAATAAAAATTACCTCATCTATTTTCATTCGGTTTTATTTTGTTTTATTTTGTTGTATCAATTTGTTCTGTTTTTCCTTTTTTTTGCGTTTTCCCTTTTTTTTTTTTTTTTAAATTTTGCTGATTTCAATAGAATTCAACACAAACAATCATAAACTTATGAGCAAAGGAATATAAAAATAAAAAGCAAAACAAAGTAGAGAAGTCTAACAGACCGACAGACAGATAGACAGATATAAACAGGCAGGCAATTTTTTTTATGTAAATGCACGATATTTAAGAAAAAAAAGCATAATTTTTATGTAATTTTATTATGCATACATATACATATATATACACACATACATACATATTTATGTATACGCACTTATGTATATATGTATACATGTATGTGTGTATGTTTCCTTTTTGTTCACGTTAATTGGTAACACGTTTTACTATAAATATACGTATACGGATGTGCGTGTGTGTGTGTGTGTGTGTGTGTAAGCGTGTGTATATGTACATTTGTGTAAGTTTTTTTTAATATATTTCCTGTATAATTTTATGACTTGTCCTATTTTTTTTTTCTTTTAACTTTTTTTTTGTCCATTTAATTAAAACAAGAGATATAGTTTTTTTTTTTACTTGTTGTTGGTATTGTTTTGTTGTAATTACTGTAATTGGAATATAAAGCGTTTTAATGGTGAAAAAAAATACAAATGAAATTTAGTTGAAGAAAAATTTGGAAAAATATTTTAAAAAAGTGAAAACAGTGTAAAAATTTGTAAAAATTTTCTTTTATAATAATTTGTGCTCATCATTTAATTTCTCATTTAATTCTTTTCCATAGTTTAAAGCAAATTTTTAAATGTTTTTCTTTACAACAAAAAAAGAATTCTTATGTTAAATAATTTCAATTTAAGTAAAATATAAATAAAACGAGAAAAATTATAAAAGTGAAATGAAAAAAACCAAAAATTAAGAAAGCTGAAGAATTTTTCTTTTTTTTGGTAAGTTTTAAATTTATATTTCTTTGTAATTTTGCATTTTCTAGTTTCATTAAATTTATAATATTTTCCTTTTATTATCTGCCGTTATTTATTTTTACTTCTTTCATTTCTATAAAGTTTCAATTATTTGATTTGTGTTGTATTTTTAAATTTATTTGAGTCTGTTGTATGAAACAAAGGGCTTAACTTGTATCATTATTCCATTTAGAATCAGATTCTGTTCATTTTTTTTTAAAACTCTTGGAATAATGTACAACTTCATTCATATTTCTTTAAAAGGTAATCATTTATTTTTGAATGGATAGCCAATTCGTTCTGGATGGTTTTATCAATTATTTTATGGCCATTAATTTATAAAAAACTTAAAGTCCGCATTATGACAAGAAACATTAGTCAAGCGGATAAATTTATCTGTTTAGGGATAGTTCAAATAATTTCGCGATGTAGATTTCTCTTTTCTGGTAAAAGCAACTTGGAAAGCAGCATCGAGAGAATTTTCAAAGAAGATAACCAAAAAGAAAAACGGAAAATCCTCTTTTGGAAAACGCATCATTTTTAATAATCATAAATGTTTATTTATTTTTTGTCGATCTTATATTTAATAGATTTTAATAGATTTATTTTGCGTAGTATATTTTATGTTCAAACAAAGAAAGCCCCTCCAACAAAAATGCCTTGAGTTGTAAAGCCTTCAGTCCATTTGGTTCGGTATTTTGTAAAAAATAATCGTTCATTAAAAAATCGCTAATTTAATTTTTCCAATGTTTGACATATATGAACATTTTTCAATTAGTTTATGCCACAAAAAAAAAAATGTGAATTTTTCAGAAATGTAAAGTGCATTGTCATGAATAACTTCTCTTTCAAAGCGTTTCAAAAAATTTTTTTCTTATTAGTTATATTTAAAATTAATCGAACCAAAGTAGGGCACTTCTTGTTTTTGTTTTATTTATTTTGATTTTATTCATTTGTTTATTATAATTTTTTGTTTTTGTAATTTTACAAAAAGAGTAATTTTAGTATGAATTTGTACAAGCGCACACACATTCATCATTTCCTTTCCAGTGATTCAACAATAATTTTTGCGTAATCAAAACAGACCAACATTTTCTTGTATTAAACAGCTTTCATCGTTAGTTTTATTTTTATACTTTTTTGTTTTTATAGCTTATACGATTTCTAGTTTTGGGTTATTATGAGTTTGTGCAAATGTTTGTAGCATCCAAAAAGAGTTGAGATAGACTCGCCTTTTATTAAAATGATCATCTCAGAGTCACTCTCTGATTCGATTTAAGGCTTCTTGTTTGTCTGGCCGCTCAATTGTCTGCGTACAAACTACATGTCGCAATTTTTGAGATATTTTAATGAAACTTGGTATATGGATTTGTTTTGGCCCAAAGACGAACTTTTTTTGTAAAATAGATCACTTTAATGACCACGCTACATATAGCGCCTTTTTTTAAAAAAGGTTACTGTATCGAAAAAAATTATATCTTTTAACATAAAGTGGCTTTTCATTGTATTTTAGCAAAAACATATTTGTAATTAATTTGGTTCAAGTCCGTATATTTTTACAACTGCCTTCCATATAACGCCATTATATGGGCCAAAAGTTCAATTTTGAATAAATTTTAGCGAAAATTGACAAAGGCTTGTATTTTAATATAACTAAAATATTTCTATCAATTGTGGTCCTCATTGGTGTATTTTTGGAACCTCCTCATATAAAATGAACTTTAAAATTAAATTTTTTTCAATTTTGTTGACTTGTAATTCTCTTATTTGACTTTAATAAAGAATTTCTATATGTTGAAATTTTGAATCGAAAAAAAGGAGAGAAGGGAAGAAAAGTATGCAAATGAAATGGATCTGACTCAAATTTAAAAATCTTTTTGTTTGTTTTGCATTTTCATTTATTAATTTTATCAACGTTAATCAAACAGTTGTTGTAAATATTTTCGTTTATTAAAGGTTTCATATTTATCAAATGAATTTAGATTTATTTTTGTAAACGTTAGTTGTGTGGACAACATTTCACTTTTTCATTTAATTAATTATTTTTAAAAATTTAAATTATCAATTTAACTGACTTTTTGCATTTAAGTTTTGTGGGCGTTTTTCTTTGCAATTGATAACCGATGAATTAATTTTAATAAGAGTACGTTTTTTATTGGTCTCTTTTGAAGTTGAATCCTATCATTCCGTATCATTTGGAAAATTGTAACGGCTTATTTTGCATTATGAAAGAAACGGTTTCCGCCATATAATTCTGCACACAATAAGTCTTCATTTTAGGTATATCTGGCAGAATGTCTGATGGCATTACATAATTTTTGAATTATCTAACTAATTTTTAAATGACATGCCACAAAATTTAATAAGCTTGCGTCACTATGTTTAAAATATGTACGGCGTTGGCAAGCGGGATAAAAAGGGATTTACTGCTTGGAAAATTGATATCGACTGAAATGTGGACTTACGACAACACACCTGAACCATAATTAATATCATTTAAATAGACGAAGTTGAATGAAAATCATTTAAATTCAACTGGCGAAAATTTTTTATCCGTATTTCGAAAAATGTATAATATTTTGCATTTGTCGATTATTTGAAGAAAGGTAAAACAATTAATGTTAACAAAAAATGTTACTTGATATCATTATAATCTTTTGAAAAGTCAAGGTGGAGTAATAACAGTCCTAGGATTATGATTTAATTTTGTCATTATTAGTGGGTCACTAAGCCTAATCTGCCTTTTTCGTAAGCAAAGCTGGCTAATGTCAGCTGTTGCAATTGAAAACTTATTTAAGATTTAGCTGGAAAAATATTTTAAAAAAAGCAACGTAGCAGAATACTAAAATCTCATTTTGTAAGAGATTAGGAAAATATTTTAAAAATCACAACAATAACGGTTTAATCTACATGCTGAATTTTAAGCGGAATTTTAATAATATGGAATATTAAGTCATTGATCATTATTTCACTTTAATTATTTCACTTTTCAAAAATTTAAGAATTTTTTAAAAGAAAGAAAAATAAGTATTGCTTATTTCATGCATTCAACCAAAAAGGGTAAGAAAATGTGACGGCGCTTTCTAATAAAATTCTAAAACATGAAGTCTAAATGTCGATATGTTTTTCAGAAAATATTCAAGGCAAACATCTAAATTTAGTTGATCTAATAAGTTTTATAAATAATGATTTACTTTCCCAAAATGAAATTATTGTACTTTAGATTTTTTTTTACATTTTATAAAGTACAATTAAAATTAAAAAAATGGCAAATTATCGTAAGAAATTCTTAAGTGATCAACCATGCCCATACTTAATTTTTTGGAGTTTTTTTTTTAATAAAAAAACTTCTTATTCGTTCCGTGTAGACTTAAAATAAACGTAGAATTTTTTATACCCACCATACAGAGTATGTGGGTATACTCACTTTGTTATTATGTTTGTAACGCTTAAAAGGAAGCAGACAAAGTATATATAGTCGTAAATAGCATCAAATTTTGAATCGATTTAGATATATTTATCTGTCTGCCGCTCCATCTGTCTATGTGATAAATCTATATTGTGCCTGATCACAGAAAAAGAGATAAGGAGCTGAAATTTGGAATATTTTTCCCGTAAATTGAAAGGGACTAAAATCGGGCCAAATGTATCAAAGGACGCGCCTACAATGCAAAACTGAAAACACTTTAGTTTTTTTAAGCAAAAAATTTAACATTTTTCGCTCATAACTTGTAAACTCAAAAAAAAAAAAAGCTGAAATATTTCGCAAGTATTAAGGCAAATTAACCACATCTATTCGAAATTATACAACTTTAAATTATATACCTCTACCATAAAGTATCAAGCAGTATCTGGTTGGTAAATATCCAAGATTTAGCCTCAGCCAAATGCGTTTCTTAAAATGCAAAAATGAATAATACAAAAGCGTGCCATAGAGTTATAGTAAAATGAAAAATTTTCAAAATCGAAAAATTAAAAATTTATTTTGATTTGATTTATTGTATAAATAAGGCAAATTCATGTTATAGTTGAAACATATGGAACGTATGGCATTTGGTACTTTATGCCTTACAACATTTGGTTTCTGATTTAATTGAACGTCAGGTGTGCGCTTTGGACATGTGTATGTGTATGCATGTGCATGCATTGTGTGTGCATCTTGTGTGTTTTTTTTTTGTTTTTGATGATGTGTGTGTGTGTGTGGTGTGTGTGTGTGGGGGGGGTATAATGATTTAATGTAGGCGTTTCGATGTTTATAAGTAAAATGTCTTTGTAAGTTGAATACTTTATAATACTTTTAATATGCATCATTATTCTATTCGATATCCATTATTAAGATCGATATCCATAAAGAAATGAATTGTAAGATATAAAAATTAAAAAATTTTGACTTAAATATCATATAAAGTTGTAGTTTTTGTAATTTATTATTATAGCTTTATATTTTACTTTGATTAATGAGTAAATCGCTAGTCTCTGATTAGTAAATAAATACAATTTTCTCCGATTCAAATATAGCGAAGTGAAATAGATTCATTATGTTTTAGTTAAGGATATCAGTAATGAATTGCACTCTCGCAACTGGTAGTAAACTCCTTTGGGTTTCAGTTGTATAATCTATTAGATAGAGCTAAAAATTGTCTCTTTAACTACAATTGTGAAGTGTAATAACATTCTTGTTATGTCTTGTAAATGTCTGGGTATTGTGTGCATACATAAAGGATTTTTAAAAGCTCCGAGATTCAAAAGGAGACCTTGAACCTTGTATGTACATGATTCCAATGAGGTGGCTGAAGTTGTTGGCATCTTATCGGAATTCGAAGGTACATCACATTTTACGTAAGCATTTGGAAACAAGATAGCTATTTGCTTTCTCATCGACTGCAAATGAATCCCAATGATGCAGCGAGTGAGTTGCTGTAACCCGATATGTATGTGTAGATCATCATACGATTTACCGTAAGGTGCATCACGTTTTACGTAAACATTTGGACACCAGATGGTTATTCGCTTTCTCATAGGCTGTAGCTGAGTCGCAATGATACACCGAGAGAGTTGGCGCAACCCGATATGTATGTGTAGATCATCGTATGAATTATCGTATGTCCATTCCAAGAGAATGGATTTTAAATGAAACCGTGGACTTTTTTGTATAAAAATAATAAAGCGGCACAGAAAATAAAGATGGATTTATCGGCCATGAAATATTTTCTCAAAAAATTTAGTCCGCTTCCGAATACTAATTAAATGGATAAACAAAGAGAAATTATAATCGATTGAGGATAGTTTCTTCTTTATATCAATAATAGTGTTGCACCACAATTTAAAATTTTCTTTCGTAACATTTTGTTAAGGCTTGTTATAATGTCAAAAGGTCAATCTTAAATAGGCTTGTATAATAAAAAAAAATTTTATAATGAACAATATTTGTTCCAGTTCATCATTTGTATGACGTAAAATTATATCATAATGAAAAAGCGAGAGGCAGGGAGATTGAAAAATTATGCGAAAATTTTTTGAAAATTATTTCCCGTTAGTTGCATTTGTATATTTCAACGATAACAATTCATGATGATGACAACAAGATATAAATATGATGATGGCAGCAATAGCAACAAATTGTTGATTGCTTTCAAAATTTCGATTAATTATAATATCAAAATATACATGGACATATATATAAAATGCATGTGTATGTGTGTTTACACATGTGTGTAATATTAATCGCTTGATTTATGTTCATCTTTGTATGCAAATGTAAGACCTCTGCAAAAGCAATAAGTAGTTTTTTTAAATATACACTTTCCTTTTTTAAGTTTACTTTTATGTTTTTTTTTTATTGGTGTTTTTGTTTTGTGGAATTTCATTTGCATTTTCTTTTTTGGCTTTTGCTACATTCGCTTTTAAGAATTTGTTTGAATTAAACAAAAAAAAAAGCGGGTGAGACAAGCTTATATGGCTGGACCCAAATCTTGGATATTCATCCATCAAGCATTGTAATATTATGATTGTTTCAATGTTTGGCTAATAAATGAGAATGTCATACTTGCGATTTTGCCCATTTTCAATAGCAAACTCAGTGCAAGAACTTTTAATCTATCTGTCTAACAAATTTAAACTCGACTGGGGATGTCGAGTCCGTTTTTACGTCCAAAAGAATGTGAACAACAAATTGGTAGTGGGACAGGTGGACAGAGAGACAGACGGGAATTTGTCCATCGGTCTCTCTGTCTACAAATGTATGGACAAATATATCTAAATCGATTCAAAATTTGATGCTAAGCAAGAATATAAATATTTTCTTATGGTGTTACAAACGTAATGATAAAATAAGTGTACCTCCAACTTCTGGCTGATGCATTTAAGGAAATGCATTATAAAAATATTAATAATGTAGAATGTAAATTATGAAATGTAACAAGATTAAATTTATAATTGCACGAAAGATATAAATTATTCAATAAAAATTCAATTCGAAAGAATTCAAAAAAAAGGAAGCACAAACAAATTATTAAAATTTTTGTTTATTTGATTTAATATTTTATTGTTTAGTCATACCAATTTAAGTAGTTTTACATAAACGTATTATAAGATATTGCGAAAAATATTTCATATGTTACAGGTTTTAGAGATTCCTCAGTTAAATATCATTAAATCCATTCAAATCTTTCTTTGTTCTACCACTTTTAAGTTTCTCTTTTAAACTTTTTTCAACAAACTGCGGAAATTGTATATTTTATAGCTTTCGTACAAATTGCCATAAAAGGAAGTTTTGTTTTAAAGTTATGTAAATTGTATCAAGTGTTTTAAAGTGCTTCTGTCAAACTTGCATGACCATACTTAAAATTATTTAAACATTTAAAGAGGTTTTTAAAAAAGAATAGTGTAATGGCGTTAAAATTGCCTCCATCACTTCAAACACGTTTAAATAAATGGGTAAGGGAATAGTCAGACGCCTCGTTTTTCCCACACCTAATAACCACTATTCCTTTTGTATTCGGCCTCCTAAATCATCCTTCATAAGAGTCCTGTTATCTGTTGCAGTCAAAGGTCTGGGAGAGCGAGGTTAAGAGAGATGGTAAAGAAGCAAGATAGAAGAGAGAGCTTTCATTGTGCGATAAACCAAAGTATCCAGATGAGTAAATTTTCAAAAGCGTGATTTCAATGTGCGAGAGGCAAAGAGATCAGATGTAAAAAATTATTGAACAAGGATTTGATGTATGTCAGTAAAAGCGATCGGATGTATAAATGAAATACATAAGATAATAATAAAAAGTAAAGGCTAAATATTAGAAGAAAACGGGAAACTAGTAAATATTGTTAAAATGAAGGAGATTGTATGTTCAACAATAAATACCGATAAACCGTACAAAAGATCTGATAAAGACAAGCGTTACAGTTTTATTTTCTGTTCTCCCTAATGATAATGGGATATGGGTAAGTGTACGATCAAGTCCTTTATATTTATCTAACTCGGTATGTGAGGGAGACCATTGAACTCTGGCGTCCCGGCTGAGTTCAACTAAGAACGGCAGAAACTAGAGCAGAGAAATTCCTTACAAATGCTAAATCATTCCAGATTGTTTCATATGATTTAAAGTTGCGAAATACTTTAAGAATCGCTCAAAATTTATATCGTCCCTCAAAATTTTTGAAAATACTTTACAGTCACATTTAATGATTTTAAGTTATTTTCGTTGGCTTTAAAATGTTTTTATACTGTTTGCATATATTTTGAGTCCCTCCAAAATTGCAGCGCTTTCAATCCCTGCAAGACGCATTTATAAATCTTTTCAAAGTGAAATCACACATTGTTATCTCAATTCTTTTCAACTTCTTCCTCAAGACGAATAAAGCAATTAAGGAGTCATTATCATATAAAGTGATTGAATAGTTACAATGAAAATTATAATGAAAAAATAGTAGTTAATTAGCTAATTATAAGATTTTCCTTTGCGATAACATATTTAATGATTTATGATTATTAAAAAAGGGGACAAAGGGGAAATGAGGCAATTTCTTTATCTTCCAATTGTAAATTCTTCATTTATAAAATAGAACTTAATTAATAAGAAGGAGTACAAAATTGAAATAAATAGAAACATATTTAAACTGAGAGGAAGAAAATGCAAAGAAAAAATAGGAAAAACAAAATCATTGGATTGTTTATTGGATGGTTTATATGATTTAAAAAAAAAAAAAAAAGAAAAGCAATTGCAACAACAATAAGAACTATCAGAGTAAAACTTAATAGACGAAAATGTATTTTATTCTATTCTGTTGCTATTGTTGTTGGTGTTGCTGTTGGTGTTAAATGTATCCATTGACAAAAAATTGTCAACTTAAGGCATATTCTTGTACACACAAACACACACACATGCATTCATGCATGCATGCATGGCGCTGTACATTTAATATGAATGAGCGTAATTTGAGTAACACAAAACAAACATGAAAAATGGAAGAAAACAAAAAAAAAAAAAAAAAAAAAAAGAAAAACAAAAGTAAATAAATCAATATAAAAAAAAGAATCCTGTGACACAATTTGTGATTGAAAGGACCATCGTAAAGTATTGTATGGGAGACATAGTGTGGGAGACATTAACAGATGGAGCTGGCGAAGGAGATAGCGAAGGAGATAGCGAAGGAGATGAAGATGAAGACATGGAGAGTGATATATAAAGCGCATTCAATTAACTTAGGAAATGATATACAATATGGCAAATTAGTGGGCTGATGCGATAAATATCACAGACTCGTGCCCATCTCAATACCTTTTATCGCATTTTGAATCATAAATGTATAGAAAATTGCTATAAATAAACAAACAAAACAAACAGAGCAAACAAAACGGTTTGATTGAAGGCAGATCTAACTTAACAACCACGTTATAAGGCAAAAAAATAAAAATAAAAATAAAAAAGATAAAAAAAAAAAAAAAAAAAGAAATGATAGAAAGAAAAGGGCTAAACAAAACACAAATAAAAATAAATGTCGAAATGACGAAAATGAAAGGTTCATCAAAAATAATAAAAACACTATTCATGTGTGTATTTGTGTATAAGTGCGTGTTGAGTGAATGCGTGAATAGAGATGAGCTAACCTTTTTCTTTGATTAATTTTTTTTTTAATTTGTTTGTTTGTCTGTCTATTTATTTGTAATAAATTTTATGTTCTTGTGACAATTGTGTCAGTTTATCATCATCTTAAGCTAATGTATTCCATACAAAATCTATAAAACCACATACACAGTTACAATTTAATGTTTATATTTGAAAAGGTTTAGAACTTCCTTAAAAAATATTTTCATCAAGGGATGAGAGACATACAGAGATATCTATCAATGTTTAGAGAATTGATGAAGACTCAAACAAAGAAGTTATAATTTTCTTAAAAACATTTCTTTAAGCTAATTGATATTTTGTAGAACTTGGTATTGGCAAAAGAGCAATGCTTGCGGAATAGCATTAATTTGAAAAGTATACGAAAAAAAGGATGCGATGGGTATTTCACTTTAATTTATTTATTTATTTATAGCAATTGAGCAATTGAGTAACATGTAATTTCGATACAAATGAGATAAGTTCTTTTGAATTTTACTTGAGATATTTGATGGTTCTTCAAAAAGTAAAAAATAATTGCTCAGTAATGGTATTCTGGAAGTGACGTGACCTAATCTAAATTCCCCTTTGTATATTCTATATGGAAAGTTTATTGTTCAGCGAAACCAATTGAAACTTATGTACCAAGCAAAAGTTTAGATTATCTAAAATTTAGATATGATTCTGAAGTCATATTTCATTTTCTTGCAATGATTTAAACAATTTTCGTGCTATAAGTTATTCACAATTACAAAATTGACTACAAAATTTGAAAGCTAACTAGATTTTGCATTGGCCCGAAAGGGACCAACGCTTTATTCTCCATAATCGTTTATTTAATTAAAGAATGTGATAAGGTTTTTGTTTTCTTAAATTCTCTCAATTAGATATGTCTGATATTGAAAGATTGAATGAAAATGTTGCATCAATGTTATTGACAATCCACTGAAAACTGATATTAAAATGGGGACATTCGTTGTTTAAATATTTCATGACTTTCTTGGAGATATAAATTAATAACATAATTAATACAGTTTGTCTGCTTTGGGTTTGCCAACATTCATTTTTAATTCATTTTAGCGTATTATTTTGTTATGAATTTTCTGTATAATCAAACAACAGTACTGAAATGAATGGTGATAATCTTGAAAAAATTTTTTTCTTTTGCTTTTTCTTGCATCATAAATTTATTATTAAAAAAACCAAAAAAAAAAAATGTAAATTTTCTGTCTTGTTTGTTTCCTTTTTCTAATTTTACAGGTTTTCCTATCGCTGTTTCTATTTATACTATCATTAGTTTATGTACTTGATGTATTTTGTCATCTTTATAAGCAAAACATTTTCCAGTTTCCGGTTGACAATTTCATTTTGCTGCTTTTATTTCTGCTTTTTTGCTTGACATTAAAAGATAATTTTTGAGTCACAATATTCTAGAATTTTTCTTTTTGATGACATGTTTTTATGTGTTACGATATTTTGCATTGTGTTCTCCTTCACTTTTCCCCATTTTGAAAATTTTTACCATTTTGAAAATTATCTTACAATGCTTCGATTTTATTTAGGGCGATTAAAGAAGCACAAAATAGGCTGCTGATTTGTTTGAAGACTAAAAGAAAGTTTATTTAAAAGTACTCAACATTTTGTGAGCGCTGAAAAAGTGATCGGCAGGGAAGTTTATATTTAGGCAAATCATAAAATATTTGCGCCTGTTTAAGCTTAAATATATCTCATTGAATTTTTTTTAAATGAGGATGATGTTGACAAGTGTTTCGTGCGTTACGTATCGCATTGTTATTGTTTCTATTAGAATTATTTTTGTTGTTGCGAGTTGCTGTTAATGCAGCAGATGATACGGCACCATTTTTTTTCCACTTTTCCCGCTTCTACTGCATTACGTCTAAAATCCAAAGGAGAAAAACTGAAAGACCAAAAACAGAAAAAAAAAGTTAAAATAATGGCCCCCGACAGTCGGGCATCGTAATAACACTGGTACAAAAAAAAAATGAACAACAATAATATTAAGTTGCGCTATCTATTGATACTTCAATAAAATAAAATAGAATATAAAAAATACAGTTCTGTTTAACAGTTATACAAGCACAAAGCAAAGAAAGTTTGGCAGCCATAAAATGCAATAAAAATGATTTCTATTTGCTTTTGCTGTGATTTTTATTTCTCTTTGCTTGTCCTTCTTTGATTTCTTTGATATTTCATTTCACTTACATAAAAATTTCATTTTTTAACTTTTGATTTTATATATTATGCAATAATTTCTTAAGTTTCTTAATTAAATTAAATCAAAATATTTTGAAGAAAAAGTATAAGAAAGTTAACGAAAGTTTGAAATCGTTTGCATTTTATCATTTTCCTTCACTTAATTCTTAAGATTTATTCATATGTAGAGCCTTATTGAAAATTTGTATCTAATTTTACGCTAAATAAAAAATTATGAGAACTTATTTGGCAAACTCCATTTCATTCCATTATTATATTTTAATATTCCGTCACTTAGATGATTCACTTTATTCACGGATTTTGTAAATTTTCAATATCAAAGTGTCTAAACGTGAAGAACTTCAAATATGTTTGCAAAATTTGAGCTCGATATATGTTTTTTTGCGACTGGGAGTCAGTCGGGTAGATAAACAGACGGACATGTCTATATCGATTTATAATTTAACGCTAATCAAGAATAAACGTATTTTATGGAGTTTTCGATTCTTCTTTTTGAGTGTTGCAAAAATAATGATAAAATGACTTTACCCCCAAACTTTGGGTGGGTACTTTTTGTGTTAAATGAAAAAGAAACTATCATGATGCTTAAATTTCAAAGGATTTTATTTTTTAGTTGATAATTGGGAACTGTTTTTTTAAGATAAATTTGTATGACACTGGAATGCAATTTTTAGTGATTGCTCATGCATTGTACAATTCTGGAAAAATATTGGCCTACTTTTAATCATATTGATCTACTGGAGATTATTATGTGAGCTTTTGTCAGGAAAACTAAAACAAGAAATTAAAGTTATATTTTTATCATGTGATCAAATTATTTGGCTAACTAAGGGCAACAATCGTGTTATGTAAAACATATCAACTCTTCCGGTATTTTCCGGTTGATAGGTGGAGTCATGTACACAATACTTGCCTAGCATTGCTGGGACTTGGAAAGAATTCCAGGGATTCCAATACACCCAAAGAATTCAAAGAAATAAATTACCAGATTAGACCACAAGTTAATGTTGCTGTTTTCTTAACTTTTTCAAAAGAAATAAGGCAAATGCTATAACTAAAATTTCTATAAAGTTTTTAGAAAAAATTTTTAATTGAAATATTTTGTGATAATTTTATTAAGACGTATTGCAAATATTCAAATAAAATTAGGCCACATTTATTTTGATAATTGAAATCTTGCCCTCTGAGTGCAATTGAGCTAACCATGTACAGATATATTTATAGTTGACCGCCTTTTCATTTCTTAATTATTTAATAGATACATTTTGTTCTGTTTTACTCGCTCTCCCATTTCTTCTGTCTCGTATTTTTCCATTTTATTGCATTTTATTGGTCATCAATGGTTTGCATAATGATTTCTAAAAATACTCTCATGATTCATCTTCATTATACATACAACTACATACCCATTTACAAATATTCCCCTTGATTTCATATAGAATTATTTTTGTATGCGCTACTCTAGATAGACGGCTGTGAAGCGATTATGAAGATCACAATCATCACAATTACGTCATTTTGCTGGCGCATATTAAAACAAAGGAGACACAGATAGAGGGAGAGAGAGAGAGAGAGAGAGAGAAAGAGAGAAAGAAAAATAAAAGAGTAAACATCATCGAATACGACGAATGCAACGAAATCAACAACAACAAAACAACAGTATTTTTTATTTCACTTTAACTTGCCTTGCTGCAGGAGTATGGAGTGAGAGATGAAATAATTTGAGAAATGTTACAATTTCGTACTTTCTCTTTACATGCATAATAAGCAATCATAACAAGAAAAGAGAAAATAAAAAAAGAAAAAACACACTCAATAAAAAACATGATCAACCATGTGGGTTTACATGTTTTCGTTTGGTATGTTGTTCTCATATGTGTGCAGGTAGCAAATTTATATGTATATAAATGTTATTATTAATTATTATTGTTGTTGTTGTTGGTTGTTATTTTATTTACAAATTATAGTTGTTGTTTTCGATGAACGTAATTTTTATATGCATTTCTTTTGATTTGATTTGATCAACGTATTCATAATTTGTGCGCATTTACAAACACACACACACACACTCACTGTTAGCAACGCCTTCACAATCACCGTAACCTTGACCTCATGATCCATATAAGTGTTGCTGTTGTCGTTGCTGTTATTTATGTTAGACATTTTAATTTAAAGAAATGAATCAAAAGAAAATTAGAAGATAAAGAGTGAAATGATATGACTGAATGAATGAAAAAGAAATCGTTTATACGTCTAAATTAAGGATGCACGCATGTTTGCATATACATGTGAGTATGTCTGTGTGTGTGTGTGTGTGCGCGGTAAGATGTTTAATCGTTTAAGGTAAAAAGCGTCAATCATTATTGACACAGAAAAACAACTTTTTTTAAAAGAAGGCAAAAACACCAACAACAATAAATGCGACAGCGGTATTAGCAACATGTTGTGTGTTACCGTGTGCGTGTATATATATATATATATATATATATATATATATATATGTATATTTATGTAATTGTTCTTATGTATGCATTCAAATGCTTAAGTGGAACACAACACAACAAAACACCACCCACTATCTGGTGGCCTCAAACGCCGCCACATTCATAATATTAGCTCCAACCAACTTTAAAGCCACACAAAAACACTCTTACATGTATATTTATATGCATGAATGTGTGTACGCACGTTATGCACATTTGACTTAAGGTGCATAAAAATAAAGCAAAATTTAATGTGAAAACGAAAAACAGCGCACTATTGAGAGAAATATGCACATTTTTCATTTTTGTATTTTCTTGTATCGAGAAGGTAAAGTGAAACAAAATAAAAAAACAAAACACAATCAACACGCAAAAAAAGAAAAGAAAAACACAAAAATTGAGAAAACAACTTTACAGCTCAACATAAATCAACCTACACACAAACGTGCACGCGCACGCGAATTTCTTTATTAGAATTTAAGCAGGTTGTGTGACTTAGTGTAGTAGTTTAATAATAATAATAAAATAATAATAGCAGTAGTTTTTGCTGTTGCTCTATTGGCACCCTAATAATTTTTAAATACGAAAAGCAACACCAACAGCAGCAGCAACATCAAAAACACAACAACAATAATAAATAAACAACAACAATATTATAATTACATACGACATGGTTTGCTTCGACACCTGTACACTTCTACAAACATTTGCTATAAATGTTATGCTAACCAGTTCTATTTAAACTATGCCACTTCTATACTTTGAATACTTTGAATAGCATACAGTTTGAATAGCATTGCGCACAAATATATTGTAATAGAAGAAAACGATGAAGTTAGATAGAAAAATTATTGCTAACTATTATCATTATCATTATATTGATTATTTTATCGTTAGCATTATAAGTATTATCATTGTATGTATGTTTCGTGTAAATCGTTGCATTCGTTTATCTATTAAATTTTAAGCATTGTTTCTGCTAGTCAATGAAGAAAAAATATCCAATTTCGTTTTATTTATATATTGCAGCTGATGATAACGATGGCATGATATCGTCACTGTATTGTTTGTATTGCATTTGCTTATATAAATGCGTAAATGTCAATAGCACATTTTACACACACACACACACACACACACACGCATGTAAATACTTTTAATTGTAAATAAATAAAAATGCACTTTTATTCATATACAGAACTTTGTTTTCAAGTAACTTACACTAATTATGGCATTTTATCGCATTCCATCATTTCTGCTTTTCTGCTTTTGTTGTTGTAATTTTAACTGTATCTCTTCACATTTATTCACATGTGCGCAAAAGACTTTCGGAGTATACATCGTAATATGATTTTCTCTTGAATATTACTTTCAAGGTGTAATAAATCAACTACAACGTTACTAGGATTTCATTGTGCGAAATAGATTAAAATAGATTTGTCTTTGTTAATATCAATGGAATCAGAAACATTTTCAAAATCGATTGATATAGACGGTCACATCCATTTGATCAGGCATTTTAATAAAATTTGTTGCTTATATTCAAAAAGGATGCTAGGAAAAAGTGTACAGAATTAGAAAGGTGGAGATCAATAAATCTATTTGACTTTAGCTTTTCTATTGATACTTATGTTTATTGCTTAGGGCATTTTTTTAAATGATTTTACCATTTGTGTGGTATGTTTGTGTTTTTGTGCGGATTTTGTACGAAGCGAATTTATTCTCTATTATGTTGATCTACTTAAGCCTGTCTGTTTGTCTGTCTGCTGTCTGATGTAAATTTGTTTTCAAACCACAGATCGCAATTTTAGATCTACTATGAATGAAGTTTGATATCTAGATGTGTCTTGGGGCAAAAACCAACGAGAATAATTATGACTAAGATCAGATTATTATTGTAATCCATACAAACTTATTTTTTGCGAATAAGTTTTTATGTGGAAAAATTAACAATTCTGAATATTTCTCGATTATCACTTTCTCTCATTTTCTTGATTTTTCCAATTGCATTCTTATAATATTTATATGAAAAGAAAGATGGCTCACGATCACTTCGAATAAAAGTTGTCTACTACACGAACATCTAAAATATATCTAGCATATATTCGTTTATGTGTTCGTACTTGTTTGTTTCAGTTTACAGTACAGTTTGTTATTGATTTTGTTGATGTTATTTTTAATAAAATAAAATTTAGTAGCAAGGCCATTTTTTAAAGTCAAAGTCAATAATTAAGCATTTCATATTTAATTCTTTAGTTGATTTTACTTAATAATTGCCAATGTTTGTTGTTGTTGTTTGTTAGCATTTATTTATTTGTGCTAGATTTCACCATTTTGTGTTATCGTTTCTCTTTTGTATTATTTGATTTATTAATTGCATTTGTTTGATATTTCTGATAATAAAAAACAAAAATTTTTGTTAGTTTTTCTTGCTTTTGGCTTTTGTTGTTGTTTAAAATACGACATCAACTAAAGAAGTTCTGTATTTAAAATTTCTTCGTTTAGTGTGCCGATCGCTATAAATCGCTTAATAACTGATTCTTCAGATGAATTATTACAATAACATTTTTATAAGAAATTTTTTTAAATATAATGCATATTAGAACTGTTTTTAGGGGTGTGGCATTTTAATTTAATATGGATTGGCATTATGTTTCATTTTTCTTTACTTATTTTGTTAATTTTCGCAAATTTTAAATGATTTTCATTTTTTGTTTTTTACAGATTTCAAAAAAAAACAAAACCATCGATTTATTTAGCAGAAGCGTTTACAAAAACGTACAATTTTACATACGTCAAATTGTCAATAAGTGCCGAAATTGATTTTATATAACAAGGTAAGAAAAATTTGGGATATATTTTTTTTCTTTTGATGAATACAATACAAAATTTTGTTTACTAAATGTTATTTAATATGAAACATACCACGCCCTCAAAGTTTATTTGGTTTTTATTTATGTGCCTTTTTTAGGGGAATATTTAACATTGAAAAAATATTAATGTTGTAGAAATTTGAGCGGTTTAATGGCAAATGGAACTTTCTTTTAATTTTACCAGGAAAATTTAATTACAAAAAGGAAGAAAATTTGTTCTGTGTGAATATTTTCATCAAAATTCAGCCAAGACTATATTTTTTTATTAAAATTCAGTTAAGTGATCAACACAGCTCTGCTATACAATTTGGTTCGTGCCTTGTTAAATTCGTATTTATCTTTATACCATTTGTTAGAAGTTCGATACTAACTCAACACTAATTCTATTTTATTTGTTATACGGGGTGCTGAGAGAGATTTAACAAGGAATCGATAATGTGATACATAATGCATTATTTAATGAGCCTTTTCCTTTCTGAAGTAAGAGGGCCGTGTAACATTTGCTATCGATAATTTTATCTTAAACTTAATAATGAGCAAAATATTGGGTCCGTAATAAGTTTGTCGGCTGCTTATTCAGCTTTTGACAAATGGACGTCCATTTGTCAAAAATCAACGAAAAACTCAAACTCTCAAACTTTGAATATTCTTAAACAGTTGTGAAAAATATCGGTGGCGTATTAAATTTGAAAGCCGTACATTTGAAAGGTACGCAAGGCCATAAAGTGTTTATAAGTATCCTTTACTGCAGCCCTCTGTTTCAATGACAAGCAAAAACAAATACAAAAAAATTTTTCAATGTCTCAATTTGAATGAAGAGCATGGAGGAATCTCGCATTGAAAAGTGTAGTCCCTTTAGACCACTTTGTTTGATCTATTTCAAAGTTGAATTAATTTAATAAAATGCTCTAAAATTTTTTGGTTTCTATGAAATTATAAAACTCTAAACTATAAATATAAATTGTAAATTGCATAAATTGCATAAATTGCATAAATGCATGTGCCAGAGAAGTTCAGATTTAATTGACATAAAGTGTGAAGTGTGCTTGTTCTATTTTCATTAGAAATTACGATAAATGGTTAAATACAAGATAAAATGGCGAAAATAGAAGGAGATAGCATAGATAGATATAGAAAAAGGTTGGCACCTTTAAGACGCCATTGCAATTGCAAAAACGAAGAGAAAAGTATAAAATCACAACAACATTAAAATATGTGTAAATGGACAAGTGCTGAAAATAGAAAAACACAAATATATTTAGGAAAATACATTCAGATAGAGTGAGATAGATAGAGAAGAGTGAAGGACAAGAAAAGTTTGTAAGGATATGTATGAAATGTTAATGTGTAAATATGTATAATGGAAAATGTTTTGGAGCGTAGACAAAATGGCTGATGCGGCGACATATTGTCGCGCCAATTGAGATTTCATGGGTGGCAATTCTTATACATGCACACAAACACGTACACATTTACGATAATATTTGTTTGCTATGAGTTCAATGATAAATGTTAACGGTATTTGTTTCACTATCTATAGATTTATCTTTACGCATAAATATGGTAACATAAATTACAAAAAAAAAAAAAAACAAATAAGAAAATTATATTTGGCTGGGGCCAAATCTTGGATACTCACAATCAATACACCATGATATTACGATTCAGAATCTGATACAATTTTTTAAAAGTAAATTGAAAACATGCACAAAAAAAAATGAAAGTACGGTCTTGTGTAATTTCGTGTACACATACCCGATTTGTATGATATTCGGACAGCCAAGCTCCCTAATTGTGCAGAATTTCAGTTGTTATACGTTTTGCTGTTTGAAGATGATGAGCAAAAAGAGACTAAATTTTGCTTAACAGAAAATTAGATACTCTCAGTTCATGCTGTACTGTGAGCGTATCCTTGGACCGATTTTGTCTATTTTCAATGCCAAACTTACGTGAAAAAACTTTCAATGATTTTTACATATTTAAGCTGATATCTCAAACTTTACGACCAAGTGAATGTTTACAACGGATAGACCGAGAGATATGCCAAAATCGGTTTAAAATTTGATGCTGATCAAGAATATGTATACCAAGTAGGGTTTGAAAGGCTTGCTTCTAGGCAAAATGAGTACACCCCTAAGCTCTGGATGGTGACTATAAAAATAAGTAAAAATATCGGAATTGGCGACCATGAAATGCTTTGTTGCCTGCCATAATTTAAGTCATATCGGAATTACAGTTAAAAAATTTGTATTTAATCCCGAATTCAACTCGGAAATCCGATTTGCTTATGAAAAAGCATAATAAGTTTGTTAAGTTCATATAACTTACTTGAACTAATGTCTAAGTTAGTTTTTAGTTGTTAGATCTTAGTTTCTTGGTAAATAAATTCAGATTGCAGGACTTGAAAGTCTCACATTTTATGGGAATTATGCGATATTTGGAAATTGGTTACAATATTGCACAATGTTCAACATTCAATGACAATTTGAAAGTTTAAAAAAAGTCCAAGTTTAATTTATATTCCTTAAGAGAACGGTTTGAAAAAGCGCTTTCCACTTTTGGAAAAAAGCATAATCGAGAGGTTGCCCCTTGCGATGATTACATTTCTCAATAGATTTATTTTTTAATAATTTTACTACCATTTTAATATCAGTATAAATGGCACAAGAGTAAAGTAAAGCAGAATAAGTTGAGAGAGTAGAAAAAGAAGACTTTGTTTTTTGTGTTATTATCAGGAGGCAAAATGACAACTATATCTTGTAATTGTAATCAAAGAAACTTCAATTCATTTTTATGTCTTTTTAGATAATTTCTAATTGTTTAAGTTGTTATAAAAACAAACTTGATGACTTTTGATAAATTTGATAAAGTAATGTAGAATGCAAGGAATGACAATTTGCCCATCAAAAAAAAAAAATTTTTTTTGCCTCAGATGATTTCATTAATCACAAATTCAAATTTTTTATCAAAGTACAAAAAAAGTAAATGAAGAAAAAATAAAGAGAATTTAAAGAGAATGAAATGAAACTTTCATGTAACGTATAAGAAATAAAATGTGGTAGGGGGGGGTGGAGAAGAATGAATGCGATGCAATATTAGAGGAAATTAAGTTAAGTTAACAAAACTCTAATTAGATGATAAGCGATATTTTGACGTTCAACTTAATAGATTTAACATGTTAATTCTATTGGAGCCTGCTGTGTCCAAGAAAAAGCAAAAAGAACTTACTGTGTACACTTTACTTTTTATTTTATTTTTAAGCTTTTTTACTTGTATTTCGTCTTTTCTTTTTCTTTTTTTGTATATTTTGTTGCATCAATGATTTTTTACACTTGGCACAAGTTTGAATGTTTTTCTTTTTCATTTTCATCTTTCGGCGATATTTTTGTTGTGTGACTTATTGTTTTATCAACCGCAGGAGATTTTTACTCATCATCACTCACACTTTTTCCTACAGTTTTTTATTTGGTTTTTTTTTTTAGCTTTTTGTTGTTGTTATTATTGTTACTGCTAATGTTTTGACAAGGTATTAGAAAATTATTATTAAGAGTTTTATGGAATACATCTCATCCCAACCATGCGTATGCTGATACCAATGATATGTACCTTTCAACGCTTTGCTGGCATGATACATTTGAGTAAGGGAGAGTTATTTTCTAAACATAGATTTATACGCCTAAAATGATTAAGAGAAATAATGCTAAGATTTTTTCTTGTGTAGCGTTTCAATTATATAATTTCATTATTCATTCCAAGCGTTTGTCTCAATAATAGCAAAAATTTGCAAGAGTGAAGAAAAATATACTCCAAACTGTATTCCCCCTTTGCAAGAGTGAAATGAAGTGAAGTGAAGTGAAGAAGAGAGGGAATGTGGGTTCTCTGTAAACATATTCACCACATTCTGCCTTAATTCATATAATTTTGAGGGTTGAGTTTCCTAGAGTTTTGAGTTTGAGACAAAATTTGAATTAAAGAGTGGGAAATTGCACTCAATTCACTTAGGTCATAAGTCTCCCCTTAAATGAGTTTCATAACAACAATATCAATTTCAATACAACAATAATAATAATAGTAATAATAATAATAATAATAGTAAGAGTTCTAGCAGCAGTAAGAGCAGTAGCAGTAGTGGTAGCAGTAGCAGTAGCAACAACAGAAACTCCAATTGATATAGACTCTATTATAATGTGCGTCAATCCAATCCAAAGTGCTTTTGCATAGGATCTAGTTTTATAAATAGAGAGCATGCGTTATTTGCAATGAAATGAAATGATGATATGACCGTATGGATGGTATGGTGGCAGTTTGAATTTTTCAAACCAAAACAGAAGCGAACGATATGTGGACAAGGAAACACTTCATTCTAGGCCTAACCTCAGATCGGAAAAGACATCCCATCACAACGCACAACGCACAACGTACAACGTACAACGCCACTACTTACAATATCCATAACCAATGCCGCCTTCAATGATATCATAATTCTTCAATAGTAACAATCATCATCAGTCCAGCCATTACTCAGCAGTCAATAGTTACTGTCAGTCAGTCAGTCAGTTAAACAGTTAAACAGCAGTACTACAATTTCATCACCGAAAATATATTTCACATCCAATTTTATTTTACTGCCTAGAATCAAACCAAGTGTAACAATTTTATTCCATCAAAAATCGAAAGACAACACAAAGATTTTAATATTTTGGCTTTTCTTTTTTGTTTTTTTCATTCAAATTCGTATGATGGTTCAGTGTTTTAAATAAAAAGCCTTTTAAAGTGCCTTACAAAAAAAAAAAAAACCAAAAAAAAAAAAATTAAAATAACGAACAGAATAAAATTAATAAAACAATATAAAAAAATCAAATTAATACAAATTAAATAAAACAGAGACAAAATTATGAAATATCAAGAAAATACAAAACAAAAAAGAGAAAACAAATAAAAAAATGTAATCGGGAAATAAAACGAAAAAAGCAAGTTGCCTTATTATACCAAAATTCAGTTGCCTTCCGTTTGCCTTCAGTTACAGTTGTTAAATATATTTCAAAAGTAAAAAAAGATAAGGGAATAGAAAAAAAAACTAAAAACTAAAAACTAAAAACTAAATTGCCTTAGAACATTCCTCGATAGCCTTCCAATATTAATCTAACACAACAAAATATTTATATACGTCCATTTATAAAAAAATATCCAGATACATGTTATTTTTATACAAATTTTTTGTTTCTTCAAATGTTTTCTTCGCTCTATATTTTTCAAAAGCAGAAAAAAGACAAACAAAAGAAAATATTACAAATTGTTATATTTTATTGTTAGTGTTGGCTTCTTGTTTATTTATATACGCGTGCGTGGCCTTGTGTGTAAAGGGACAATTAAAGATACTTTCCAAGAATTTAACGTTCCTGCAATTTCTGTATTTTTTGTTTGCTAATCACATAACACAAACTATAAACTTATCACAATCGTGCCTGGTATCAATAAACTGAACCAAAACAACAAAAAAAAAAAAAAAAAAAACAAAAAAAAACCAACAAACAACCAAAAATTTGTTATATTTATCGAAATTGTGGAAGAAATAAAAAATTACAAAAAAAAAAAAAGAAAAAAAGATGACACTATTGACCCAAGATGCCTTAATTTATTTATTATTTTGCTAATTAATCGTTTAAGAATAATAACAGTAATAATAACAACAAAATGTGCCTTTACACGATGAAGCGTTATTTCATAAAATTCGATTTCATCGATGATACTTTCGTTGCTCTTGATGCTTTTAAGAAAAAATCACAAATAATTAAATGTAAGTAAAAAATCATTTACAATTCATCGAATTACATTTCTAAAGAGTTTTTTTAAATTTATGTCTAAGCGATTTTTTTTTTATATTTATGCTCAAATGATATTTAAATCTAAATGGTTTATGATTTTTTAGAGAGAACACCACGAAGAAAAGCTTTCCAGTTGTTAAAACCGAATTTGATTTATATTTATAGTGAATTTTTATTGATAGTGCCACAAATAAACTACAATAGTTAAAATATTATTAGTTTGCTTTGGGTCTTACATAATTTTATGTAAATCATAATTTTTATATTAAACAATTTATTTATTTAAGTAAATTCTGCATTAAAACTTGTTTATAATGAATTTATAATGAAATGTCAAATAACAAAATGTTAGCTTCGGGAAAAATCATGTAAAATTACTATGAATAAGTATTTATTGATTTTAATAATCTAGATGCTGAATTATACAAACTGAGGCGTGGCTGATTATTTTAATTTATATATAGAAAATGTAATTAAAATTTTGACTAATTTCCGGGAATTTTGGCAGAGTACTCTTAAAATGAATAAGCCTTGAAAACGAAATATTAAGAAAAATCATATCAAATTTGAATATTTGTATACTTTTAAAAAATGTTGCAGAAATATTGATGATAAGTTTATCATAGTTTGTTCTATACTTTTTGATCATAAGAGACTTAATTTACATTCTCTCTTTTTTTGTTTTTTAGGAAAAATAAGGAAATGTATTCTATTGGTATTACAATTCTTTTGTGTGACATTATTATTACAACAAGATTAATTTATGTAAATCTTTTTTTTGTTTTACTTTTTTTTTTTTGATAATGATGATGATGATTTTTATGATGTAAAAGTGCCGAATAATTTTTATAATACAATACAATGCTCTGACAGTTTTCTGGCTTACTACAGTTCTCATATTTACATACCTGCAAGTACCGATCGTTACAATGTGAGAGAATTTGCCATCGCACTCTCCATTTGCAGAAAACATATTTCTCTTTGCATTTGTTTTAGTTCGTTCTCTTTAGTTTATCATTTTTAATTGATTTCTGTAGCTTTTTCATTTTTTTATCTTTTTAAAATGTATGTTTTAAAATTTTGTTGTTGTTGAGTCATTATTACTTACTACTATGACAGTTACTATTCCTATTATCATTGTTTGTATAAAGCATATTTATTATTGTTTTAAATGTGTTTCAAAAATAGAAATGTAAACAGAAAAACAGACCAAGAAGACACGTATAACGCACTTATACATACATGTAGATATGTGTATTTGCGGAGGACATTGATTAATAATAATAATACATCAAAATGCAGTAGCAGCAACAATAACAATAACAGTAGCAGAAATGATAATAATAATAAATAATAATAATAATAATGCTTTTTGTACGGTCAATAGACTTTTATTAGTGTTACTTGCCACTTGTTGTGTAAGCGATAGGTTTTTTTTACTTACACATACACATATGGAGGAATGTGTTTTGATAAGAATTATAACAATAGAACTGCTAGTAGTTATTGTTTCAATTTCTCTTGTCTGCAAAATATCAAAAATTCCCCAATGCATCAAAAACTAATGTGCGCACGAGACAGATAGATTATATATCAAGCTCAAGAGAGATTGAGAGAGAAGAGCGGGAAGTAGAATGAGAGTGAGAATGAGAATAAGAAAGAGAGCTACAAGAAAAGAGCATTTAAATTTGTCAACATCGAATGATACTGATGTCGCTTTCACTATTGGAAAGTAAATTTTATGCTCTCTTGATTTCTGCTATTTCCCATTATTTTATTATTTCATAGATATTTTTTGTTTAGTTGTTTTTTTTAAGAAAATTTTTTTTAACAATTATTAATTTTTGCTAATTTATTTTATTATGTCACGATTGTATTGATTATCATAATGAATAATGATAATGTATTGCTATTGCCTTGTATTTTAATAAATTGTAGATAAATTTTTATATCCATCGCCCAAAGAGCTTTTTACAATTTCAATATAATTTATTCAAAATTAAAAGACATTGGCTAAGACTATTGCAATCTTAAAAAATATCAAGTTTTTAATATTTTGGTTTTTTTCATGTTTGTTTATTCATTTCTCATAATCACTGGACTTCAGTCAATTTTTGGCTCCTATACAAATAATACTTTCTTATTAAATTAGGTTCGTTTTTTTCATAGTTTGTTAATTTTTAATTTTTTATTTCCCCAATCTTCATTTTATATTCTTATTATTCCTCGAAAGAAAGTAGAGGAAGCTTTTGCCCACCTCTTACTATACTTATCGACTAAGAATAATTTTCTAATTTGATTTTAAGTTTATACGTCTGTCCGCCTGTTGTTTGTTCAAGTAAATGTTTTATAAAAGTATGAGGCGTAATTTCGAAATAACTATGGAGAAGATCAGATTATTGTTACGACCACGCCTTATACAACGACTTATTTTGCAAGAAGTTTTTATATGGAAAAACATACAATTCTGCAATGTGATGTTGGGCACAGGTTGCTTTGAAAATTGGCAAACGCGTTTAAAGTGCACGCCCACAATTAAAACTTTGCACACGTATTAAGGCCGTTAGTCTACTAAAAATCATTGAAATATGCCACGCCTGCGTAAAATTTGTATAATACCAAATTTTCACTTTATTTTAGTTACGTTATTTATTTATTTATTTATTGAAAAACTTAGACAGACTCTGTATCATAATATTATAGTGCTTTGGGTGGGTTCTAGATATCCAAGATTTAGTTTTAGCCGAATATAATTTTCTTAATTATTTGTTGTTATTTTCGTAACTTCCCAGCATTTTGTTTTCTGTTATTTCTAGCATTTGTAAGGTCAAAAATAAGAATTCGTTAGAATTCGTTAAAATTCATTAGAATATGTTCGTATATTTGAAAACGTTCGAATGTATTGTTCGGATTCTAATGTTTATTCTCACTTTTAACATGAGAATTGTTTTCTTTTTTTTTGTAATATGCATTGGTTTATAGCGCCAGCGCAATGTTTCCTGATTTGTTTTTTTGTTCCTTTTGCTTCTTAATTCATTGCTGAATTATAAGAGTGAATATAGTAAGAGCTTGCAGTTTTTTTGATTGCAACAATGTAAAAAAATTTTTTTTAAGTACATTTGAAATTGAATAGTGAGCATGCTGCAGAGTATACCATAACGCAACATTTATATTATCCCTCAAAAAGAGAATTATTCAAATATGTTTGAAGCATACGATTGTCATTGACTAGAATCTCAATTGTGTTTCTGGCATAACGCAGATAATTATAATAATAATGATAGTCATAGTGATAATAATGATGCTGATGATACTGATGATGCATATGTGTGTGTGTCTCTCTTCCTCTCCTTCTATCTGCCTCTCTTGTGTTTTGTATGTGTGTACATTAAATGTAAAAACATAAAATCTGGCAATTTAGTAAGAAATCTCAAAATTCAGTAGCGTGTTGCAGTAGCAGTTTCATTCAATATTTCAAACATAACAGACGCTTTTTATTATGCCTTACAAGTGGTGTAGCTTTTTTCACACCCGCTCTCGGTCTCATTCTATCGTTTTCACTCTCTCCGTTTGCTTCTGCCTATTCATCTCCATATGATTATTTTTTTCTTGCTTATTATCTCTCCATTATAAAATGCGATGATGTGATATGCTGAAGTGATATCTAAAACAAACAACAAAACAGCAGTGATAAAGTAAACATGGAAAAAGAAGGGTGAAGATATAAATATGAAGAAACTATGAGTGGTCGTATTGTGTTGTGTTGTGGTTGCATTAGATATTTAATCAATACATTTAATGAATAGAAATTATTTCATGTATATGTACATAAGCGAATGAGTAGAGGAGTAAGAAGAAAAATAGTAATAACAAAAATGAAAAAATAAATAGCAGAAATAATAGAAAAAACAAAAGGTTTGGCTTCTCAATTTCAATTTTCTTTCCTATTGATTAATTTTTCGCTTTGTTTTTTTTTTGAGCGCATATAAAGATGTATACAGTTATATATTTATATACAGTTATATATTTATATAAAGATTATATTGGGGTGCATGAACGCTTCTGCCTTTAAAGTCAAATTTGTAGTGAGTTCTTTTTTTTCTATTTTAAATTAAACATGTTTTAGAGAAATTTGTTGAAAGTAAAAAAGTTTTCTTTAAAAAAAATTATGTACTTAAGGGCATGAAGGACAAAGAAAATATTTATGATATTTAAGAAAATATTATTAACAAAAGAAAAGAATAAAGGACAAAATTGAAAAAAAATGGTTTCGGTATCAAATTTTTATGTTTGTGTACTTTTGTAACAGTGAAATAAGAAAAGAAATGGCAAAAAAAAAATAGAAAAAATAGGAAATTAGGAAGTAAAAAAAAATATAAGTTTTCTTTCCCTATGCTTCCTTTCACTATATATAAATATGTGTGTGTGTATGTGTGTGAGTGTGTGTGCATGAGTATGCGGTTAGTTATACTTAGTTGATTGACTCTAAAGATGAGAATTGACTGGAAATTGTCAAGGGTGTTGAACTATTATTATTATTGTTATTACTATTGCTAATTTTATTGCTGTTATTATTTCTCTTATTGTTGCTGTTGTTGTTGTTGTTTTTGTTATTTTTTTCTACTTTTTATGTTTTGTGTCGGAGCATCGTTTTTCGTTTTCTCATTAGGAACGGAGACTTTCTCTAAGGAAATCTCAATTTACAAGCCTACACCACACACACACCTATCCATACATACATTCGCATACACACGCATATATATATCTTTATATATATATATATATACGTATCTTTGATTAACTGAATATAAAATGTTATAATAATAATAATAACGGGGTTAAAAGTGGTATGCCCAAATAAGTTATACTTATGTATAAATATACAAATACAAATACACATATACATACATATATATTTATATATATTTAATTATTCTCTGTTAAATTTTAAATGTAAGTTTTCTTGAATGTATTTTCTATTGCTTTTCTTTCTCCTTTCCCGTTTTGCCTTTATTTCCATTTTTTAGAATAAATTACAATAATTACGTTTGTTATCTTACTTATGTGTAGAAGTAATGTGTATGTGTATGTGTATTTGGGTCCATATTTCCAGTCCAGTTTTATTAGTGTGGTAGTTTTTTGAATAAAATAAAAGCAACTTATTCTATAATTTTTTCTTGATGCTCTTGTTGCCAAAGAATGATAATCAAAAAAAAAAAATACAAAAGCAAAGAAAAAATAATTATAATTATTTTTTTCTTCTTCTTCTCTTTTATTTTTCCATATATTTATGAACTTTTCTCTATGCAATGCTGCTTCTATTTTTGGTATAAATAATAATGATAACAACAACAACAACAACAACAACCACAACAATACCAATAAAATATATAGTGCCTTTTTTAGTTGCAACTAAATTAAATTCAATTGAAGACGAGCGAGAAAGCAGAACCGGAAGAAGTAATAAGAAGAAAAGAGAAAATAGAAGAGTAGCGGCAACAGCAGCAGCTATAACAATAATAATAACAATTACAAATTTATTGTTTACAAAATTTCATATTAGCAAGAATAAGAACAATAACAATAGCAACAACAACGACCCTAAAGACGGCGCTAACATAAACGTTATAAATAGAAATCATTTCAATCAAACGAAACGAGAGAATCATAAATATAAAAGAAATACAACAAAACAAACAACATTAATAATACTAATAATTTTAAGAAAAAGAAGGAAAACAAAAAGAAAAAAGCAAACGCATACGACGAAGAAATCGAAAACAACAATAACAAGCATTAACAATAATACAAACAAGCAGAAGTGCAGAAGTGTAATAAAGCAGCATGTCGACATTATCATTACGTATAAGTTTAGAGGGCGGCCGCGTTACAAAAACTATCCAATTTCATCCCAATACAACAGTCTTCGATGCTTGTAAAATTATTCGAGATAAATTTGCTGAAGCCGTTCAAGGGCAACGTAAGTACAACATTTTAATTTATTTTTTAATTGATTTCTGTTTTTTTTCGTTTTTTTTGTTTTTTTTTTTGTTTTTTTTTTGCTTGCTTACTCTGCATGATTTGTAAGTATAATAAATATGTATGTTTGTATGTAAAAGTGAGTGCACAATTCACAATGGTTCATAATCATTTACTATGTGATTACTTCATTCATATTCCGTTAGTGTATTCTTTGCTCTGTTTACACGATATCTTCACACTATTTTCGTTTTTACAAAGGCCGTATATTTTATTCTATAGCTTAATGCCTAAATTGAGTAAAAGTATTTATAAAGTATTATAAAATTCTTACACACACTATTTAAATTGGGCAGATTTATATATTGAATTAATTTCCATGTAAGACTTAATAAAATACTGAATTGAATAGAGTGGCCTGCCATCCAATTTAGCAGATCACTATTCAATTTGACAGACCACTATTCAATTTGTATTTAAGACTTAGAATGCGAAATATTTACATCATACCAATTTACATTTCGATTTTTCTCCAGTAAAATGTCTTACAAATTATTTCTTACATTTACATTCTGAATTATGGAGTTAATTGACGGTGAACTTTTACTTGTTATTAATTATTATTATGACTTTGAATTTGCAGGTCATTACCATTCATTCATAGTTAATAATTAATAATAATAATTGCTTAAGATAATAATTCTATTATGATTTTATTTTTATTATATTTTAATTAGAGTGAAAATAACTTAATTAATAAGTTTGCATTAAAAATATTTGTAGCTAGCGAATACGGCTTATTTATATCCGATGAACAAAATCAGCAAGGCGTTTGGTTGGAGGCTGGTCGCACCTTAGGTTATTATATCTTACATAATCAAGATACGTTGGAATATCGACGTAAATTACGTACATTAAGAGTACGTATGTTAGACGGTGCTGTCAAAACGATATTGGTCGATGATTCGCAACCGGTTTCACAATTAATGGTTGTTATATGTACAAAAATTGGTATAACAAATCATGAAGAATATGGTTTGGTTAGAGAGGAGAACGAATCACAAAATGAAAATGTACCTGATAATAAATTTGGTACATTAACGTTACGACGTAAATTTACGGAAAAAGATCGCGATGCTAAAATGGAAAGTTTACGTAAAAAATTAAAAACCGATGATGAAAGTAAGTTTTCAAAAAGCAAAAAAAAAAAAAAATAGAAAATTTTAAACAAATGATAAAAAGCATTCTCATGTAAAATCCTGTCCTTTATACTGTACATGTAATATACATTTAGCAGTATAGAAAATTTTATTTGCCTAAGATTACTTAAAGATTTTCTAATGATTATAGCAATTTTTAAGGATATTTTCTTATAATTCAATATATATTCAATATATATATATATATATATAATTCAAGATTGAGTAAAAAGATTGTGTAAAATATATTTGGATAAATTTCTTTCTCATGTAATTTGTTTTAACCAATTTGTATGAAAGATTTCTAGCAAAAACCTTAAAGGTTCACATGTTGGAAAACCAAAAATGTGTCTAATTTGGATTCACTTTTTCATAATTAGATCTTATTATGAAAGTTATTGTATTACAAAAAACTATATGTATTGGTCTGAGGTATATAAATTTTAAACACCGACTAGGGAATTATTAGTTGGAGTTTTTTCTGAAGCCATTGGCTTTTCGTGCTTACTTGTAATTTGCATTCTAATGCTATAAATAACTTCTCTATTCAAATATATTTTTATTTTAGTTAATTGGGTGGATGTTGGTAAAACATTACGGGAACAGGGCATTGATGAATCGGAAACGGTATTGTTGCGTCGCCGTTTCTTCTTTTCGGATCAAAATATCGATTCCAGAGATCCTGTACAACTGAATCTTTTATATGTTCAGGCACGTGATGCCATTTTAGATGGTACTCATCCCGTTACCCAGGAGAAAGGTATAATGATGACTTGATTTAAATCGCAAAAGCACACAGACATTCACTCATTCATGAATGTTTGAATTTAATTTTCTTTATTTTATAAATAGCTTGTGAATTTGCTGGTATCCAAGTTCACATACAGTTCGGTCCACATAATGAAACAAAACATAAATCCGGATTTTTAGAGTAAGTACATATTTCAAATTAAATTATCCTTGTGATTATATTATAAGTTTCTTTGTCTTCGATGTTTTTTCTTCGCAATTTTAAAAAAAAAAACAAAAAAAACACAAAAATAGTTTAAAAGACTTCTTACCTCAATCGTATGTGCGCGTTAAAAATATTGAAAAAAAAATTTTTGCTGAACATCGTAAGCATGTTGATTTATCGGAAATTGATGCTAAAGTATTGTATACGAGAACTGCTCGTGAATTGCCCACATATGGTGTAACATTTTTCCTGGTGAAAGAGAAAATGAATGGTAAAAATAAATTGGTGCCCCGTTTACTGGGCGTGAACCAAAGATTCGGTGTTACGTTTAGATGAACGCACTAAAGAGATTTTAGTATCATGGCCATTAACAACGGTACGGCGTTGGGGCGCTTCACCCAATACATTTACATTAGATTTTGGCGATTATGCCAATCAATATTATTCAGTGCAAACAACTGAAGCAGAACAAATTGTTCAATTAATTGCCGGTTATATCGATATAATATTAAAAAAGAAACAGACTAAAGATCATTTTGGTATTGAAGGTGATGAAGGTTCAACAATGGTTGAAGAATCTGTGGCACCTTCAAAAGCCACCTTTTTACAACACGAAACAAATAAGATTGGCAAAGTGAACACTGAATATTTCGCTCATCCAGGAATGATGAGTGTTAATGATGGTATGTTAAGAAGGAATTTTTTATGTTTTCATTGATATTAATTTTATAAAATTTGGATAATTTGTGAATTTCATATTGTAACTTTTTAAAGTACTATTCGAAATGAATTTTTTTTTTTTGGACAATACTGCAATACTCTTAATCAATTGTCCTCTGTAGCAAGGGATAATTATAATCTTCATACTTAGGACTATTAGACATTATGTAAATGTAAATTTTTAGAAAGTCTTCAACGACAAAATAAAGTGTTATTATTTATTATAATTATTCTCTTTTTCCAAATTTTTTGTTATATGTTTTGATTGGAACGTGGCATTTACTATTTTTATCCATATTTAATCAATTAGCAATTCTTTTGAATAATGGCTGTTACTCATAATAATAACTTAGGCAAATGAAGAATCCCATGCAAAAATTATAATTGATCAGATCCGACTTTGTAATTACTACGTATATAATATTTCTGAAAATTGATAATTGAAATGAACAAAACTATATTACTCTGCATCAATATCTAGACGGTATAGGAAAACGTTTGATTGATAAAGAAAACTTTTAATGCATTAAGTGGACTGAATTGATTTAAAACAGAAAGAAAAAAGAGGATACGGCGGCAAAACACAAGATAGATACAAAATTTTCGTGTATTAATATATTCATATATATTTGCTTTTTAGCTTTGCTTAATTTTTACATATTTTCTATTCGTGTTTTTTTTTTACAAATATTTACTTGCAATTTTTGAATTTTTGGTTTGTTATTTTTTAAGTTTTTTAATTATCATATTACAATGTCTTCTTAGGGGAAAAATCCTATACTCAAGGCGAATTGCAAACGGTACAATATGGTGCATTTGTTGGGCAAGTTAATCATGCCCATCAACCGCCTACGGTAAGTAAATTATTATTACTCTATTATCTAATACCTTCAAAAAAGAAAAGAGAGAAAAACAAAAGAAAAAAAAAGCTAATTCTATTTAAGTTGCCACTTCTTGCTTTAAGTCATTTCTTCTATTTTTAATGTTTTTTTGCGCATTAATTTCTTTTATACAGCATATTATATATTTCTTCATTTTCGTATATTTAATATGTTATAAAAAAAAACTAATTAATAAATTGTGTATATAAATTTTCTTTTTAATTATTCTGCTGCTTCATGACTGTAAATAGAAATCGTGTCAGAATTTACAAACCTTCAAAAAGTAGGTGTTTTTAAAACAGTTAATAAAAACCGTACGACATAAAATTTTCTATGTATATATGTACTGTATAAAAGGATCTTTTAAATTTATCATTTGCTTTGAAAATGTTTGAAAAAAAAACATACAAATATAAATTGTATAATTTTTTGAGTCATTACGAAAATAAGTACTTTATACAAATAAGTCTAAATAATTAGACATTTCAGTAAAAACTTGCCTCTGTAAAAATTTGAAGACATCAAAAAGTATCGCATTAATAGTCTGCTTTGATTATCTAAATTATGCACCAGTTTATTCCAAAAGTATTCATAAAACAAATTTTAATAAAATTTGTTCTTAATGATTGTACAGCATAAGACATTTCACAGAAATATTTTTACCCAAACAGTTTTTAAAGGCTTAATATTGGCAATATAACTAACTTGAGTTATTATGCAATGGTTTAAGAGAATTACAATTAGTATTGTTGACCGATTTGAGGTTTTTCGTGGAAAAAAATCAGATTTATAAGTTTAAAGTTACATCGATTACATCGAAATTAAAACATGGAATTGTGCATTGAGTAATTAAAATAAAACACAGCAATTTGATTAAACTGAAAGATCTTTATTTATGAAATAAAATTAAAATATCTACAAAAAAATAGCGATATTTACTTTGAAAATAATTGATAATTGATATACTTTCTTGCTTTTTCTTTTGTTTCTGTATTCTACGCAATTCTGTCCATTGTATTTACAGTCTAAAGAAGTGCGTATTAGTTCGGTAAATTTAACAGAACCTCAACGTGCCTTATTGGGCTATATATCAGCTGGTCAAGAAATATTAATGCGTGCTGATGAAGATTTACGAACAAAGGCTCCTATTCAAGAATTGGGTAGTGATATGCGTTCTATAGAATGGCGTGAAAATACTTTAGACACATCCAAACAAGCTGTAACCAGTCATGTGGCTACTATGAGTGCTGCAACTGCTCAGATTATAACGGCTACGCAACCGGATGATGTTGATACTGAAGCGATATCTGCATCGGTATCACAAATTGCCCAAACTATACCTGAAGTAACAAAAGAAGTTCGATTAATAGCTGCTTTGATGGAAGATGAGAATACTGGAAACCGTTTGTTGGAAGCAGCGCGTAATTTATGCAGTGCTTTTAGTGATTTATTACGTGCTGCTGAACCGGAAAGTAAAGAACCACCACAAAATCTAATTAACGCTGCCAGTCGTGTTGGAGAAGCTACAACACATGTGCTGAGCACTATTGCCGAAGAGGAAGCGCCTGAATATCACGATTTACAAGATATTTTGCTCTCCTTAGCTAAGGCTGTAGCTAATACGACGGCTGCCTTAGTTTTGCGGGCTAAATCAATTGCCGCTAGTTGCGAAGATGACGAGACACGTAATCGAGTGATTGGTGCTGCCAGTCAATGCGCTTTAGCCACTAGTCAATTGGTGGCTTGTGCTAAGGTTGTCGCACCAACTTTGCATAATGCAGCGTGTCGAGAACAATTGGAAGCTGCTGCCCGTAATGTGGCTCGGGCTGTAAATATTTTGTGTGAAGTGTGCAATGAAGCAACAGATGATCCTAAATTAAAGAATGATTTATTGAGTGCCGCCCGCGATGTGAGTAAAAGTTTATCCGATATGTTGGAACATGTACGATTAAATTCACCCCAATATGCGAATCGCACTAGCCAAGAATTGAGCCCAGTTGAAAACGTCATAATTGGAACGGATATATTGGTATCTTCTAATGATCCTCAAGAAATGGTCCGTCATGCAAAATCTTTGGGTCAAGCTACAGCCCAATTAATCCAAAGTATTAAAGGTGAGGCAGATCAACAACAAGATGCTGATATGCAGAGAAGATTATTATCTGCTGCAAAACAATTAGCTGATGCTACTGCCAAATTGGTGGAGGCTGCACGGTTATGTTCCACTCATCCACACGATACTGAAAATCAGAACGCTTTGAGACGAGCTGCTGAAGAACTACGTGAAATTACTACTATAACTGCCAAAACACCAGCAATTAAACGTAACCTTATACGACGTTTGGAATATTGTTCTAAACAAGCGGCCTCTGCTGCTACGCAATGTATTAGTGCTGCTCAAAATGCAGTACAACACAGTGTCGATCATCAAAATAAAGAAACTTTGCTTCAAGATTGCAAAAGAGCTGCTGATACAATACCAAGATTGGTGACAGCTGTTAAAACTACACGTTCCCATTCAGACGATTATAATGCTCAATTCAACTTGATTGAGGCCTCTGAGCAATTTATTGAACCAGCTATACAGGTTTCACATTCAGCTCGTTCTTTGCATCCAACAGTAACTGATGTACCAGCGGCTGCCCAATTGTTGAAAAGCGCTTTATATCTTGGGGTAACAGTATCTGAATTGAATTCAGCTGCACAACGTGCTCGTGAAGCTTGCAGTGGTCAGGAATTAGAATCTGCTTTAGAAGCTGTGCGTAATCTGCACAATGTTTTGTATGATACACGAAGGGCTGCTCAGAGTGGTACATTAAGACCATTGCCTGGTGAAACTGTAGAAAATACAGCTCAACAATTGCGCAAATCAGCAAAGAATGTGGGAATTGCGTTAAGTCAATTGGTGTCATCGGTTATCCAAGGTCAAAGGATGTACGCTGGATTGGCTGGACGTGATACTGCTGTAGCATTAGGTGACTTTACTAAAAGTGTTCATGGAGTAGCAGCTACAAGTCACAATAATGCTGTTATTGATTGCGCTGATGAGGTGGTTCTTAGTTCAGCTCATTTAATCGAAGAGGCCCAACGTACACTTCAAAATGCAGGTAATCAACATAATTTACATGAAGCTGAAAAAGAAGTTACAGCAGCTCTATCTAAAACTATTGAATGTATCCCGGGTCAACGTGAAGTTGATGAGGCTTTGCGTAATGTAAACGAATTGAGTGAAATATTATCGATGAGTGAATTTCCACCATCTTCACGTAATTATGGCACACTACAAAGTGAACTGCGACAAGTTGCAGAAAGTTTAAGTATCGCTAGTGGTCACATAGTGCAATCGTATGCAAGTCCTGCTCAATTAGCCGAAACAAGTAATAATTTTGCAACAAAATATCGTGATTTACTTTCTGTATCAATGGAAATGGCGGGACAAACATCAGATGAAGTAATACGTTCTGAAATAATAGAATGTCTACGCAATGTTTCCACTCAATCAAGCTCTTTACTGTCTACTGCAAAGTCAATTGCTGCTGATCCAGGTCAACCTAATGCCAAAAATCTTTTGCATGCAGCGGCTCGTAGTGTTACGGAAAGTATAAATAAACTAGTGGATGCCAGCATTCAATCTGCCCCCGGGCAAAAGGAGTGCGACAACGCTGCTCGTAATATTGAAGCTTTGCGAGTTATGCTAGATTATCCACATGAACCAGTTAATGAACAGGGATATTTCGATTGTGTTGAAACAGCAACAATTAAATCACGTAATTTGGGGTATGCCTTTTCCGAAATGATAAATAATGCCAAGCAATCAAACTATGTAGAGTTCGCTAAGTCGGTTAATGATGTGTCCGAATCAATTCATGGGTTAATTGAATCATCAGCTCAAGCGGCTTATCTGATTGGTGTTTCCCATCCAAGTAGTATTGCAGGCCGTCCAGGTATAATCGATCAAGCCCAACTTACATGGGCTTATCAGGGTATACGACAGCATTGCGATATTGTTAGTAGTCCCAAAACTCCTAAACAACAAAAAATTTCCGCTTTAACAGTTATAGCAAAACATACCAGTTATTTATGCTCAATATGTCGCCAGGCCAGTATGAATACCAACAATCCCGTAGCTAAGAATGAGTTCATAGTTTTGGCAAAACAAGTAGCTACAGCTACTTCCAATTTGGTGCAGGAAATCAAAGCTATAGACGATGATCCGGCTATACCATCAAGTGCTCGTTTAGTAGAACCACTACTAGAAGCTGTAAAAGCTGTCCGCCAATATGCTTCTAGCCCAGAGTTTATTTCTATACCGGCTAAAATATCATCGGAAGGTCGAAAAGCTCAAGAGCCAGTTTTAAATGCAGGCAGGGGAGTAATTGATGGTGTAATTGAAATGGTCAAAACAGCCAAATCTTTGGCTTTGTCACCCAATGATCCTCCCATATGGCAAAAATTGTCGAATGCCTCAACGCCAGTATCAGAATCTGTAATACGTTTGGTTGATAATATCCGTGAAAAAGCTCCCGGTCAAGCACAATGTGATCAGGTATTGCAAACATTAGGCACCTGTATGCGTGAATTAGACAGTTGCGCATTGGCGGTAAGTGCTCAGGGTTTAAGTTTGCGACGCGACAATAACTTACACGGATTCAGTAGTCAAACGTTAAATTCTGCTGCTGAACTCCTTGATAAATTAGAACCAATACGTTTGGCAGGTAAAAATAATGCTGAACAGTTAGGTCATGCTGTGGGTGAGATTTCCCGCTATATTGTACCAATGGTCAATGGAGCAATTGGTGCTTGCACACATATCATTCATACAAATCAACAAATGAGTCTTCTTAATCAAACTAAGTCAGTGGTGGAGAGTGCTGTACAATTAGTACAATCGGCAAAAGAATCAGCAGGAAATCCAAGAGCCACGCATACTCACACCAAATTGGATGATACAATTGAAGGAACACGTGAAGCTATACAAGAACTAATGCAAACTGTAGAAAAGATTAACGCAGAAACTGGAGTAGTAACTGGACTTCTGGAACAAGTGAATCGGGCTATAACACGATTAACAGATAAACGTCAATCTTTAGTAAATGCTTCTTATTCAGGTTCATTTGTTGATTATCAGACACGCATGGTGCAAACGGCCAAAGAAATTGCCCGTTTAGGTAATGAAATTAATGCCAAATCTACTATTGAACCTCAATTGATGCCACAATTGGCTGTGGAAATTGCAAAACATTATACACAACTTACCCAAGACTCGATTGGCGCGTCTATAACAACCACATCTCCGGATGTAGCCATGCGTATACGTTCTACAGTGATTGATTTAGGTAGATCAATTGGCTCTATGATACAATTTAGTGCCGGTGGTGCTCGTCCTGATGATCTATCAACGCAAAACGAGATATCACGTAACGCTCGCGATATATCTGAGAAAGTTGCTCAAGTTTTAGCTGCATTGCAGGCTGGATCACGTGGCACTCAAGCTTGTATAAATGCTGCCCATACAGTTTCCGGTATTATTGGTGATTTGGATACAACTATAATGTTTGCTACGGCGGGAACCTTACATTCAGACGGTGACGGTTCATTTGCCGATCATCGTGAACATATTCTGCAAACAGCCAAAGCATTAGTTGAAGACACAAAGGTATTGGTAACAGGGGCTGCTGGTACTCAAGATCAACTGGCCAATGCTGCCCAAAATGCTGTCACAACTATTTTACAATTGGCTGAAGCTGTAAAACGTGGAGCATGTTCGTTGGGCTCTTCTCAACCAGATTCCCAAGTAATGGTTATTAATGCTGTCAAAGATGTAGCATCTGCTTTAGGTGATTTGATTAATGCTACCAAATTAGCTTCGGGCAAAGCAATCAATGATCCATCTATGCAAGATCTTAAAGAAAGTGCTAGGGTAAGTGTATTCTTACAAAATCTATTTTCTTTCTTTGATTTCATATTATATTCTTCTTCTTTAAAATAATACATTCTAATAACGCTTGCATTACATCTACTTGAGTATAACGCTTTATATGTTTAATGTAATTATATTGTAATAATAAAATTTATTTATAGAACAAGATGAGGAAGTTGATGAAGCACCACAGTACATTTTATTTAATGACTGTCAATCATTAATGCAATACATTTATATGATAATGTTAAGTGTTCAATTTATGGCTGCTAGCACTATATGTTTGTATGTGAGCATTTATAACCATATACACACACATATATATTTAATATTGACAAACGTTAACACATGTTAAATTCATATTAATATTAGATATAATTTTTTTTGAGATTTAAGAATAGCATGTTGCACAATATTTGCAATACATTCCACCGGCGCGTTATCGATTTATATTTTAACAAATTTCATGCATCACAAATTACATTTGAAGCAATATAATTTCTGAAACGATTTCAAATTACTTCCTATTTATAAAAAAGTAAAAAGTAACTTTATATTGCCAGTTAATGGAAAATTGTTTAAAATTATATTGAGATGGCTAGATTGAACCACTGTATTTTAAAAGTTATTTGTTTATCAATTAGATTGTCACAGAGAAATAGAATTCATCAAAAAATTTGGATTGTTAATCCATTTACTCTCATTCTTATATTTTTTCGAGTTTCCTTTTAATAGTGGATCTTGTGTAGAACACTAAATACCAAATTCAAAATTCACATCTATATTGCACACTATCTTATATATATATATATATATATATGTAAAGGGGAAAGCCAAATGATTGAAACGTTTAACAGCTGTTGCCTTTTTAACAAAATGTATTGTATATAACAACAAGAGCAATTGCTATAACATGCGTAGCAGTAATCCATAAGTAGTCTTGTCCTATACCAAAGTAAGAACAAATTAAGTTAAATCTGTCGGACTGTAAATAATGAAAGAAAATGAATAAAAATAAATAAATGAAAAAGAAAAAGAGCTCTGCCTTGCAAACTTACGGAACAATCAATTGTACCTAAGAATTTATATATAAACGTGTCTGTCCAGTCTCCATGCATATATGGGCTTGCTTTCTTTATTAAATGTTCTTTCTAAGAGCTTATTCTTATGTATCGTGTGCGCGCATAACAATTATAAAAACAAAAATGTTCAACATATATAATTTATATACATTTATACTTGTTATCTATGTAGTTGTGTATATAATATGTATATTGTTATGTATTGACTATATTATAATAATGATATAAATATATTTTCATATTTCTCATATTTAGCTTTCTTTTAAACAATTCAAAAAGAAAATTGTTATTCATTCATTCTGTTTATTTATTCAGTTAGTTTCCCCATTTGTAATAAAGAAAAAAACATTAAGAAGGCAAAAAAAGGATATAAAAAAAAATTAATGCTTTTTTTCTTGTTGTCTCATAACCATTTTGTAAAAAATAATTTTACTTTTCTTTCATTTCTCACATATTTTTGTTGCGTGTCATTTCTACATCTTCTGCGTTACGTCTCGTATGTTAATCGTATTGCTAAATCAAACGCAAAACAAAAAAACTTTCTTTCTGTCTCACGCTCCCTGTCCATCTCTGCCTGGCTGCAATTACATATACATATATAGACGCTTAAAAAAATGTGCCAAATTGCCGCTATCGATATCGATATTAACAGCAAATGTCAAACAGGTCTGCCCAAAGTTAACGAAAGGATTCGTGCATAATTTTTATATATCATAATGGAAGAAAGAAAAAAAAAAGAAAACACAAGCGATTATCAATCAATCATTCTATTATCTGTTCTTGTCTCATATAAATCAGTGTTATTATATCTTTATTACTAAATGTAAATGTTCGTCACATTTTGCAATCAATCATATTTTTCGTATCTTAACTGAAATTATTGTCGCATTGTAGTAAATGCAAACACAAGAGAATAAATACGATAATATGGCAAATACAGCAGATTACATATACTTACGTATTATACATAAATATATTTAAATGATATTTAATTGACTAATAACTTCCTTTTTCTTTTTTTATATCGGCAACAAATGCTTCTCAAATTATTAGTTTATACTTGAACCGCTGAATATCTCTATTTTACTTAGCATAGAATACTTTTCGCACATTTATTTTTTAATTCGTTTCAACCAGTAAAAAAATATTCCACCAAAAGCAAACGAGAAATTTTTTTATTTCATTTTAATATTATAATTTATATGATAATTTTTTCTATTAGATTTCTAAATGTTTAAATTTACCTACATAAACTGCTTTTATTGTTTGCCTGCTCTATTTTTTCAATAATCATATCCATTTCTAAATACTCTTTTAGTTAAAAAATCTGCTGTATTTAGTAGTGAACAAGAAAAAAAAACGGTAACCAACTTTTAGTTTGTAACATTAAATATATTTCAATATTGGGAATATTTTCTCGAATATGAAACATATATTAAAATAAAAATTATTGTTAAAAAATTCCATTTACATACATTCATGTCGCAAATACGTATACGCATCCATAAATACATGTACATGTAATATTTTGTTTAAATAAAAATTTTATTAAATGCAATAAAAATTATTGTTATACTCAAGTAGAATAGCTAAGCGCTAGCTACTAGAAAAATAAGACCACATACAACATTTTTGAATAAGTTAATAAACGATAATGAAACTTATAATGAAATGAAAATGAAGTATAAATATATAATTAGGTAATGGTTTTAAATGTGTCATCATTGCTGAAAACGGTAAAAGCAGTAGAGGATGAGCATACAAGAGGTACTAGGGCTATGGAAGCCACTGTCGAAGCTATATCACAAGAAATACGGGCCATGCATACACCACCACCAAGTGGTAGTAATTCGGTTGGACCAGAGGATTTGATACGTGTTACGAAAAATGTTACTTTAGCTACAGCTAAAGCAGTAGCAGCTGGCGCTTCAAATTTGCAAAATGATATTGTCTCGGCGGCAAATATTGGTAGACGTGCCATATCCGAAATGTTACTTGTGTGCCGTTCAGTGGCATGGAATTGTGCCGAAACGGATGATTTACGTCAACGCACTTTAGAAGCGGGAGCTGCCGTTGGTGAATCATATCGCGATCTTTTAAATGGCATTTTACATAGCTGTTCGGCCGATGATCGTATGCATTTGTCTAGACGGGTAGCTAAATGTGTTACGGATTTGGTGGCTATGGCTCGTTTATTGAAGGGTTCCGATTGGATTGATCCAGAAGATCCAACTGTAATTGCTGAAAATGAACTATTGGGTGCTGCCGCTTCTATTGATGCAGCTGCTAAAAAATTAGCTTCCTTAAGACCCCGACGTAACGATGATGTCAAGGTAAATTATTCTACTTTCTTCTTTACAATTTTACTCTGTTACTCTGTGTTACTGTTTTAATACAACTTATCTATTTTACTAACGTCTAATATATAAAACAATGTATTACTACTTGAAGGAAAATAATTTTTAATTATTAAACATTAACATTGTGGTGTAAATGTGTCAGGTTTTGGTGTTTTAAAAACTATTAATCAACAAAGCAATAAAATGTATCGTAATTTTAACCAAATTAAAAAAAGTACAAAATATAAGTATATATATATACTATATAAATACAAAATAAAGTATATATATATATACTTTCTTTGAACTTACCTTATCCTTATTCTCCCTGCCGCTATATTTTATGTAAATTGTTAAAACTAAAAGTAAAATAATTCCGGTTAGATATGTTTGATATTCTTGGTTGTTGCCATTATCTGCCTTTCACCCAGGAATCAAACATATTATTACTGTGATTATTAACAGTTCTACTAACCATAAATGCACTCTCCCATTTCATTGTCATCGACTTGTCAGTCCCTTTCTTAATGCATTAAAAAATTTAGCGCTTCATTATCTAATATTATCTTATTGGATCTTTATATAGTTTTCAAAAAAGTAATTTACTTATACTCTTATATTTATTGTTGGTTTTTCTTATATTGTTACAAAAAAAAAAATTAAAATTATAGATTGAATTAGATGAGAACATGAAATTTGATGAAATGATTTTGGAAGCAGCTAAAGGTATAATGGCAGCATCATCAGCTTTGGTAAGAGCAGCTAATGCCGCTCAACGGGAACTAATCGATCAGGGTAAAGTGGCTAGACGTCCATTAACATCATCCGATGATGGCCAGTGGTCTGAAGGTCTAATATCAGCGGCCCGTTTAGTAGCAGCAGCTACTCATAGTCTAGTAGAAGCGGCTCAGAATTTAGTTCGAGGTGTCGGCACTGAAGAAATGCTTATTTCAACCGCGAAGCAAGTGGCTGCTTCAACTGCTCAATTATTAATTGCTTGCAAGGTGAAATCAAATCCGAATTCTGAGGCAGGTAGACGTTTACAGGCAGCTGGTAATGCGGTTATTAAATCTACCGATAATTTAGTACGCGCTGCCCAACAAGGCTTAGAAATTGAAGAAGAACGCACACTTAAAATCAACACATCGATGGTGGATGGTATGGCTCAAGAAATTAATGCCCGTTCAGATGTTTTACGTATGGAGAAACAATTGGAAGAAGCCAGACAAAAATTGATACATATACGGCAAGCTCGCTCACGACAAAAGAATGTTCACGGTTTCACAACAGATGACAGTGATTCGGAATATGCCCATTCGTCATATGGAACACTAAGTAAAAGCTATATTAATGTAAGTTTCCTTTAATCTGAAGTTATTTTTATGCTTCATTTTTATAGCACAATTTTTGAAATATTTTAAAGAAATTTGGGATGATGAAGCAAAGGCGAATCATTTCCCTTAAAATATATATATAACTTATAAAATAGATATTACTTCAATAAAACTTAAAATTTTAAATGTACTTTATTATAAGTAGTTTTTTGGACTTAACTTTTATATTTTTTGAACCGTTTCTTCAATAAACAATCTTCAAACATTTTAGAAAGCATTTCTTTTAGACTTTCATAGCTTTGTTAGACGAATGACAAATATTTGACAAATAGTCCGTTCGGAGCAACAATAATGCATTTATTTTACTGTTAGCTGTAGAACTTATGCCCAAGCGAAAGGCTTAATCTTAGTATACTATTGTAAACTAATCGATAGATAAATGTAGATAATTTACGCAGGTAAACGTAGATAATTTAATGTAATTGAAAATGTTTAATCATCTTATAGAGTTTAAAACGTACTGGGCCAAGCATGTACGGAAGCGCTGAATCACCAGCGTCACCGAATTACTTAAGTCAACAACAACAATACACTAAACATCACTACAATTATAGTACGAGTCCACAACACTTTCATTATCCAAATGCCGTAAATGTTAATAAGGATAATAATGATGATGTAACAGTTCTTCCACCACCACCACCACCCCTATCAACAACAATTTCTAATATGCAAACGGCAACTCACACGTTTAGAACTAATCCAATATTAACTGGTAATGCAATACCTAGACCATACCCTGGTAGTCCAGTGGGTGGTGTTGCTGTTTCTACCACGAATGGTACAGGTAGTGGCATTGATGGTAGTATGGATGAAGGTGAACTTGGTAGGCAATCACAATCACAATCTACTAGCCCCCTAACATCTAACCTTAATAACAGTTATCATGAATCATATGAATGTTCTACCTTTAAAACGCAATCATCTCAACAGCAAAAAAAACTAGCAAGCAATACCATAAACGCCTCTACGCCCGCCACTAAGCAATTAAATCAGGTTAATCGAAATTTAGAAGCGTGCGTTAAAGATTTGCATGATAAAACTTTCGGTCAAGGTATAGTGCAAATTACTAGCAATAATTCTCATCCAGAGCAACAAAACTATGAAGGTTACACATCAAAATATGAAACGCGTAATTATGAGAAAAGTAGTGAAGAGAAAACTTCACCGAAAACACTTGAAAGGAACTTTAATCAAATGACTTTAAATACGGATGGTGGTAAGTTAAATTTAATTGATCAAGGCTCTGAACGACTCACCTCGATGACACAACGTGTTATGGAACGTAAATCATATACAACAACATCGGAAATACGAAGCGAAAAGAAAACTGAATCACATAGTTTTCGTTTCGAATAATCCTAATGATGTGAACGAACTATATACGCCTATAATATAAGCAATTCGCCACAAGTGCTTTAGATAAATACAGTACCAAGAATAACAATAATATTAATAAAAATATTACTAAGAGATCTGACACAAACTTCTTAGATTTATAATAAATTCTTTTTTTTTCTTCTTAAATTTTCCCTTAATGTGTTTCTAACGCCAATCATTTTGCCAATATATAGAATTTTAAATAAAACATGCAAATATTATATAATATGTTGTTCAACAAGTTCACATCCGAAAATTTATAATAATGTTACCTTTATATACATAATTTATTTTCATTATAAAGTAAAGATCGAAATGAAAATACGATATAAGAAAATGGTAAAAGAGAAAATTCTAATTTGTAAATTGATTGAACAACTTCTTACATTTAGTTTAAGAAAAAGTCTTTCATTCGATTTTCGTATATATTTATTTATTTGTAGGTACACATATTCAAATTGAAATCTAATTTCAATCTAACCCCACTTTTTTAATAGAAAATAAAAAACGAACGGGTAGTATATAAGTTTCCGTTTAACTTTATAAAACCAAAAAGAATTATACTAATAAGTATATTTTATTAATTAATCAACGTTTGATTCTATTCTTGATTTATTTGATTCAATATTCAATGTTTTTTTTTTTGAGAAATTTTCCAATTGAGTAGAAAAAATTTTGAAACAATTATAATCTTTTATCATACAATTAAACAGACGTTTTACTTTTTAACTTTTTAAAAAATTTTTTAATGACATTCATAAAGTTTTCTTTTCTGTGCGGTTTTTATTCTTTTGCTCGTACTTTAACCTATTCTGACAAAAAAATCCTTACTACACTGTTTGGGTTTTGTGAATTCTTTTCCAATTTTTTACTACTATTTTTAGTGTATATACTTATATAAATTTAATCAATTACATTTGCGCATACTACTTTTCTATATATTTCTATTATAATTAAATAAAGCAAACAAAACAAAAAAACCAAAAAAAAGTATATATATATATATATATATATATATATATATATATATATATATTGATTATATATAATATTTCTATAATATATAATGATTTTAATAATGTCTATTATAATTTTAATAATTCAAATAAAATTGAGTTGACATATAAATTATTGTTGTTTTCATTTAAAATAATTTTAGCAAAATTATATCTTAAGATTAAATTAAAATAAAGTACGAATTGTCGTATTAGGCGACTCAATGATTTGATCAAATAAATGGTAATTATCATTTTGCAATTTGGAAAACGAAATGGTCCTGTGCGATTTAATATCATTAATAGTTTTTAGTGAACCTATTACATAATTTATCAAGTAACTTTGAATAGAATGTCATTAAGTATTAATTGAAATAACGTAGTTAGAACCTTACGCCTCCTATGATGTATAGGTAAATTGAAAAGTTTAAGTCTGTGCTTATAATCTGGTAAATGTAAATGTAGATTCCAACCTAGACCTCGCAAAGCAGATAACAGAAAGTTATTCTAATAATTCACAATACCACCGATATAAAGGAGCCTTGCAAAATTCTAAAGTAAATCTTACCAAAGCAGCGACAGACATTTAGTTAAGGAAAGATATCTTTACAAATCCAAGACAGGAGTTTGCGAACCTTAAATAACGATATAAAACTTAGCAGAAACGACCAGCATAACACGTTATCGTTCTTATCTTATCAACCAAGTTTATATAACAGGGATTGTTATTAGCTTTAATAAACACATTGGAGTAACCTGTATAAACAAAACAGCCGAGAATGATTAAAATACACCAGAAGTAAACTTTAGAGAACTGGTAGAGATAGACCAGCCTTTTCCGAAGTCATATATTTTTTTAAATAAATTTTTCTCCGGCATCGCACAAATGTATTTTTACTTTATATTTTTTTACTAAAACGGCAATTAATAATTTGGGAAATAAATATTTATCACTCTTTATAACTTTTTTTTATGTATAAACTTACTTTAAATTTACTAAAATTTTACTACATTTATACAGAAAATTGACAAAGAAACAACAAATAAACGTATTAGTAGACAAATTAACAGAGATTCTATTATAAAGTTTACAATTTAATAAATGCAGGTCACCAATTGCCTTATGAATATATATACACATTTCTATTTGATACGACCGAATTACTTATATTCTAGATTTAATTGGCGACCAATTAACCAACGTCGTATTTCTGAAGTACCAGCACCAATTTCATACAATTTGCAATCACGCATTATGCGACCCGTTGGATAATCATTTATATAACCATTGCCGCCCAATGTTTGTATAGCATCTAATGCTACCTGTGTTGCCTTTTCCGCACAATATAATATGACACCGGCACAATCTTTAGAACTATTATGACCAATATCACACGCTCTAGCTACAGTATATAAATATGAACGGCAAGCACTGACAGTTGTGTACATATCAGCCATTTTACCTTGCATCAATTGAAATTCACCAATAAGTTGACCTTTTTGTTTACGTTGATGAGCATATTCAAAGGCTACATCTATGGCTGCTTGCATTAGGCCAACTGGTCCAGCAGCCAAAACTAAACGTTCAAAATCTAGACCCGACATTAATACATAAACACCTTTGTTTTCTTTACCCAGAATATTTGTTGCGGGTACTTTTAAATCTTGAAATACTAACTCACAAGTGGGACTGCCACGCATACCCAATTTATCTAGCTTTTGTGCTACGCTAAAACCTTCTGTTGCTGTTTCAATTATGAAAGCGGTTATACTATGTTTTTCGGCTGCCCCACTATCTGTTTTAGCATAAACAATCAATGTATCAGCTATTGAGCCGTTGGTTATCCAAAATTTTGTGCCGTTCAATACAAAATAATCACCTTTACGTTCTGCACGTAATTTCATTGATACAACATCTGAACCAGCTCCTGGTTCAGACATAGCTAAGCCACCTATATGTTCACCACTGCATAATTTAGGTAAATATTTTTGTTTTTGCTCGATTGTACCATTTTTATTCAATTGATTAACACAAAGATTGGAATGGGCACCGTATGATAAAGCTACACCACCAGCAGCTCTAGAAATTTCTTCCATGATAATGCAATGATCTAAATAAGAACCACCAGAACCACCGTAATCTGGTTCAGCCGTTATTCCCAAAAATCCCAAGTCGCCCATTTTTTTCCAAAAATTGCGCATTTCAGGAAAATTATCATTTTTATCAATGCTTTGTGCATGCGGTGCTAACTCTTTTTGGAAAAAATGAAAGGCAGTTTCACGCAATTTTTGTTTATCCTCATCTAAACCGAAAACATTATCATTGACAGGATAATGAGATAAATTTTTGGATAATAACGTAACGGCTGTTAAATTTTTTGTAATTGACGCATTAGATAAATTGCTTAGTATAATTTTATAGGGATATGATTTTCGTATAAAATTTAATGCCATTTTTTGTGTTGTTTTTTCCACTAAAAAAAACTTTTATTATTAAAATTTAAGGAATTAATTTTCTTCTTATATATACGTATATATATATAAATTCTGATTTACTAGAAAATGTGGGGTGATATTATGGTTTTTAGTGACAACTAGTTATTGCACAATTATCTAATAAATGCGATCGTATTCAATTAAGCAGAGTTGCCACGATATTATTTCTTTATTTTTTATTTGATGATGTGCTCAAGTTCTTTATTTGGGAGTTTTATTAAGGATTTTTTTTCTTTTAGAATAAAATGAAATCAGTAAATATCCAACAACTTTATTTTACAAAAATTCAATCAATAAGGAGAAGTTGCTGCATTTCTTTCTAGGCCAGATAAACAATCATCATTATCATTATTATCTTATATAAAAGCAGCACTTTTAAGATTACACTTGGTATTATAGGAATATATGACAATGCACATTTTCGTATAAAAAAAAGTACGATTGCACTTGAGATACATAATATTATAAGTTTGTAACAGCCAAAAGGAATTGAAATAAACTTATCTTTAATTGTACCAATTGATTCAGGATCACATTTTGATTTAATTTAAGCCTGTCTGTCCATGTAAATTTGTTATCAAGTTAGGAATCACAGTTTTTGAGATATACTTGTGACGTTTGGCGCGTGGGCATGTTTCTTGCCTAGACACGAACCTTATTGAAAACGATTAAATCAGAAAATTTTTACGACCATACTCCATATAAAAAATTTGTTAAATGTTACAGTTTTAAATATAAGTTAACGTAAATTGGCGCTGAATTGTATGTTAACATAAAAAACATATGTACCAAATTTCATCTAGAAACATCCATTTTTACGATCACTTCCCATATTATTCCTAACTCGCAAAAAGTTATTGTGTGGACACAAGGCTCAACTTTAAATATAATTTACCGAAATTCGGCATTGTCTTGTGTCTTAACATAAAAATATTTATGTGTTATATTTAGTTCAGAGCACTCCACATTTCAAACCTTTTTTCAGATAATGAACTATTTATTTACCATTTTTTTCAATTTCGTTAGCTCGCACTTCTCTTATTTGAGTTTAATCACTTTAAGCAGAGCGGTGACGGGTGTTTAAAAATCGGCCACGACCAACTATAAAATTTTTACTCATTGAGATTAAGTTCGTGTGAAATATTAACTTTTAAAAGTGTAAATTTCTAAATTTCGATTTAAGAGAAAGAAAAAGAATAGTTAATTGTGAGGTATATTATTTTGAACAATTAATTAAGAAAAAATAATGAAAACAAATGGGATATTACTAAAAATTATTCTTTTCAAATATTAAATACAAATTGCAAGGAATACACATCATCAATTGCAATAAAAGAATTTAATTCAGTTTAAAAATATTAAAATAGACTTTTTAGCGAACCGTTTAATATTCATAATGGCAGATCTAATATGTTGCTTTTTTTAAGAATTTTTTTTCAAAATACAAATACAAAAAGAAAAATGAAAAAACGATGTAAAATTTTTTGAGAAATTTTCAAGATAAGTTGAAATCTGTTTAGTTAAACATTAAATGATATTTGTAATATTAAAAGTAAGACATGAAAGGCAGGGGCTGTAGATTTATTGAGATCATTGTACACATTTCAATTAATAATTCTAAAATGGAAACAGTTACATAAATAGGCAGAATAGAAACATTGGAATAAATGTAAATTTCAAAATGAGAAATACACAAAAAAAAATAGATGTAAATTTGTGCTTAAAATGGAAATTTAAAAATACTTAAAATTAAATCATATTGTTTTTGATGTGTTGACGAAAAAAATCTAAAACGTTGCCAAAAAAAGCTAACTTATACCATAAGTTTTCTATCACAAGTCGATATTTACATAAGAAAAATTTACTGAAAGGGAACGAAGTTTAGGAGGAGTTTAGGAAAATGCAGAGACATATTAAGCCGTAGTTTACTTAATTGTGCTCTTGGACTTATTATGTAAAACATGTAAAGAAAAAGGGAAATATATGACAATGAGATTGAACTTGAAGCAGAAGCACGACGTGTTCGTTCATTCGTTCAACGATAAACAACACGAAATAATTACACCATAATAAAGTACTTACCAGTTGTAGCAAAAAAAAGAAACACGATAACAAAAAAATAAACAAAATAAAACAAAATATCAAAATTTTAAGAGACGATGAAAACGATGACCTTTCTCTTTTTTCACAAAAATTTCTTTTCTTTCGGTTAATTCAATAATCCATTTAAAAAGATTTCGCAAAATTTAAAGATCGTGCACGTTTCTCTAGGAAAAGAATTTTTAAGTTTTTTTGAGGCAATTTGAGAATTGCTTCCCATAAGCCCTAATCAAATTATTGGATAAAGAAAGTTAACTGGGCTTCTTGTTCTTGTTAAATCATAAGACAACTGAACGGCCATGAATATTTATTTAACCTGAAGTAAATTGTATCCAGTCTTTTGTTAAATCTATTTTAAAAGATTATCTCAACTTCATATGTGTAGGTTGAGTTGCAACCATTCCAAAATAAAAATGTTAACTAAACTAGTGTTTATAAGGCAGAAAAGGGGAGAGAAAGTTTTCAATTCATTTGTTGTAAATGTACTTAAAATGAATATTATTTTGTACTTGATGCAATATAATGTGATGTTCTGTTGCATTGTATTATTACACAGTCCTTTAAGTCGACATTTTACTGCCATTGGTTAACACAATGCAAAGCTTACATTAAGTTGAATGAACTGTGAAAGTTTCAGTTATTAAATTTGTATAAATGTTTAGTTAACATTAAGATAAATATAATAACAGTAATAATAAAAACGGCAAAAACAAGAACAGTATGAAAGTGATTCGTGATTATAAAATTTCTCATCACGGGGAAATCTAAAATTGAAAAAATAACAGCAACATACATCAAACAATAAATAAGGGCTTTCTTTTTTCCTTAACCAAAAGCGCAAGTCTTTCTATTTCTCTCTGTCTCTCTCTCTCTTCTCAATTGTTATCTCATTTTATCTGTACTGTGTAAAAAGGGTTATAGAATTTTATTCGTCACATTATATTGAGCGAACTCTAACGGTATAACACACACAAAGAGAGTATGATGTAAAAATGAAATGCGATATATATATATATATATATATATAGAGAGAGAGAGAGAGATTTTGTTACTATTATTACACTTCTAGTTATATTTTTGCTGTTATAATTCTAATTGAAAACCGGCGATATAAATATTTTGCTTGTGCGTTGTTGTCTAACGGCCGGTTAAATATGCTGGAAAATATTTTGATTGATTCAGAGTCCATTAAGAATAAACGGAGTAATATTGTTATAGTGTTATTGAAACGCACAAATCGCAATTACTTTCTTATGCAGCGACCGTGCTTTTATTTACATATTCTAAAAAAAAATTAACCAAATAGCAGAAAAAAAATACAACAACAACAACAACAAATAAAAAGAACTTGTGTAATAAAATAGAAATTTTGTACAATTTTACAAATATTTTCTCCTGAAAATGTTAATTTTTTTTTCTCATAAAATAATAATTTAATAATAATAATTTATTTGTTATATTGCATCAGAACAAAGTTATGTAAAATAACGAATTATGTGTGTGCGACAGGAGTCGTACACAACAGAAAGGACCGTCCATGAATGGAAGGTATTTTTATGAAGAATATTTCCTTTTGTTTTTTTTCTCTTACTTGTTTGTTTTATTTTTTTTTTCAATGTAAAACATAGAAAATGTTTATAAATTGTGATTGTGTTGGTGACGGGTTTATTTTTGTTGTTGCTTAATACTTTTTTTAATGCAATTTTTTCTTTTTGTTTTGCCTTTGGTTGGTTTTTTTTTTGCAATTGCCATCACTCCCACCAAAACATGACCTGACATTGGCCGCTTGTGCAATGTGTGCGTGCATGTGTGCACGTTAGTGCGTCATTGTGTTGGCCATTTAATATCTTTTAATATCTTTTTATTGCATTATCATGATTGTAATTATTATTATTGAGTGTTGCTATTGTTATTGACTATGATTGTTGTTATTGTTGTTGCATCAAGTACAAAATTATCATTACACATTTTTATTGATGACCTAATAAAAGGTATGGCATAAAAACACACAAACAAACAGATAAATAAACAAACAAACAAACAAACCCTGTGCATGAATATACAACCGTATATGTATACACAAATAAATTGAAATGTAAAAAGAGAAAAGTAAAAAGTTGGAAACTATAAAAAAAAAGAAGGAGATGAAAGAAAGACAGAACGAGCCGTACAAAATCAATAAATGTTTATTTACGTAAACACATCACAGAAGGAAAGTAAATGTAAGAACAAAAAAAAAAGAGAGCGAAAGGGAAAGGGAAAGCTTGAGATAGATACCAAATGATAGAGGCCACAAAAAAAAGAAACCAAACGAAAAGCGGGCATAGCATGACAAAGAGGGAAATAATCATAGAAATTAATGTGGAGATAGTGAGTGTAATTCGTAATTAAGATTAATGTCCATTTGATTTATTATCATTTAATTTGTAACATATTTCATATACACACATACATACATACAAACACATCCATGTACATATTAAAAATATATAAGATAAAATGTTTATTTATGATTTTGCAATCATGCCAACTTTTCAGTAAAGAATTTTTCAAAGTAGTGAAATATTTAATGTCTCATTCTCATTTAAATAAATAAAAAAAGAGAATATTTTGACGTAATCTTAATCATTCTCTATTTAATTATTTATTCAACTCTTCTAATCATTTATCTAACTTCTTATTTAATTTGCTTGTTTTGTTTTGTGTTAGATTTACAAAATAGACAACATTCTTGTTTTATAGATTTGCAAAAAAAAAATCATTTTTAATCGATTTTAAATATAAATCTTACACATCTTTGTAGTGTAAGATAATAATTGTAAAGAAATTATATTCGATTCAGTTGAAGGTCCGTATTTTTTCATTTATTCATTTAAACTCATTAAACATTTTTTTGTATTTCCGAGTTTGACTAATTTCCAATTGATCCATTAGATTCCATTAGATCGAATAATCTCCGTCTGTTTGTCTGTCATCTCATATTGTTTTTTACGTCTTGTAAATTCATTTGGCACTTTTTTTCAAAGACTCTCTCTTAACTTAAACTATTTGCCATTTAAAAAATTGCCTTAGATTTTTGATTCGGAATGAGGTTCATTTTCAGTTTAGTTATTAGATAGTTTCAACAAAGCTTGTTGAATTATTTGATACTAAATTTATGTAGAAAGTTTCACTTGTCGTATAAGATTTTTCAGAAAGTCAAGTTTTTTTTTTTTAAATGGAACTTAACCTAAAATATTAATCAGCCATATAAATTGGTTGAGAAAATTTTCACTGTTTTTAATGCATATTTTGAAAGTTCATCCTCTTAATTTTATAATTAAAGTTAAATAGCATGGTAAAAAAGGTTAACGATTAATCGATCTTAACTTTCTATGACATTTACTTTGCATTAAATTCTACATTTAACATTTTTAAATATCCAATTCTAAATCTATTTAGAAATGTTTATTTGTCTGTCCGTTCATCTTAGCATTGTTAACATTCTCTTGGTCGTAAAATTTGAGATATTGAAATCAAATTTGGTAAAAACATTGAAAGTTCTTGCATGAGTAAAATCGAACAAAGGTCACGTCCATTCTGCAACGTAAATTGAGAATAGTTCTGTATTTTAAGGCACAATTCTTAGGCAAAAGATAGAAAAGTAAAGTTTCGCATAAGACATAAAGACAAAAAATTATTTACATTAGCCACGCCTACAACACCAAATTATGCAACACCAAATTTTCACTTTTTCATATTTACTGCGGTTGGATGGTGGATTTCCAAAGTTTGACATCAGCCAAATATAATTTTCTTATTTGTTCTCCATTTCATTTACATTTAAATTTTATTGACTAATTTTAGATGAACGAAACTAAAATTGGTATAAATCAACAATCGCAATAACAATAACAACAACAATAATAACAAAGTTCAAATATAAGTGACATTTTACTTTTGCCTTATTGTTGCTGTTGCTCCTTAAAATGTAATTTCACTCTTTCAAAATAAGTTCTGCCAGTAATTGTCACAGTATAAGTGTGCATTTATTTATGTATGCGTACATATACTTATGTGTGTGTGCATGCATTGTTTTCATTTTTACTGTGTTATTGGCGTCCAACGTTCAAATAAAATAAGAAAAAACAACAAAAGTGAAGCAAAAATAAAAAATAAATAAATTATTAAAAGGAATTTATTTATGTATTTTTGTTTAAACTAACGGTACCAAAAATTTTCGTTCGTTTTTTTAAATATTTCACTTTTGCTTTCTAAATGTTAATCAATAAAAATAAAATCAAAATATTAATTAAATTTCACCTAAAATTGTGCTACAGAAAAAAGTTGTAAGCAGATTTTGTCAAAATCAAATTTCTAATAAAAATGAAATAGTTAAAATTATTAGTTAGTTATGAGGGAACTAGAATAAAAAGCCAGATTGATATAATCAAAAATTTCGTACTATTAATTATATTAGGAAATTATGATTTCAGGTTAATTGATTTTTTGAATGTTTCATTTTTCTAGACACATTTTCAACATTTGGTAATCTTGACCGTTTATTTAAATATTATTGTGCTTTAACGAGAATTATAAGCAAAATCCAAACCGATATAATTAAAGTTATTGTAGAATTAATTTGTGGATCATATCAAGATTTTTGGTTAATTTCTATAATAAAGTAATAAATATTCCAGTTTTCTAAATTATGTCTGGTCTAAATTTAGATTTATTGTAAACAAGAAAAACAATATTGTCGGTCGGAGTCGATTCTTAAATACTCTACACCACTTTGCTTAACATGATGAAAGTCAAAAAATAGGATTACAAACTAAAAAAATGAAACAGTTGTAATTTTTTAATTATTTAAAGAATTTATGATATGACAGAAGATTTGAAAAACTTAGCTATCTAGATCACAAATTTTTTGGTACACGTATTTTTTTATATCAAAATAAAAGATGGTGTCAATTCTCGCTAAAATTTATTCAAAATTGAATCTCTTGTCCATATAATAACTTTTTTCGAAAAAGGCGTAAAAATGGACCGATCTGGATAAAATTTAGTATACATGTTTTCTATTCTAAAATATAAAAAAAATGTATTTTTTTCCATGCAACTACTTATACAACGCATTATATGGGGCGTGGTTTGAAAAAATGATCCCATTTTAAACATTTTCAAAAGAGTTTGTCTCTGGGCCATAAGCACACCCATGTACCGAATTGTACTACTGAAATATCATTAAAATTGCGAACTGTTGAAGCTTGCACACAGACGGACTGATAGACAGTCATAAATTGAATCGGTATGTGATTCTGAGTCAATTTGTATAATAAAACATGGGTCTATCTTATCTACTTTAGGGTATTACAAACATTTGTACACAAGTGGTGTAGGGTATAAAAGTATTATACGCTATATTTTAACAATTTCAAAATCCATTGGAAAATTCTATTGAAATTTTAACACTTTTAATGAGCACACCGACCATTTATAATAAATGAATATACAAATAAAATAAAATAAAAATTAAATAATAATAATAATAAATATTCAATACGATTCTAGAGCAATAATCTTTTTTCTACACACAATTTCTATTTGCTTATGAAACTTCAACTTTCAAGATAATTAAATGCATTTGACATGCATTTAATTGTCATGACATTTTGACCCCTTTCAAAAAATAATATTGCATAAACATATATGCATATATATATATATATATATATACATATATATATATATGTTACACACACACACACACACACACACACACCACACACACACACACATACACACACATATATATATATGGATGTATTCATTCATTTGTTTGTTGCATTAATAATTTAAATATTTATTTGCCATTCCGTTGGAGATAAAAATATTTTCTTATAAATGATATCTAGATGATTTATTTACTTTATATTCTTTTATTAAAGAAACAAAAATATTCTAAAATTTAAGTTGCAGATATTTAATAACAATTGAAAAAAGTCAAACTTTCTTTTTTCATATAAAGCATTTTTTTCTTCAAAGGTTTTTTATAGAAAACAAATTAATCTCCTCTGTACAAATTCTTCATACAAATCTAATGCATCGATATAGAGTTCTTATAGTCATCTCTGACAAAAGGTACGATCCTATTTAGGCTATTGTTATGTATGAATTGGCTTTTTAAATGAATTTAAACGTCAAATGGTCAGCGGTTGTACAAATTGATTGATTTAAACGATTTTCAATTGCATTCCATCTTACGCTGTATAATGGGCAACTTTTAAAATATTTTCACAAATTATTATAATTTGAAATTAAACGATTAGATATCTTAATATAATTTCGATTTGAATGAGGGATTAATAAAAGGTGGATCCATTTTAAAACATTTTGGTTAGTTCATAAATTCGTTCAAACAATAACGAGTACAAAGAATAAGAAATATTTAAATTAATTAAATGAAAATAATGTACAGTAAATAAAAATGACTCATAGTATTTGAAAATATATTCAAAATTAAGGTGAAAACAATTCACTTCATTTTAACCGACTACATAAATACACTAAACAGATTTATGTTCTTTGAAAGAAATTTGCAGTTTGCAAATAATAAGCTGAAAATTACAAAATTTTGTTAAAAAAAATGAAATATTCTCAGTTTATGCTGCATTGGGGGCGTGTTCTTCGACCAATTTTACCTATTTTCAATGACAACTTGCGTGCAAAAACTTTCAATGATTTTAACAAATTTGAGCTCGGTATCTCAAACTTTTCGATAAAAGGTACAGACAGACAGATAGGCGGGCAGACGGACAGACGGATAGACGGATAGACATTGTCTAAATCGAATCAGAATTTGAAGCTGATCAACATACTTTATAGGGTTTGCAAAATGAGTATACCCACAACCAACAAAAAAAAATAGGCCATTTCAATCCACGGTTTATATTTATTTTGTCAAAGTATTACTCTGCATGAAATTGTTATTATGGTAAAACTATGTATTTACTACCATTAGAGGGATGTCCATTTATTTTATAAAAAAAAAAAATTGTAGAATCCAAAAAGAAGTATATAAAAATCCATAGAGAATTTGTACGATTGTCTGTTCATTTAACTGACAATTTTATCTAACGCAAACATTCTTCTGATCGTAAATACGAGAGATAAACTCTTTGAGCAAGTTTCATATTAAAAGTGAAGCAAATGATTCAACTGACAGGTCGTTCATGGGAGACTTTTTGCCTTTTTAATTATTATTCGTAAATTGCATAAATCTAAAAGTTTTCAAACTTTTTTTTCTTTTGTTTTAGTACTTATATCAAACTTGACAGAAATTACTTAGTTACTTAATTGCTCAAAATTATATGACATAAAATGTTAACATTATCTATTTGTTATTCATTATATGACTATAAGTCATTCAAATGCAAAATGTTTATATAAAACTTCATTTAATTTCCGTTTACCCTTAAAACATTTTTAATAGCATTTACTTTTTGACTTTGGCATCTTATTTCAAATTTCAATATCAAAATATTCATATATCTAAAAAATTGCTATAAATGTTTTAAATTCAGCAAATAATTCTAAATCGTTCGATGCAATAAATTGTTGGAACCATCTTATTGTGCCACAAACAAGTGTGGAGTATAAAAATGCTAACGTTTTCACTGCTTATGATTATTCAATAAATTGTCTATAATATAAATTGACCACTTTGATATTTTAATGTACAATACACATACACATATGTATACATATACATAAACATACACATGCATATATACATATGCATATAAAATAAACTGATCACAAATACATTTGAATAGAATTGTTATTGTTGTGTAAAGAAGACGACTACCGAAATGAAATGCTTTTCTATTTATTAGACAAAATATCAGCATAATAGTCAGTCACCGTCACGACACAACTATTGATCGACGCTCTCGATTATGTACACGGCAAGAAAAATAAATTGCATTAATTGAAAGAAACAAAAAAATTAAATAAGAATGAAAAAAAAAGAAGGTAAAATGATTGAAAATGCATTTTATGGAAAAAATTGATTTGAATTGGTTTCAAAAAAAAAAAAAAAAATATGTTTCAAGAAAAATATCAAGAGAACAAAAATTTAATTTGTATATGAAAAAATGCATTTTCATGTAAAGTCTTTCTTCGCCTTGCAATCGATTCATAAAGTTGTACATAAAATTTCACAAATTTTTTATCAGCATTTATTCATAAAATGAATTTTCAATAAAGTGAAAGAAAAAGAAAAAACAAATAAAAATCAATATAATTTGAGATTAGATTTAATTCAGTTAGTGTTCAAATATCATAAATTGTGAAATTCATTTAACAATCAATCAATCAATCGCATTTGAACTTGCACTTTTCTTTTAGTCACTTGTATTTTAAATAATTATAACTTATTTAACATTTAAATGTGTATGTGTTTATGTCAGATTGCATATGTTTGAGTGTGCATGAGCATTTATGATAACACTCTTCTTATTTAAAAGTTTTGCTTTTTACTTCATTTTCTTTCAATTTGGTCACAATATTATTTTTATTATATTGTGAGAAGTTTTTCAAATATTGTAAAGTGATTTGCAACAATAGCAATAACAATCAAAAAAAATTATTAAATACACTTGTCAAAAAAAAAAAAAAAGCCAATGAACAAAAACAATAAATTTCTCATTATTATTGTTTGAAAAAAAAAAAGGAGAAAAGGAAAAAAGAAAAAATAAAAAAAACAATGAGAATAAAAAACCAAAAAAGAAAAAAGGTAAAAATAAAACAACACAAAGCATAACAATTATATTTAAAATCAACACCAGTTAGTCTTAGATTCAGTTTTCGTCTGACTTTTAATCGCGATTCAAGTGCTTTAAGTGAATGAATTGACAGAATTTATTGAGGTAGAATTTTGAATTTACAAACAAAAAGCAACAAGACAAAAACAAACAAAAAAAAAAAAACAAAACAAATAAGCGCAAATAATTGTGATTTTGTGCTTTTGAAATTTTTGCAATTTTATATTCAAAGATAATAATAATAACAACAACAACAACAACAAACAACAAAAATATTATTATTATTATAATAGCATTAATATGAAATGTATTTATATATGAAGAAAATGTACAAAAACATTAATAAGCAACAAGCCAAATAAAAACAAAAAGCAAAAATAAAATTGAATAAAATGCATAAAATTAAATCATCAGCAATTTTTAGCTTGAAATTGAATGAGATAAAGAAGACGAAGAAAGAAGAAGACTAGACGAATTGAATTGAATATAAAATTCATAATATTATTGCAACAATGCATCAATTAACTTGATCAAATATAAACGGTAATGTTAAATGAATTTCATAAAATTTTTTTCTGCAGTTTTTTTTTTTGCAAGAGTCTTCCGTGAATGATTGAGAGCATCAAGTGAATCCAAACGAGGCTTTAATGAAAGTTTTTTTTATTTAAGGAATAACTAGACATCACATTAAGCTAAATTGTAAATCATGCGATTAAATGAAATTAAATGAAATTAGTTGGATTTTTAGAACAAGAATAAAAAACTAATTTTCATATTTTTAGATTAATACACACAAGTGATAAATAACTTTTAAAAAAGTGACTTTTTAAGTGTTTCTTGCTTGTAGTTTGAACCGATGAATGAAATTTAAAGTTTTTCAGTCGTAACTTGTCTTTTCTTAATATTTTTCTTGAATGTATTTTTTTTTTTTTTTTGTAAATTTAACTGCAAATTAGCTTCCAAATTCCCAAGTACGATTTTCCCATCTCAGTGTTTCAGCTGTCTTGACCATCTCTGTAGATGTTTTTTATCTTTAAAATTGTTGCATACCTTTTTGCATATTTTTTGGGTTTATAACACTCAAATGGTACTGTCTTAAAAAAAATCTCATCATTAGCAGTTTGATAAAACAAATTTCGGTCTCTTTGTAATAAAAGTAAATGCACATTTTTTTATTTAATGAAAATAGATATTGGAAAAATCGAAGATAAACGAACATTGATTGATTCAATTCAAATCTAAACTAACTGATTTGATAAATCGTTTTCAGTTATTGTTTTTTTTCTTTTCCTTTTTTTTTACATATAAGATTCCCGTTTATATTTGATCATCATATTACATACATATTTGTAATTGATGCATAAGCAAATAAATTTATAATAAAATTGTATTATTTATAAATAAATAAGTGAAAAGTGTCTCATTAATATTTTCATTTCAAAAGTATAAAATTAAATGTTAAATAATAGAAATGAAGGTGTGAGAATTTTCTTTTGTAAAGTCCCTGCTTTTTAGTGCAAAGATATGAGGCAATAACTATCAGTCAAAAAAGAAAATTAATGCATTTAATAATAATAATAATAATAATAGTTTAATAATAGTTATATTTTCATTAAATCTCTCGAAAGAGGTAAACTATAAATTGACGATGTTATTTACGTATGAAGATGAAGAGAGATCAAACGGCCCATCTAAACGATTTGAGGCAGATTTGAGAATTTTTTACTTATTATATTAAATCACGCTAAAAAAAAGTACAGTCATGTAACTACCTGTAAAGGAAAAGGTGGAAGTTTAAACCATAAATGAGGTCGGATGCTAGAGGCACCGTGACACTATAAGCTAATTAAAAGTAATATTTCGATATAATCTTTAAAAAATAATTTTTAAAGATTACATCGAAGTTTCTAAATAAATTTCCATTGAATTATTGACCATTGATTTACAGTTTATTAGAAGAAGCGCCATCATGAAACAAAAATTAATTCACAAAAATTAAAATTGGTTACACTTACTAAATGCCTTTGATTGCGAAATTCTGTAATGCTGATGATGTAACTTATTCCAATTCCAATAATAAAAATTGTGGGTATTAGAATTTCTCAATTAAGTCTAAAATATTCCATTTTTATTTAAGCTTATTGTAAAGTATTATGCATATATGCATAATTTTGCATAATTTTCATATGAACAATTTGTGAGACGCTTAATTAAAATTATAAACATTAACCAAATGCCTTGAAATTTCGGACTGAATGCAAAACAAACAAAACAAAACAAGGTAAATAAAAAATTTAAAAGAAAACAAAAAACTAAGGCAGAAGGAAGAGAAAAACTATGGTGAAATGCAAAGCAGAAAATGGGAGGGAAATGAAAAGAATTGGAAAATATTAATTAATTAAAAGTTTATTATAATTCTCTAACACAGTCACCTCACTAGTTCATTTCATTCTGTATCATTCATTCTCTTGGGCATCAAGAGATCTCAAATGAATTTTGTACAATTTGAATAATTTTTCAATTTTAATAATTATAATTTTGTCTGCTTTTGAATGACTTCTCATGTGTCGCATTAAAAAATTTTGTACACTTAAAGTATGGCATGTGAAGTCATATTGTAAATAAAATCAAGTAAGTAAACAAGTCAGCAGCAGAATACAAAAACAAACACAAAATTAAAGATAAACCAATCAGCCAGCAAAGAATAGAAAGAATGTAATGTAAAATGTCATAAGTTGCTTTAAAGTAATAAAATTTACGTAAAGTTTTATATAGAAATATAAAAATAAATTAAAAAAAAAACTAATATTGAAATAAATAATGAAATAGTAATTATATTATAACGTCTGGACACAACGTTACAACACGACTGAACTGCAACGCTGCATCACCACAAAATCTGAATCACATTGAAATGGAACAAAAAAAACATGCAAAATTAACAAATAAAATTCGTGCTAATGTGAAAATTAGTAAGAAGAAAGTCAATTAATAAATAGTAACATTAATAATAATAATAATAATAATAATAATAATAATAATAATAATAATAATATAAAAATTATGAAAAAGAGAGAGAGAGCAGCAACAAGAGCATCAGAAGATAACGGCATAATTGCTACAACAGCAGCAGCCGGTATTAGTCCAGGTATGTATGTATGTGTAGGTGAATGCATTTATAAATGATGACATGTAGAATAATTATTTTGATGTGATCTAAAAATTGGTAAGAAAGATATGTAAAAAAATGAAATGTAAAATGAAGTAACGAAAAATAAAAATCGGAAAAGTAAATATCAAAAGTTATTTTTATTATTATTTCTCTCTCTATCTATTGCCATTTATGCCATTTCTCCATATCTTTCTCTACCATTCCATTAACTTATTCACTTCTAAAGAATTCTAATTCAAGGAAAAATTTCCAAAAAAAAAAAAAGAGAAATAAATGAAATGAAACAAACAAATATCCTTTAATCATGATCTTTTTCTAGGATTTGTAAAAACCGGTACATCATTGACGAGATTTTTAATTTGTATGGCACCAGTAATGGGTAAAAAGAAAAATCAATAATTAAAATAAACAAACAAACAAATAAACAAAAACAAAAAAAAAAGCAACGTAAAAAGCACGAAAGAAAAATAAATTTTTTGAAAATGAAAATATTTAATGTTCTCATTTTACTGTTGTTCTGTATTTTACTCATAAAATAATATCGCGTAATATGTCGCCGTCTCGTTTTGTAATATCAAAAATTGTTGTTTGTCCATAAAGGAAATTAATTATTATTGTCTCATACACTTTTCGTTTTCATATTTTGCTACCATCTCATCTCAGAAACATGGAAAATTTTTATCATTTTTCATTAATCATTGAATATCTCTTTGAAATATTCAACTCAGTATAATTTAACAAAAAACAAAATATGTGAAAAAGTTTGAAGTGTGAATTATACGAAATCGAATACAATGAAAATAATGCAAACTTTGGGTTACTTTGAATTTATTGTGCCCTACACAATTTGCAGTCGAAGGTATTATAAATGTGTGCAGATATTTGTAATACCCAAATGGAGTCGAGGAGATAGACCAATCGTTTCAGAATCACTTCCTGATGTTATTTAAGTCTGTCTGTATGTCTGTCTAACCATATAAATTTGGTATCACGCCACGTTGTGCAATTTTAGAGATATTTTAATAAATGTTAATAAATTCGGGTATTTATAACTCAGAAATGCATCTTATTGAAAACGATTAAAATCGTTTTTATTTCATTTATTATTTCGATCACTCCTCATATAACGCGTTTCTTAACAAAAATTTATTTTATGGATAAAAAATCACAATTTTAAATAAATTGGTTTTGAAATGTATTTTAATATAAAAATCATATGTATCAAACTTTGGTCTATATTGGTCCATTTTTACGGCCATTTTCCACATAATGTTCTAAAAAAGTTATTGTTTGGGCGAAAAGTTCAATTTTGAATAAATTTTACCGAAAATCGATAACGTCTTGTACTTCGACATAAAAAGTGTGTGTATCGAGTTTGTTCCACATTGAAAATTATGATTGATTTTTTGAATCTCCTATCACACAATGAACCTTTTGAAATATATGAAATATTACAATTTTTTCAATTTTTCAATTTTTTCAATTTTAATTCTCTTTTATGATTTTAATCGTCTTAGACAAAGTGACTTAAGATGTTTACGAATCGTCTCCGATAGACTTTAAAGTACCTATTTCTTATTCTATTCTTTTTTTTAAATTTTTTTAAAAAACTTTTTGTCAATTAATTAGCTTATGCGCAACATTTTCTCGTTAATAATGTTGTGATTATTTTCAAATTCTAAACAAAAGATTTGTTTACTCTTCTCTGCATTTATGACATTTTTCTTTAAATTTATATTTTATTACGTACATAATCTTATGTGAATAATTGTGTGTATAAATAAATACACACAATTATTTTACAACAACAGAAAAATTAACAAAAAGAAAAAACTGGCATGTAAATAATTGCATTAACCTGAATTTTTATTTAATTACAAATCACATCGATCAAAAAAGTCATGGACAAATTTGTGAACTTTGTAATTTAAAAAATTTAGAGCAGAAATTAAAGGTAAACAAAAAAAAGAGGAGAAGAAAACAGAATGCACATATTAGCATTAGAATTTATGGAAGAAATTACTTTTAAATACTTGAACAAAAAAGAAAAAGTGATCTAGAGAAAATTTTTTCCTGAAGGAATTTTTAGAAATGCTTTTTAGTTATACAGCTGCTTAGATTTGTTAATTTAAAATTACTACTTTAGTTTAAGTCTTAAGGAAATTACTATTTTGAGCGTGATATAAAAAAATTTACATGTAAATTCTTTAAATTCGTTTCATTAATTGTTTGGAATCGAAATGTTCAATTTAATTTATTTCCTATAAAATTTATTGTTAATTATTATGACAAAAAAGCAAACACGAATTACTCGATTCAAGCAGCCATATTTACTTGATTTAGAGTTCTAAAATCAATTTATATCAGAAAAAAAGCGCACGCCAGCTGATTTTCGAGTTTTTGATAGTTTTCAACCATGCTCTTAATTCCGGTGAACCGCAATCATGACAAGTTTCTTGTATTGCTTTACGTAGTCGCACAATTAAATCTTCTATGAAAAGTGTCCAAGATTATACTGAATTGTTGTTCTAAGCATAAAATTTCGCATAAACAACTTTTAACAACTATAAGAATTATAAAATTCCATCATCAGCAACAACGTTAAGTGGGTACAAATATTAAGTGTAATATTTGTACGACAGAGACGATTTTTATCCTATTCTCTTAGATTTAATCTTAAATCAGTATATTTTTTGAACTATAAAAAAGGTTAATTAACTTGATCTGATACATTGGTATAAAGTGCAGAGTGCAAAAACTTGGTACGACAGGTTTATTATTGAAAAATCAACTTTCAAAAGCGTCAAAACAAAAAAATAAAATCATTAACAAAAAAAAAGCAGTAACAATGAAAAAAAAGAAACGAATAATACCATGGAAAAATAAGTGAAACAATTAATAATTACAATGACCGATTAAATGTAAGATTGTTTGAATATAGATTAAAATGGTAAGTGGTCAATATTGCATTGTTAATGCCACTCCCTTACAAATACAACAAGAATAAGACTCTGTAAAATTACGTGATTAAATCTGCAAGGTTTTAATATAATCATTATGATTATAATTCTTTCATCTATCAAATTTTATCAATGATAATAATGATAAAAGTAGAAAAATATTCAATATTATAAATTTGAAAAATTAGTTAACAATCACAAATCTTTTAGCATTAAAAGTTAGAATATTAAAATTGGAATGTTTTTTTGCAAAAATTAGGAAAATTCTTCTAGAGCAATTCAACAAAATAATATTTAAATATTCTATTATTAAATGTTGTTTTATGCTTTCATTACACTTCTTCATTATTAGCTTTAGAATTCATGGCCAATCATTAAACTATTTGTAACGTAATATATAATAAATTTTTATGCCCAATACCTAGAGATTAAGAGTCTAGTCATTTTATCATTATGTTTGTGCGACGTTGCCGAAAGGCAACGTCAGAGATCTTCTGATCAAAATCAAAATTGTCCGTCCGCCCGGTCGCAAGAAAAAGATATTGAGCTTAAATTTTATAGACACATCGGAAGTTGTTGCAGAAAAGTTGGTACTGAAAATGGACCAATTACTTGGTCAGTGTGGGTGTGTTCCAAAGTGCAACATTAATTGAGAACACCATGGTTTTTTAAAGCAACATTTTGTGGTTTTTTGCCTATTATTGTGCAAACTGCAAAAACAAGGAAGCTGAAAGTTTATATAACAAGTACGATATTTAGTCTACAATACATGTATAAAAGTCATGCAAATCGGCCACGCCTACATGAAATTACCAAATACCAAATTTCTACTTTTCTTTGTTTATGTTTTCTATTTACTTCGGAAACCGTCTCTAAATCGTAATATCATCGTGTTTTGGTAGTGGGTATCCAAGATTTGGCCCAAGCTCTAAATATAATTTTCTTACTTGATAATTTTTTCTATAGAAAATTTTTGTAATTTACTTGAAGTTGTCTGTTACATTGTTTCTAATACAAAGCTATAAAATCTTCCATTAATGCTTTGCTTACAATTTATTCCCTTAGCATTCAATTTTATTGCTTTATATTTTTGTTATAACGTTATTATTACAAAATTTATAATATGTTAAAATGTTTGTATTAGTTTCATTCATTTTATTGCACTTTACCATTATCATGAGCATGGCAAAATCGTCAAAGATTTTCCCTTTTCTTGGTGAGAATATTTATTTATGCCTACGAATCTACATGTTTCTCAAATGATTGCCTTTTCCTTTTCCTTCAACAATATGAGGAATCTTGCATTTTACTAATACTAGTACTTTCTTCGAATGGTTTTACTACTTAAATTATCATAAGTTGATTAATTGTTCCAGTTCCAGTTTGTATCTTTTATATCTAAATTGGAATAGTTGTACAGATAATGCCAACTGCAATACATTCAAATCATATAAAATGAGTTAATAAATTGAAATGAAACTGAACATAACTAAATTAATTTGAACTAGATTAAAGTGAATTGAACTGTAGAAATTAGAGTTCAGTAGTTAAATGGTTTAATTGTATGTATTCCGTTAATTTACTATGATAATTGTTTTGCAATCTCTTTTTAGTCAAATGTAATCTGTGATGACAGCACAACAAGATAATGTAAAATAGCAAATTAGTGTTTTGTCTACCTTTTGCTTATACAATACATTTTTTATTTTAATTTTTTTTTTATTTATCTAATTGATGTTAAAATCCATTTTAATTCATAACTCACGTGAAGCATGGAAAGTAAAAGTGTTACATTAACAACTGGTAGAAAGTCGAAAACTGTCCTATACAAAATTTTAGGGATGACTAATGACAGTGCATTTTTATGAGGTATGAAGATGTAAAGATTATGAGAAAAATCTTTATTAATAATCAATGTCTAAGGTGAAAAACGAAAATTTCAATTCGCAAAGCAATATAATTGTGGGGAAAACCGGGAAACTGAACTTCTAAAAGAACTCTTAAAATCAAAGCTGAAATCTCTTTATAAAATTATCATTCTAAAAATTGATCTTATTATCTGCTCTCCACATTGCTAAAATCCATTTCTTAAGTAAATTTTTTTTATTTGCCACAAAAGTTGTTAGAAATTCTTCAGACCACTCATCTTTCCTTATAGATTCATTTGTTTGGCGTTATTAGAATTATGCCAAGAAATGATCAAAGATATTTCATTATAAAATATCATGAGAAATGACCATAATTTGGTGTTACCTACTGATCATATTGCTCATCTAAGTTTTAATATATCCCATAGATTCTCTTGATTGTATTGTAATGTAAAGAGCCAGGGTTTTACTAATAAACTGCGGAGAACTCTTTTTGTGAAAGTGGCTGCCTTTTATGGAAAGTACTGCCTTATTAGATTTGAACTTTATTATCAGCGAATATAAAATATATATAAAAAGTCCTAATGGCTTAAATAGAAATATCATAGATCCGTTACACCCAAATCAATCATACTTTATAAGATCTGCATTCTGATAGTATGAAACTGCAATAAACATGGATAAAAAGAATAACAATTTCATAGTACAAATGAAAATGAAAATGAAAATAAAAATGACTAGATAAACTGATACATGTTAAAATTTATTGTTGAATTGAAATATCCCTGTAAATACTTATTATGGAAAGATATTTAATGCTTTAGATTTATGAGAATATGTGGCAAATTTCATATCGTGATGTGCGAGAATTAAGTTATAATCACAAGGCATGTTATTTAATCTTCACTTTTATATCTTTTTTATAACCATCGTGCAGAATTAAGTAGCATATTCATTTCGTTATAACGCTTAGCACCAACATTCAAAGGAGACGTGACAGATCTTCTTGATTAGATGATTTTAATTCTGTATCGCTTAAGTTGTTATGTCTGGCTCTCTGTTTGTTGGAAATGTGTTGCTAGTTGCCAAAAATTTAAATGTTAACTTCAAATTGGTTGGAACATGGAAAGACGTTGCTTGTAAGTTAATCTTGAAATTGTAGAAAAGGTATAAAAGATTAAACGATATATCCATAATAGGGCCCTCTAGAAAAAATAGTGATAGGTTTTTCCTTATGAATCCTCTGCTTTTTGTCTTGTCTTATTTCTAAGTCATTTAATGTGAACCTTTAAATTTCGTTATTACCAATCAAATTGAAAAGTAGATCAAGCAAATAGTAAATATATATGTTATGTATGTTAATTGTTAAGTAAAAATACACATATATTTATAAAATATTTCATAAATTGGTAAACAGTGGGATAGATAGAGATAGGATAGTAAGAGAGAGGGAGATCCAAAGTTAAAGATTTATATATACAAAAGCAAATCAATTTCTCATCATCATCAACATCGTCACCGTAGTCGTTTTCGTTTTCGTCTTCGTTTTCGTGGCCATCTCCGTCGCTGTTGTCGTTAACGTTAACATTAACGTCTTCGTGTTCGGATTCGTGTTCGATTCGTGTTCGTTAGCGTTATGGATGACCTTGTTAATTGAATGTTGTAAATATATCTATTGGCTTTGCGTGTTTATTTAGCAATTACTATTTTAAGTTTATGCATGCACTCATGCACCGTTCGTAGTAAAAATATAAATATAAATTGTTAGAAGTATTTTATGTAGACTAACCGTACGATAACGGAGGCATATTATTAAATGGAAAATGTTTATTCGAAAGGTAATTAAGAAAAGTTAAAGAGAGTAATTGGGTAAAAATTACGCACGCACACCACTCAAATTCATCATATAATTATTGAATATTATTATTATTCATTACATGAAAGTTCGTAGTTGAGTAAGGTTACAGTAGTTGGTTCCTTAGAGAAAACACATTGTTCGATATAATTAGCTTCTTTAAGTTGTTATGTTCGAATCATACCATTAATGTGTATATTTAGGCTGGACCTTATGCAATAGGCAAGACAATCAGACGGATGAAGTACCACAATTGAATTTAAATCAAATTTCAGAAAATGTGGCCATTTATAAGGCACTTAAGATTAATTAAATAACTTCAGATGACTTTATACTTATATAAGTTTACGATTTTATGCATGGGTAATATTTGGAAACATTTAATAAGACTCAGAGGAAAAACATCAAAAGTCAGTATTGTCGATCGGTGTTAGTACACTACACGTCATAGTTAAGTAAACTATGAAAAATTCAATTAGTGCACTATGTTGGAAGAGTTCATAATGTACCACACTATCTATGCACTTATTATCTGTGCATCACAATTTTTTTAAGAATTCATTTATATAGATTTCAAATGCGTCCCTTTTCCAAAAATTTATACGAGCTAAACGAAAATTCCTATATGAGAATGCTGAGAGCAACGTAAATGGCAAGGCGCAACGATACACATATTACAGTTGTCTAAGAGATAGTAACGTGCCGATAAAGCTTTAGTGGGCCTCTAATGTTTGAAAGCTAATGAGTATATTTATAGTATTTTATTTTAGTTCATTCAATAATTGCGCAACCCAATTTGATTGCTTTTAGTATTTTGCCTAACATTGTCTCTTAATCACACCGATAATCATGTTGATTGTCTATTTGTTTAGTATTCTAAAGGTATTTTTAGTATTCTAAAAGTATTAAAAAGTTAAAAACTAAAGAAAAAGCTTTACAGTGCGGATCGTGAAAAAGAAATAAAAAGTTTTCATGATGGAAACTTTTTATGTCTCCAGATGATTCATTGTTTTTTCGACTGCTTCTGCTTCTTTCTATGTGTTTTTAGACCTTCGTAATATTCTTACAAAGTTTGCTAGGCAGTGCTGAAACACTCATTTTTATTCTAAAATCTTTCAACAGTCGACAACGCTTAATCTAAACATTTTACATCAGTTATGCTAGTACAGCAACAATAAAAGTTAGTAAACTGTTGCCTAATTATTGATACAGATTTGGCTTCGATGACTTTTGGCTTTTTCCTTTGCGTCAAAAATAATGATTTATCTGAACGCGGCACTCGTTCTTTTCCACTTCCGTTGATATTCTCAAGATTATTTCCTGTAATTGATCATCAATCTCTTTGGTAGAAATCTTGTGATAGATGATAATTAATCGCAGCAGATAAACACTTGAAATACTTGAAATGGAAAATTCAAGGAGTCATGAATTAATCAAGCTGCCCACGTACAATCTCTTTCAGTCTGTTTCAATCTCTTCACTAAAGACAAACCAATTAAGAATATTAGTTTTCATTATAAAATATTTTCCGGTTTTTTTTAAGAGAAATAAATGAAAGGGAAAATGGAATAATATAAGAGAGGCCCGAAAAAAAGAACATTAAAAATAGTAAAAATCAAAGTACAACAACAATGAAAATATTCTTTTTTTATACAGAAACGAGCAGCGATAACACTTAAATAGTGTGAGACGCCGGTAAATAAAAAATTCGCTAAGACCCAGGCATGCTCACACACACACACACACACACACACACAATATACAGGCATTCGTGCATGATATAAATTACTTATTATTGAGGTAATAAATGTACACAGTTAAATAGAGGCTTTTACAGTTATACTCCAATACATAATTTCTTACATACATGCAAAGATTATTTATTGTATTGTATTTATTTTTACTATTATTATTTTTATTAATATTCGTAAGTGCAAAAAACATGCACAAAATTAAATAAGAGGAGAGTAACAGCAACAGTAAAACTAAAAGCAACAACAAACAAAAAAAAAAATAAACGGCAAACGTAACGTAACGTAACGTAACGGGCCAGTGGAAAATTAAAAAGAAGAAGAAGGGTTTTCATTTGGAACGTAAAAGCTATTAAGCGCATACATATAGGCACATACACACACACACACACACACAATATATATATATATATATATATATATACACATATACAGGTACGTAACAACCATACATTATGGTTTGTTCAAAAAGTTTTCAAAGTAACTTTTGTTTTTTCTTGGTCAGTATCATATATGGAATGGAAATACATAAACTTTTTAGTTTGAAGGCCTCTCCGTTTAGTGGTTCTATTTTTGAGCTGCAAAAATTTGATAATATTAAATATACATGCAAATTTAGTTAAAGTATTTACTTACCATTTAATATTGAAAATGGGCAGAAACTATCATAAGATTTTCTCACGGTATAATCTACCCTAAGACACCTCTGCCTTATTTGGGCAAAAAACTTATGATTTTTTGCTTATTACCAATTCCGACTTATAAAAATTGACATTTTTCAAATTTATAATCAAATTTCATTAGACGTGGTATATATCGAAAAATCGAAATAGTGGCCATGCCATACAATTGCAATTAACTCAACAACAAACTTCCATTATGTTTTACTTTCTTGGGGTTCATCAGTTTTTTAATAGATAATTTGGTAAGTACAAGTGCATTGCATTGCAAACATAATGCTTCATAGACCTTGAGTATTCAAAGTTTGGTTTAAGACAATACTGACCTACTTGTGGTTCAGGTAATAATAACAACTACGAAAACTGCTTAGCAATCAATCACTCCATTTATAGAATTCACTTTGTAAAAGAATGATTGAATGACCGAAAATTGCATTTTGCCCTTATATTTAAGTTTATGCTTAATTTGAATTAGATATAAGATTAACTAACATTTTTTACCACTATTACACGGTTAGGTCTTTTGCATACTTTGACAATTCGTACTCTCTATTTTGTTAAATTTTCATATCGTATTTCCTCTTATTACTTCTTTTTTTTTGCTTTTCATTTCTGCAACGCAAACTTATTGAACAATAGTATCTGGTATAAAATAAATGTAAAAAATGCAATAAATGTAACAAATGTAATAAATGCAACAATATTTCTATATTGATTTGGCTTTAACACATTTCACATAATACAATTTAAAAGGCAACCAAGCAAGAAATCAACAAATCAGCAAATCAACCCAGTGATTTGTTTGTTATTCCTCTCCTCTTAAAACCGATAACAATACACATACACATACATATATATATATATATACATACACATATACATATACATATACATATACATATACATATACATATACATATACATATACATATACATATACATATACATATACATATATATTTAGTGTATGTCAGTGTTTAGTTTACAGCTAATGCCAATGCCATTGCTGTTGCATTTTGTTATTTAGCAATTTAGTATTGTTGGGCTTATTGAGCGTTGGAAATGTTTCTTCTGTTTTTTTTTTTCTTCTAAATTTTGTGCTTAATAATAACTGCTATTGCTATTTATTATCTATTAACTCTGTTAAAAATGTAAAATGTAAATTAATGCAAAAATAAAAAAAGTAAAAATTACAAAAAAAAAAAGAAAAATCGAGAAAAGAGCCGAAAAAGAAATACGAAAGGGCTCTTTCAAATTGGTTCAAAAAAAATTTTTTTTGTTTTTTTTTTCTTTTATAAATTTTTGGCAAATTTTTTTCGATTTTTATTACACAAAAATTTTACATATCTCTTTCGCCTTTGCTCTTCGTGTATTCCATTTTTTGTTGATTTTTCCAAAAAAAAAAAAAAGGAAAAATCATCTTAAAGTTATCATTCAATTATGGTTTATATATTTCTTAGTGTTCTTAATAAATATGGTGAGTAGCGGGTGCATGTATGTGTGTGTGTGCGTATGTGTGTTTAGTGTTATTTAATGAAAATAATTTTGTTGACACTTTTTTGTTTTTGAAAAAATTTCATTATATAAGAAATAAGCAAATAAATGAAAAACGAACCACACATTGTGTGTTTATTTGTGCGTTTGAGTGTGTGCATGTATGTTTGTTTGTTGGCATTTTCACGTTATAAAATTCAAAAAACTAGTTAATTGACTTTTATTTGTAATCTCTAAAAAAAACATTAATGGAGACTAAAAGAGGCAACGCTTCATCGTTTCAAGCTGAGAAAAGTTGAAAATTTGGAGCAAAATTTGCCCTCTAAAAAGTGAAATTTTCATTTTAAGAATACATTAAATTCTATTTTATGCTAATGCAATTTGCTGCCAATGGGTTTATTTTTAAAATTCTGTTGGAAGGCAGAACAGCAAGCAGCGGGCAGCAATCAAGTAACAACTGTGCTATACGTGCTGCTAATGCCAATTGTTTGGCAGCTTGGCAGCGGCTTGTGGCCAATATCTTCTATACAACTTGCATAAAGTGGAACCAAAAAGTTGTTTATCTCAAAAAAAAAAACATCCAATTTATCAAGTTTTATAATTTTATTATTTATTATTATTATTGTTTATTTTTTTGAAATGTGTTCCAAGGTTATTTTATTACTATTAAAGTTAATTGTTTTATTACTGTAGCTAGATTTAACTAGTCCGTAGCCTGATTCGTAAGCTAAGTAAATTTTGTTGCTTAAATTTTTGGATGAATCAGTTAAATTTAATAAGAAATTTTTCTCGTTAGTACAAAAAAAAACACAGAATACTGCAGATCGATCATTAAGTAGCCGCAGCTGCTCAGAAACTGAAGATCTCATACCTTTCAAGATTCATTCATATAATCACTAAAGTGCATAAAGCTATTTTTGGATCAAGACAAGTTTTAGAATAAAATTGATGTTTCCTTAAATTTAATCTTAAACTTAACTATGCAATAATACCAAAATGACTTTTTCTTATGGAATAATCTAAAAAGTTTAGTTTGAGTAAATAAATATCGAATAAAATACATTGATCCTTTTCTCTTTAGTAGTCATTCAATAGATCCCTTTTAAAAGAGTTTTTCTTTTTTCTTTTTATAAACGAGATCAAAAAATTTTTATGATAACATTCCGTAAAATAAGTTATAAAATTTTGACAAAAACTCTTTATAAAACAGTATTGAAACTATTTTGGCCTATACTTTGGACCCTGTTCATTTAAATGATACATTTAAATTAATAGGCCACTTGTGGTTTTATGTGCTTGTGCGGATGTATGTAAAACCCAGAATGAGTTGAGATAGGTCCAACTTTTATTATACAAATCCATTCAGGATCACTTTCTAATAAGATTTAATTAAATCTGTATGTCTGTCTGTCTGTCTATCTGTTTGCGTATCTGTTGTCTGGCCATGTAAATTTGTTATTAAAGAACAGGGTGCACTTTTGCATCGATTTGAATGAAGTTTAGTTGGTAAGCATGTCCAAGGATTGTCCGAAATAATTATGGGTAAGATCAGATTATTCGTACGATCACAATACGTGATATACAATAATCTATTTTGCAAAGGGATTTTAAGTGAAAATATTAACGGTTCTGGGTAATTTTTTTTTATAAAAATAAAAGTAATTCCAAAGTAATTAATAATGGAGCCCAATCAACTATGTTGTAGCTTTTTATTTTTTTTTTATTAATTCCGCGTGACATACTTGAAACTTGAAATCTTCCTTAATACATAACTGGCTAAATGTAAAAGGCAAAATGTCACATGAAATTGTTTTTGTCATTTCATTCTCTTACAATTTTTTCCTTACAATGTCATGATAAATATAACGTGTAATGCATCACATGTACCTTTATTTATAGGTGAATATAGAAAAAATAAAAATAAGAAAAAGAACTCTCTAAAGACTTAAAGATTTTACCACCTTCATTCTATCACATCATTAGCCTTTTTTTTTCTTCTTCTATTAGCGGCTTAGTGACATTTGAAACACAACCCTCCTTTAATGGTTTGGTCTTCTTTTTCCTTTTTGAGCTAGTTCTAAAATTTATTTGATAAAATACAATGAAATAAAACTAAAACTAATAAAAGCAAAATTGAAAATACAATTTCAATAAAAAAAAAAATCATTTGTTATGGATCATCAAGCGTGACTTTTGCAAATTTATTAAACACATTGCTATACAATTTTTAAATTACGTTGTAAATTAATGATGGGTGTGGCATTTTTTGTTTATCCTAGACCTAGACCTTTATAATAATTATTCAGCCTTGTTTGTGTAAGGTTGCCATTATGATGCAAATCAATATTTGTTAATATGAAATTTTATCAATTTACTAATTAAAATAATTGATGATAAAATCATTAAAAAAATTTTATTATTATATTAAGAAGAAAAAAAAAAACAAAATGAACTTATGTACTTAAAACAGTAAATATGTAATTTTGGAATCATTAGCAAGCAATGCAAAACTTAGAAAACTTTGTAAATTGTGAATATTTCCATTGATTTTAGTTCTCTTTAAAGTAACGTTCCAACATCGTCATCTGCAATTCAGGATAGAATAAATTTGGACGGATCTGTGTAACTCTTAGTTGGAATCAAGTAGGCGATTTAGATTTAAATATATTCTCTAAATTATTTCATATATATTCATGGTATTTTCTAAAACAAAAGTTACATCATTTATGAACTTCCATGAATGCGTTGCTAGTTCTTTTTGAAAATGTGTAAGATGGAATTACTGCATAAAGTTATAATACCAAACGGTGTGGGAGGGTATGAAAATTAATATTATGCATGAAAACAAATGTCATTTATTTCGCTCAAAGTTTTATTACTTAATACTTGATACACTTTTTAATTTTATAAAATTTTATAAAATGTTGTTTACTTGAAAACCACTATTAATCAAATAATTTTACCCTTAAAGTAATGAAAGATTTTGAATTGAAAGTGTTAACTAAATTTTGGATGCTTTTCAAAAATTTTTTAAATAGAATTTCTAGGAATTGCGCACAAATATGATATTTTTCTAAGTAAATATTTAATCAATTTTTAATCGGAGTAGATGAGATTTCTAACTTAATAAACTGAATTGAATTCGTAAAAATAAAATTAATATAAGCCGGAACTTCAAAATGTTACAATTTCTTTTGAAAATATTTCTATTTCAATTTATTTAAGCGCAACTTAAATATTTATTTATTTATACTTATGCGGCATGGTCTTCATGTTTGTGTTTGCGTAATTATGTACGGGCTTTTTCGTTTTGGATATTTCTATTGCAATTTGCCTGAAAACCTTGAATCTTAATTTCGATTCTATAACACATTTTTCATTTAAAAGCATTAACCATTAAGCATTAACATTAACATTATATTTCGAATAAACTAAAAATACCTTCAAAAGTGTAACATTGCATACATTTAGAATTTGTTGTGTATGGTTGTGTGTTTGCTCCGTTGTGTAAACAATGTACATAATTTGGGGCAAAATTGCCCCCATTTGCTCGTTTTGTTTGTTTATTTGTGACATGATGGCAGTCGTTGATACTAATCGCATTTGTTGCATTTGTTCATGTTAATGTTGTTGTTGTTGTTGTTGTTGTTGTTGTTGTTATTGCTATTATTTGCTATTATTGCTCCACATATTATTCACATGTTTTTTTGGCTATATGCAATTATTTGTTTTTATTTCTCAATTTATTTGAGAGACTGTTTAATAAATGTTTTTACGAGTCTCTTTTTCTTTTTTATAACCATCACCGGGAGATTAGTGGTATATTCATTTTGTCATTATGTTTGTAGCTTTCAAAAGGAAGGGTTGGAGACCATACTAATTATATAGATTCTTGATCAGCTTCAAATTCTAAAACGATTTAGATATGTCTGTACGTCTGTCCATCTGTCCGCCTGCCTATACATTGTTAACGTTCTACGGAACGCAAAAAAATAGATAGCAAGCTCTTATTTGGCAGGAGCATTGGAAGATCGGTAAAAGAGCACGTCCACAATGCGAAATCAACTGAGAGTTTAGGTTTTTATTAGATTTTTTTAGCAAAGTTTAGCGGTTTTTACTCATTATTTGTACACTGCAAAAGATTGAAAGCTGAAATTTTGTACAAATAGTAAATAAGATTATTGGTCGTCCACACTAACGCGAAATTATACAATATCAAATTTTCACTTCTTCTATGTGTGCGTTTTTTAATTATTACTCAAAAATTGAAATAATGAATATAACGATGTAGGAATAGTGGGCAACCAAATTTTAGCTCCAGCCATATATAATTTTTTTACTTATTTTCTTTGGTAGTGATATTGTCTTTATGAGATTTCAAAATTTTTGTGTAAAAGCTTTTTACTGCTTTTTCTTTTACTAAAAATGTGATCAATTAAAATGTGAAAAGCATTAAGAAAATTATATTTTGGTTGGCAGAGCACAAAATACAAAATACAAAGAAAAAATAGAACAGAAAACCTTTAACATAGAAAAGCTACAACTAAAAAGAAAATACAAGAGAAACTGACAAAAAAAGAAAAAAGCAAAAACAAAAAGAAAAAGAAAACTTTCACTTGGACCCACCGACGCTTTTTGTTTTGTTGTTGGTTTTCAGTTTATTCACTTTTTCGTTGATATATGAAGAATAGTGGCCAAAATGAAATATTTTACAACAACTACAACAAAGCACGTCATATAACTCAAAATTTTCTTTCGAAATAACACAAAGCAAAGCAAAATCAAAGAAAATATAAAATACCATAATATTAAAATAATAGAAGAGAACACGCAAAATAGATTTTCCGAAGACTCTCTGCCTTTATTAAAACTCATGCATTATAAGTTGGCACTAATAAATATAAAAGAAAAAAATACAAAATAACAACAACTCAGGGAATTGAATTGAATATTTGAGGTCAGTTGAAAAATTTTGTGAAGATTCAGTTGCGAATTTCGGTACGTAACGAACGGATTAGAGCTTGAATATTAATAATTAACTGAAAAAGAAAAGAAAGTAACAAAAAAAAAAAAAACGGCAACGCTAAAAAGAAAATAAATATTAGTAACTAGACTATAAATAAGAGAAAACTGCTAAATAAGATCACAAAAGAGAATTGTAAAATATCAATAAAATAAAGTAAAAACAAATAAGTAATAATTTTCAAATTGATTGAGAATCAGGTGAATTATTTCATTTCGTATTTATTACTATTTTAACTTTCAAATTAGAATTATTTTTTTTATTCATGAAAAAAGCAAGAACTCTAAAAAATTTGAAGCAAACAAAAATAAAATGTTGAAATTTTCGAAAATTTCTACATTTATATTAAACATACGGTACAATGGAAAATTACTCATAACATTTCTTTTTGCAAAAATTTCATTCAAGACAATGCACAATGACGTGATACTTTTATTGGCTAAATTTCAAAATATGAAAAGCGAGAAGATCATAAAAGCAAAAATATTAAATAAAAAAATATCAAATAAAATAAAATTTTAAAAACAAAAATCAGTTTTCTGTTTTAGTTTATTAAACAAATATAAGAAAAAAAAGGACATTAAAAAAGTAAAGAAAATAAAATGAAAATGAGAAATGCGAAATGCCAAAAACAAAGAAAAAATAATTAAAAGAAATTAAGAAAATGAAAATTAATGAACGAGCAATTATCATTAGTTCATAGACTAGACATGCGCAAATATACTTACAAATCAATGATCATACAATTAAAGGCGACCAATGAAAATAAATAATAAAATTAAAAAATAAGTACACCCGTTAGAGTCGGGTGAGGCCAACTATTAAATATTTTACACCACATTTTTATAAAGGCGTTCGCAGAATTGTTAGTTTCTCCGAATAAGAGCCCCCTATAAAATAGATCGTTCTGTAGGGCGAGTTCATTATTACTAATTACTCGTTAATTAACCAAAATTATTCTTGAGCATCTCTAGTCTAAACTTCAGCTATATCCTATATTTCATTCAAATAGTTTCTATATTGTGTAAAAAATTCTGTAAAAGATTTACATGGACGGACAAACAAAGAGACAGACGGACAGATAGATTTAATTGGAATCAGGAAGTGATTTTAGAATCGATTGGTGCGATAAAAGGTGTGTCTATCTCAACTACTTCTGGGTGTTACACACATCTATATAAATTTACCACAAGTGGTGTAGGATCTAAAAAGCCATTTAAATATTACTAAAAGTAAAAAAAATTAAAATTTCTTGAGTAACCATCATCCATACACTATTTGTGGTATAGACAGATAGTTTAAAGTTGCACGAGATTTATGTGGACATTACGGAAGTGCTGCTTTAATATTTGTACAAAATTTCAGTCCACCATACCGCAGTCATCCAGACTTCATTCGACTATAAGTTCTGTTAAATAATTAGTACAAACGAACTGGAGATATGCAGTTTTCTTTTGTGTATGCTGTTGGAGTAATGAATCATTATTATTTTATTAAGTTTCATAATCTAGTTTTGTCAAGATAAGACAAGATCTCTTTCCATTTCAGCGAATTTTTACATAAAGCATTTACAAAGTGAACTTGCTTTTTTTCAAACAATTAATTTGTTTATTAAACTTAAAAACTAACAAACTATTTCATCTTCCAACTAGTTGAATAATCTGGTCCATGTGTGCCTTTAACGAATGGATTTATTATTTATTATTTATTATCACAAAAAAAGCTCTCGTCTTATTTATTATTTACTTTTATTATTTTCTCCAATACCAAAAAAAAAAACAAAGAAAAAACTGCTAATATGGAAAAAATAAAACTTACGTAATAATTTTCTCTATGGCAAACGGAATTTCGTGTTACATTATCACCATATTGTTATTTTGTTGTTGTATTATTGTTTAGTTTATTGTTTAGTAAGTGTAAAAAAAGGAACGCACATTTAATCGTGTACATTTCAAACTTATGTCATTCAATTTATATTTCATTTTATTCATTAAAACCATTACCCAAAAGTTAAGGATATACTTCTAAAATTCGCCCAAAATTAAAAATTCCATTAAGTCTTTATAAATTGAAAAATTTGAAATTCATCTAATCATATCTGCTAATTAGTTATAGATATGGTTAATTTTTTATAAATATATTGACTTGAAATACTTTCGACATATGTCGATATTGAAAATAAATCAAAAGAAAATTGCTCAAAAGATATGTTCTAAACTGGCTCTAAACTGACTATATTTCACCTGGTTTTTTACTAATTTTTCATAGTTTTCATATTTATCTCATATATATCAAAAATTAAAAAAAAAAAAATTAGCTACGCCTATTAATTATAATGAAGTAAATGCGTGGTGGATGCCCAATATGTGACTCTAGCCAAAAGCAATAATTTTCATTGTCGTTTTCGCATTGTTCCTTCACCTGAAATATTATTTCATTATTATTATTGAACGTAATTAGCTGTCTGTATTGTTACATGTATAGTTGTATATATTATTTATTGCACGTATATACATATATAACATTGCATAATATTTATGTATATTTATTACAATATGACAATCAAATGTACTTATTGTTATTATTGTGGCTTGTTTTATTTATAGTGTCATTGCCTGGAGCTGAACTCAATATTATTGAGCAGCCGTTAACATTACGTGTACTTAATAATGATCTTCATAATCATCAGCATCATTCTAATTCACATCATCATCTGAACGAAGTGATCGAAATTGAAATTCAAGATACCAGTAATCGAATTGCATCAGGTCTAGTAAATCCTATAATTAAAATCGAAGAATATAGTCAAGCCAACGAAAGTAGTCATTTGAACGATAATAATAATAATCATAATAATACGGATAATATTAACAATCTAGTCAATGCAGCAGTTACAGCAACAATAACAACTCCAAATCCATCTTCAACAACAGCAGCAGCAGAAGCAGATGCAAACGCAATAATATCAGTAAATCGAACATCCAAGAAATTAGATGAAAATATATCTAAAAAAATTGATTGCACAACATCGAATGATCATATTTTAAATGAAATATCATCAATAGTCCCATCAAATTCAACAGGCATTTCCAGTACGGTCAAAAGTAAAAAGGAAGAGACCGTGTTAGATATTCCATCGCATCTCATTGAAACATTGAATGATTATCACAATTCTGACTTGAATATTGTACGAATTAAGGAATTAACACCAATTGAAGCTGAATTACAATCGGGCTTGTCAACAGTTGAAACAGCAGATTGCATTGGACGGACAATAATTGAAGTTGAACCGGCCGGTTTAGTTAGTAAAAAACCTATAGAATATCCCATACAATATCCAAAGACCATAAAATTAACAGAAATCATTGATGAAGTTGATAATTCAAACTGTTCTACCCAATTGAAGTCTGATAATATTTCCAATTTAACTGATATCATTCATTGTCGTGAAGAGATTTCTGCTAACGGTTTAAGTAATTCGAATAATAAGAAAGATGAAGAAGCCTCTCAAACGATAGATTTCAATTTAGAAAAGGAGAATATTTTATTTAAAGAAAGTATTAAAAGAGAGCAATCAGATGAAGATTCAATAAACACAGAATTAAGTAAACAAATTGATCAGCAATTATCAGAGGTTTCATATATTTTAGAAGCACAACAACAACAACAGGAAGAGCAGCAACCGAATGGAGTTGTTCCTACAAATACATTGAATTTAAGTAATGCGACATTAAAGTTAATAACAGTGCCTTCTCCTAAAACCATTGCAGATGAAAAAGAACGCCAATTATTTATAGATTCTCTACCACAAATCAACGGTATAATAAACGATTCAACTACTTATGCACATACAATATCTTTAGATTTTAATAGAGAATATTATCAATCACTTAAGAAATATTTAATACAAAGTACGTTAGATCGGCCACCTGTACCCTTAAAAACTTATCGTTGGGAAGATTTAAGACGTGCTAAGGAACGGGGTGGCTATCCTTGGACACATTTATATAAACGTCCATTGGGTCCGGATGAAGAGCCTGAAATTATATTAATGCTAAGAAAATCACAAGAGATTCATTTTACCGCAGACTCACCGAAATTTACAAAGAAAGTACGCATCGACGAACAAGTTACGGTTAAGGAAGCTAAACTTTATGTACAAGAATTATCGGAAGAAGGGAAACAAGAAGGTGGTGAAGAGACTAATGCACATCTGTCCGAGCCACATTTAACGAGTTTAACGGAAGATTCTGAAAATCAAAGTTTACAAAGTGAAAGCTTTTCATGCGTTTCAGATTCCATTTTAACTGCAGGGAAGCATTCGAAGAAATCACAACGGTTTAGTGAAGTTCGACGTTTATTTAGACGTAGGCGTTACGGAACCCGCCCAAACGAAGACATACGATCACTGCCTGATTCATGCCCAGTTAGGGAGCACACTGTAAAAAAGCGCAGTCTTGAAGCAATTTCACTGGCTAAACATTCGCAAAATACCTCACATATTGTCAATGTATCATTATATGACAACGTGAAGGTCGGCCATTGTTTTCCTATAATAAAAAAATTGAAAACTATGGCAGATCGCCAAAAGAAACGTTTAAAAATAAGACGCATTCCTCTGGGAAAGGATGAAAGAATTACATTTAATGAAGAAACGAAAATTTTAAAATTGAAGAATTCACCGAAATCTCAAAGAAGCGATATCCCTCATTTTGTAGAAAAGCAAGATTCAGATGATGTTCTAGAAATTGTTGAACTCGAAGAATCACCAAGTCATAAGCGTAGAGATGAAGAAGACTATAATACTGAGGTTGTAAATGGCATTAGTACAATTAAGCCAGAAGAAATCATTGATTTATCAAAGGATTCGACACAGAATGTTGTTAGTGAACCACCAAAGAAAACACCACGATTGCGTAGAGAACATGTTTATGAAGAAATTGATCAGCCCATTGATTTTCCACCCATCCAACAACCACAATTTAACTTTATTTTAGATGCAACTTCTGTAGAAGCATTAAAACAATCTTTGGTTACTCAGGATAGAAGTGCGATGAGAGAATTAACACCAAAAAACAAAATTATACCACTCGATCGCATGGGTAGTAGCGAAGAAGAACAACTAAATGCAACGGATCAACAACATGTACAGCAACAATCTCATGAAGGGAGATCAAGTGATCATCATTTGGCTCCTATATCATCTATTGATTCAACATCTTCCGATGAAGATCGTACTAAAATTCATTTGCCAGAAGTTATTGAAGAGGAAAGCGATCAACCAGAAGATGATCAGCATGAACAACAAATCGCAAAACATGTAACATTAGTTCATCATAATTATGTCACTTCGCCATTACCTTCAGCTATTAAAAAAGAGGCTTCACCCGCACCTTCAGAAAAAAAAGTAACATTTTCACATGTTGAAGATGAAGCCGAACCACTTCGTGAAGACATTGAATTGTCAGACGAACATATGGCAGCTTCCAGAGAAGCTAATAAAGCTAAAATTTATGCTACCAACAGGTAAATGACAATTTATTATTTTTATTGTTTTTTTCTTCTCGATGTTTTTGCTTCATTCATTTTATAACACTCAACGATGAATATTGATCTAATAAAATAGTCCTAATACCCCAATTTTCAATTACATAGATTTCAGCTTTTTCATTTTTTTTAATAATAAAATGTTTTTCTGTCATTACTTGAATTATTATAATTCAGTGCTTATATGACAAAAATTGTAAATCTTTTTATTGTGTTACAAATTTTGTACTCTATATTAAGATAATTATTACAACGTAAATTAAATATATAAAATCACATTTGTGGTTGTAGTAAATGCATAGACAGACAGAGACATAGGCAAAGATATTTATAAAAAAAAACGATGTAACAACAAGCATTTTGTATAAACGATCGCTATTAGAGTTTACATTTGAGATAAATAGCAAAGAGTATCTGAGAATTTGAGTGTAAAATATCAAAATTTCACATTGTTGAGGAATAGAATCGTGTACATAGAGGTAGCGCCAACCAGCCATTCTGGCAAACGACAACGAAAAAAGAAAAAACGAAAAAAAAAAACTTAGTGGCAAGAACATTACATGGCATGGTAATCTGCATAAAGCATAAAGCTTTTAGTCCTGGTCCAAATTTTCAACGGTTAACATGGCTAAACAGCAATTGTAGCAACATTAATAACAATAACCATAATAATAACAACCATAAAAACAACAACAGCAAGAGCAAGAGCAACAGCAACAGCAACATAAAATGTTCAAATGTGCCACATCTGAAAAAAGTTCATTGGAATTATGAAACATTTCATACAATAATATTAGACAACAAAGTGATCGATATACTTAAAGGAGAAAATTTAAAAACGAGAAAAAAAACCAATGCAAAACTAGGAAAAGGTTAATAAAAGTAAAAAGTGATGTTTTTATATTATTGTCACTTTTAAATCAAGTATTAATGAAAATCCCTAGGAACAACGAAATTAATTGCAATGAATCGTTTCAACAAACAACATGATAATTTCTTTCTTAAATTAAAGTAAATTTAATATTTATCCCCGGAACAAAAAGAAAATCCAATTTTTAAAAATAACTTGACGAAATGAACACACAAAAGTGAATGTGTATATGTGAATGGATAATAATGTAACAAAATAAAATAAATGAATCAAAAAAAAAAAAACAAAAAAAAAACTCAAAAGCGAAAAAAGTAATCAATTGATAAATCGAAAGCCCGGTCTCTCTTCTCTTCGTATAAATACAGAAAATTAATAAAATTGCGATCTCTTAGTTAACTCATTAAGTTTTTTTTTCTTTGGTTTTTTTTTGACAAAATGAGTACAAGAAGATCGGCATCGGTAGGTGCGTTACCCACTGAAAAGAAACTTTTCGTATCACGTAATGAAAGTTCTAGTGGGGGTATCTCTCTTGATGTACGCTGTGCTTGTCAATTCTATCAGAGTAATTCGTTATTACCGGAACGTATTAATCCAGTTGTTTCTAGGCCAACATCTCAGCTAGCGCACCATCATGAGAATGAATGTTTGGAAACAATTCAATTACAACAAGAGCAACAGCAGCAGCAGCAGCAACAACAACAACAACAACAAAACTTGTCAACAGATCAATTGAAACCGACTTCCTTAGTTGAAACTCGTTTAACACAACCAGAAGCAGAACGCTTGTCTGTACGAAGTCTTGGTAGAAAGACATCATGGTATCAGAAATCCCCAACAGTGGACGTATCTTTTTTACAAAAACATCCAGAATTAGAAGAAGCTGCCAAAACAAGAGGCTTGGTCGTACGAAGAATTTCTGATGCTAATGTAACACAAACGCATGGAATGCAACGGAGATCACGTTTTACCTCAGTTGATCGCATGTCTAGTGGAAGTGATGGTGCTGGTTGTGGCCTTGATTTGGAAACAATTTCTATGCGTAGTGGCATTTCTTTAAGGCGCATATCACGCTCACCATCAAAACCAGATTTATTTGTCGTTGATTTAAATATACCGTTAACGCCAACTAAACAATACGGTCAACTTTCCGTTAGTGCTAGTAGAAGATCATCTAATGTTGATTTATCTCCACGTACAAATCTTATTGCGCCCTCGCCATTGCCGTCATCTGTTAATAAGCTGAAAGACTTTTCTAGAAGTCTAAGCAGAATTAGATCTTCGCCTCTTTTCCCATCAAATGATTATATCAATGCTAGACGACCGATGTCTCCTGATTACATGAGACCGAGTGAAACTCAAAAAGAAAATCTTGTATCCTATACTAAAGATACTAACAATATATTGCCGCAAAATCGTCCTATTGATGTTTCTAAATATGATGATGAGCCTCAAGTGGCTACAACTACTACACAAGAAGCGGAAAATTACAAAAGAGAGCAAACTACTGATCCTTCTCGAATTGAAGTGCCAGTGATCTCACTTAACGTAGAGGAAAGAACAAGTATTCATATACAAACTTCTTTGCCACAAAAGAATTACGAAAATGTAGTGCAGCAAGAGTTCGAAACAAGTAAAAAATTTTCAGCAGATACATTGCCAATACCTGATAGTGGTAACAACTTTATTGATGAGAAAAATGAAAGTACATTCAAAAGAGCTCATTCACCAGAACGTCGAAATTCAGTGTTAGCAGTGTTAATAAAGAAACCTGTTCAAGGTGATCTTAGTGACAACAAAAGTGACATTGTCAAATCTTCCCATGCTTCAAGATTTATGTCAATGTTTACCTCCAAAAGTACCACACCGGAAAAAGAAGAATTGTCGTCCAATAATGCAATTAAACGTGAAAAGTCTCCTTTAAAAATTACGAAACTATTTTCCAAAGATCCGCAACCATCTCAAGCAGAAGTTATGGGTGTTTCTACAGCGATAATTACAAATAAACCGATTAAAGAAGCCCAGCCTGTAAAAGTAACAGAAACTTTTTCATTGAAGGTTGACGAAATGGATCAGTATATGAGCAAACCTAAACCAACAACTGTATTAGTGGTACACCTACACGTCGAACACCTTCAATGGTTGGATCATTTAGCAGTCGAGACGATTTACGGAAACTTGAAAAATCATCTACGAGTGACATTAGGCAATCATTTACACCAATTATAATACCAAGAAATAGCGATAGTACCAGTTTTTTAGCAACTGATAATTTATATTCTAGTGAGTCTCAAATGTCAAAGAAACTTCATGAAGCTAAATTACAAAGCCTTACCAAAGAACCATCAATACATTCTCATCCTGAAGCAGGAGGAAAACCTCTTTTTTTAGCGGCTATTACCGTCGAAAGCAATCAGAGTTTGATTCAAAATTCTTCAGCACAAATGTTGGGACGTATCCGTTCTCCATCTGAGCAAAAAATGTCACCATTACATAACGTTACAAACCGCACCCAGTCGCAAGATAGACATCGAATGAGTGATGCTCAGGAATATTTATCAGGAGGACGTATAACCAAGACAGTTAGTTTTAATTTTGGAGAAAGACAGTCACGTTTAGCAGAATTCGAAAATTTGAATTTTTCTCAAAGTCAATCTAAACCGGTATTTGTTGAAAGGTCTTACTTTTCGCGGTGAGAATTCATTGTATTCGTTAGTTTGCATTTCATTCATTGTTTATATTTCATTTTACGTTTTACAAGTACAGTTTGGAAAGTAAAACTTACGGGGCAAATTTCATTTTTTTACAGGGATCATGAATATGAACCAATTGGATCACCATCTGATAAACCTTCAGAAGAACTAGATACAATTAAAGTAAAAGAAACGGAAAAAACTGAAGAAAAGAGTACATCAATAGAGGGAGATGCAATGAAACATGCTGAAACTGTACAAAGAGATCTTGAAGCGCGCTTCTTTAATAATACAAGTGTACTTCCTCAAATGGATGCCGATGTTGCAAATGGACACACTGTATACAAAGAAACTGTTATACAAGAACCAATGAATAAACAAGAGAAAAAAGGATTTATGGCATCTGCACAAGATCATACGCGTAAAGTACATGCAGGTCTTAAAAATCAAGCTGGTAAATTGAAAACAAAGTTACAGTCATCTAGAAAGAAATCACCTTCAGATAGTCCTAAATTCAAAGCTAGAAAAAGATTTAAAGCCCCGGAATTTTCGAAAATTAAAATTCCAGACATTAAACGGCCCGACATATCGAAATTAAAAGAACTAAAACGTCCTGAATTCACAAAATTTAATAAAATTGATATGAGTAGGTTTAAGTTTCCGGAAAAAATTTCTGCAATGAAATTAAAACGAAGTAAGTCACTGAAAGAAAACGAAGAAGAAGAGACTCTTCACAATGAAACGGCAGAAATTTCTCCCAAAAGTGAAACTTTAAATTCCCAAAAGAAGCTGTTTGATTTTAATTTTGGCACTTATCCGAGAGCTTTAAGTAGAAACAAAAAGAAGAAGCCATTAGAGTTTCAGTCGTCGTTTGAAACAGGAACAGAACCTACAAGTGCTGTAACAAGTACTGGAACTCAACAGTCATTTGAATCGTCAAGTTCACCACAAGGTGATCGCGGTCCAGGTCCTGTAAGATCACGTTGGGCTGATAAATTCTCAGATGTAAGTTATAATGATAGTGAAGGATCTCGTTATAGACGTTTTGAAAGTGAACAAGGAAGTTTCGATAGAGAATCATCAATGGAGCGTCGCATACGTGAAGATGTAGAAGATACGGCAAGTGAAGATCCAACTTTAACCATTTTAGGTGGTGTTACAGATAATAAGCAATTTGCAGAATTTGATGAGGAAAATCGTGCAATTCATGAAATTTCTAATTTGCGTTCCGGTGAATTTAAACGTCGTCCAATTGTACATCAAGATTCAGATGTAAAATCAGATGATAGTAAAGACGTTATTGGTTGGACCGAAAAGGACATTGCAAAAAATTCTTTACTACTAAGAGGCGAAGTGGAAAGCGACGAGGCTTTTATGATACGACAACCAGAAGATAGTATTACCCAAGAAACTCAATCAACGACAAGTTCGGGTAAAAAACTTGTTTTAGAAGAAATCGACGAGGATGAGTTTTTCTTACGCAAAAGAGGTATCTCTCAGGACAATATTGAATTAAGACAATATATAAGTGATGCCATACGAGGAAAATATGACAAATCGAATGAACAGAATGAAGATATAAGGAGCTACGAAGATTATGGGCATACTCCACCGCCAAAGCCACGGAGGCTTTATAGAGCCGATAATGACTTTCAACACAATTACTTTGATGATGACAACGAAAATGTGCCACCATCAGACGAACAAATAAACAAGGTAGATCAGGCAGTACCTAAAATACCCTTACGTAAGTTAAGAGGTCGACGTAAATATTCAACCGAGAGTGGTGGTGATGAGCAAAGTTATCAATTACCGTATTTTGATAACGATGAAGACTATTTGCGACCTCCTTCCATTTCGCAAAACGTTCCACATAAAGCATTAAATAATCTTAATAGTTCAATAAATCAGGGAGATGTTCATTTAAATAAAAATACTGAAACCGTGAATATGAAACCCCAACCGCCAAGAAGGCAGAAAAAACGCCGTGAAATGTCTTTAGAGAAAGACTCTTTTATTAACGGTTTTGGAGGACGCTCGGTATCAAATAGTTTTTTACAAACACCTGAAGATGTAATTGTTTATCGCACCGAACATGAGTATCACCATATACCGCTGGCAACTCCTGAAAAATATTCTGATTCTTTTTCAATACGAAAATCATTGTCCAATTATGATGATTATGAAGATCGTAAATCACGCGGTGCTGTCTCCTTGGAACCAAATTTAAATGGTGCAATTTCCAACAAATACTTTATGGATTTAAGTGAAAATGACGGGTATGCCGTTGTAAAAAAGGACCATGTACCCAAGCCCACACCACCTGCACGACGAAAGAAATTTACGCGCTTACCGGGCGAGAGATTTGCCACCATGCCATCCATGGTGCGCTCGAATAGAAGTACATCACCACCTGAAAGACCCCCACCACCAAAAACTTACACACCGAACACTAATCATCTGACTTCGGCAGTTCCTAATATAATGAACAGTCTTAATGCACAACTCAAGTAAGAAATTGAAGTAGCTTCATTTAATTCATTCACTTAAAATGCGCTCAGTTTTTGCTCTTCATGTTGTTTGCATTACTTTTTTGTTGCTGCTTTATTTTTTTGCTTGAGTTGATGCTTTCTATTTTTTACATATAGTTACGACACCATATAACACATCCTAACATGCTTAAAGGTGTCTTTAAACATATTGCACATGTTAACAGGTTAAGAGGTTAATAGACATGCAGATGCTTATATCATACGATACGATACATTTTTACACGTTATATAGAAAGAAGCTTAAAAGGCTTCTAAAACTAAAACACTAAAGCATTGAGACTTAAAAAATAAATAACATGTATACACAAGTACATAAATTCACATAACCGAAACTACATACAACGAGGTCAATGAATTGCCAATATTTTACTTATGTCATTATGCTATTGTAACATAAATAAACATAAATTCTTTACACAATTTAATTGCAGCCTGCAAATCTCTTTCGTTCTCATTTCTTTGATTTTGAACGTAAATTCATGGAAAAGCTAACCAGAAGGATAGTTTTTCACACATTCACTTTTTTAATACTTTAAATTTTCTCCTATGTTAGCCAAAACAAAAATGTAGCAGTAGATGAAATAGACGTTTCGTCCTTACGACCAGAATCACCGCGGGATCTGAATTCCGGTGATGTTATTAATAAAATGAAATATCGTCCCTTACCTCCACCACCGCGGCCCCCACGTGAAAAACGCCAAAACTTAGTAGAGAGTAGTGATATGGAACATACCACGGACACCACTGAACAACAATTTGATACAAGCAGCCAAGAACCAAAGGAAGACGACAGTATTCTTCGGTATACGGAAGAGGTTGAAGCCTCAACTCAAACTGATCCTTTGCCCGACGATTTTGTATGTGACGAATTTGAAATTACAGATGATATGAAAGTGATTGTACCGCGCGTTTATGCCACAAAAACACTTGATCAAATACTTCAGGAAGAACTGAGGGTAGACTCAAATTTAAATGATCAAGGGGATGGTAGTGAGCAATTAACAAAAGGTTTACAGAACTTTAGAGAGGCTAATCAGAGAAGTTTATCCGAACGATCACGAATATCTTCACAAGCTGAACAACGTTCAAAATCGTTAAGTCGACCGCAAACTCCTTCAGCGATAGTCCGTGAACATGAAATATTAACTCCGGTGCCAAAAGGAGAGACGGTAATTCAGGCATCATTGGTGGTACAGCCAATTGATGATCATGATTTAGTTCTAGATGAAGAAATAATTCATAAGGATGTGGGATTGTTATCTCCAAATTCACAACCGAATATATCATTAATGAAAGATGAATTAGCACCAAGTGAAGCATCTTATGCCCCTAGTTCTACTGAGTTAAACGAAGCTATAGAACTATTAGCGTCAGATCCGGATGCCCAGCAAACCGATGAAGAAGTTGAACGCACTTTACAAAGATATAGAGAAGAATTGGATGAAATAGGTAGACAGTTAATGGAAACTGCTATGTCGCAAGAACTTTCGTCTGCACATTCAAAGGATGATACTAAAGAAATAAGTTACAGAGAAGAAATCCGTTCGGATGAAGAGCAAATGCAGGGATACCCTTCAGGGAGTGAAGCTGAACCTTTTCGTTCCGATGATGAAACACAATACGAAAGTAAAATATCTACAACAACCCTAACTGAGCAAGAACACATCCAAAGGATTAGTCCTGGTGTTAATGAGAAAGAACTGCCATCAGCTCCACATGCACCACCACGAAAAAAATCAATAATACTAGATCAATTAATGCTAGAAGAAGCTGCTATCGCGCCATTACAAAGTCAAGAAATAACACGCGTACAATCTTTAGTAAGAACGGATAAAGATTCCACAGTTGATTTATCTTGCCGAGTAAGTGATTTAGAAGTTGATCGACTACGTGTTCATGCGTTACAAGCGGGAAAAATTATGGTTTCGCAACTTCATGGTTCCCAAATTATTTCCGATGAATTGGACTGCAAATCAGGAAATTTAATTGTTAAAAACATCGAATTGCCGCCACGATTTATAGAAGATATAGTAAAACGCGTACGTCAAACAGAGCGTAGTCAATTGCAAACAAATGAAACTCAAACTCAAACAAGTTTAGAAAGTACCCCCGAGAAACGTTTTACTAAAAGTCCTCCAAGAGATAACGCAGTACCACCACCTAAACCACCTCGTCTTAAAGATTTAGAAATAAAAGACCCTTCAAGACCACAGAGTGCAGATGAAGAAACTCAAACAGAGTTAACATTATCATTGTCATCCCCAATATCAACTGCAATACCAACCCTTTTTCCCAATACCGAATACTTACAATCTTTGACTCCATTAGCGTTTTATAATCTTCATAGAGAAACAAATGGTTCTGGTATACTGGAAATGTCCATACCATCTGAAATAAACAGAGTACAACAACGAATACAGCAGCGTCCACGTACTCAATCAATTTCAGATAATGATATAAATCATGAGGAAGAACAAACGATAGAATATGATGATAAAATAGAAAGAACTACTCGTACGAACCAAACCCGCACTATTAATCGCACTAAATTAGTAGATGATGCGCAAAGTGTTAGCCAAGCAGGTCGTAAATTTATAACTGCTTGTAGTCTATCTCTAGTAAAAATTATAAATCAATTAACGGACTATGTGAAAGGCAACAAAATGCATAATGATAGTCAAGAAGTAACCACATCACCCACCGATATTAGAAATAGACAAGTACCAGCACTCGTTGTTCTATTCATTGTAATTACGTTTGCTGTATTAATATTTTTAGCAACAGGCAGAAATATTCATACCCATCACTGGGACTACTTTAATCCACCAGGCCATGATGGTCGTCAATCATCATAATCGCAATACCAGCACATGTTTGACGTTTTTTTTTTTTTGATAAAAGAAATAGAAACAACCAAGAAAAAATAATAGAAAGTTTTTAGTTACATTAACAAGTAGTGCAGCTTTTAATCAAATACATTTGACGTGTCACTTTCTTTTCCGTGTTTTTCACCGTTTGGGGTCAGGATTTTGTAATTTTGTCTGCATATATGTAACATCCAAATTGAGTTGAGATAGATCCACGTTTTATTATACGAAAAATCAACTTCTGAATCGATTTAAACATTCAGTCCGTTTACCTGTTGTATTTACGCATAAATTTGTTATCAAAATACAAAATGCAATTTGAATATATACGCTTGTTTCAGCCCATGACCACGACCTACTTTACAAAAGGTTTTTATATGGAAAGACTTACAATTCTGGGTATTCTTTCATAAAAATATGATATAAAGTTTATAGAGTTTGTCCGGACCGACTTGTTAATTATTTGTGATTTTTTATATATTTTCAAGTGAAAATTCTCATTATTAAGATTGATTTTTCCGATATAAATTTCATAACCGTTAGCGGCAATTTGCCAGTTTAGTAATTTTATTATAATGCAATCGATTCATTTTTCGTTTTATTTGCTTAGGAAACAAGTTTAAAAAACCGTTGTTTATATGCACATATATTATTATGAATTTACTATTTACATACTCGATTATGATTTTATTTTATTTCACATTTTCATACAATAAAAAAGCAACAGAATTCTCAGTACAACATTCAGTGAGTTTTGTTTTCGTTTCGATCAGTTTTAATAAATGTTAGAATATTATTAATTTTTAACCTGTCTTAAACAATTTAATAAAATTATATGCTACGGAAGAATTCATTAATTCTTATACAAAAAATTGAGGTTGTTTGAAGTCTCCTCTATTAAAGGTTACAGAAGATAATTTCGATGAGTGTTTAATCCCATAATGTACTATGGCAAGTACTGTATTCAGTATTGTATTTCGTACTGTATTCAGTACTGTATTCAGTGTCAAGAGAAATAATTAATGTTTTGCGTTTAGTATGTCAGTTAATTGTATACTGATTATACTAAGCATTTTATTTTTTGGCAGACGACTCTCGTTTTTGGCTATATCTTATTGTATATATGCAATACCATTTAGTATTATCCATGTCATATAAAAATAACCAAATCTTCAATAATTAATTAGCTTAGTGTATCACGTTATCGGCTATAAATAATGGTAAGAAAATCACGATGAAAGTTTTAACAATTTATATATCATTGCAAAGCTAGAATATCCATCTTTACAGATACGTTCTATAACCAATCAAAAAATTTAACTTTTAATCCAAAAAAAAATCGAAGTGCTAATTTTGTGTATAGAATTGGAAAGCACTTTTTATTACTTTCCAAATGACATGCATAATTATAAAATGCCTTGTATAGACAAAGTGTAGATCCAAGAAATAATACATTTTTTATTATTATGTACAGCAAGATATTTTGTTATTAAAATTATATTAAAGTTTTAATAACAAAAAAAATTACTTTTTCTTGTTTTCATTTCTAGTGTGTATTTTCTTGCGACTATTCGAAGAAGGGTAATATCTTTTTATATAAAGAATTATTTTCATAAAAATGTTGACTTACTAAAAAAATAACTTGATTATAGAAAAAAATCCTCATCATATTGCACCATTTCTCGTCGATCTTTATGACTACCTTTCTGTGATTTACTAGCCGCTACAAAATAGACGAAAACCAACAAAAATAAGAAGGAAAAAAGAAACAAATTAATTTCAAGGATTATATTGCTTTAGTTTACGCATACCAATTGAAGACCACACGGCTGAAGATGACGCATCATTAATGGGTTCAATTTGTGGTTGACGTCTGGCTAATTGTACTTGTAAATTAATCCCATTTATATTTTTACTATGCATTTCAGCTATAGCTCGATCCGCGGATTCAGGTTTAGCAAAGGTTACAAAGCCTCGTCTATAAATACATGAATTCAAATGGAAATAATTATTTATTTATTTGTTTATAAATATAGATGAAATAAACGCAAGACATTACCCCTTTTCTATTTCCATGGATACGTTAACGATAGTACCGAAATCATTAAACGTTTTTTTTAGAAATTCTTCAGTAACTTTATTGCCTGATACGAAAATTGTATTTCCAGCTCGAGGTTTATCAGATTGCGTTGGGTCCAATGCATTCTTATCATTGAGACCTCTTTCTTCACGATCACGCTCCGTTGCAAAATGCTGATATAAATTTTGCACGCGCGGTTCTTCCTTAATGATTTCACTAATTGTTTCTTGCGCAACATCATTTTGGGTTGACGAAAACGGTTGATAAGCAGCCACAGTTGATTCGGGAGCAGGCCGTTTACGTTCTTGTCCTTTCGGTCTTTTAAATGATGTTTGATCTTGTTTCGTTTGTTGCTTTTGTATGGCCGGTATTGCACCACTTTTTATAAGTTTACGTGCTACTTCTCTTGCATCACGGGCATCTGTTGACCGTTTCAATGTCGGTTTCTCCGGCTCTTGCTTTGGCGCTTTCATCAACTGTAAAGCTTTTTTCTTCTTTTTCAATTTCTGATATTTAGCTTGCAACATATGCTCCTCTTCAGTTAAATTAGATGGAAAATGTATGTAAACCATCGCCTTCAGAATTGTCTTATATTAGTATTCAACACAAATTAAAGTAACTGCTCCTCCTAAATTTTAGTTGTTTTTTAATTTTTTTTCATTAGCATTTTTTTTTTTTGGCTGTATTTTAATGTTCCGTTTGGTTAGCTGATAATAAAAGTATATTTAAATATGGCCATACATCCATTTTTCATATAGCAGCCCTGTTTTAAAAGTAAAAATTAGATAAATATAAAACGTGTATAAATAGAGAGGCTTCAAAACATTTAAATAAAAATTGGAAGTAGAAATGGGTAAAAGGTATAAAAAAAAATTTCAAAAAATCTCCAATAACATAGCAAATGAAAATACAACAGCAGCCGCAGTAGAAAGGAGTGAAGGTATTAAACCTAAAAGGTATATATAATAAAAGTTACTAACATATTTTTCTCGGCATATTTTTGTACACACATACTTCCACGTATATATTTACTTCTATGAAATGTAGAACGAATTATGCACCAACTGTTAGTTTGAAAGAAGATCAAGTTGGTATAACGGAATACGTGTCACCGGGTAATGGCTTTCAAGGTATACTCAAATCTCGCTATTCTGATTTTCATGTCAATGAGATCGATATGAATGGTCACGTGTTGGAATTAAATGATTTAACTGTACCCCAACCAAAAGAACAAGTAATGAGCCATGATGAATTATTGAGAATTCGTGCTGAATTAAAAGAAATCCTAAATGAAGAGACATGGAATAAAATTAAAGCTATACATGAAAAGAATCGTTCAGATAGTGATAATATATGTTACATTGAAACAACGGATGTGGACAAAGAGAAGCGAACATCAATTCATAAAATTATTAAACAAATCTATAATGGTAAAATTGTTAGCAGTACGGTAAATGGCAAACAAGTGAATAAGGATGAAAATAAAAAATTTATTAGAATAATGAAAGCTAAAGGCGGACGAGGTAAGAGATCTTAGTAATATCAATCTTTTAAATAAATTTCTGGCAATAAGGATGTTAAGTGGTAATATCTTCTTTATTAAGAACGTAATATTTGGACGTTTTCCGGAGAATATGTCCATTTCTTAGTGCATAAAGAAAATTGGGATACCAGTGATGTAGCTACCCAAATGGCAGATCGTTTGAATTTAAGGCCATCTCAGGTGAATTATTGCGGTACTAAAGATAGAAGAGCTAAAACTACCCAAAAATTTTGTGTTAAAAAACGTTTTCCTAAGGAGATATTGCATAGCGTTCGCAAAATGCATGGTGTTAGAGTTGGAAATTTTGAGTTTAGTGCAGACGTATTAAAATTAGGCCAATTACAAGGTAACCGTTTCCGTATTGCGTTGAGGCATGTGAGAGGTGACCATAAAATGATTGAGCATATTTTGGAAAATCTTAAAGAAAAGGGTTTCATTAATTACTTCGGTTTACAACGTTTTGGCAATTGCGCTACGGTGCCCACTTACGAAGTGGGTGTGGCCTTGTTAAAAGCAGATTATAAATTGGTATACCTGTTATATAGAAATGTTTTCAGCATTTTATAATTTATACCGAAAATATATTTTATGTTTTTTTATATTTTATTTTATTCTATTCTGATTGCTTAAGGCTTGTGAACTTATATTAAGACCTCGGGATGGTGATACCGTATATATGAAAGAAATGCGTGAATATTGGTGGAAAAATCGTAATTCATATGAGGCAGCCATGATGATACATAATGACAAATTAATTGAGAAAAAATTATTAGAGGGTTTAGCCCACTTTGGCGAAAATGATTATGCAACAGCATTAAGAAAATTGCCACGCAATATGTTACTTTTATATCCTCATGCTTTTCAAAGTTTAATATTCAACAGAATTGTATCAAGACGTATTAAAGAGTTTGGTCTTATATTAATACCGGGTGATTTGGTATATTATGATAAAACTGAACGTGATCATAATTTTGACGAAATCACCTCACAAATGATGGATATAAATTATGATAATGTTAATAGCAATAAAAATGGAAATGATAATTGTGATGCATCTACTAATATGGAAATTGATGACAAAGATGCAGATATAAATTCAATGACAAGTGATAATTCAATGTCTGGAAATCCTTCATGTGATGTTTTATCGAAATTTCAACGTAAAGTGAAAGCATTAAGTGAACAGGAGATAGAAAGTGGTACTTATTCTATATTTGATGTTATTTTACCTCTACCGGGCCACGACATTACATATCCTGATAATATTGTACGTAATTGGTATAATGAATTGTTAAACAGTTACAATTTAGATATGAATAGTTTTAAGCATAAAATTAAAATGTTTGCAATGCCAGGTGCATATCGTAAAATGTTATTAAAACCGGAGAACCTAACATGGGAATTTAAAACGTATAGAACTGCAGAAGAAATATTAATCGCTTCAGATTGGGAACGTGTAAATGGTTACAATATGAATAAAGAAAGTAATGAGCCAAGTACCGAAGGTCAATTGAACGCATTACTATTAGAATTTTCTTTGCCATCAGCTGCTTACGCCACGATGTTGTTGCGAGAATTATTAAAGTCAGATATATCAGCTACCGGACAGATAGCTTTAGAAGAAACCGTTCAGAGCGAATCCCAAAAAAAATGTAATACTAAGGAGACTGATGAAGCGGAAAAACTAAAGGAGATGCGCAAACACCAGAGAATTGAAATTGGTGTACTTGATACAGAAATTCCATTAGGCGATCCTAATAAGGATTTAATTGAAAAAGAAATGCCAGAAAAATTAAATGAAGTGCCGCGAAATGATTGATGGTAATAGTATGATGAAAAACTTTATGAATGAAAATTTGCTTGTTCAAGTTGACGCTTAAAAATAGTCCATCAAAGTATGTGCTTATATAAAATTTTTTCATAATTCTTTATTTTTTCTTATTGAATAAAACTTTGTTGTACAAGTTTAGTGATAATATGTTAATAATATGACAAATTGCGGTAAATTGCTTTGAAAGTAGTATACACTCTGATTAAACGTTTTCATGGTGACACCTTTTCCTCTATATTTTAGGATTGGATGGTAAATTTAATGGAATACAAATAAATTTAACAAAAAATTATGTAAACATTGGATGAATGCTTGTAATTGGTGTAATGCACAAAACGGCAACCATGAACACAACAGATTTTAATCAAAGTGAGATTAAAATATAAAATGGTAATGTCATATAAAATATGTAAATGCGGAGCGCAAGTATAAGCACTCTCCTCTGGGGGATTAAGAGAAATCGTGAAATTAATTTAAAAAAATAACAACGTAAGAGAAAGTTAATGAGATGGTATATACATGTATATTATACAGAGAAAATAAAGGAGAAAGAGAATGCATTTTTATTGTATATAATTGTACCATTAGCAATATACTTTTTAAGAGAGTGAAATTTCGTCTCTACGTTGTGATGTCTGATGATGATTAAATGTCATACAAAGTATTCCTCTTTTGTTTTAATACACTCACGTTTTACATATATATAAAGTTAAGCACCTTCACAATCGCACAGAGGCAGAGTTAGACATATACAGAGACAATGCTTTTCACTAACAAAATGACGCTATTGTTTTTATAAAAACCATGAAATTAGAAATTGTTGTATAGGCGAGCAAAAAAGAAAAAGCAGCAGCAGAAAGTTCAACCACAACAATAACACTAAATAGTGATAAAATCAAGTAAGGACTTTTTGTTGCATATTATCTTACCATTATAACATTTCAATATTGATTATTGAACTGGCGATTACTCACGCATTAAAACGTTTAAAAAAAAAGTAATCAGTATGATATTGAGAAGTAATTTTAATAATAACGATAATAAAAAAATAATATCGAAATATCAATAATAAAAAATTTGAATAAAAAGACAAGCATTGAAACAATTTTATGTTAAATTAAGTGAAATGAAAAAATCATAAAAAATTGTATAAAATAAATATATAAATAAATAATAGAAAAAAAATATACATGAACATTTTTCAAAATTTAAATATAACGAAACCGTAAAAAAATTATCACTTTAAGAAAGGGCAAAAATTTTCGATGGTAAATATTAATTTTGGTAAAAAGGATGTCAATTAAAAAATGGGCGCCTTTCACGGCATTTTTTCAAAACTTTTATTTTAGTTTTCTTATTTATTGCATTATTTTCTCCTTGTTATTTTATTTTGTTTTTTTTTTTTTTTGATTTGTCAACATTGAAATAATTCAAATTAACCTTGTGCATATGTGTGGTTGGTAATGGTTAACTATGTTGCTGCACAAGTGTACCAAAATAAGAAGAAATGTATTGCAACATTTATTGATTTTCTATTTTTTCTTTTTTATTATTATTTTTTTTTTTTTGGTTTCAGTTTTGCTTTTTTTCCTTTTTCACTTTGCCTTTGTTGTTTAAAATCAATCGATAATATTGTGTTAATGTCCCGCACTATGAAAACTGTAACAACCACACTGCCGTTTCGGTAATTTGTATATAATTCAAATTTGTACTTGTGCTTGTGCTTGCTTGTATGCACTTCGCTGGGTCGTGGAGATAGAGGTAGTGAAGCGTAATAGTATGCATGTGGCCTGTGTACATGTGTCCTTAAATACTTTACAGACGTATCTTACGCACGTACAACATTCTGTAATAATAAACGAAAAGCACCATTAAGTAGCGTTATCCTGTTTAAATGAAATACGTTTTTTAATTATCTTGGTAAAATGCGTATGTCTAAATAAAATTTAAAAAGGAAATCGGAAAATTACTTTTTAAATGAATTCATGTGGCACACTTTTATTGAATCTGATTTTCGTTTACGAAATTTACTTTTTTATTTATTTTTTCTGATGAATTGAATGTTTAGATAAACCTGCCTTAATGCTGCCTTGACTATTGGCATGAATTTAGTGTAAAAAACAGTAATTCGCCATCTGCATTTCTATTCGAAAAATTTTTACGCTTTACTTAATTTTAAAAAACAACTGGGATAAGGTTTTCTAACACTTGTGCTTTTCCCTCTGCTTTTCAAAACGTTAAACTTTTTTATGTTTATAGGCCCAAACGTTTTAATACAGACTTTTAGGCGAATTTTCTGTGATTTCCTATATTCTATTTTCAGATCAGAATGACTGTTGAAAATTATCACCTGAAATGGGATTCATATCATACCCACTTAAATTCATCGGTGGCCACATTATACAAGTAAACTATTAAATATCCGATTGGAAATTTGTTTTTGTATTTATCTTTTTCCTCCGTAATTTCATAGAAATGAAAAATATGCTGATGTGGTTTTATATAGTTCCAACAATGCATCATCGATCACTAATGCAAATCATATACCGACAGTTGGTATATCAGCTCACAAATTTATATTGAGTTCATGCAGTCAGGTAATCGAAAAAAATACATTTATATGTGTACCTTTAATTCAACATATATAAAATTTTTATAGTATTTTTCAACGATATTTGAGACATCACCTGTCACAAATCATGGCATATTTTATATAGTACTTCCACCCGATTTGAAGTCATCGGGCTATACAAATATTAGTTCAATATATGTATATGGGTGAGGCCACTGTTTCTAATGATATATTAAGTGAAGTGTTAAGAGGTGGAGAAATTTTAAAAATTCGTGGCCTTTGTCGTGCTAACACAACAACAACAACAACTACAACAACAACAAATAATAGCAGTATTGGTGGTGGAAGTGGAAGTGGAGGTAGCGCTTTGTCACGTTTAAATGGTGGTACAACTTCGGTACGATATTTAATTGAACAACAGCAGCAACAACATTTAAGAGGATTAGGAGCTTCCGTTTTGCCAAAAGATAGTCCAGTTATTATGAAATCACCGAAACCCTTAAGTTTACTGACCACTATCATCTCAAATGGCATCCTAAAAAATTCGAATGGCAAAAGTATCAGCACTACTGGCAATGGTGCCAGCAATAGCGGTAGCAATATCTGTAGCGGTAGTAGTGTGGGTGTTGGTGTTGGTGTTGGTGTTGGTATTGGTGGAATAACTATTAACAAAGAAGTTGCCATTGATCCGGAAGATAAATGCTGTTATACGACGGAGGGTGTAGCAACAAAGAAACCGACACTGATGGACAGCCCTTTGATCTGTAAAGAAATCGGTTGTAATAATTGTACATTGAGTATGGACAATCAACAGCAATTACATCAATCACGTAATTCGCATTTAACAAGCGACCGTTGCCAAAATAACGAACCCTTGCCATTGGCTTTACCATTATCAACAGTTGAGCGCAACACATACCATCTAGATCAACATCAACATCATCATAATCATCATCATTTACAACAATTGCGGCATTTTGAGCCAGATCATAATACACAGGAATATGAACATGACATTTTTTCCAGAGTTAATCAATCGACAGAATGTTCGGATGGTATACAGGATTATCCACCCTTAACGGATAATTATAAAATCTTTACAAATAGCACTCAACAACAATCAATGGATGATAATATCAATTGCCGTAGCGTATCCCCTCTGGAAAAATTTACAAATATTAAACAAGAACCAAGAGAATGGTTGGCATCACCAGTACTACCGCCACCGCCGCCACCCTTATGCACCAGTCAAATAGTAACAACGGCAGCAACAACTACAACAGCCATTGAAACAGGTCCATCTGGTGCCACCAATAATGGATCGCGTTCACAGTTGCAGCATAAAGTATTAGATTTTGAACTGAACGATATCAAAACCGAAACAGTATTAAATTCTTCCTCTTCAACTTCCACTTCCAATTCCTATACCTCAAATCCAGAGGAGCATTGTCGTACTAATGTACTGTCCTCATCGGTATTATCACAACAGTTGCAATCACAACCGCAGACTTCATCATCATCTTTATCATTATCATCATCATGTATTAATGATTACGAACATTATTTAACATGTGACATGTGTAATGAAACGTTTGAAGATCTATCCAGCTTATTACGGCATTCAGATGCATTACATGCAACCGCTCCTTCAGCATGTTCGCCAGCATATAATTTAAGTATTATTAACCATAATAATAATAATAACAACAATAATAATAATAATATAAGTAATCATAATGATAATAGCAAACATTCATCGAATAATCTTAATGAAAATAAAACTGTATCAACTCTAACAAAATCTTTTGTGCCAAAAAAACGCCGTAGAATATCGGTAAGTTGAGAGACTTTTGAAAATGTGCACGCATCAAAGTATAAATGGAGTAATTTTCTTCTTATCTCTTTTCTACTGCCATCTTAATGTGTAATGAAAATAAAATAAAATGAAATCAAATAAAAAAGGAAAGTAATCTTGCTGAACCTGTCAGTCTACAATGTGACTTATGCAACACGTAAGTAAAATGTATAGAAATTTTCCTTTTATCAAATACAAAGAATTCTCGAAAGGATGAATGTAAAAGCTCTAATTTAAGTTATAAGTTAAGTAAACTGAAATTAAAAGAATAAAGATCTTTTAGCCATTTAGAAATGCATTTCTCTTGAGCAAATAGAGTAGAAAGTAGGATTTATTTTATTATGGTCTAACAAAGACTTCCATTTGTAAATATCAGAATTACATTTTTTAATCCTTTTTTGTAATTATTTATAAATTCTATAGTTTATATTTTTTGTTTGTTGTAATGCGAATGGCTAAACCAAAGACGTTTATCTTGTAGTATGTAGATTGTAGTATGCTAAACTTGCTCGTTACAATGACAACTTTGTAAAAGATGGGACAAGATATGTCCAAAAAAAAAACTATATATATAATAAATAAATTGAACGCAAAAATTGTGCTTTTCTATTGCCACCACTTTTATTTAAAATAATAGCGGTAATGATAAAGAAATAGAAAATTTTTTTATCATTAAATATCCTTTTACGTCTGATTTATTAAAAATTATTTAATACGTTCATCTGCTTAAAATTGATATTTAAAAATTAATTTCTCATTTGTTTGTGTCTTTTTTTTCTTGTTTTGTTTTGTTATGATTTAGTTCATTTGAAACGGCTGCTGAATGGGTGCGTCATATGAATTGTCAGCATACAGAAATTGAATTGGCCATTTTCAATAGTAAAAAGGATAAAGAACATAAAATGTTAGAATCTAATTAAACGAAAGCATCTATTAAGACAAGAAACAAAAAAACATTGTAAAGCTGCTAAAGGAAAAGCAAGTCTACACTCATTTAGTTCTTCCATAACTACAACAACTGCAACAAGAATATAAAGAAATTAAAAATAAGGGCCAGCAGCAGCAGCAGCATAATCACGCACAATTGGGAACAATTATAAACATTCAAAATGTTATTAATACATCCACTGCTATATTGTGCTCTACATTAGTACAGCCAATACTGACTGATACAAGCAACATCAATATCAGCATCAACAATAATTATCCGGATTAATTCAAAGGAATGTTATTTGGCTATTGGAACTATGATTCTTATGAAAGTTAAATGAAAGAATTTTTAAAGCACTATTTTTTTTAAACTTTTTAATATAAATATAGATTTATTTCGATCAGCCATACGGTCAGCAAGAGATACCATAATCTTCATTATAAATCATTATTTCAATAACGTGATCTTTAATTTAATGGGAAATATGTTTTTCAAGGACTAGATTTTCTAAAAAGAAAATTTAATATTATTGTAAAAAAAATGTATGTTCATTTATTTATATGTATTTATATATAAACTTATTAAGCAACTGTGTTGTATATTTATGATTATAAAAAAACAAAAGGCATTTTATGAAACCGGAATTAGAAAAATAAAAAAGAAAAGCAATAAAATACAAAAAAAGGAGTATAAAAAAATTTAGTAAAAATGGTATAACACTATGAAATACTCCATAGAAAATCTAATTGTTCAGTTAGAAAGATCAAGATAATGAGAACTAATAACTTGTAACTTGAAAGTCTGAACAAATACTTAGAATAGTTACATTTTGTTTATAAAAAGAAAAGAAAGGTAAAAAGTCCAGATCAACGTCCAGAGCCAGCTTTACATTCATTTATTTCGAAATTTCTTTTAAATCGATTCGTGTGGTCAAAAGTGATTTGAACTTCTTCCCGGATGTTACACTCATACGCCCCCATACACTAAGTACTCCATATAGCATAAGTGATGTACTACCGATATATAAATACGCGTTCTCCCCGTTACTACTTTTATAACTTACTAAGTATATGTATTCCTATGTATATATTTCTACTTAAAATATAGGTGTATGTGTGTATACGCATAAGTATATTCTAATGCATGCAATTTGATATGACTAATAAAGCAAACATTAAAATCAAAAATAAATAAATAACAAAATTCTCATCAGTCGACTGTCAACTGTCAACTCAACTTTTCGCTCTATTTTCAATTTTTCTCATATGGAGAAAAAAAGAGAAAACAATGTTTTTTCTAAGGCCTACCTGTTGAAATGTTTAAAAAAAATATTCATTTATTTCTTTTTTTTTTATTTTCGGTTAAACACACGTAAATGCTCGACAGTTTGAAATGAATTGTTAAGAGAGTGTTACAACTGGAGAAAAATATGTATAATTGTTGAATTGCATTCTTATTACATATGTCGTATATTCCAATATTGACTTAGACGAAAAAATAAAAAAACAAAAGAAACAATAAGCAAAAGAAACGAATGCACAAGTAAGTACATTTATAATATAATGACATTTATTTATTTACAGTTTGAATAGCCTTCTTATTTGCAATTGCTTTAAAATCAAAAGAGAGACCTCTATCTTTGATTTTTTTTCTGATTGTTTGTGGGAGCGCACGCATGCGTGAATGCTTAGTAAAAACGTTGCCGTTTTATGGGATTTCTGTAAAAGATAAATATATAAACAAAATGCACAAAAAAGAGGAAAATAATTTAGGAGAGGAAAACAATAAAAAGTTTCATTTAATTTCAATTTCGATATCGATTTCAAATGAAGTACTAATTTTAATTGCCGTCAACCAATCAAGTAATCAATTATTAAAGTCAATTTGATTATAATATTTTATTGTGTGATATTTTCTGATTTATAGATTAGAGATGTTGTTCTTAAGCATTAAAATAACGGATAGGCTTATAAAATTATTTTTCCTTTCATTTTTTTCCCCATCTTTTCTTCTTTGCCCCATTATACTGGGCGTATTTTGCCTTTTCTTAATTGATAAATCATTATGGCTTACACAAGCATATTATAGTCGGGAGCTCCTTCACGATGAGACTTCATAAATTTTGCATGTGTTTCACCATCTAAATACGAGCATTTAACGGCATCATCTTCTATCATAAGGTCACGCCACTTTAACTGAAAACAACAACAACAAACAAACAAAACAAAAAACGAAAAATGTCATATTTTCTAATTTTATTTTTTTTTTTGTATAAAATTATTATTTTCAAACATACCAAATGTTCGAAACGTTCTTTATCCATTTCATATTTATTACCAATTAAATATTTTAACATGGCTGAACGTTCACACCAGGGCCATATCATATAATCTAACATGCCGGGTTTACTACCGCCAAAATATGGCGTATGACGTGAACGTAATTCTTTTTCAAACACATCTAAACCATTGGTGACCTCGGTAATGGCACCAGGTACCACTTCTGTATTAACGAACATTTTATACATTGCCCCTGAGACGGCTTGAAAGCGTTCAATTAATATTTTATCTAGAGCTTTCTTTAACGGATCTTTCGGCAGCAATGGATTTTCTGGATATTTCTCATCCAAATACTCACAAATTATTAATGATTCGATTAAAGATGGCCGCCCAACCGCTTTGACTAATTGTAACGCTGGAACTTTACCTAATGGACTAAATTCGGTTAGCCATTCGGGTTTGTCGCGTAAATTTATAAAAATACTATGATATGGTATTTTCTTGGCATCCAATACTAAATGCACACGATGAGCATATGGACAGAATCTCATTGAATATAAACGTAACATGCCATCATCAGGTAATTCTGGCTTTTTCGAGCCTTCACATTTGTATATGCGAGAAGAGAACAATAATAACAAAAGTATGTATATATTTTAATATATGTATATGTATGACTCACATCAATGTTATTGCACTAGTTTTTAATTAGTTTTTTATATATACGATTAAAATTTTTCAATGAATAGAAATACAAGTAAATTAAGTGAATATGAATTCATTATAACACAAAATCAATATTAATACCTTTACTTAAATGTCTGCCACCATTCATTGTTGTACAGTTGTAAAATTCAAATTGTCTCTTAAATATATCTATATATTTAATACAAATAAATTCTATCAAAATAAAAACAAAATGAAATCATTTACAACAACTTGCCAAAGCTTATTGCACGCCGGACGCACTGGAAAAAGTTAACTCAAACAAAAAAAAAATTATTGATTTGAATAGAAATAACATTAAAATCGATAATTGTGGTTCGATAAATCGTTAGTTCAAGTTGAACTAATTGAATCAACTGATTAATAGAATTGCGCCTAGATCTAGATCTATCTAGATTAAAATTTATGTAAGAGGAAAGCCGTTAATCAAAAGTGATTCCAAAATATGGAGATCATAATAATGTTTAAATCCTATCCATATTTATTTATTCCGGCTATCTTTGCATCAAAACACGACTACCTGCTGCATTTCAGTAATAAAATTGTACTTTGTACATTGACATATATTTACTTAGACATGCATGTAATGTAACAACAAAGTGCCAGTGAAAAATAATATTCTAGAATTAATTAGTATTTAGAGTAAAGTTCTTATTTCGGCATATGTATGCTTATACTTACTATTCTACCATCTACAGGAGATGTCGTGGCGGATGAAATGACAGGAAGACAATGCAAAATATTGCTAAAGCCATGAAGAAAGTGTAGTTCAATAAAACATAAAGACCAACAGCACTTATTGCAAAAGAAAATTAATAAGGCAAAATCTATTGCATAATCAATAACTAAAAATTAATTATAAATGTGTAATAATAATGAAAAGTTGCATGTAGCCCTTTGTTGATTATTTTTGATCAACGATTCGCATGTTAATGCAATGTAAAAATTTACAAATTATTTATTGCACATTTTTACATTATTTATTTTACATACATACTTATTTATTTACTGTATTTTCATAATTTGAAAAAAAAAATTTGATTTTTAGCTGTTGCATAATAACAATCTTTCCGGATTATTCTATTTATCTTAAAATTTTAATTTAGATTTTGATCTTTACGTCCATTTTTATAAAAAATTTCATTGCTACTCATTACAATAATTTTAGTCTTTTGGTAAATTATATTTCTGTTGATAGCTATCTATAATTAGAAAATTTGAAGAAAAAAATTAAATCTACACACACACTCACATTATAATATTGCATAAACATACAAACATTTATATGTGGAATATTTAGTTATTGTTGTTGCATCATGTTATTTAATCGATTTGGCTGAAACTAAAACCACTTTTGTAATCAACAGATTTCATTTAAAATACAGTCAATAATATAATTAAGTTGTTATTGTTATTATTATTATTATTATTATTATTATTATTGTTGTTGTTGTTGTTGCTATTCATATTATTACTGCTATCATTTTCATTTGTTTGATTTTCCTTAAAATAACAATAAACTTATGAAAATTATGGGAAATTTTAAGTAGAAACTAAACAACGATCAACGTAACGCAAAACAAAAAATAAAAGTAAAGAGAGAAGATGTAAATTTTGAATAAAAAGCAACAACATTTGTGTGTATTTTATGTAAGCAATTTATTTATAATTGTAAAATGAATAATTTTTTTATATTCATATATAAAAAATGTATGCATAAAAAATGTGTTTTAATGAATTTTTATACACATGAATGTAAGTAATTTAAATTTTAAGCAGAAGGTCAATATTTCTATTAAAATTATTCATATGAGAGCATTCACTTAATGCGTTCTATTATGGTAAAATATTGAACTTAATAAGACTTGCCAAAAATTTTTGTAGAAATTTTTATAGAAACGTAAGAAAATTATATTTGGCTGAAATTAAATTTTGAATGTTCACAAACTAAACATTATTTGGTAATTTTAATTGTAATGGTAGATGGCAGATAATTTGAAGTTGTATAATTTGTAGTAAGTGCGATCGATTTACAAAATTTTCATATGGACATTGTGAAAGAATAATTTTAATATGTGTGCCAAATTTTAATTTTTCATTTGCTTTGCCTTTTCAACTTACGAACAAAAAATTAAAATATTTTTTTAAAAAAAAAATTTGGGGCTTTTCAGTTTTTTTTTTTTTTTTGAAATGTGAGCGTGTCCTTTAACTAATTTGGACCATTTTCAATATCAATAAGCGTGCAAAATTTTCCAATCTTACTGCCCTAATTTGAACTCCATATGTGTTTTTTTGTGACCAACAAATTGTTCATTGTATACGGACAGACGAAACGATGGACAGATTGACATACTGACATAGAGACAAATATGTCTAAATTGATTCAGAATTTGATGCTGATCAAGAATTTATATACTTTTCCTGCTTTTTTTTTTTTTGGAAACAAACACGGTGACAAAATAAGTACACCTTCAACTTTTGAGCAATGAGGATCAAAATATTTGATAAAATATATTGTTTGGAAATGTTAAAAATACTTATCGTATTCTTTTATGGTAATAAAAATTTTACTAATTGTAGATTTTTTCAAGAACATCCAAAATAAATAAAGTAAAAATTTTTTCATGTGTGTACCAAAAATTTTTCTTAAAGTAAGGGATTCATTAAAATGCAAAAGAATACAAAAGAAAAAACTTGCTATAAATGCAATAAATTAAAATTATAGCTCAATAATTAATTAAAAATTTCTAACGTAAATTTTTAAGTAAATTCGTTAAGGCATTAAAATTAATTTCGTAATATGAAAAAAAGAGTTCAAAATATTTAATAATCATTTCATTAATCAGATATTTAATGAAATGATAATAAAATTTCCTCACTTTACTTCAACAGTCCACCATTTAAGTTATTTTTAGCGCTGACAATGGAAATGTTATCACAAATGTAAGAGAAATGTTAAATATTTATATTAGAACAACAGTTCAATTAATTTGAAATTTTATAGTTCATGGTTGTTTTTAAACGCCTCTCAAATATCTTCTTTTTCATCATTCCTCTGTAACATGTTATTTGTACTAATGTCAAACACTGTAACGCTCTAAGTTCAAGTATACATTTCTTTTTCATTTTATTGGATTTTTTTTTTTATTATTATTTTTCGATACCACGACAAATATGTAAATTAATGTATCACTTTTTATAAACATATATGTATATTATATATATATATATATATATATATATATATATATATATATATATTATTGTGTGGTGTATGTAGATTTCTACATTATTATTGCGACGTGTTTGATTTCAATTTTGAAGCTTTAAATGGCCATACGCCTCCATCATTAGTTCTTATTTTTAAGTGACTAAGACTTTTTACGTTTGATGCTGGTTTCTTTTTTTTTCACTTTGCCTGTCTCTAAATCATAAATTGTATGAGGGTGTTATATTTGTATATATGTAGATACCTAAAGTTTCTTTGTCTAACCACCTAAGGCTAATTCTAATGCACAAAGCACTTAATTGAAACAAAGAACTTTTAAGAAATCACTTAAGTTCAGTTTGGCTTAATTTAGCTTAGCTTCGCTGTGCCTGAATTGGATTGACTTTTTAGTGAATTGTATTCTACTTTAAATTACATAAAATAATCTAATAAATAATAATATGATATGCAAAAACATTTATATATATATATATATGTGAAAAAAGTATGAAAAAAAAAATAACGGAAATCATATAGCGCCTTAATTTAAATTCTGATTGAGTAATATTTGAAAAAGTATTGCGGAATTTACAATGGCAGATCTTCCATTAGAGATGAAACATTTGATACATGAATCATTAATCATTTCATTAAAAATTTAACAATTTCGAGTTCTTTGGTACGTTTTATAAATTTTATGCAATTATTTTAATTATATAAAAGCAGAATGAAATTTGAATGCCTTTTTAAATTAAATTATCATAGGCCCATCTGATATTGTCCAATTAGTGGGGGAAATGGAAGCCATATTTAATATGGCCATATTTAATATGTTTAAAAGTTTGAAAGACAATCGAAGTAAAAAATTCGATGAAAAAGAAAAAGATGACGCTCTCTCGCAAAAAATTCAGTATAACCTCAACTTTTCGCGCTTTAAGCCATTTAGATCCATTTTAGAAACTTAACTTTAAGTATAATAAGCAGCTTTTAAAGGAAAAATCGTAATTGCGAACTTCTTTAAAATAAATTAAACAACTGACATGCCATTTAACTAAACTTTTCCGTTATTTCAGTTTAAAGAGAATCTACCAAAAAAAAAAATTTTTTTTTTAAATATTTTTAAATGTTGCCGATATAGTCTAAAAAGTGTGAGTAAATAAAATGCATAAAAATTTTACTGACAAAGAAAACCTTTTTATTAGAATATGTCAATTTAAAGGTGATGCTTTCATAAAAACCACCGCCTGACCTTGTTTATTTAAAATGTAATTAACACAATATTAAAATTGAAAAAAAGTTTTTTTTTGCTTTTTACTTACATTTTTATTCATTTATTTTGGTATCTCATTTTGATGTTCGTGATTGTTTATTTAAAATATTTCAATTAGTTCAAGGATCTTTTTTTTTGTGCTTTGGCAAATAATTAAACTTAATAATAATGAAAAGTATTTTGAAATAAAAAGAAAGAAGTTTGGCGAGATGTTTGTCTGAAAATCTCTCAAAATTCTTGTATTTATGAAAAACTTATTTTCAACTTATACATTTTACTTTTTTTGCTTTGCTTTATACATTTTCTTCTCAGTGTAACATAAATAAATAAAATATTTAAATTCGTTTCCTTTGACATTTGGCCGATTTTGTTTTTCAATCACTTTTGTACAGAGCAATGTTTATTAAGTAAAAATCTTTAAAATTCAGAAATTGGCCACGTAAAAATATGTAAAAATATCTCTTAAATTGAAACCTGTAAATTTCTAAAGGCCAAAAGCTTTGTATGGAATTCTATTTACTATTTAATTGTTACTATTGCTCCTGCCATCGTTTCATTCAGTTGTGAATTGTATGCAATTCATAATCTCAATCGATTGCCAATATTTTATAATTTGTATTGTAAGTAAATAAGTCAATATATGGGAATTATTTTGGAATTGTTATGCTTTTTTCTTTGGTTTCAAACATTTTAATAAGTGCAATTAAATTTTTGAAATTATATTCACGTATTTTTCTTTTTTGTCTTCATTCATTTCTCATACGATTCAATGGAAAACAAAAGTAAAAAATTACATTTCAATTATTTTATTATTTCGTCTTTTTTTTCACCTACATTTAATACAAACTTTCATCACGTTCATAAGCATTGATTGTTTGGCTGATATTTTTATATCAACTTGATAATTATAGAAAAATAAACAAAGCCAAAAGCAAAAAAAAACAGAAAAAAAAAACAAACAAAAAAGCAAATATATAAAAAAAAGACACAGCAAAATTCAAATAATGAGAAAAATTTCCTTGTTAATTGTAAAAAAAAATATAATTAAATAATATAATTATTTTTTAATAAATTTATTTCTTACCCACACACACATATACACATATACGTAAAAAAAATGAATAATATTTTATAAAAATGCAAAAACGATTAATAAATAAAATAAACCAGATTTCGCTCTATAAAAATTTACGTTAATAAATATCAATAAAAATATTTTTTGCTTCTTTTATTTCAACATTCCCAGTTTTTTTCTTTTATTATTTGAAATTTTACAAAATTTTACTTCTTATATTTTGAATACACATTTCGTCAATAATGAAAAGAATGCCAATTGGAACTTGTTATCTGAAACCTGATAACTTAAAATTTGCTTATCAATAGACTTATTCAATTATCTGTCTAAACATTTATTAATCTCTTTATACATTCAGCGATTCCCACTATTCCTACAAGCCATTCGCATTTCAACTAACCACCCGAGTAACATGTTTATTTATTCATCCACGTCCACCTGTTAATTCGTCCATTCATCAAACTCATGTAAAGTCAATCAATTATAAATGATCACTATGTGATGGAGAAAATTTGAAGCAGCTTTACCTTCAACTGAAAAAAATTGCTCTTAAGTAATTATTGCATTAATAATAATTAATAAAAAAGTTAAAGTCAGCTGGATCTGACTGCGCTACATCACTTACATACCGTGAAAGTGAATAAAAAATTTAGATGGGTAGAGGCCTAAAAAGTACATAAATCTATTCTGAATTTTTAAAATAAATTTCGTTTATAAAAATACTACTTTCCGGTGATTTTTTTGCTGGACATTGCATAAAATTTAATCATTAAAAATAATTTATTTTTTTAAGATTTTCATTATCTATAGAAATATGTCTATAACTTAATAAGGACAAAATTATACCTTTCAGGAGATAACTCAAAAATCAAGTAGTATAATAAAAAATAATCACAGTTTAAATCTTAAAACGTGTCTATTACATAGCAAATCAGAGAATTTATTAATAAAAGTTATTCTACAAGAAAAGAGCTTTCAAAAATCCATACTTCAAATGGCTCAATCCTTCATTGACCTATTTCAAATTATTGCTTCAAATTAATTCGAATGCCTTTGAAGTTTACCACTTACGGAGAGTCTCTTGATGCAACGTTTAATAAACAATTTATCATGCTCATTCCATATTTTTTTTAAATGTTCATTCTGTTTTATTAAACTTTCTGCAGCGGTTAAATTTAAACTTATTTTTCTAAACCTGATGAAATTTTTTTTTTGTTCCTTAAAGAGAGAAAAACGAAAACTTTGCTTTAACTTTCACATCCGAAGTAAATTCTGTAAATAAAAATAAACATTTCCCTATAAAAAGGTAAACAGGAAATTATATGTGCCTGGGGCCAAATCTTGAATATTCACCACGTAAATTCTATTTGGTGCTTTATGGTAAAGGCAGATAATTTGACGTTGTATAATTTCACGGAGGCGTGGCCAATTTAAATTAATTGTCTTAGAATTTATACAAAATTTCAGTTTTCTATATTTTTCAGTTTTTAACTTAAAGTGGAAAAACTATCAAACTTCTACTGTTTAAAAAAATAGAAGTGTTCTAAGGGTACGTTACATTGTGCGCGTATCTTTTAATTGATCATTTTCAATACCAACTTGCATGTAAGATCTTCTAATGATTCTATCAAATTTCAAAATAACATCCGTTTGTTTTGGGACCAGGCACATGTTTACTATACACGGATCGGCAGACAGAAACAATTCAGAATTTAATGCCGTTCAAGGATCTGTGTCATTTAACTTTAGGCCTTATAAATATAATGCCAAATGACTTAAAACCTAAGTTCTAACTGAGGGGTGAAGCGGGGGTATCACTAAAAATCATTTTAAAATTCTTCAACAAGATATAAATATCTTTTTCAATGAATTGGCGCCAAACATTGCTATTGTATTGAAAGTATTGCTATGTATCGCACATATGTGAGCTTTATAAATTTCTAGTGGAACATGTTCAAGACTACCAATACAATACAAAACATATTTAGAGAAAAACAATACAGAAAGCTGAGTAGAAATAACAATAGAAAAAAAGCTAGAAAAGAAAAATAAATAAAAAAATTGTACGAATTATACGATCAAATGTTAATTATAATATTGAAAAACAAAAAAACAATATCTATACCAAACCCTAATCCAATGTAACGCCAAAGTTCTCTTTTGTTTATTCCTTGTAATTTTTTAGTGTGGGTTGGTTTTTTTTTTTATGGTATAAAATGAAATATGAATCAAAAATATTGTGTTCTTTTCTGGCCAGATGCCTTTCTTAACTAATAATTTTCACAAAATAAATATACAGATAAAATATTATTATTTTATAGGAAAAACTAAAAAATGGTTCAAGTAAAATACTTTGAAGAATTTTTATTTTTTATAAATTGCTTTTTCACTTTAGTTTTTCATTAAACTTTATCTATTAAAATTCTTTGTTCTTCTCTTTTAAATGAGTTGTGATATACAAGTTTGATGAATTCTCTGAATTCGATTAAGTTAATCGTTTGTAGAATTTAAAATGTATGGACCACCTTTGCGATGACACATGAGGAATAAACAGAAAAGCAAAAACTAAATGTTTCAATAGATCGACAAATTTTCACGGATTTTGTGTAAGATTTAAAAGTACTTTACATGCCACCAATTTCCTAAAGTTTGGATTTGGAAATAGTTAGAGCTGCTAGAAATCTAATGGCTCAGACGTTATACACTCACTTTTCTATGTAATCCATTGCATGTAATTTATTGAATGGATGATGGAAAAAGACAATCATTTTGGTGAATCTAATATTCAAGAATTGATACTACTGAGAATCTTTTCAAATTGAAAATCTAATAACCTTGACTAAAGGTAGCAGATGTACTGTGCTTTCAGCAATGAATGAATGTAACCGATGTAAAATATAAAATAGATATTTTGATATTTTAATATTGATATTACAAACATTCCAAAACAATTGAATCTGTATCGCGCATTTGACATCAAGTAACAAAATATGAATAAGAAAAGCAACATAACTTCTTTTCAATTTAATTTGCGGGTGTTTTATTACGATTGATGACTGTTGAATTGTGGAGGCGAATAATTTCAAATAGTTGTGATGTCATAATCACTTAAAAGTCATAAAGCTATTTGCGTGTATAGAAAAAGATACATTGCTTTTTCTTCTTTTGCTTATTATTATTATTATTATTATTATTATTATTATTATTATTAAAATTATTATTATTGTTATTGTTGTATTTTAATATTTTTACTACTATTAAAAGTAATTATAAAAGCAAAAAGGAAAAAAAATTGTTATGATTTTAGTCACACTTGCTAACTTATACGCATACTTATATGCTTAATCGTCGTTGTATGAATAATTTGGAATAATGAATTGCCTACAATAACAATAGTAGCGCCAATAAAAAATAACAATAATAACAATGGCGAATAACGAATAAAAATAACTGCTGTAATAATAAAACGTTCAAGCACAATAAATTGATAGGTAGATAAATACGAATGCACTCACACTCTCATACACACACATACACACACATGCACACACATATGAACACAAACAAGCACACGCAAACATAACATATAATATGAAACGATTTTGTATAGATTTATGATTCGCTTACAAAATAAACTTGCGGCAAAAGTAAAACAGAAGACAGAAAATGAAATAAAGTTCAAATTGTTACAATTTTTTTTATTATTTTTGAAAATCAAAGCCAAATTAAAGACAAATTAAAGCAAATCAAGATATTTTAGTTAAAGTTAAACTTTTTAAATACCCTACCTCACTTTATTTAATGTGATCATAAAATCAGTTACATTAATTACAAGTTAAAAATGTAAAAAATTATGATTTTTAAATGATTTGAAAAGCCTTTTTTTTAATGGGAGAGACTTCAAAAAATGGACTCACATGGTCTCATATGGATTACACATACAGTATAAATTTTTTTTATGTTTAAATAAAATAGCGCGTAAATTTTCTTTAAAGTATTTATTTTTGAAAAAAAATTATTGTATGGGAAAGGGTTTTACAAAATCTTTCAATTCTAATCGTCTTCAAAAGGCTTTGTCTCCGAGCCAGAACTAATCTACAAACCAAATTTCGTTGAACTATCCAAAAAATTGCTATCTGTAGCTTCATAACTGATTTACAGTGTCATATAACAGACGGACAGACGGACACACTTAAATTAAAACAGAAAATGATTTTGAGTGCAAAGCGAGTCCATCCCAAATTTTTCTGCATTTTACTAACATCCACATAAACACATTATACTGTGTACATGCACACATATGCACACACATATTTATATATATAAACATGTGTAGGTTAAAGTATGTTGTGCGATATTATGTTATAAATGCTTGAATTAATATAAAATAAATGAATCGAAGTTTAAAGTCTTTTGTCCATTTACAAATTATGTGAGAAATGAAAAAATGAATGATTGAAAGAATGAAAGAGTGCAATTGAGAATAAATGAGTAAATTAGTTCAGTTCAGTTAAATATTTCGCTTGTTGTTTTCAAATGAAATTTACGAGTGCTTGTGATATATTTTACATTTGTATTATTCCGTCACTTTTTCTCTCTACCTCTTTGCCATACGATAATTTCAATTCTTAAAGGCAGCAAAAGAATTGTAACAGTTATAATTATAATCATGATAAGTACGAATAACAGTTAAAGTTATTTATATAGACCCACACAATGCATCATTGACCATACGTCCATCGTCCGTCAAGCATTGTTTATCGCCTTTATCTTTCATTATCTCTCTATCACCATCATCAACAATATTAACAAAGTTATCTGTATGTATTTGTGTGTCCGTATATGTGTTCGTTTCTGCTTCTTTTTCTTTTTCATTTAAGTTCAATTGCTCAATCTTATTAACGTTTTCCAATTCAAGCTAAACAAAAGGAAAAGCAAAAAAACAAAAAAATCAAAAGCTAAAAACAGAAAACAAAAAAAAAGCATTCGTTACATTTTCGTTTTATTTGTTTTTGTTTGTTTTTTTTTTATTTTGTGTTTGGCTTTGTTTCGTTTCACCTTTTTTCCAATTTATGTATGATTTTTATTAAGAGTTTTTTTTAGTGGCGAAACGAGCAGCTACGGTAATAGACGCGTTGTTCGCTTTATATTTTTTTTTTTGGAAAGCATTAAATTAAATTAAATAAAATTAAATAAAATAAATGAAAATAAAATCAATGAAAATGTTAAAAGAAAAATATTTTTAAAAAAATCATAGAATTGCAACGAAGAAGATAACTGAAATTAAAAAAAAGTTGAAAATAAGTAAATTGCAATTGTAATTAAAAAATGTATAATAATAATTAAATTAAATGAAAATTAATTTAAAAATATTTGCTTTTGTAAAAATAGCTGTTTAGAAAAGTTTTTGTTTGTAATTTGATTATTATTATTTTTTTTTTTGATTATATTCTTTTATTATTAATCGTTTCTTTCGCATTTTCCGTCGAATTGTGAAAATATTTGAAAAGTTCCATTAATTTTTTAGTTAAAAGTATCTTTCCATTTTTCTAACAGAAAAAAAAAACAAATTCGAAAGAATCGCTTCAGCAAGTAAAGAAAATTCCAATTTCAATTTCAATTTTTCAAGAAATTTTGTAAATGTCGATCATATAAAAGAAAAACCAATCGTAAATGAAACGTAATAGAAACTCATAAATTTTAATTCATTTTATATTTTTATTGTAATTAATCAATTGATGAATGTGGAATTATGTTTTCGAATATTTGGATATTTTCCTTATGGATGGTAAGTGCCAGCGAGGATAATTCTACAATATTTATTTCTCAAATTTTTTCTTTAAATGCTCCATTTGTAAACAAAAAAAAAGGTAAATGAGGAAATATCGCTTGAAAATTTATTGAAATTATTTTACAGATTAGTTTCACAAATGCAATTTATCTGACTACAGAAAGATCCACAGAACACTATAACTTTGGACAAGGTTTCTAGACTTACATGAATTTTAAGGCAAAACTTAAAGTTTCGATTTTATTAAGAGGCAGTTTTTTCTTTTCTATTGGAGTAGAAAATTTACTTTTTTTTTAAATTCCAAATTGTAAGGCCTACAGTCTTAATTAGCATGGTATTTAAATCAAAAAGGCCATGTTTATCCCACTGACTTCAATTTGGTTAGAAAGATTAGAAGCTCATAACATATTTTGACTTACACTCAATTGGCCCTTACAATGTTTCATTTGTATATTTGTCCCTCCCTCTGTAAGATCTGCCCACACAAGTGCCCATTTAAAAGCTTATTTTGGAAAGCAAATTAAAACGATATAGTTGACCGGAATGAAGTGAAATTGATAAAATAAAAATTAAGCGAATATAAATAAAAATGTATAGAGAATGAAAATGTCAATGTCTGGAATCCTTCTAAAATAAAGCCTCAAAAATGTTGCCAACTCTTTTACTACGTAAATGAGAATTTAATGAAAAACTTTGTTCATAAGTTGATTATTTTGGATAATATTAATGTGGGCAAAAGGACTCTTTTAAACGTTTTGTATTGAAAAAGTATTTCATTTCATTTCACATCTTTCAAATATCCAGAATTTTTAATAGCTTTTGCATTTTAATTGTATTTTAAATTAAAGTGTAAAATTCATTTCATAGTGAGCTCATAAAGTTAAAAACTTTATTGCTTGGTTAAATATTTTTTTAATATTGACAAAAATTGATTTTACTCCGTTATATAATAATTATCGCATTGATAGTGAGACAATTACAATTGTCATTATCGTACTTCTTAAGATTAAAAAGTTAAGAGGCGCAAAAGTGACGAAAATACTTAAAGTAATTGACCCATTTGTGAAATTGTATGGCTAAATATGGGCATTAAAAACCAAAAAGAAAAAAAAGGTGCTAAAAAGGAGAAGCAAAAGCAGAAGCAGAACTAGAAGTAGAAGCAGTGAAAAGAGCAGAAAAGGGAATAACACCACAAATGATTTCAAAACAAATGATTCAACGCAATCGTTAAAAGGAAGAAATTCTTCTCTTCTTTTTCTGATTTTTATTTTTTATTGTTTAAATATTGCATTTATTATTAAAAAAGCAACAACAATAATAATGACAATAACCAACGTAAATTATGAATTTTTAAAGTCCAACAACACGCAATAAATGTAAACAAATAAATAAAAAATAATTTACTAACAAAAAAATTCAGAATTAGCGAAGAAATTTTGTGAAGGGTGAAATATTTCTCATTACATAAAATGTTTAAAATAAGTAAATCAGAAGAAAAAGAAGAAGAAAAACGATGATGACATTTCAAAATATCTGTGGAGTTGAAGGAAGTTGAAATGATTTCATCATCATTAACAAATTGAAATTTTCATAAGTCATAAGTTATAAGTCATTGTATTAAATGATATGTCATAAATCAGATTTATTAAGAGATACAAAAATCTATTTATAAATTTGCTATAAATATAAATTTTTTCAAGATATTAAAAAATTTATATTTATAGCAAATTTTATCTAAAGTATTTGGGGGCATTTTCATTTTGTTACGACTATTGAAACACCCTATAAAGTGTATATATATATATATGATCAGTATTAAATTTTGATTTAATTTAGGCATATTTGTCGTTATGTCCGTCTATTCATTATTGGTGTTATTAACATTCTTCTGGTCGCAAAAAAGAGAGATAAGAAGTTTAAGTTTAGCAGAAATATCGGCAATTCTTGCACGCAGGTTTATATTGAAAATGCATAAAATCGACTAGAGGGCACGCCCACAGTGTCACGTAAACTGAGAATGCCACGATTTTTTTGAGCAAAATTTGATGGTTTTTTATTCATTATTCGCAAGCTACAAATATTAGAAAACTAAAATCTTGCAGAAGTAGTAAGGTCATTAGTTTGAATCAGATGCCAAAAAATCATGCAAATCTATGACATTCACACAAAATTATGTTATACCCAATTAAACTGTTTTATGTTAAGATTTTCTATTTTCTACTGAAAAACTGAAACTGATTCTGAATCGTAATATCATGATGTAGAAATGGTAGTTTTGGTCCCAGCCAAATATAATTTTTAATACATGTTTTTTTTTCTTCTTAATTAAACTCCTTTATTCGGCACTTGTTTAATAAATGACTTGTCGACTTGAATAAATGAGATTTAGTTTAAAGATATCAGATTATTCCATCGTTATTGATAAAAAAAACAAATTTCGTCAGTTTTTTTATATTCGAATATTTCATTCATTTTAATGGTCATCTCTATGGCAAAATATCAAACACTAAAAGAAGAGCAAGAAGAAGCAAATTTATAGAATAAACTTCTCTGGAATTTTACGTAATTTATAATAATAATAATAAAAAAAGAAATGAAATTTTCAAAATTTCGACTTCATATTTTTTTGGGAAGTTTAAAAATTTTATATAATAAGCCTGAAAATTTTAATACTTAGTTTTTAACATTTTTCTAATTTAAGTGAGGTTTATTGCTCTGCTTATTTAGACTTTTTTTCTGAAACGCAAAACATTCTAGATACGCAAAAAAAAATGAAAACTTTTATTTATTTTTAAATTACATGAAATTTTCTGAAATTTTCTTATTTTTTTAGTTTTTTCATATGTTTAAAAAAGCAAAGATATTTCTGATAGTTTTCTCCAGTTGAATATTTAATTTAGACTTAAATATTTGATAAAACGTTTTAGCAGGAAAATTTTCTAACATATTTTTCATATGACTTTCAATATTCTCATATACAAATAAATGTATATCAATACACACACATATAAATGTAGATTTATGCTTAAAAAAATTGCCAACTTGGCAATGTAAGTTTCATTAAAAATAATTTGCTCAACTTTTTGATTTTCATTTTAATTATTTATAATTTGTTTCTTTTTGTTTTGCTTTGTTTTGTTTTACTTTGTTTAAGGTGTGCGATTAATATAAATGTGTGTATGTATGCGTTATTGGAGCAACAAAAAACAAATAAGCAAAACACACACACACAGGCACAAAACTATGCACACACAAACACATATACAAAAGTACATTTATAGAAATATATGTAAATTTATTTCGAGGTATTCAAAGTCAAGGTCGTTTCGTAGATAAATGTAAGCAACAACAACAACAACAACAATAATAATAATAATAATAATAACAACAACAGCAGCCATAGCAGAGAAATCTAAAGTTAAAACAACAACTTTAGACTGGAAGAAGCAATGAAAAAGCAAGATGAAGATGAAGATGAAGATGAAGATGAAGATGAAGAGAAAAAAAACATTATCTCATCGATTAAATCATTTGTTTTATTATTTTATTATTCTACTTGATGCATTTATAGATAAACTTGTATCGTTAAATGTAGAATTCTCATTATTACAACAACAACAACAACAACAACAACAACAACAACAATAACAAGAAAGCACAAAAACAAATAATAAAATATTTGTAAATTGCATATTTCACAGACATTTGGAAAAAGGGTCTCTCAATTTGATGGCAATTTTTTAGCTAAATGCTTAAAAACATGCAATAAGTAACGGTAGTTGAAAAAAATATATATATATAAAAGAAGAAGAGTGGAAGAAAAAAAAGAGTTAATTTGTCAAATAATCAAGCAGCTTGAGCTTAGATTTTAAATGCTGATATTTTTTTTTAAACTTGATCACTTTAAGTGATAAAATTCCGAATAACATTGTAACATTTTCCTCCATCCCAGGATTCAGCACATTTATTTACTTAGATGTATCATTGATATTTATCGTCAAATTTGTTTTACATCTAATGAGCTTACTTTAACACGATACTTTATGAAATCATTTAGTGCAGCATCTTAGATTTGATTTGACTTTAATAGTGATAGATTGTAATTATGTAAATATTTCTTATTTCATCAATAAATTATTAATTGATTCTATTAGAGCTTATTATTCAATTGTGTAATAATAAAACTTTTTCATATTTTTACACTCTTTTCTACCTCTAAATCTCTTATAGTTCCATAATGAGTGGGTGTGTTTAACAAGCATTTTATTGTACACAAGATGTGTGATTCATTTGTTTTGCTTAGACTTTTGATTTGATAGATTTTGATTTTGCGATTTTCTTTTCTCTTCTGTCACTTTTCTTAGATAAATGTGTTTGTATATCATTTCTTTTATGTCATAATAATGATCCATATTTTATTGTGCTATTATGTTTACTATACAACCTCTTATTGTTATTTTTATTATTTCTTCTTTGAGTTTTCTTTGTATTGCTCTTTTTTTGTTTTCGTTTGTTATGGAAAAAAAAAATATCAAATGACAATTTATTAGTGCGCTCAACATTTAAAATTTATACAGACGCTTTATAACGTTAACCCATAAAAGTAGGAAGTTAGCTCATAATATCCAAGACATGCACCATATCATAGACAATTTCATTTTGGGGCCAAAGCGTTCTTCACTCCCCTCAGAGATATTCAATATTTAAGCACGCGTGAGTATTTAATGGGCATATTCGTCTAACCCATACAAAGTAATCGCACACCGTCCCCAAGTGGTACATGCTTATCATATTAGGCCTATTGTACAAGTTGAGTGTGCGTTAAAATTCAATTTTATATCATTAAATGAAGTTTCCGTTAGAATGATCATGGAAGCCCATCAAATTAGGGATACATCTTTCCCTACTTAGTGCTATAATTCCAGTACTATCATTAGAGTTGGAACTCATCAAAATTCAGCATTGTTATGATTATTGCGTCATACTAAGTTAAATTATAATGCCGAAATATCCCGAAAATAAAGCTCTAAAAGGATCATCTGATTTATTTAGGTATCTCTCCTTAAGATGAGACCATGTGGCATTGATTAAACTGATCAATTGAATTAACTTCCGTATACAAGATATATCAAGTCATTGTCTTAATTTTCATTTCACAAAGCCCATAACTACTCATCATTTAATTAAGTGGCTTCTAACGTTGACATTCTCATTCCATTTTTCATAAATATACTCGGTACTCTTAAAGTATTAAATAAATTTCATGCATTTCTAGAAATTTCCTTTTTTCGTGAAAAAAGAAAAAAAATTAAATAAAAGAAGTTCCATCAACTGCTCAGATGCTTTTAACAAATTTGAAATATACAAACCCATGAAAATTATGTAGAAAAAAAAAATTGAAAAATTTGAATATTTGAAATAATTTCACACATGATTTCCTCATACCTTATTCTTTTTACATTTGAACTCTTCTTTCATACCTTTTCATTTCATGCCATTTCATATCAAAGCAGTCATATTTTATTTCGGTTATTATCTTATTTAGAAAATGCATTGACAAAGCATGAACCTTTGTCAAAATTTTATTAAAAAATTTATCGTTAAAAGTTTTTTGTAACGTGCAGAAATAATTAAAAAAATGAGACTTTATAGATTTTTATGCAAATGATTTAGAAAAAAGATATTCATAGAGTGGCGGATCAATATAACTGAATGGATAAGTCAACAGGAAAAAAAGGCAAGACAATTAAGAAAAACAATTACGCCAAACAAAAGACAAAAATAAGAAAAGTTTGCTAATTAAAATTTTATGTATTCAAATTATTCTGATTATACAAAAGATTTCAGTTTAATATTTCAATAATGGGAGCCACGCTAAAAGTATTGGAGAATTGTAATCTAAAATCAAAATGAAATTAAAATGAAATGTTATGATCGCTTCTAATGAACGAAAATTATATGAAAACGTCACAAAAATTGAAACTTTTAACTTAATTTGCTGTATCTTTTACAATTTTATTTGTTTGATTTTAATTTGAACAATGAATTCATTCATTCATTGTAATCATTGAATTCATTAAATTCATTTTAACGCATTAAATGTGTTAAAATTGCATTTATTTTGTTCATTCAACTTTAGCTCGTAAATCGCTGACGTGGTGTTGCAACGTCAAGTATTTACTTTTAACTTCTGAATTCAATTTGCTTTCTACTTTGAATTGTGCCATTTACTTTGAATTTTGCAATTAAGAAGAACTTTACAATTCATGAAGAAATTTCATGTGGTTGTTGAAATCTTTTTTTACTTTTTTTTTTTGTTGAACTTTATTTTTTTCACAGCTTTTCTTCTTCTTACTTTAGTAAAACAAAAAAAAAAAGAGAATAACAACAATCAAAGTAAATATGAAAAATGAATAAATATGTTTCATAATGGCAAAATGTGGACAAACGTCCACATTAAATCGAACATGGATAAAATAATGATGAAAATTTTCTCATTTATTTATTCATTCTTTTGTTATTGTTGTTGCAATTATAATTCTGTTTTTGCCAGCAATCGTTCAAGTGTAAAAATTCTGTTTTCTTCTTTGTTTTTTCATTTTTCATTTTTCTTTGGCTTTTGCTTTTGCTTTTGCTTTTGTTTTGCTCTGTTTATTTTTACTTCCTTTTTCTCATTTTACTTCTTTCTATATTTCTATGTTAAGTTTAATTTATTCATATTACATAATTTGCTTTAATCTTTTGTGTGCGTGTGTGTGTGTGTGTGTGTGATATCCCCAATTAAAAGAGACACGTAAAAACCAAGAAGAAAAAGAAGTAAAACAAAGCTCGCCCACACATTTTTTTCATGCAATCATTTTCAAATATTAACAAAGAAGCGAACAAATTAGCAAAATAATTTTGAAAAAGCTAAAAATGTAGTTGCTTCATCAAGAGTTAGAATTCTTAAAGGTGGATTAATTGAATACTTTAAACAATCCTAAAAAATCAAAGTTAGAGGAAAGACAAAAGCAAAAACATAAAATAAACATGAATAAGTTAATTGTTATAAACAAAAAATAGTGACAAGATAATTGAAACAAGAATGGAGTGTGCAAGAAAAAAAAAAGAACAAAAAAATGTATGCTTCCTTTCAATCAAACGATTCAAGTAATTATTTAAATCAAGTTCATTTTCATTGATTTCTTCAATGCAATCTCCTAATCGAGATCCATTCATATTAAATGATTATTAAAATGGTAACCGGAGATAATTAGCAGAGAAATAGACATACAAAAAGTATGCTTTTACATCTAAATAAATCATTTGGTAAATTGTTAAATCATTGAAAATAGATAAATCATATTTAGCAATAAAATTTAATGGGTTTTTACGGGACTTGTTCAACAATTCTTTTTCTTTTATTATACCTGCCACTCGGAGGTTGAGAGACCCCAAAAAGTATATATACATTTTTCTGATCAGCATTAAATTCTCAATCGATTTAGGTATGTTTTTCGTCCGTCTGTCTATCCGTGCGTACCGCAAAAACAGGGTCAGATATATGCGAAATAAGCAGAGGCATTGAATGTTCAGATATATCGGTTTTGGGACTAAGAATAGACCAAATCGTTCAATAAAGGCGCCCAGAGTGCAACATGCTAAGGAAGGACGTGTGTATGGGATGGAAGAAGGAAGTTGTTTAGTTTTTCTATTGCATTTTTATTCTTCATTTAATTATTTGCTTTGCACAACAAAGTTTAGCACACTTTTTGCGTTGATGTTGGACATAAAAAAAATTCCTATAATATAAAAATTTTAAATAAAAAAAATTAAGGCAAAAGAACTGCACACCAAACACAAAACTAGAAAGAATTAAAAGTTAACAAAAATTTATCTGTGAAATGAAGAAAAAAAAATTAGTTTGCCATGCAGAATAGTTGTAGCGTCAAGGTCACTTTTATACAACATTTATGCATATATTATTGTTATTTGTATAGTTGTTTGCTGGCGCTTTTAAATGCAACAACAACAAACAAATAGTAAAATAACATGTAAACGAAAAATTAATTACATTTAAATAAAATGATTTCAACGGAAGTTATAACAATAGTTAATTGTTTATGTGTTTAATTTGACATATATATGCACACATACATACACACATACATACACATATATATTTGCGTATTTGTTAAATGTTGCGTTGGTGGCAAAGTAATTGATTTAATTGCAGCCAATTGAAAATGATAATGAAACAACTACATATAAATATGAAAAGTTAAATAATGAAAAATGGAAAATGGTAAATGTTGAAAAAATTGAAAACATTGAAAAATTTATAAAGTCAAAAAGGCAGATTTGGAAAAGCTTTTGGTTTGCCATTATCTTTAATGGATTTTAAGAGAAAAAAATTGAATAAACAAAAACCAAAATTATCAATTTTTTTTTAATTTCACATTTAATATCTTAAAGATAAAGCATCATAATGATGATGATAAACATTAATTATTATTATCATTACAATTGATTTTAAATTAAATCCTTTACTTCGCCCGATCTGATTTTGCACATGCCGTAAGAGACAGAGAGATTAACAGATAGAGAGGAAAAATAGAGATGGATTGATAAATATATCGTACTTTACAAGTCATGAATTCCTATGTGTGTGTGTGTGTGTGTGTGTGGTTGTGTGTGTGTGTATGTTTGTGCTATGTATATGTGCCTTTTTATTAATTGATGTAAGTGCATAGAAAAAAAAGGCTTTTGTGTTTCCTTTTGTACAATTTAAATTAACAAGTTTGTTACTTAAGTCTTTTGTGTCTGCTTTTGCTTTTGCTTTTGCTAATATACATAATATAAAAAATAAACATTTTTTTTCTTATTTCAATTTCAAATTTAAGTAAGTGATTTTAATGAAACCAACGCGGTTTCGTGTGAGAATTTTTATGCATTTTTAAATGTTCCCATAGTGAAATTATCAACCAATTAAATATTTCTTTAACAAAGAAATATCACTTTAATCGATCTCATTGATTGATATTTGCCTACAAACGTTTTTTTTCTTGGTTTTGTTTTTTTTTTTAGTAAATTCAATGCTACAAACAACTTCTTCCGCTTTGCATATCTTAACAATGACGATGATGATAATAATAATGACAATAATTACAATGATAATGCCTCATTTTCTTCTCACTTTTTTTTACATTTTTTTATGATGAAAAATATTTTGATGACTAATTAAAGACTAAAAGTTTAGACGTTTAAACTTGATGAAAAGCAGGACATAAGAAAAAGCAAAAAATATTCTCTGGGAAAATTAAAAAGTACACTTGCAAAATATTTGATTTAACTTTAATGAACTATAAAATGCTTTTAGATAAATACCCAATGAAAATGAGCTGCCTTACGGATATTTAATAATTCGCCCTTTATTGAAAATAATAGTTTTATTGTATAATATCAATATCATCAATTCACTTCGAGGAAACCCTTAATAGTAAAACTAACAGCATATATTTCTGCTGTTTGAAAAAGGAAAAGTGGAAAAAGAATAAAAAACAAAAAAGTGAAATCGAACAATTAAACGTTTTTTTTTATTATTGACGTGACGTAATAATAAGCTCTCCCTATCTCTCTCTTTCTCCCCATCTCTATCTCAACTAAACACCCATGCACATAAACATGAATATGATACATTCATGAGACCAAGCAGCCGTAAATTTATGCGATACGAAGGGAAATGAAGTGTAATAAATAAAAAAATTCTACGAATGTTTGTTTTTATATGCGTGTGTTTGTGTAATGAACAGAATTCCAACGAGAGTGAAAGTTTGTGAGAAAACGATAACTACAACAACAATCATAATGATAATAACAGTAATATAGGTAGCAACAACAACAATGCATAAAGAAATGTTTTATATTTACAGTTATATTATTTCTTAGTTTTTTTACATGTTGCCTGCTTCTTCTTACGTTTTACTTCACTTTTTATGCTTCCCCTTTTTTTTCTCTCTTGTTCTTTCTTCTTCTTGTACATTGGATAAAAGTGAACAAAACAAAATTTAATTTAGCACAGAAATAATTTAACACGTTTAAATGGAAATTAAAAGCAGAAATCTGTAAGTAAGAAAAGAAAATAAAGGAAAAAAAGCACAAACTGAAAAACTGAAGAAATTCAATAAAAACTTTAAATCCAAAATGGCATGAAATATTATTACATGCGTTTATGTGTGAGTGTGTTTGAATGTGTGCTTGTGCTTGGCTTATAATTTAAAATGTTTTCTCTGGCATTTTGTTTCATTTTGTTTCAGATGAACGAATTTTAATTTCCAAAAAATACAAAAAAAAAAAATTAAGAAAAAAAAGCGACAAAATTAACCAACGAAACATTAATCGAAATAGTAAAACGAAAAAGAAAAAAAGTAACTGATCAAATGATAAAGCAAAATGATAAAACAAAAATGTAAAATAAATAACGAATACGAAACGCAAATAAGCGCAAAGAAATGAAAGACTGAAAATTGGTAATAAAAAAAGAAAAATTCGTAGCACGTGATTTTGATAAATCTTACATTTGCATTTACATTGAAATTTGCATTCAAATTGGAATTTGCGAATTCGCGCATTCAAATCAGTTATTGTCATTTAATTTACATTTAATTCACAATGTGCGGAGTTTCCCACACACCTGTTCTTATTCTTATTACTAACACAAAGTTTTTTTTTATTCTTGCACTTTGTACACACTTTTTGCAAAATTTTATCTTTACGCATTTTTTCAACATTTACGCCGCTATTATTATTCTACTTGTTATTTTCACTGTGACTTTTATTGTCTTTTTCATTTTTTATTGTATGCGTGAATGCGAGCGCAATTATGACAGAGATCGCATTCTATAATTGTTGTAGATATATGCGTGCGTGTGAGTATATTTTTATTGTATACTTTGATACTCAAAAGCATTGACCAAAATGATCTTTCAAACGAAATTTATTATGAATTTATGTGCTTTACTGAAATTTTGCAAATCATTAAATAGAAATTTAAACAAAAGCATAAAAAAATAAGCAACAACAATAACAAAAACCGCATTACCAACAAACGTAATCATAAATCATAATAACTATAATAAAACAATAACAACAGTAAAAACAACAACAACAACAACAACAACAACAATAATAATAATAATAATAATAATAATAATAATAATAATAATAATAATAATAATCAGGCTAACACACTAAGCTAAGTCATTGAAAAAAAAATTATATTTGGAGCATGGCCAAAATTTTAGATACTGGCCATACTGGCAACACTGGTAACACTGGCTCCTTAAACACTACCCTGCTCGCTTTTCTACATAACTTTTAAGATAAGTAAGATATTCTTTGACAGATAGTGTAAATAATTGAAAGCTCCGATTGAAAGCGGGAATTGATATTCGTCTAAATTTCAATCAATTAAGTGAAAATTTTCATTTGACCAAATCTATGATTTTACACTCGCTGAAAGTTATAGTTTTTTTTTTTTTTTTTTTTTTGATTGCATACACAAAACAACCACCCAGCCTTATCGCTCAAATGAGCAAATTTAGGCGATCATGTGTGAATGAAATCAGCAAATACTTTTGTCAGGGAAATTTTCGATGTAAAATGATCTAAAAATGTACAATGAACGAAAAAAGAACAAATGAAAATTCCTTTTATTGTCTTGTAATGTTTAAGTAGGCATAAAATTTTAATGGAACTTTTTCAACCAATATCCTAACATCACAGCAAGTTTGGATATAGAAAATTTCAACTATCTATTTTTTGTGTTTCACGAGTAAATAAATTTACAATAAACAATCTCAAAAGTTGTCATGTCCTCAATTTATGTTGTATTGTATGCGGCTCCTTCAGACTCCGATTAGACTGATCATCAAATGTAAGACTTTAATTAATTAAAATTTATGTGACTCAAAAATGGATAAACAGATGGACATGACTAAAACAAGTCTGAGTAAGATGCTGATCAAAAATATTGAACGCGTATATTTTAAGGGGTCCCTCAAGCTTTCTTCTGTTACTGTAAGCAACTGTATTAACAAAACTCTATCTAGATTATAAAAATAATAAAACTTTATTAATAAAAAAATAAAAATAAATAAATAAACAAAATGTAATAAAAAAATCGAAAGCAGCAGCAGCCACAGTAATGAATCGAAACATGCAATAATTTAAGTATTTTATTCATATGTATGTTTGTATATGTGTAAATGTATATGTGCCTGTGTGCAGACACATATATAAATGTATACGTATAAATATATGTAAGAGTCTATGTATGAACGTGTACGCATGCTTCTGTTTGAATATCTTGATAGAATGTCTCAGGCCTACAGAAATAATTAATTAAATGGATTATTTGTATGTTTAAGTATGTTTGTTTGCTTGTTTGTTTGTTTATTTGTTTGTTTTGTTATTGTATTTGTTTAACGTGTAAATGAACTTTACGCGTTTTTTCTTTATAATATTGTGCTCATTGTGCCAACCATGGCATGAACTGCTTTATTTACACTTCATTTCATTTCTTTTCTTTCTTGCCACCTCCTTTTATATTAATGCTTCTCTTTATAACCTACACCAGTTGAAATTTAGGATTTTATACAATTTATGCAGATGTTTGTAATACCAACAAAAAATGTTGAGATAGTTCCATGTTTTCTTATACCGAACGACTCTAGAATTATTTTATAAAACGATTTAAGTATGTTTGTCCGTATGTATGTGCCACAATTTGTTAGATATTTTTATGAAATTTCTGAATGTAATGCCTTCTTTGAAACAAAATCATTATATGGACACATAAAGTTACAATTTTAAATGTATTTTAAAGACAAAAAAAAAATATGTTCAGCAAATTCCATACCGATAAATTCATATTTTGGAACTCTTGCCTCAAACAAAATTGCAGTTTCTAAATTATTAAGAAATTACAATTCTATTTTAATTTCTAGTTAGATTGATGAACTTTTTGGCAAAGTAGTGTAAAAAACTTAAGAGTCGGCTCTGATCGACTTTACAACTTTTTACTTACATTTAATCTATTTTTCCTCTTCATTATTTAGCCTTCTTTCATTCGCCTTTGCACTCACTTACACACACACACACACACACATACACACACACAAATACAGGCAAACATTTACACAGTGCAGCAATTAAATTATGCGTAAGCCGTTGATCCCTTTGATTTCTATGGGAAACATCTATTGAACTATTGATCAATTTTTAAATTGTATAAATGCCTACTTTTTTCAATTTAGTAATTGAACAAAACACCAACAATAAAACTCTATAATTTTTTTTTGTTATTGTTGTTATTATTTGTTGTTATTGTTACCAAACTAATTCATCCATTTATCAATTTGATTTAGTTGTTCTATTTGATGACTATTTAATTTATAGGTGCTTAGTCATTCATGTGCGTGATTGTGTTATGAATAATTAATTAATTTATAGTTGAACAAATTTATCGATTACAACACATTTTCAATACCATAACATTTTAATAATATATTCTTTATATAAATGTGTATATATGTCATTTGGTCATTTGAAAAACTTACAAGACCAAAAACTAAATCATTCTATTTGTTTACCTCATTTGTTTTTTTTTTCTTTCTTTGTCTTTTTTGTTATTTATTTTAAATTTAAATTTTCTGTGAAAATTAATAACATTTCATTTTTAAATTTACAAAAGCGCACTCACGCATACACACACGCACACACACAAACACACACACACACACACACACATACAATACAATATAAATTTCATTTACAACGATAAAAACAATAACAATTCGTAGCGTCCAGACAACGTAAAGCCATTTAATATTTTTATATGTTGAGCCTTTTTCAAATTTATCTGATATCTCTTAAATCTTATTATCAAAGTGTACATAACAATTTTGAAATCATTTATTTTATCCTTTTATGTAGCAAATCTCATGCAAAATTAAGTAAACTAAATCTCCACTTCATTTCACTCTAAGTAAAATTAATTCAAATCATTTTTAAGCATATTCCAGCTGCACAAGTTTGAAACGTTACTCTGATTTCTGGAGTTTTGTAAAAGCTAGAACATATAATTTTTCTTAATACAAGACCTCAAAACTTCCCCTTCTAATGATTCATTTCGGTCTTTTTTTTTATTGAATTGAGATCAAGTATCATTCTGGGCAATATTTTATTCCCTGGCACACCCAGGGAAAAGAACAAGTATTCAAGTAAAGTATTTGCTTTGTGGTAGGGATAGATTGTGACTTTTCGGTCCTTTTTCATTGATATAAAACTTATTAAAGTTGAAGAAGTTTCGAGTTAAAAAACCAGAATTTTTAAATTTTATCCCATTTAAATAATATGCCATATAAATGTCAATGCCTTAAAATTTGCAGAATCCTGAAAAATTGATCTGTCAATAATTTGACAGTCTCTATGCTTGGTCATTTCAGACTTGTTTCTTTTAAATTACTACTTGATTTTGATGGCCCTGGCCAAAAGTAGATAAATAAATTAAATTAAATTATTGAACATGCATTCAAATATTAAATATTATGAATATTAAATATTATAAAGTTTTGAATGTGATGCAAAAAATTTATCATTATTGAACATTTTACGATTATTCCACAAATGTCTTTTAATCCATTTTAATGTCAAATAATTGTCTCTAATACAAATTCTAAATATATTTATATTTCTGATCGCATGAGAGAAATCACCTCGATTTCAATGCAGTCAAATTCATTAAAGTAAAGAAAGTTTCACAAGATTTTCAAGCAGTTTCTTAATTATTATAATGGGCCCACTTGTGAATGAGCACGTTGTAGTCACTTATTCACATTTTCATAATGAGAAATTAAACTTGATCAATTCTCATAGTTTCTTTTTGTTGTTGTTGTTGTTGTTGTTATTGTTACTATTATTGTTATTTCTATATCAGTAATTTTATTTGTTCATTTTTCTCATTTTATTAATTTTACTTTAATCATTAATAATTTATTTATTTATATAGATATTCATTTGAATTGATTGTAATTTATTCATTTCATGTATTAATGATTTTGTAATGATTTGTTGATTAATGAAATACAATATTTATTAGAGTACAAATAAAGCAAAAATAATCTTTTCCTCTTTTTTTTTTTTATTTGATTTTTTGACTTAGTAACATATTTATTTATAATTTTCATTTTAACCAAAACCGCTTTTTTTTTTAATTTCGTTGTTTTTAATTGTTAATACGATTTTATTATTATTGATTTTATTGCATAATTTAACGAAATGATCTCTAATTAAATTAACTCACTTAATAAAAAAGAAACATTAAAATTGCAAATGTATGTTGTAAATAAATTTTCACAACAATTTTCGTATAATTTATATAAATTTTTTCGTTAGTAGCAATCGAAGCATTTAAATGAAATTTTATTTTATTGAGTTATATAGATAAAAATAAAGAGAGAAATAGCGATGGTAGAAAATCAGAAACAGATATAACGCTTAATAAATTATGTAACTTGATCCATGAATTCTACTAATTATTATTATAAAATTAATGTTTGCTCCAAATAATTATAAAGTTTTTTATAAAATTTCAATTTCTAATTCTATTTCAAAGCAACTTTAAATGAAATTTTCTTTGGCCTTTAATTAAATATTTATTTATATATTTAATATTCAAAAGTAAGTTCCGTCTCGCCTGTTTTGCTTAACATGACTAAAAGATCGAAAAAGTCATATTTGAGAAATTAAAAATTTATAACTAAATTTCGAAACTTTTTTCCCAATATTGAGAATATCAAAAAGCTAGTTTCTATAGAAAAAAAGAAAATAAGAAATTCAAATTCTTCAGTTAGATCTTGTTGTAAGAACTTTGGAAACTATTTCGAGTGCAAAAAACAGCAAATGCTTCCTAAACCATTGAAAAGTACGCAATCACTTTTATCAGTAAAGATTTCTCATATGAAAATATGCGACTAAATAAATGTTTCGCACACAAATCGGATGAGGAATATAACAATCGGTTATATTATTCCTTTTGAAGTACCTTTGTAAAAATGGTGAGAAATAATTTCAAGTTGTCATTTTAAAGTAGTAGAAATAAAGCATCAATACAATTTGGGAAAAATTTCTATATAAAGTATAATGATTCGTTGCTTCTTTAATAGAATCACAAATGTAATGAGCTCCTTAAAAAAAAAAACGCCCAACAACAAATAGCAAGCAACAAATAGCAAGAGTATCTGAAAATATCCATAGTTGTAATGAAACGTGTGAGTGGACGCAATACATTCTAGAACGTATAATTCAGTTAAAATGGACACAAACTGAAACATGTTTTTCGTGTTGTTTGTATTTTGTCTTGTTTTTATTTATTAAAATCGAAATTAAAATGGAATATTGACGTGTAGATTTGTCTGTGTAGGCTGCTCTTATTTATAATACCAAATATCTTGTAATTAATAAATCTCTTTTTATAAAAAATCTCTTTATCTTTTTTTTTATTTTTGTTTCTTTTGTGCTTTTCTTTTCCTTATGTTGGTTGTCAGCGTAGCAGCATAACATTCGTTGTTATTTATTATAATTATTATACTTATGTTTTTTTTCTATTTGTCATTGCTCTCTACACCATTACAAGTAGAAGTTATAATAAATATTTAATGATTTATGTAACAATAAAAAGAGTTTTCTAGAGTCCATAATACATATAAATTTTTACTTATCATCTAAATCGTTGTAAGCTCTTATTTCTGTTTGCTTTGCTAGTTCATGGAATTTTATTAACAACCAGAAATCTTTAATATTTTATATAATTTAGACGTAGACGTATAAAAGAAACAGATACTTGGGCGTACATTCTTTATATTTGGACCTGCACTTCTAAATCCAAAGAAAGAAAAGAACTTTTTCAAGTAAAATGGAAAATGGGAATTAATTTCATAAGCTAAAGTTATGTGAATTATTTTTTTAGAAAAATTAGGAAAATTAATTTTTTAGGTCTTCTTTAAAAAAAAAAACAAGTAAACAAGTAAAGAGAAATAAACAAAAAAATATAATAAAAATTTCCAATTTCTTGATAACTTCTACTTCTACGTTTCTTTTACTTTCACAACTCTTCAAAAGTCAAATATCTCAAATGTTTTCTTAATTTTTAAATTCTAGTGGCTAAAGTACCATCGGGTATTTGCTAATCGATTTCAATCGATTTATATTGCTTTATTTTCTTTAGAATGAAACGCTAAACAAAAAAGTGGCAGCAAACTTAGTGGGCTAAAAAAAAACGAGTTTAATTTCTTTAAAGTATAATCAGAAACTGAGTGGAGGTGTTTTTTTATTTTGCTGCTTCTATTTAATGTGTAACATTTCCTATAAAATTTCAAAGATTGATTTTGTTTTCTTTTAAAATCAGTATTTTATAGTTTTATAAATAAATAATGGAAACATTTAAGAGAAATAATAATTTTTTTAGAGAAATTAAATTACAATAATTCCATTAAAATTTGCCAGATAAATGTGAATGAAATTATACGAATATTCTTAAATGTTGAATGAAGAAACAAGGCCGACAAATAAATAACCTACACCACTTTACCAAATTTAATTAATATTTAAAAATTTCACAAATTAAAGGCTAAGATTTTTTTTTATATATAAAAGTAAAATCTATCGAAAAATGGATCGATCTGGTTTGAACTGAAAGAATGCACAAATATGACTTTTAAATCAATTTTTATAGATAAGTACGCATTATACGATTTTTCCATATAACAACTCTTTGCAAACTAAATTGTTGTATGCGGTGTGAAAGATAATATGATAATGGCCTAAACTTGTAATTTGGATATTTTTGGATATTTTTGGGCGAAAGCAAGCTAACATACCAAGTTTCATTCAAATAACTCTGAAATAGAGAGCTGGAATTTATTAACATACGAATAACAGAAGGTTCAAATCGATTTAGAAAAGAATACTGAATTAATCGATATAATAAAAAGTGAGTCTAGCTTAAATATAAATTTATAATATCCTGTACTACAAGCGATGCAAAGAAATGAGTTACCAATTTAGAAATGATTGTAATGGATTTGCATAAAATTATGATGAAAAAATTTAGCGATAAAATGTTAATTTAATTTTATTTCATTTCCCGTAAATGTTTCTTTAAAATATCAATCAATTATGATTGATAAATTACGACTAATATTAAAACAGAATTTTCCTTCAAATGATATCAAATTTTTAATTATAATTATAAGACTAGACCCAAAGTTCAAGACCCGCAAAATGTCTGAAACATATTTAGATAACTAATAATTCAAAATACTAAAAAAAAAAAATTCAATTAAATTGAATCCTAAATGTGGACTCCACTTAGTGGCTCCTCTTTTTTATTCAACTTTCAAAGCAATGAGAAAAATATGATGAAGCAAAAGCTTGTTACATACACATTGCAAAAAGTTTTCTACTCTAAATTCTGTAGTGTTTGTTAAGTATTAAAATTGTCTATTGAATATTCAAAAAAAAAAAAAAAAAAAAAAAAAGAAAGAGGAAACAAAAAAAATGCAATAAAATTTTGTAAAAACGTACATTAATTACGTTAACAATATTTTTGGTTATGTCACAAAAGGAAATTTAAATTATATAAAGGCATGGCATACACGGCCTATCAAATACGCATACATATATAACAGAGAAATAATGTTAAGACTATAAGAACAAGTTTCCTGCAATTGAAATTACTTTTACACATAAAAAGGAAAAGCCAAAAGCAGCAGAAAGAAAAGTGCACAGAAATGTCATGGATAAGTTGCACAAAAATCTCTTCATCGTATTTTTGTTTTTAATAAAAATAATAATAAAAACATTTACAAACAACAACAAAACAACAACAACAATAACAATAATAATAATAACAATAATAATAATAATAATAAAGTTAAACGAAAATGAAAATTGAGGAAAACTGGAAATAAATATTTCTGTATATGTACTTGCTGCCACTTACTGTTCATCCTCACAACGTGCAGAGTCAAGGTGAAGAAAATTGTATAAACACCAAACAAAATGAAAAGCAATACAAAACAAAGAAAAAAAAAAAAGTAAACAATATCACACAACATCTTCAAAATAGCTCTGTGTGAATGTATGCTGGGATGAATTTAAGCCAACAAACTCAATGGCATATCAAGTTGATTAAAGTAAAATGGAATGGAATGAAAGAAGATTTATTGTAATGAATTGTAAATCGACACACAGATAAAGAGAGAGGGAAAGATGATGATGGAAATGGAGAAAGAGAAAAAGAGAAATGTAGTTACAATGAAACATGCAATGTAATGTAATGATACAAAGTCAGATTTCACACAATGTCAAGCAATTTCAATTGTGCTATTTCAAATTACAACAGCAATAACAATAGCAATAACAGCAGCCGTAACAGCAGCAGCGTACAAATAAATGTAGTAATGATTAAATGATCTTCCTTTATGGTGTACCCACCATCCAAAGACTGGTAGTATACTCAGTTTATTATTACGTTTTTAACTCTTAGAAGGAAGCATTGGAGACCACACATGATCATTCATTAAATTTTGAATCGATTTGGATATGTCTGTCGCTCTTGTCATCTGTATGTCTGCCTTTGACAAGATGGACATTACCCTTGTCGTAAAATTTGAGATGTTGAACTTAAATTTGGGGAAATCATTTAAAGTTCTTGCATGCACATTGAAATTCATATTGGCTATAATCTGTTACAAGACACGCCTACAGAGCGACGTAAACTAAGAACTTTTCGATTTCCTTAAGCAATGTCTAGTGGATTTTACATGTTATTCGCAAACTGCAAAATATAGAAAGCTGAATTTTTGTAATAGTTGAGTTACGGTTAGTCAACAAACATCTATTCAAAAATCAGGCAAATCGTCCATGCCTACGTGGAATTAGATAATTGCAAATTTTCATCTTTTCTTATTCACGTGTTCAATTTACTCCAAAAAAAAATCTTAAACAGGTTCTAAATAAAAAAAATTATGGTATCAGAGTGCTGGGTATCCAAGATTTGTCTCCAGCCAAAATATAATTTTCTAACTTGTTGGTATTGTTATTATTGTTGTTGCAATTTATTTTAGTCTTTTTCATTTTATATAATTTTTCATCTTTTCGTTCATTTGCAGCATGTTAACTGTTAATTCACATCTACAACTCTCAGCACCATCCTCTTTCTATTATTCTCATTAAAATAACACAAATAATACAATGACTGAATAAACTTATTGCACATTTTTCTCGCATAATTGCGCAACTTCTTTTGTTCGTTTATACTTTTGCCTGCCTTTGCTGCATTTTTTTCGTTTCTTTTTCTGTTTTTCTTTTTTCCTCAACTTATAACATAAATTTTCATTTTATTATTTGATGTATGTGTGTTGTTGTTGTTGTTGTTTTTTTTATTGTTATTATGATTATTATTATTAATATTTCTTGTTGTTTATAATGTTTCTATTCCAGCTCTTTTGTCTTTGATGCAAGTGCTCCATATTGGCCATTGAGAGAGCAGCTTTTTTGGGCTGAGAAAGAATTATTTTTTTAAAAAAGATTAATAAATTAAAATTTTTTTTAAATTTTTCCACATCGAATAAATAAAGAATTGCTAGCAATTATATGTAAAAGGACACCACTTTCAGGCCGACTAATAGTTCTTCAAGAACTTCTATTCTTTTCAAAAATAACTGCTTTTAAAATCTTTACAATTAGAAATTATTTATTTCAATTATTAAACTGATAATTTATTAGACCATCCTCGTAGAATGCATAGGAAATATATGATTTTCCTGTATTTATGAGAAATTTTGGTAATTTATGAGAATATATCGACAAATCAATAGCGTATTGTGTAGATTATATTAATAAAAGTTAGACTTGTCTTTTTCATTTATATTCGACGTTTCTTCGATTTTTCTTTTATCTTAACACTTTTTGATAATTACTTATTAATATTTGAAATATTATATATCAGAGAGTACAATAATTTTTACATGGTGACTCTTATTATTTTTGCTTTTGTTTTTATTTCTTATGCGCTTGCATTTCATTTTCAAAGAAACAGTTTTCGTTTATTTTTAAATTAATCATCTTGATTATAATAAAATTCCTCATTTATGCTTGTCTTATTATACATAAATCAATATACATATATATATAAATATAAATATATAGATTTTTATACAATATGTAAGAAACATAATCACAATTTAATTATCATTCACTCACGGCCACCAAAAATGTGACATTAAAAATGATATGAAGTGGGAATTGTATAATCGGTCGAGACCTATTTTTAGATATCTTAGATTACTTTCTATCTTGTATCTTTCTTTGATTAAAGATTATATAAGAGAATTACAAGACAACAAAATTAAAAATTGTCATTTTTAAATTATTTAGAAAGTTCGTTATATGAGAGAGGATTCAAAAAATTGTTCGATCCATACCAAATTTGGTGCACATATTTTTTATGTCAAAATACAAGGCAGTGCCAAATTTTACTAAAATATATTTAAAATTTTAACTTTTGTCCATATATTGATTTTTTTTGAATAAGTGATCGTAAAATATGGCCTTCCTTGGGGAAAGAACTTGCCACACATAATTTCTATGGTAAAATACAACTAAGAGTCCATTAAAGTTAAAATATATCAGAAATTGTAATTAGTTTTTTTTAAGACAAGGGTTATATGTAATAAATATCAATAAAATATCTCCAAAATTACCATCTGTACCTTGCACAATGACGGACAGACAAACAAATGAACAGATATGCTTGAAGTTGAATCAGAACGTAATTTTTAGTTGATTTAGTATAATAAAAGATGGGTCTATTTTAACTCGTCTTGATTATTACAAACTTCTACAGAAAATTTTAATACCCTCTTCTACAGTGTATAAAGTGCTGAGTATCAAAACGGAAGCTCTTCAAAATGCAAATAATAAAACAAATGATACTTTTTTTATATTAGCATTCCTGTTAGTGCTGCTTATGTTATTGTTGTTGCTGCCTATTGTGATTGTTATTGTAATTGTTATAACATTTTGTCATTTTATTTTTATGTATACTCTACATTATATAATATGGCATAATCGTTTTATGTAAGCGTATGTAACATTCAACAATAAATTCATAAAAATTCATTACTTATTATATGGCGGACAATGCAATAGACTGTTAAATTTTGAAATAATTTAAATCTATCTATAGGTTTGTCTATCTGAAATCTGAAATCGGAAATCTACAGCATAATATTTCAGTTATCAAAACTTAGGAGACGTTTCAATGAAATTTTTATATATAAACTTACACCTGCATTAGCCTAAAGGTCCTGACCTTCATGCATTGCTTGCATTACTTCTATAATTTTCTTGGGGTATTTTTTTGTTTGCTAGCCAGTGACGGCTGTATTACGAAAGCAATGTTGAAATATATTTCATCTACGTAAAGAAGTCGAATTATACAAATTAAATGCTCCAATAATGAAAAATTATGAAGTTCTGTTACTGTTTATAAAAGAAATTTGTATATTTATTGACCAGTTGGCCTTAATATTCTTACAATACTTAAATAATTTCCACATAACTTGATTATGCTGCATGTTTTTCTTTCGAATATTTATTCGGTTTACACAATAAATTATGTAGTGTATTTAATAGTCAGCATCAGCAACATTTATAATATTTTATTTAAAGCTCACTTTTTTGACATTTCCTTCTTACTTTTTCTCTCCTTTTTTTCTCTTTTCCTTTAGTTTGGTTTTGTTTTGATTGTCATTGTGTTTGTATAAGATTTTTGTTTATTTTGATTTTGCATGTGCGCTCCAACAAATTATTGTCACTGCTTTTCTTCTTTTTTGTTTTTGTTTTGTTTTTCTGCTCTGTTTTGTGTTATACAATTTAACGCTAGTTGAAAAAAAATTCAACTTAAGTTTACAACAATTTGACTGACAATAAATACACTCTATCACGTGCATTTGGAACGTGTCGTTGAGTTAACATATCTAAAAGACAAAAATAAATGTTTATTTTATTGTTGTTGTTGTTGTTATTATTATTATTATTATTGTTGTTATTGTTGTTGTTTTTGTTTTTGTTTTATTTTATATTTTGGGTGTTATTTAGTTCGCTGGTTCGTTTGGTTCGTTTCGTTTGAGTTAAACTTTTACTTTTCTTTAAATATTTTACTTAATGTTTTGATTTTCGGGTTTTTGTTTCTCGATTTTTATTTTAATTTAATGTAACACATAAGAAATATCATAGAGACACACAAACATACATTTTTTTTTTATTATCATATAAATTTATACAGCGCATTCAATTATAAAGTAATTTAAAGTAATTGCTTTTGTTAGCTTTAGTTTAATTTTGTTTTTATTTGGTTTTCATTATTATAACTTTGTTATATTGTTTGTAACATTCAGCAAGAGTTGAAAGAGACCCTTTTTCATGTAATTTAAGCCTCTCTATTCAATTGTTTATCAGTCCGCATATCTGTTGTCTGCCCATGAAAATTTTTTCGAATTTGAATGAAAATGATGTGTAGGCGTGGTTTAGCTCAAAGATGCCACAAAATAATTATGGGCAAGATTAGATGTCCCATACAACGACCAAATGGTTTTCATGTGGTAAAAGTTACAATTCTGAATATTTCTTTTTAAAAATGTGATGTAGACTATTTAATAGTCGGTCCCGACTGACCCATTGTACTCATTTTGTCTTAATGTTTGTAAGGCCTTCAAGCAGTGTTCTCCTGCTCACCAAAAAAAGAGATATCGAGCTTTAAATATGACTAAAATATTGAAAGTTCGAAAAATGGCTCAAATGGTGGTCAAAAGACACGCCCACAGTACAAATCTGTTTTTTTAAGCAAAAATATTCATAACTTGACAAATGAAAACTTAAACGGATGGAAAACTCACATTTTGTCCAAATATTAAAACCAGTCTTTTATAATGACTGCATAAAAACCGTGCAAATCGACCAAGTCTACTCGAAACTATGCAACTTCAAAATATTCCTCTGTACCATTAATTACCAAACGGTTTGCCTCAATGATGCGCATCTAAGATTTGGCTCTAGCCAAACGTTATGTTTTCTACTTTTTTTTCTTTCTTTTTTTTGTTAAATGAAATTTCCTCAAAAGAGAATTGGATTGATGACAATAAGCAAGAAGCCTGCTTAACATTAAATCGATTAAATTTTCGATTATAATCGATTATATTGAAATAATATGATCATGCATGCTTTGCTATGCATTCATTAATTAAGTTAGTTATGTTAAGCATTATTTATAAGTTAACATTTTTTCCTCTATTTGGTTTTTGCTTTTTGTTTGTGCTTCTCTTTGGGTTTTTCTTTTTTTTTTTTTGATTTTATGATTTTACGAGATATCTTGGCAGTGATATCATTCTTGCATATGTTTACCTAATTTGATTTTTGATAAAATATGTTTGAGCTTATCAATTCCTTGGGCTAAATGTGTCCCATAGCCTACTTAGAGTTAATAACCGTTAGGTAATTAACTTTTAACTGCCAGACACACAGAAAACTTAAAATCACAAACTAATTTTGAAATTATGAAAATACAACTGTAAAAATTGCTAGGCGACCTTAATTTTTTTTCATGTTTCTCCATTAAGAGGCCAAACAAATAAAAAAATTATATTTGCCTAGAGCCAAATCTTGGATACCCTCTATCCAGATACCATAATATATTTATTCAAAGGCCGTTTCAGATTTTTTTAGGAGTAAATTGAAAACGTAAATAAAAAAAGGTGAAATTTTGCAATTATCTAATTCCAAAATTCTACGTAGGCATGGCCGATTTGCCTGATTTTGGAATAGATGTTTTTTTGACTAACCGTAACTCAACTATTACAAAAATTCAGCTTTCTATATTTTGCAGTTTGCGAATAACATGTAAAATCCACTAAACATTGCTTAAGGAAATCGAAAAGTTTTATGTTTACGTTGCACTGTAGGCGTGCCATTTTTTAACTCAACTGATGTACATGAACTTTATTCCTATACGCCTGAAAGCAAATTGCATAATCATAACACGATTTAATAGCATGACAATCTGAATAAGATATGGCATCTTGGGTTAAGAAACTACTACAACAATTCATGCGCTAGATTATAGGAAAAATAAAAAGGAAGCAAAACTGTTTAGTCTTGTTCTCTGTCCTTTAAACTCTAAACATGCTGTGCCAGAATGCTCATTGAATAAGAATATTTTAATAATAATTAAGAATCTTATTGGTGTACTATAAAAATTTTAAATGTTTAAAATGCTGCAAAAGATAAATTTAGAATTTTTTTTTCTTGCATTAAAGTTACATCGCACATGTAACTGATGATTTCAATAATCTCTAGCATCGTTCCCCATTTTGTATTGTAAATTTTTTATTCTAAATATATTGGCAAAAACAAACAGAAAAAGTATGTAAATTTAATTTGCGGTCACAGTTTCCCTTGCTTCAACTGTTTCAATAATTTCGGCAACATTTAACGATGGTCGTTCATCTTTTACATCCTCTACAATGCCGGCAATTTTATCGTAATCGGAGAATGTTAGATTCACATCATATGGAGAGCGATTGAATATGTTCAAAGGTGTATAATTATATTCAACTGGCCAAAAGAAGGTATCGTGATCTTTATAATATATTAACGTGAAATACATTTGAGCAAAATAGTCCAAATTTAAATAGAATTTATCAGCATCGAGGCATAAATCAATACGTTGAATTGTCGGTAATAATTTATTGTAGGGATCAGGTGATAAAACTTCATTTACATCCATATCATAATCAGCTAAGCACGTAAATCCAACCAAAAGATGAAAAAATGAGATGTTAATGCAATAGAAATGATAATTATTATTGAAATTAGAATAAAGTGTACTTTTGAGTTTTATGTCATGGACCAATTGCTCCACTACAGATGAGATTTTCTCCGTTAAATACACATGATGTGCGGCCATTAGGTTCGCTTCAGTTATTGTATTAGGTGGAAATTTCTTATTTGTATTAACAGCGTCTGATATACAGAATACGAAATTATCAAAATGTGGCTAAAATATATTTAAAAATATTAACCAAATTGTTTGTTTAGTATATTTTTTTTAAGGGAAAGAAGAACAGTCATGGTGGGTTTCTTTGGGCAAAGGGTACAAGACAAAGGGTAAGGGTAAAAATATACGAAATGTCTATGTGAACGTACTAACCCAACCGATATAGTTCTCCACCAAAAATATTTTCGATTTCTTCCATAATTTGTTTTCGATTAAAGCCAACTGTTGAAAGTAATCTCCCAGGACTTGTTCAGGGCCCTCTATCATAAATAAAGAATAAGTTCCCATACAAATCAATAAACCACTTACAGCATCATTTGAAATTTTAGTTAAATCACATATGTCAGTTATTATATCTAATTTATGACGAAAATATTGCACATATTTCTGTTCCGGTGTCAGTTGTGATGTGCCCAATTTCATACTATCACTAATTTCTTGATTTTTTGCTAAAACATAAACTCGTTGAAAATGTAGGTCACGATTGTAATTTTCCAAGTCTTCAACAATATAGTGTTTCAATGATTTCCGTATTTGATGACTTTCGTCACTTAAAATACGTGACAAGCGGCTGCTACGTATACTGCTTGTTGCAAATGAATGCGGTTTAGTTTTTCGTTTCCTTTTAGGTGATCTTTCTTTCTTATCCTTACTTCGTTCACGTTTCGCAAATTTTACGGGACTTTTTGGACTTACTCGTCTTGATTTCGCTGACATGTTATTCTATTATTAAGAAATTTATTCAGAGGTTTCGTCAAAATGTACTTTTTCCTTTGTTTTTTTTTTTTTTGCAATGAATTAAAGTTGTAGATTTCTTCCTTTTTATTAATAGTTATTACCAATTTTTAAAATTTTCTATATTTATTTCAGATTCGTTTTATTAGTGAAGAAATATTTGTCAATGTTTTTGACATATTTTTGAAATATTTTTTTGTTTATCTATTGTTTCTAGGTGATACTTTTTATGGCATGCATGCGAATAAAAAACGTCACTGCGTCGAATCAATATCACATACAAACCGATGAGGGTCCAGAACGTTTTTTCCGTTTCCAAACGGACAATGGACAATTCCGTAAAGAAAAACGCCTACAAGATGGCACTGTCATTGGTAATATCACAAAATATTTAAGCAATTTATAGATATGTTTGTATATGATTAAATAAGAAGCACCATATATCGAATTTCTAGTATTTAAAAAGGCAAAAGTAATCACTCCGATGTTGATTTTAGCGATCATTCCATCGAATCAGGCTAAACAATCTGAAATGTAAATGAAGAGGAATCATAGTTTAAACTTTTCACGTTATGTGATCTTAAAGGGAATATTTACGAGTAATTCAGATTTTGCTACCATTTTTAGACGTTTTAGATTACATTTCGTGTTCATAGTAAAAATTTATAAAAAACGAAAAAAAATGATCAATTAAACCTTTAAGAAGAAGTTTGCTTAAAATAAACTTGGATAATTAAAGTGAGCATTATAATTATCTGATCGAAGTTTGATGATTTTACAATTTAGTAAAATTTATTGGCTTAAATTTAAAATTACAATATCAATCAGTTTTAGATCATAGAAACGCCTCTTACATTTCATACGGTTTAGTTAAAGTGAATATTTGTATGGAAAAAGTATTATTTTATTACTATTAAAAGAATAAAAATTTTATTTTTTAAAAGTTAGTTGAATAATAAAATGGTGGGGGATAAAGCCTTGCTCAGTTAAATATATCGTTATTGATTGCTTTCACAGGTACAGAAGCCTGGATAGATGCAGCAGGTTATTTAAGACTTAAAGATTACATGGCTGATAAACATGGTTATCGAATACTTAAATCCAAAATAGTTTATGTGGGTCGTGGTACAGATATACAGGATGCACTTCAGTATACAAAATCCACACCAGCACAAGCGGGTATATTGGTAAATGGTAATGGTGGGTTGTTGGCCAGCCATAATAGTATAAGTCCATATGCGAAAACAAATTTCGTTAAAACGCCACCATTTATATCTACAACGAGTAGTACAACTACTGAAGCACCCATATTAGGTTATTTAACACCATTGGAAGCAGCCAAACTCGAACCTATACCATATTTGGGTTTTGATCATTATCCCAACGAATTGCCAAAATATGGTAAAGGCTACATCAGGTCTAAAACAAATTACCATCAAACAGACTCTAACACAGCTAAACCACCAGTTGCATCTTATTTAATACCGCCTGTATATCTTCAGCCACCTTTAGCGAATATCCATAGAAGAATACAACCCATTGGTATAGCATCAACAACACCATTGCCAATAAGTATTGATCATAATGGTAGTAGTGGTGATGGTATTGGTGATGGTGTTGGCCTATATGCTACATCGAAACCTTTCTCCAAACCTTTTCTAAACTCAATTAATGAGGCTTATCTAAATAATAACAGTAATGATAGGGGTTATAATTATGCTTCACCATATAGTGGATCCAATTTTCGGCCTATTTATGATCGTCAGCGCTTTGCCAATTATAATGGCATTGCCAGCATAAGTAATGGCTTTCGTTATGTGTTGCCACATCAATATCACGAAGAAGCTGAAATTACAAAAACGAAAAAAGCCGGCAGTTATGGTTATGTTGATCCATTTGGCATACGACGAGTTGTATATTATAATGCATCACCCGAAAAAGGTTTCATCCATCGCAATCATAATCGTTATGTGGGTTTAGGCGCTACTCCATATGATGAACCAAAACCAACAGATATTTAGTTCAATCATATTTATTAAATGAAAAGTTTGAAACAAAAATTATGGAAAAGAAAAATATTAGAAAGCAACAAAATTTGTAGATAGTAATAGAAATGATTGATGAAAATTTGAAACGATTTAAAATATCTACTGAATAATCGGTTAGTTAGTCTTGGAATCTATGAGAAATGATTGGATTATAAAAAGAAATTTCAACATTGCCGCCACTTATTGCATTATTGATTGGCTAAGAAAAGGGAAATTTAATTTTGATGATTTAAAATCTGCCTGCAATAATCCCTTTAACTAATATTCCTTTAAGGCCAATTCATTTATAATTAGCAATTTTGGTGAGATTTGAAATGTTAGATTTTCTAAGCAATCTTTACGGTTTAATATTGTAGCTCTATAAATTTGTGATTGCCATATATTTATCAAAATGTTTGGTTTATAGTAAAATTTTAATCTTAATCTCTTTTGCTCAATAATTATCTTAAACTAACCAAATATTAAAATAATATTTTGTAAGAATGCAAATGAATTTTTCTTCTTAATCGATTCTCAATAAATAATTCCTAATTATAATAATAATTATAAGAGTAATAATAATGATTGAATTAATTACTTTATTACACTAAATTCAATATTAATCACTTTAATAATATTTTATGTATTATAATTAATAAAATTGTTACAAATGAATAATTTTTGTGATTAAATTCTAGTAGGATATTAATCTGTTCTATTTATTTAATAATAATAATAATAATAATAATAATAATAATAATATAATATGATAACACTTGTCATTTCATGTTCATTTCTTTTGTGTTCTCTTTTTTCTATTATTCATATACTTTATTCACTTTTTATTTTAATAGAGTAAATAAACTAATTAAGAGATTTATAAATAATATTTATATATATAAATGTTCTGCATAATTAATCTTGCCATATTAACTGTTATCATTTTATAAAATATGAATATTTGTTTCACATAGAAGCAATAATAATACATGACATAACATTTTATACTAGCTAACTTTATAAATTATAATTTAGTAAAAAAATTTATGAAAACAAAAATGGAATATTAAAAAAATTCAAAATAAAAATCAATTATTTAATTATAAATTCAATTGTTCCAATAATTGTCTTATATCTTTCAAATATAAACTCAAACATTTTACACCTACTTTCAGTGCATTTAATCTTGTGAACTTTTATGTTTAAATGATATTTTTGTAAAAAAAGAAAAACAAAAAAAAACAAGAAATGTATGTCTTAAACTCAAGAAGTCACATACTAATTTCACTCAAATATATCGGCAGATTGCCGATGGCGGCAGATTCACCATTTTTATTTGATCATTATATCTAATTTAATAATATTTAAGCGATTAGGAAATCTAAACTTTTCATATTATTCTTGTATCAATTAGTCTCCTTTCAATTTAATGTTGAACGCCTAACAACACGTTGTAACATTTAATCAAAAATTTAGCCCAAAATCCCATACATCAGGACGTACAAATTTTTCATTTGTCGGAATGAAATATTTGCGGATACTATTTAATGTGATCTAAAGAAACTTTCATTTACTAATTACTCCATTGTCAATGGACACGGACACACTGCCAGACAAATCGAATTTAATATAAATCAGAAAATGTTTCTTAATCGCAAGACTTATTATCATAACTTATACCAGAATATAAAATAATATATAAAGCGTATAATATATGCCGATAATGTCTCTTAACTGAAATAACGAAATAAAATTATTAAGAGGCAAGAAGAGTATAAAGAGAATTCTCAATTTACGAATGCTAATATACATATTTTACATCTGTGTTGAACAAAAAAATTTTCAATTTAAACTTTGGAAAAAAGTTTCTAGCTTTTATTTTCTCTCTCTCAATTTTTGTCTTTCTTGACGATTTTTTTAAGTTTTTTTTTTTTTATAGATTCTTAAATGAAATTCAATTTCAATCCCATTTGAAGCCAATGCATAATTATTTATTTAAGTCAGCATTTAACTATGAACATTTGGTCAGTTCAATCTAGTACAAAAGGCGACATTATATTTAATCGTACAATGAAACGGATAAAATTAACTTCATTTACAATTAGATTTTACTCTATTAAATCTGAACGAAGGGAAAATAATTGTGTTAAATCATATGATGAGATACCAGGTCCACGGGGACCATTTGGCTGTGGCAATATATTTAATTATTTTCCATTAATTGGCAAATATACATGGCTACAATTGCATAAAGCCAATCAAGATAAATATAATAAATATGGTTCAATTGTCAAAGAGACTATGATACCTGGAACAGATATTGTGTGGCTATATGATCCGAAAGATATTGCCATTGTATTAAATGAAAAAGAACAGCCTTGGCGTCAGAGTCATTTGGCATTAGAGAAGTATCGTAAAGATCGACCAAATTATTACAATAGTGGTGGCCTCCTGCCAACGTAAATTAAGAAAAACCAAATCAATGGAATATTATTTTGAGAGTTTTCCTTTTTCTCCATTTATATTTAAGAAATGGTACGGAATGGTGGCGTTTACGCTCCGAATTACAAAAATCGATTAGCACACCAAAAGCTGCACGGAGCTTTCTAGCTGATGTTGACAAAGTAATTAAAGACTTTCTTGATGGTTTACCCAAAAATGTTACAATCGATATACTACCGCACTTATTACGTTTAAATTTGGAATGTACGTATGTACAGAAGATATCTAGAATACAACAAGCAATGAAAAAGACTCATCTTTATCATTTTAGTATAATCTCCATCGCTTATGGTACAGGGTTTTATAAGTAAATGCGACTATAAGATTTTTGTAACACCCAAAAAGAGTTGACATAAACCCAACTTATGTGATATTGATCAACGTAGAGGAATAACTTTTTGCCTGTCCGTCTGTCTGTTCGTTTCATATTTGTTAATGTAAATTAGTTATCAAGCTGGAGACTGCAATTTTTCCGATATTTTAGTGAAATGTGCATGAACCTTGACCCAAAATCAAACTTTATTGGAAAAAGTTAAAATGTGTAGATGTGAATCTCTCAAATAATGAAATTTTTTACTAAATAAAAAAATTACAACTTAGTCAATTATGTTGCCTTGTAATTTTCTTATCTTGTCTTATCTAATTACATAAAAAAAAGTGGTCGCGACCAATTAAAAAATTATTACTTGAAATACACTTGGTTTAATGAGATGTAAAAAAAGTTAAACTGATTAAAAACGGTTCATTTAGGAAACGACTTTAAGATAATGCGTAAATATTTATCTTTATTTTCTACATTCTACACCACTTGATGTGTTACATTTTGTTATTGTTTAGATATATAAAATATGCGAAAAGGTTTGTGTCAGGTGTAATCTAGTAAAAATCATTTTTAGAATATATTTATGCTTATCGGTCCGTCTGTGTTAGTTATTTATATCCATGAAACGTGTTCTTTATCAAAATACAGTACGTCATTTTAGGGATAATTTGATGAAATTTTCCACAACTACGTAGCAATTATTTTACATACCAAATGTGTACGTTAAATTTGGACAAGATATATCCATTGTTTGGATGCCCTACCATAAAATGGGGCTTTCAAAACAATCGAAAAATGAAATTTTTTACTTTCACCGTATATTAATCAGTTTAAGGAAAGAGGTGTAGAGCATTGAAAAGTCGTCCATGACACATTATAAAATCTCATTTTATTTATAATAAAATTTAGTAATCTGTTTAATAACTTTTGGTGTAAGAATGAATGCTTTCAATGATGAAGAACAATCGATTAATTCGGTAACGTCAAAATTAATACGATCAGCTGAAGAGACAAATAGTTTAATATTGCCCACCGATCAGGGTTTAAGATTATGGCGGTATTTTATCACACCAAATTATAAAAAATTATCTAACGCTCAAAAATTTATGCAAAGTATGGCTATTCAATTGATAGAGCAAAAATTATATTCAAATAAAAATTCGCAGCAATCGGAAATATTATCAAGACGTTGTTTAATTGAAGAGTTCTATGAAAATCCTAAGTTAGATTTTCATGATATATTAGGTACGGCATGTGATTTCTTATTGGCTGGCACAGATACAACGTCATATACCACAGCGTTTGCTTTATATTATTTGTCTAAATATACCGATATCCAGAATGAATTATATGTTGAATGTCGGAAAGTTATGCCAAATGGAAATTATACAGTTCCATTGAATCAAAATATTCTAGATAATAACGTGCCATATGCACGAGCAATATTAAAGGAAGTGTTTCGTTTAAATCCTATATCGATTGGTGTAGGTCGTATACTGCAACGCGATATGATTTTAGGAAATTATCAAATACCTCAAGGTGTAAGTTTTCAATAATATCTACTAATCTAGTATTTTTAATGATTATTTAAATACTTATACTCATCACCAAAGACTGGGGATATACTCACTTTATCATTTTGTTTGTAACGTCCAAAAGAATGTGCTGGAGACCTTATAAAATATATGTAGTCTTGATTAGCATACAATTCTAACTATGATTGCAAATATTAGTCCATCTATTCATTTGTCCGTGTATGATAAAGATTCCGTTGATCACAACAAGACAGATATCCAACTCAAAGTTAGCAGAAACATTGAAAGTTCATGCTCATTGATTGCAATTAAAAATGGGACAAATAAGATAAAGTGCAACTTAAACTGAGAACACCTCATGCAGATCGGCTACGCCTACTCGAAATTTTACAACTTCAAATTATCTATCTGTAAAATACCAAACATTGTCTAGGTGGTGGATATCCAAAATCTGGCCCCAGCCAAATGTAATTATCTCACTAGTTTTATTTGCTATTTTTAGACGGTGGTGGTAACACAAAATATGATTGCGTGCCGTTTAGAATGTAATTTTTCGAATGCTTTAAAATTTAATCCAGCACGTTGGCTTAACCAACCAAGAAATTCTATAAATCCTTATCTGGTAATGCCATTTGGCCATGGCACAAGAGCTTGCATAGCCAGACGGTTAGCTGAGCAGAATATTTTGGTTCTATTACTAAGAGTAAGTTTAACTTAGTTTGAGAGATAATTAATGTCAATGTTGCTTTTACGTTGAAACTTCTTACTTAGCTCTTACTTCGATTTTAATAAATATATAATAAAATTGTAACATTTTCACATCAAATGTCCCACTCAAAATAAGTTTGCTAGCAAACTTGTTCTATATGAAAAAATATAAAAAATTCATTTATATAGCTCCAAAAATTATTTTAAAAAAAAGCTACATGCACATGTAAATTGATGTGTAAAATGCTTCTAAACCTTTCCTTATAATAAAATGATCGCTTATTTTAAAATTAACATACGTTTATGTTTTAACTGCATTTTCAGCTAGTTCAACGTTACCAAATAATTTGGAGAGGTGATAATATAGAAATGGACGTTAAAACGGTCTTAATAAATAAACCAAATCAGCCAATTAATGTAGAATTGACTGAGAGAGCGTGTTCGAAATAGAACTCAAAAAAATATAAATAAATAAAGCAGAAATAAGAATATTTCATTTTTTTCTTTTTTTTTTTTTTTAATTATCATTTGCTACACAGAATAGAGAATGAGAAATAAATAAAATAAGTTGAACTTCTTTATTGCAATTATTATGTAAATTATATGGACTTACTTTCAATACATACCTTTTGCATAGGTCTAAAATATAAAGTATACTCCAACTTTGGAAAAAAAAAATTTTTTTTTGTAATACTTCAATAAAGTCTCAACATGACAGTGAAATATTTAATAATAAAATGATAAAAAGTAAAAACTTATTATTTAGAAATAGAAATGTCGACATATGTAAAGGATCACTTTAAAAATGGTTCTTTTTTAAAAAATCAATACAAACAAATATAAATGACCTATAAATGCAGTACACTTTTACTTCTCAAATGTAACAAAGTTGCTTTACTTTTTTTTAATAATCATAATCTGTTATTAAAAGAAAAGGAAAACTTTCAAGTTTATTAACTGAAAATTGCTTTACACAAATTAAAAATATATTATATATACATATTACATATATATATATATATTTTATAATATATATATATATATATATGTATGTATGTATGTATGTATGTATGTGTGTGTGTGTGTGTATGTGTATGTGCGTAATATTAATTATAATTATAAATAGTACGAAAAAATGCATGCAATTTTTTCATTTCATTTATTTTATCTCTTCTCTTTTCTGTATGTTGCTTTGTCATACATTATTGAAACTTAATAATTATTATTAAGAACTTCACAGCTTCAAAATTATTTAAATCAATATCTAATTTATATAATTCTTTTTGCCCTAGCACATTTACATTTTAATTCATGTTAATTTCTATGAAACGATACAATGAATTTTTTATTTACAATACAATGATATGATAAATCCACTATAACAATTCTAAGTAAAAAATAAATAATAGCAAATAAAAATTACATAATATATAAATTTGTAATTAAATTGTAGAGTAAAATTAGATTAATTTCATTGTTTGCTTTGTAAGATATCAAAGCAGATAGATAATAATTCAAGAATTCTCAAGTGCTCTTTAAGGTAAATTTACTTGGGTATTTCTTTTGGGTACCCTTAATAATCTTCCAATTGGTATTATGATCTTATCATCGTTTCATATTCATAGTTGTACCTGGCATTTATGTAATTTGATCATTAAATTCAAAGTCAAATATTGATGAATTACCGCTTTGTTTTTTTTTTTAAATTATTGAGAATTATAAATTTGCTTTACAAATTATTCCAATTAATATTACTGGATATTTCTTCAAACAGATTGTTATATGGTACAAATCATAAATCATAGTTTTACATCATTTACATTATTATCTTGATATTTATACTGACTATTTATCATTTGTACTAAAAGTTGTCACATATTTCGGTCATTATTTTTTCCTGCTTTTCACAACTATAACAACATTTCCTATTCAGTATCAGATTTTGTCATTTTTTTTTTGAAAAACATCTAATTCCAATTCTATGCCAAGTAAACCAATCTTTTTAATACATATTATCAAATAGAACTTTGGTCTTATTATTACACATTAAATTTACATAGAAATGTACAAAGGTACACTTTCAATATCAACTTGCCTGCAAGAACTTTCAAATTTTAGCTGGATATGTCGTTTTTTGCGACCGTGAGAATGTTAACAATACACGAATGGATGGACGGACGGACAGCCGGACAAGCATGTTTAAATTGATTCAGAATTTGGTACTAATGAAAAGTATATAAACTTTGTAGGCTTTCCTACGCTTCTTGTTGGTTGTTATAAGCGTTATGACAAAATGAATATATTCTCAACATTTGAGGGATGGTATAAACATGTTATTTGTATTCGTAACATTTAGTTTGTTCTTATTATTCATTTGTATATATATACAAATACATATTGTAATTGTTTTCTACTCTGGCTTTTTGTATTTATAATTCCAAGAGTAGAAACTCCTCATGCTAGAGAATATTTAGCGTTGATGAATCCATCATACGATCATCGTATAAACTCAACGTTTTTGCTGAACGCACCTTCCTTACAGATGGCGGCACATCGCCCGGTGTTTTAACTCGTTGACTAGGATCCCTTAACCTTTCATTACTGCCGCGACCATTAAATACTTCTCGAAATACTTCTAAACTGCGTTGTTTGCGAAATTTCGATTCCCTTAAATTACAATGTTTCTCAATATCATTTATTTCCTTTACACTATTCATCGTGCAGAGATTTAATTCAATTTCACCAATACTATTATTATCCATTGTATCTACGTATGTTGTGCAGCCTTTAGGCCGTAATGCAACATGCGATGGTGTTGATTCTCTTTGATCTAAACTTTTTAAACGACAATTGTCCATTGTTTCATTATTAATGTTATCAAATTCTTCTTCAACTATAGTTGATATTGAATTCGATGTTGTTACGGTGTGAGGTGAATTGGTACTAATTGTCGTAGCGGTATTAGCTGTGACGATAGTTGTTATGGCAGTGCTGATGGTACTAGTGGTAGTTATTTTATATGCATTATTAACATTAACGATTGTTGCATTATTTGGACTTAAATCTAAATTATTAGGTCTCTTATTCATACCATTACATATGCCATTACATTCGATAACAATTTTTTCTGTACCATTCTTATCGCAATTTATTCCTGGCTCATTTTTTGTAAAATTTATAGCTACAGGATCTTCAGGTATAACATTAGTGCCTAATATTTTATTATTTTCTGCTACTTGACGGTTGTCTACTAAAATTAATTTTTCATCACCGCCATTAATATGTCGAAACACTTTTACAGCCGACGATGCTTGTTCAGGTTTGCGAAATAATCTCTTTTGTATTAATGCTCGTACTCCATACCAACCCTTTAGGTTTCTATCAGTATTATGTTGTTTAGGGAAACCCTGACCCATATTTGAAGTAATTTGTGATCTGATGGTAGAAAAGGTTTTATCATTGCAATCTCTACCTGCTATAAGCTCTTCAACAGAAACATCTTCCTCCAAACACGATAAACTATACTCTTTGCTATTATTTTGTAACTGAAAACTATGCTTCTTACTACGTTGTATTAAGGGTTGAGGTATTGGTGTCTGTATTCGTACTAAATTCCTTTCCATACTTGGATTGTGCCCTTGATATGGCTGCAATTCTGATTTCGGTTGGATTAGGTGATTTTTTTCTAACTGAAATGAATTACTGCTACCACTATTATTACAGTCTACATGGATAGACGTCGATATTTTGCCAGTACTACTTCCACTAGTACCATTACTTCTATTACCTATAGGAGCCATAATTTTTTGATTGGGTGGTGCATTTAATAAGGTTGATGTATCAAAATTATCGTTTCGTTCAATAAATTGTTCAACTACACTACGTCCTGAAGATTCAAGTGAATCTTTAGATAGGTTGTTTGCATTTAATAAAGGGGTGGTAGCATTCAAATTATGATTAGAACGCAAACCTATATTGGCCATTTCATGCATACGTTCCTCGGCGCATAGAGAAGTTAGACGAGCTTCTGCATCGTGATCCCAACAGTCTTCACAAGTGTCTTTAATTAATTTTGCAGCACAATTACGATTCCATCCATTAGGAAATAAGGGCCGGGCTTTGTGACGTACAACTAATGACTGCATTTGATCGAATGTTGGATGCGAGCCTACTTCTACTTCATATGGTGCCTTATAAGGTGGCGTTATTTGTGGTACTGGATAGAAGTCAGTGCAACGCATCGCCACTTCCCATAATATTAAACCTAAAGCATATACATCCATTTGTTTAAGAGACGTCTCACAGTCTCTTAAATTTACAGCACCTTCTAATAATTCAGGTGCCATATATCGCAATGTCCCCACTTCGTTAATACTTTTTGTTTCAGCCTCAGCAATTTCACCTTTGTATTCATAACGTGAACCTAACACTTTAAGGGCAAAACCAAAATCCGATATACAACAAGCACCATCCGCCTTAACCAATATATTTCGAGTATTCAAATCTCTATGAGCTACACAAGGTTTATACATATCGCCCCGTTTCATTTCCGTATGCAAATGAGATAAACCTCGCGTAATACTTTTCACCAAACTGCAAAACGTTTCAAAATTAACGGTATTGGCTATTAACCAATCTTGTAAATTGCCCAATGGTGCTAAGGAAAGAACCAAATGATATTCCATTTTACCTTCCAAAGTCTGCCGTTCATCATATCCTAAAATTTAATTTTGAATTTATATTTCCCATCAGATTAAACAAAATCAGTTATCTCTAATTAATCAATTTATTCAGTTTTTAAAAAAATTTTTTTCCTTCTTTTTAATTTTACCGTAATACGTCAGCAAAGCTGGACTGTCCATTAGGGGTAATGAATAAATATTACGCTCATTAATAAAATATTGTTGATGAGCCTCTGGAAAAATTTTTACGGCAACTTCTTGATTATGTAAGAGGCCTTTCATTACTGTACCATATTTACCATTGCCTAACATACTAATCAAATTTAAATTATCTACATTACGTAAATTAGAACTATAACCAGGTCCTGTGGGTGTTAAAGGAGCTTCGCCGGTTGTAAGTTTTCGTTTTGACTGACAATAACATAAGAATGATACTAGTGATGTTACAACCAAACCAGCAGCTATAACTATTAACCACAAACTTAATGTTGACCAATTTGTATTATTAGGGGTTGCGGAAATTCCAGGTGAGTAAACCATTCGAGTAGGCTGGATATTAAAATACACAAAATAAAAAATTTTTGTTGGTACACATAATGCATGAAAAATATTTACAACAAGATGAACAGAGACAAGCACGCGATCATTACATGCTTCACCCGAACAGCAGCAATAATATAAAGAATTATTGCGTGAGGTCGGCGTTGAAGTGGTACAAAAAGGACTACTACAAGTGGCATTGTCTTCGTTGCTTTCTTTCCAGCATCCTGAAAGTAAAGCAAAAATAACATTAAAAAATTTAATTTCCTTTTTTTTTTGGAATACTTAAAAAATTATGAAAAAGAAAGCTAAGACGCCCGAGCAGGGACTTGAACCCTGGACCCTTGGATTAAAAGTCCAATGCTCTACCGACTGAGCTACCCAGGCCGACGTACATTAGTGTATTAATTACAATTTTATTACAAGTTTTATTTCATATACGTTCTTGTATTTGTAACAATAATTTTCAAATCAAATGATGGTGGCATTACTAAAGTTAAATATAACTAAATTAAAAATGTTTGGTGTTAATATATTTCGTCATTATTACACAAAGTAAAATTATACCCTCACGTCAAAATATATCAAAATAAAATGTAACTATAATTTTATTTTATAATTTTATGAAAGTTTTATTAACTCCAGAATAGAATGCATAAATAGAATATTAGAAAAATTCTATAAACATTTTAAACTTATATGATGATCGCACTAACTCATCACACAATTTTCTAAAATTTCTAAATGAAATTTTCTATATCTTTAACTTGAATAATTTCCCTTAAACTACTTTCGCTCTAATTAACGTTAATTATTTTAAATTTTTATATTAAGAATGCACGCATTCAAATGATTATATATTATTATAAAACAATAATAAGCCAAACAACAGTCGGGTGCCTGGGTAGCTCAGTCGGTAGAGCATTGGACTTTTAATCCAAGGGTCCAGGGTTCAAGTCCCTGCTCGGGCGAATGGAGTTCATTTTTTCTTAAATCAAATTTTTTTGTTTATTTACAAACACGACTTAAGAATAAACTTTTAACCAATTTAGTAAGCAAACCATTTATTTAATCTACATCGAATAAAAACGTTGATATTACATCAGTACATAAATTTTATAGGTCCGTATAATCCAAAAATTATTGCATTCTACTAAGAATGTCTGTTATACCGGTTTGAAAAACCTTTCCACAACAAATTAATGGAAATTAAAAATGTTTTATGCCAATTTATTTTGCACTATATTTGCATTTGAGTAGAATATTCAAATTCAGAAAAAAAAATTTTTAACGCCCGAACAGGGACTTGAACCCTGGACCCCTGGATTAAAAGTCCAATGCTCTACCGACTGAGCTATCCGGGCACATGCGTAATGGGCTCTACATAAATGTTTTGTGACTGACTACTGTTATCAATAAAAAAGAACATCACTTAATTAGCGATTAATATGTACATTATTTATTTGTACTTAATAAGATTTTGTGTGCATGCGTTTGTGTAAACTCTCCTGAAAATGATTTAAATAACTTACGTTTAAGTAATCTAAAATTAGACGAACATATTCCACTCAATCATGGAATCATTGAGAGACCGTAACATTGAAATAATATTTAAATTGTCCACTCTACCATTAATTTACGTTATAATTTATATGATAAAAATATCACAAAAGAAGTAATTGAAAAATTACATTGAGCATCTAAATATTCTTCCCTAACCAATGATTTACTGCTTGACTTAAAAGCTAAACCACGGAAATGTTAAATATTTATCTCGTAATGTCTAAAAATCTATTTTTGTGAAAAAAGCGAAGATCTTGTCTTATATTTTATTTTATAAGATAATTAAAAATTTTTGTTTCTTTTTTGATTACAAACCTTGCTTTTCAATGTGTGAACCATTTGATGTTTCACGCCATAACGCAAAACAGAAGGTATAATCTGTTGGGCAGGTACGCAAATGAGCACCACTTTGATTTAATGATGCCGTCTTTTTATCATCAATATTAGTATTAACATCAACACTAGGATCAGAAATCGCATCAGTATTAGGATAACTGCTGGCTCTAACACTAGCAGCATTTGCTACGTTAATCTTATAATTTGTTACACTTTCCTCAGAGTCATCATCATCATCTTCTATTAATGTCCGATCATCTTCCATATAACTCATGCAACTAAATACTTTCGGTGCTAGATAAATATATATATATACGTATATTGAACGTACGACAGTTAAAGAGACAGATAAGAGAATTGTTTTCATAGTGCTATTACCTGTTTCAACTTCAATTGTACAATATAATGTAAGGCAACATAGCATTACTAATGCGAACTTATCCATTTTAAAACTCAAATCCGCAAATGTTTAATATAGATGCTGACTAAATTTTAAAATATTCAATACACTCATGTGTGAAGGCAAATAAATCTATATCTAAGTAATTGATAAGGTATATATAAAGAAGTGCATTTAATAGTAAACTATAAAAAAAAATTTTAATACTCTTCACTATGCAAAAACTATAAATATGCAAAAATCACTACATTGAAGGAAATTTTTCGCAAAAAAAAAACCGATAACTTAATACACAGAAATATGTTTACATATATGCACGAAAATGCTTTGCGTGTTATTTTTACTTCATTTTGTTTGTATTGTTATTATTAAAATCTGCCTTTATATATATGCATATGTAAACAAAGATTGTTATGGTTATTGTCATTGTTATTATGTTATTGTTATCTCTCTTTTTTCTTGTGGAAGCTTATTTATATAAGTACAAACGAATCCAATGAGTACATTTCTTAATATTTAAGAGATTTCACAACATGTAATCAAAAAGCTAACAAAGAACCAAAAAAAGAGAAAAGAAATAAGACAGAAGGAAGCAAGATTTTTAAGAGAGACAAACACTGAAGCCGAAAAAGAGCATTAAAGCAATTTGATACCAGAAGTAACGTGATATATTGAAACCTTAAGTTAAATCTACTGGTTTCTAAATATTGGCAATTATATAGTAGAAAATACTGCACTTTATCTTTATCCATGATTTCTTATGAAAAGTTTTCTACATTAATGAATGAAATTCTAATAATAAAGCTTTGCCACTTTTGGGGTGTTCATTTTTTGCTATTCTATTTTTTTAGTAAATTTAAACTTCCACAAATTGCACGCAAAAAAGATTTTACCAAAATAAGAGATACATATATATATATATTATATATATATATATATATAATAATATATATGTATATATGCATGTGTGCGCGTATGTGTAGCTATTCACATTTAGTTTTTTTGATTCAGAAATTTTGTTAAAAGTTGGTAACTCGTTTTTCTTAAAACACCAAAAGTTCCAAAATTTATTTCAATATTTTTAAATTTTTTGCTTTTTTTAATTCTCCCGGCTTTTTGTTTCTGGTTTATATCACGTTTTATTATTATACTTTCTTTTTGCAAGGCAATTAATGGTGGCGCCACATAATTGCACTTGTTTGTTTAGTATTCTTTGTTTTTCATTTTTTGTATAATGAGCAGCGGCAAATACACACAAAGTACACTCACAAAAATTTGTTGTTGCTTATTTCTGCCTCTCACGTTGTTATTGCCTGCTAATATTATTAGTTATTCTCCTTCCTTTTTTCGCGTTTCCTTACATTATTCTTTAAAATATTTGGAGAGAAAGCCATTCAGTTGCATTTATATGTAGAACAAACAAAAAACAATCGATCATTTTTTAGGATTTTTATATAAAATTTGAAATTTTATATTCCCTATTTACATTTTACATAAATTAAATAAGTTTTACCATTGAAAGTCGTAATTTTCTCCATACAAATTTGCTATTCAATTAATTTGAGGCATTTCGAATTTCTCCATTGGTTTTTATGATTTGGTTCTTTAGTGCATTCCACTGTTACTTTGTGTAATTTACAATAACACAAAGTAACAATAAGTAAATAATTATTTCATTATTATAGTTGAATTATTCTAAAAAAAAAATTATTGTATTATTGTAAAGAAAAATATTAAGCAAAACAAAGAAACGTAAGCTCATCCACTTCACATTGTGGGTGGTATTCGTTTCTAAATGATTTATAAGCAAATATACTGCTTTGTTTACTCTTCTACTTCTTCTTTTTCTATAATATGAGAGTACACAATTATCAAGTGCAAATATTGAATTCATTGATTTTTCCGAAACATATTACATTTGTAATAGATTTACCAAAAATATGCACACAACTAAATAAATTAATAAATACAACAAAAATTTATTTGATTATCAACTGAATTTTATTTTCTATCACTTTTTCTTTCTTTGTATATTTAAATAAAATTGTACGCTTTTTGTTTGCTTTTTCTGTATAATTTTTTCGTTTAGACTCAACCATAGGAAGTTTCTTGACTTAACTGCAAACGTTATATGAATACAAAACATAAAATAACAAAACGCAAACAAATAAACAAATACAGAAGAGAAAAGAAAAAAGCAAAAGGCAGATATTCTTCTTTTTTCTACAATAAACGACAGAGCGGCGCCTTAATCTTTCTTGACTTTAGTTAACTTTACTTGAGTTTTTTTTATACATTTTTTTCCTATTGAAACGGTAAAATGAAAATGAAGCACATACTCCCATGCAAATAAAATTTTACTTTTGTTGCAGACACAATTAAAAAGCAACACTTAGAGGCGAGAAACAGAAACCAAATGCAACAAACAAAGACTCTTTAACATATTTTAGTCTCTTATTTCGAAAATGTTTTTTCATTTTATTATTATTATTGAGAAATAGGCAGAGAGAGAGAGTAAAATAAGAGTAAGCGAAAAAAAAGAGATTGTTCTGCAGGGTTTTTAGACCCTTCAAATTTGATTTTAATGTCTCTTTCATAACTAAATAAAATTCTTAATAATAAGAATCTTTCTTCAAACTGATCAAACTTTGGTAAATCTGATTATCTGCTAATTAGCCGCTGTAATTAAAAAGAAGTTAATTTTTTAGACTTCTCTAATAAACATAAATCTAAGTGATATCCGTTAGGGATTTTATGTATCATCGGGCTTATAAATGTATCTTGTGATTGTCCAACTGAATATCAAACATAGTAGAAATTAAAAAAATTCAGACAGTTAAACAGGTTTAAACTCTTATTAAGTATTCTACTTCTAGGAGAATTCAAACGATTAGATAAAAGTAAACACAATTCGATGAGTACAGAAAATTTGTTTATTACAATCATTTTTACCAAATTGCTGGAAGAAAATGTCAGCTTTTATTTTTCAAATGGTATGGCGGGCAATATTTTACCAGTACATTTGCCAAAACCAATACGTAAGCCATTACGTTCGCAATGGCCGCGTATTATAATTTCATCGCCATCTTGCATAAATTTACGTGTATGACCACCTTTAAGAGTTAAGGGTTTGGTACCACGCCAACTTAATTCTAATAAGGAGCCATAAGAATCTTCTGTTTCACCACTTATAGTGCCAGATGCCATTAAATCGCCTGGGCGAATATTACAACCAGTAACTGTGTGATGGGCTATTTGTTGTAATACAGTCCAATACAAATATTTAAAATTCGATTTACATATAACTGTCTCCTCGGCATTCTCCGGTTTTAATGCCACTTCCAAGTTTATATCAAAATTAAATGGTTGGCTATGTTTTAGATATGGAAACACTTCCGGTTCTTGAGGGTAATTATCCACAATGTATGGTTCCAAAGCAGCCACAGGTATTACCCATGGTGATATAGTGGTACCTAAATTTTTAGCAGTAAACGGTCCCAATGGTACATATTCCCATTTTTGAATATCACGAGCACTCCAATCATTCATTAAAGTAAAACCGAAAACATATTTCCATGCTTCATCCACTGAGATTCGTTCACCCAATTTATTACCGGGACCACCAATAAAGAAAGCCATTTCTAATTCAAAATCTAATAATTTGCATGGCCCGAATACAGGTGGCTGTCCATCTACAGGCAATGTCTGCCCCAATGGCCGACGTATTGGAGTACCAGAAACTACTACAGAACTGGCACGACCGTGATAACCAACAGGTATATGGCGCCAATTAGGCATTAAAGCATTCTCTTTGCCACGAAACATTATACCAACATTGGTAGCATGATGAATGGATGAATAGAAATCAGTATAATCACCAATATCGGCTGGTAAATGCATTTCCACTTCATTCTGACTTATTAGAACCCTTTAAGAAAAGATCAAGGAAAATAATTTGCTTTAATTTTGGTTTTTCCAACTCGCAGAAATATCTACAGTGAGATTTCTTATAAATATTTAATACATAGAGCATTAAGCTTACTTTCTAACCAATTCCGTATTTTGTTCTAACACAGAATTTTTTAATAATAATTCTCGTGTTCGTGTACGCACCATTTTCCAAGCACTATGCCCCAGACTCATTAGTAAATTTAATTTGGAAGAATTTAAAGCATCCTTTAAACGAAAAACAAACGATATTATACGAAAAAAGAAAGAAAGAGAGATAAAGTGCGTGAAGAATAAACGATGATGAAAATTGATAGATTACAGTACCTGAACTTCCGTGGGATAGTATTGTGATACACCATATAAATCTAAAATATTGTCGCCAATGGCTACGCATAAACGCTTACGTGGCTATAAGTACAAAATTATTTGTATATTCGGTTACCTAAATTTTCAGATAATTAATAATTCTATGCTACAGCATTAGGCGGATTATAAAATTGTCAAATATTCCGTGGTAGTATTTAACCATCCTAATTTCTTATTAAATTTTATTGCGTACTAACCAAAAACGAAAACCACATTACTGATAACTCAAAAAAAAATTTATACCCAGGTAGTAGATATTTAATCATAGAGATTTTAAAAAACTGCTGCGAATAAGGAAAAGTGTAAGTTATTTGGTAACTTTTCTATAAAAATATCTTTAAATAGCCAATTTGCTTCATACAATTACTTACATGAAAATAACATAAAATGTAAAATTGATTGATTGCGTACCAAAAATTATTATTAATCTTAAAATATTACAAAAATTATGAAAATACGTGGCCATATAGTTGGGCAATGTGTCCATGTCCATCTTTTCACCTTTAATAAGATTTTTACACGTAGTCGGTGCAACTGCACACGTATAGTTAGTTAAATTAAAGAATAAAAGTAAAGTTTAAAAATTCATTAGTTAAACTAGTTTGTACGTTAACTAATGTATTTCGATTCGTTTCCATTGTGCTATTAATAATATTCTGCTTTATTTGTCATTATCATGTTAATTTTGGATGCGGTCTTACTAGCCAAACAGGTTTGATATTTTTTACTTTTTATTAATAGCATTTAATTTTTTTTATTTTTTATATTTATTTTAATATTCTTTCTTTTTATTTTTGTATTAATCGGATGAATAAATGTATTAAAAAAAAATGTGGCAGTTATTTTTACTTTTAACGCATTAAAAGAAGCGAATAAACAATATGAAATATTAGTGCTCTTTTTTTTCTTTATAAAGAATTTATATTAATTATAATTCATATTTAATAAATATTCACTTTCTTATCGTTTAATAAAATAATTTATCTCTCACAAAATAAATAGTTATATCTTTCTTTAAGAATTTACTTGTCGCAAGGCTTTGTAATTTTTAATATAATTGAAAGCGAATAGTGAAATTTTCAATAAATTATTGCGAGTATAAACGTAGTTTAAAGTAAAAATTAAAATAAGCTATGGAACTTCAGCCGGTGGTGGACTACTTTTGCCAACTCTAATTTTAATTTTTATTACAATTTTTATAAATGGACTTTAAAAAACAATTACCAGACAAATTAAACGCATCAAAACTATTTAGATTCATAAAAAGTTTTTCAATGCCTTTATCTAAGATATATTCGTGAAGATGCCGCATATGACACAAATTGGTTTATTCTGAAATTACGAATTGTTTTTTTTTTTCTCTATTTTACATATTCGAGGTATTTGAAGTTCTGCTTGAACCAAAGTTATATATACATTTTAACTAGATTATCTACAAATTTTATTATAATATAATTTTACATTTCTGTAAATATTATCTTAATTAACTTACATTTGTTTTTGTTGAAAATACACCATAAGGTAAATTTTCCAAGGGGAAATCACTGCCTGGCGGTATATGGACGAAACTGCCGGTCATTTTTTTTTTTGTTTAATTTGTTTATTTTCCTTATAGAGTACTCTTCTAATATTTATTATTAATAATGTAAATAAACTGAATAAAATCAACAAATAACCAGAAACGTTTAATCACACTTGACAATTGAATTAAAACTGAACTATTCAACTGAATTGCAAAAGTAAGTACATTAAGATATTCTTAATATTATTTGTGATCACAACTTTATTAAGGCTCTCTAATAGAAAAGTTTAAGAGAGTCTTTGGTTTAGAGAGCTTTTAGTGTATTGAGTAAAGATAAAGAAGGGTTGCCATATGTATATTTTTTCGTAACTTTGCATTTCAAATTGATGAACTTTGTAATAAACACTTTGCGTTCTCATAATTGAAAATCGTAATTAAAAGACGTGTCGAGTGTCACTATTGAGCTGCATTTTAATGTAAAGTTGTGAATAATGATATGCGAATGAAAATGTAATTCATATTTTACCTTCTACCTTGTATTAAATGAATTATAAAGATTTAAAGCAAATTTGAAACGTTTATATATTCTAATATTACGTCACTATTTTATAAATTGATTAAAATTTACATTCATTTAATGGAATATCTTATTGCTTGTATATATCCTTTTAAATATAACAATTCTTTCACTTGAGCTTTTTTACCGCGTTTTAATGCATTACTTTAATGTTATTTGGCAACACTTGACTTGATACGCATTTGGTATCTGGGTCTGTTCGTGTAAATGTAACTGTTATTTTTTTTAAAAGTTCTTTTAAAAATTAAGTTTGAAAATAATGAAGCAATTAAAAGTGTATTACATTATACAAGAAAATATATATATCTATTATATATTAATGTTTACAGTAAAAATGTGTAAAAAAATGTGTGAAAATATTGATTCTGCAATAGCGACTTACTTTAAAAATAAGCTATTTTATGAAGAACGTTTACAAAAATGATAACATTCTATTTGCTTGCAATAGTTTTCTTTAACCAAAGCATGTTTTGTACAAATACTTTCATCAAATATTTATGGCACATAGTTTGAAAACATTTTAGGCAAATAGAATCTGCTTAGCAAATTTTTTACGTAATTACATTTATTATGAGGCCTTGTAGCACTATTATTTGTTACAGAATTTATAATAGGGAAGATAGTCTCTTGTTGTGCGACACTCTGAATAAATAAGCTTATTTAATGTCTAATAAAAACTATTCTGATTTGCACAGAATTTTTGTCTATTTGATTAAATCGTCATTTTTTGAAGCATAAGAGTTGTAGGGTGCATAATGTTCAACCTTTACTAATTGTACAATTTTTAGCATTTTTTCAATTGTGGACTTGACTACTTTATTAATTGAGTTATATTTAAATAATAAATTGGTAACTATAACTGCTTAGTAGTTTTTGAAATTTCTTTAGATAGTTTGAAGAAAACTTTACGAGAAAATGATTTTGCAAAAAATTTCTCAAGAATATTATTTAAAATTTGGTAAATGAGAAGAAATTTGATTAAATCTTTGACATTTAATATTTTTATTATTTAGCAAAAGCAATATCTCAATATCGTTTGGGATTAGGAGGATTGATGCGACATTATCATGCTGCAAACATTGACTATGGAAAAGACAAAGGTATCTACAGTCCATTGTAGATTACTGTTGTAAGTTAATTATAACAGTTTTATTTGTAGAGTATGCTTGTGAGCCTACCGATGAAAAAGCTAAACCTAAGTCACCAGATGGAGGACGTTCAAAACCTATGTCAAATCGTGTCGGTCGCATATGTAGTATTATTGGACCAGTAGTTGATGTGATCTTTGAAAATGAAGTACCGGAAATACTGAACGCATTGGAGGTAGATGATTACCCAGGGGGTAGACTTGTATTAGAAGTATTTCATCACTTGGGTGAAAAAGTAGTGCGCTCTGTCGCCATGGATAGCACTGAGGGCTTACGTAGGGGACAAATAGTTAGAGATAGTGGACACCCTATACGTGTACCTGTGGGCAAAGCAACATTAGGGAGAATTCTAAATGTAATTGGTGATCCAATAGATGAACGTGGCCCCATAAATTCAGATTTTTATTCATTTATACATGCTGATCCACCCGAACTGACCAACTTAAATGTTGACCCACAATTATTAGGAACTGGCATTAAGGTATGTTAAATAATTGCATCGAGAAGAAATAATTTAAGATACTTTTACATATAATAAATCATACAATAATCAAATTACGTAATCATTTAGGTTATTGATTTATTGGCACCGTACGTCAAAGGGGGGAAAGTTGGTTTATTTGGCGGAGCAGGAGTTGGTAAAACTGTACTAATTATGGAATTAATCAATAATATTGCTAAACAACATGGTGGATATTCGGTATTTGTTGGAGCCGGTGAACGTACAAGGGAAGGCAATGATCTATATATGGAAATGATTGAGTCTAAAGTGATTTCATTGGAAAATGATACATCGAAAGTGGCTTTAGTGTATGGTCAAATGAATGAACCACCTGGAGCTAGATCTCGTGTTGTATTAACGGGTCTTACTATAGCTGAATATTTTAGAGACATAGAAGGTCAAGATGTCTTACTTTTCATTGATAACATATTCCGTTTTACCCAAGCTGGTTCGGAAGTATCAGCATTACTAGGTCGTATACCCTCAGCTGTGGGTTATCAGCCTACATTAGGCACAGATATGGGTAAAACGCTTGTAATACTAATTTACATTTTATCGTATTGTCCCTTTAAGGTAATTTTATTTTTCAGGTACAATGCAAGAACGCATAACAAGTACAAAAAATGGTTCAATTACTTCCGTACAAGCCATTTATGTTCCAGCAGATGACTTAACAGATCCTGCTCCAGCAGCAACTTTTTCCCATTTAGATGCTACAACTGTATTGTCAAGAGCAATTGCCGAATTAGGCATTTATCCTGCAGTGGATCCTTTGGATTCTACATCTCGAATTATGCAACGTAGCATTGTGGGAGAAGAGCATTATTATGTGGCACGTACAGTGCAGAAAGTTCTCCAAAACTATAAATCGTTACAGGTAATTATAGGTTGAAGAAATTACAGTTAAGAATTGACAAGGTTAAAAAATTATTTGTACAATTTATTGTGTAGGATATAATTGCTATTTTGGGTATGGATGAATTATCTGAAGACGATAAATTAACTGTATCCAGAGCACGTAAAATGCAACGTTTTCTCTCACAACCATTTAACGTTGCAGAAGTTTTTACAGGTCATGAAGGTAAATCGGTGCCTCTTGAGAAAACAATCGAAGGTTTTAGGAAAGTGTTGAATGGGGATGTGGATGATATACCGGAAGTTGCTTTTTATATGGTTGGCGATATAGATGAAGCCATTGCTAAAGCCAAAGTCTTAGCCTTAGCTACATAAAAAAACAAGTATAAATTTCATACTCATCATCCACACATTTTACATGCATATATACAAATTATCATCTAATAGGGGTCTAATAGAGTACAAGTCGGTCTAATAGTACAAGTCTGTCTGTTTATAAATAGAACAAACCATCTACACTACAACAATCTTTATTATAATAAAAATATTTATTTATCTTAAATTATAAACTAACTAACAAAACTGTAAATTTGCACATGGAATACATCAAGAATTGTGCTTCATTTTCTGTGTAGAAATGAAAAATTACGAATGCTATAAACGTACGAATGGATGGTGAAGAATTGAAAATTTATACTCCTTAATAAATAAGTTTTTAGTTTGTTTTTCTTCCAGCGTTTTACTTTTCTTTTTATTTTTTTATTTTTAATTCTGAAAATTACTTTCACATTTCTAAATTTTTTCATGTTTAATATGCCACACTTAATAAAAATACACTAATGAAAAAATGCATGTTAATGCATCTTCCACACAATCCCAAATGCTTTAATTTCTCAACATTAATGTTATCGAGTAATTTACAGATTTACATAGATCTATATAATTTTTAGAAAACACATTCAAATGTGCTTGCTTATAATGATAATTGGCTCAGAAGTATTTTCTTTGTAAGCCCATCTTTATGATTTTATAATAAATATTGTAAAAATCATTAATTCAATTTACAGCAAAACTAGAGCAATCATAATTTCATATAATACATGCTGCAATAGAGCATTCAATTATTTTGTTTAGCGTATTGCCACACATTTGTGCTTAAAATAGATTTCTTCTTGTGTTTAAAGATCAATCAGATATTGCCGGTATACTTGTTTCGTTAAAAAGTTTTTTATATCCATAATGAAATTTTGCCTGCTTTTTTTCGTAATTCATGATATAATTTCGTAACTCAGTTAGGTCTTACCTGTCACCTCCCAGTATATCGCATTAAGTAAACATTTCTGGAGATAAAAATTGAATTGGATATTTTTGTATGCAATTTGATATGGAAAATAGGATAAAGTGATTTAAGGTGAGGTCCTGCAATAAAAGCAGAGGATATCTATCATTTATAAGTCAAAATTAAAGAATGTCAAATGGTAATGTACCAAAAGTGAAAAGTTTACTTATTCTAAGACCTGTTTATAAGGCATGTACAAATATAAAAAAAATCAACCAAAACTTTTGAAGGCTTTAAACATTTTAATAATTAGTGGTGGGTATATAAAATTCGATCATAGTTAGAAATCAAATTTTTTGCTTTAAATGGTTATTATTAGAAGAGCAAGGCAGTTGAAGATACACAATACAAACAATGCAGACGTAAATATATTTATAGAAAAGAGAAAATGTTTATTATCAATTTTTTTTAATAAAATGAAATAAATAATTTTGAACGTATGTATTTTCAGTCCATTCCATTCAGATATGTGTTTATGTAGTACATAAATAAAATATTGCAATGTTAAATCCTTTGAAAAAACGTTTTCCATCATTGCAAAGTTTAGGTAGCGATAACACAGCATCTTTTTTACGAGCTGCTCGAGCAGGTAATTTGGATCGCGTTTTGGAATATTTAAAAAATAATGTAGATATTAATGATTGTAATACAAATGGTTTAAATGCATTACATTTGGCCTCAAAATATGGCCACATTCATATAATATCAGAATTATTACGACGTGGCGCTTTGATAGACAGCGTTACGAAAAAAGGTAATACAGCATTACATATTGCAGCATTGGCTGGACAAGAAGAGATTGTAAAATCTTTAATACAATATAAAGCCAATGTTAATGTACAATCGGTAAATGGTTTTACGCCATTGTACATGGCCGCCCAAGAAAATCATTTTAATGTTGTTAAGCTGTTATTGGAGAATGGTGCTAATCAAAATTTAGCCACCGATGATGGTTTTACACCATTGGCAGTGGCCATGCAGCAGGGTCACGATAAAATAGTAACTCTTCTATTAGAAAGTGATACACGTGGTAAAGCTCGTTTGCCAGCCTTACATATTGCAGCTAAAAAAAATGATGTTAAAGCAGCCACTTTATTATTGGATAATAATCACAATCCCGATGAAACATCTAAATCAGGTTTTACGCCTTTGCATATTGCATCGCATTATGGCAACGAATCCATTGCTATACTGTTAATTCAAAATGGAGCTGATATAAATTTCCCGTCTAAACATGGCATTACTCCATTACATGTGGCAGCTAAATGGGGTAAGCAAAGTATTGCTTCACTTTTAATAGGAAAAAATGCTCGTATCGATGCTAAAACAACGGATGGATTAACACCGTTACATTGTGCTGCACGCTCTGGCCATGAACAAGTAGTTGATTTATTGTTAGAACGTGGTGCACCAATTAGTGCTAGAACTAAAAGTGGTTTAGTTGCCTTGCATATGGCTGCTCAAGGTGAGCATGCTGATGCTGTACGTATATTATTATATCATCGTGCACCAGTCGATGAAATCACAATGGATTATTTAACAGCATTACATGTAGCAGCTTATTATGGTCATGTACGGGTCGCTAAATTATTACTAGAGCGTCATGCCGATGTCAATGCTTCTGCTGTAAATGGATTTACACCGTTACATATAGCATGTAAAAAAAATCGAATGAAAATCGTTGAATTGTTATTGCGAAATAATGCCAATCTTTATGCTACAACTGAAAGCGGTTTAACACCCTTACATATTGCGGCCTTCATGGGATTTATAAATATTGTAAAATTTCTGTTGCAACATAAATGCGATTTAAATGTAGTTACATTACGTGGAGAGACACCACTACATTTGGCTGCCAGATCAAATCAAGTAATACGATATTAGAAACAAAAAAGAAACTCCCAATTCGATTAATCCTTCTGATTTTTTAAACTTTTCAATTTAACACAAGTAAGAAAATTAGATTTGATTAAGAACAGACTATATTTTTCCTTAATTCAGATAATGGATTATGCGTAATCCAAAAAATAAACTATTTAATGTGGGTCGTGGAAAATTTTGGAAATGTGTACTTTGAAACTTTGTACTAATGAGGCAACAAAAAAAAAAACTTAAGGAAACCTTAAGAGGTCTTATCGGCTCACTTTGAGCCTTTCTGCACGTGCTTGCACTCTTTAAGCTATTTTTCTACAAAGTTTGATGTCAATATTTAAATTTACTGCGCTTAGACAAAACAAATGAAGGGACAAAATCTAGATAGATTTTCAGATATATGAAAGCACTGACTGTTTACTTCTAGAGATTGCAAACGTCTTAACAAAATAAGTATACTTAAAACCTTATTCATATGAATTTACAGATTGAAATAATTCGTCTTCTTTTGGATAATGGGGCTCAAACGGATGTACGTGCTCGCGAACAACAAACCCCCTTACACATTGCATCTAGATTAGGAAATGTTGATATTGTTATGCTTCTCTTACAACATGGCTCTCAAATGGATGCTACTACTAAAGATATGTATACAGCTTTACATATTGCTATGAAGGAAGGTCAAGATGAGGTAAAACAATTGATCGCCCATCGCATTATGGACCATATTGATACAGTTTATTTGATGCAATTATTTTGGATACGTCATCGTGAAGTTTTTATATAAAAATTTCAATAAAAAAATTACATTAAAGGCAATAATGGAAATTGTATTGCAAAGTACATTAAAAATACATTATATTTATTATATAAACATACTTTGAAGCACATATGTAATGTATACAATAATAAAATGATTATTCACAATATGACGAATTATTTCTATAAAAGAATTACAATTTAAACAACTAATAATTTTATATATAAAAAAAAAATAAATAAAAATATTAATGAGACTACTCAGGCTAACGCAAAGTAAAATGTATCAATATTCGTAAAGTTTCGCAAAGCTATTTTGTAAGAAGAGTGCAAAAAAAAAGCAACAAAATGAGCCACAGCATATTGCATTGCGGCTTTTTATCGGATCCAATATAGTTGTTACACTCATAGAAGATCCATTTTCTTATAATCTTCTACCAGATGATTGGTTTTTTTTTTTCGACTCTTCTTACACAACAGACGTCACAAATTTTTCGAATATTGATACATTTCACAATGTTCATGCATTTGCTGGGAATTCATAATCTTTATTTTACTTTATTTCTACTTATAAAGCACATTCCTCAAAATGGTGTAGAATTATATTTTAGAGTTAGTCTCGGCCGGCTGTAACTTTTTTCCTTTAGTTTTAACATTAATTTAAAATTTGCATTACATGCAATAAATTTCGATTACATTAATCCATATTTAGGACCTTTTTATATACAAAGACATAATCTGCGCGTGTATGTTATAATTTTATAATCTAAACTTATACTAAATTATAAGTAAAGTGATAGAGTGTACTTTTAGTCATACTCAATTAACTATTGCCTCAAAAAAAAAATATATGAAATTAAATTATATGCGTCCGTCTATTCTTGGCATCGATTCAGATATACTTTTGTATGGTTTGAGGTATTTAATACAATATTGTATATTGACACTTTTGAATTTATGTTTTCCATTTAAAATAAATTTGTTGTTATACATTGCAAATGTTTCTAAAAAATTTTTTCACAATTAATTTACATTTAGATCTTTAATATTTCGATTATAGTTAGCAAATTTGATATTAATACGTAATTGAATCGTGGTTGCATTTCATATGTTCATATTTTAATATATTTTTAGGTGTACTTCAATAAACTGTTTGATCCGAAACAAAAACAACAAATTTAAAATTTTCACGCCATCAAGAAGTTCCTTTTGTTATATAATCATCATAAAGCGTAATTATTTATCATATATATTTACAAAAGCAATCGTCTAGAAATCATCATTATATTTCGTTTCTTGTCCCATAAATGATGGCCAATAGAAATTTTTTTGCACTTGTATTTGTTGTTATACTTCTTCCCTAGTTAAATAGATAAAATTTAAAACAAAGTTAATAAAAAATTAATTAATGTTATATGTCATTATTTATTGAATAATGTTTTAGTAAAAGAATTGAAAGACTAATGCAAAAGATATTAAATGCATTATTGAAAAAATATCAACGTTTAAACATACTCGTATAAATAAGTAGTAATCTTATGGATTTAGGTACTACCTTAATAAAAAGTTATTGTGATATTTACTTTTAGTAATAATATTATTAAAAAAATATATGAGTAATTCATGCCAACACTTCAATCATCTTTAATCATCTGACAATAAAAGTTAATCTTATCTCTTGTTACTTATTGCTATTGTTACTTTTCATTTGTTATTTGTTGCATTATAATGTTAGGAATCAAGTAAAAACACATTTCTTTTTTGACCATCTATTGCATTCAATCGGACTTAGGAATGTTGTTTCAATCGGACTTAGAAATATTGCAGTTTTCATTTTGTACATGTAACTACATATAGCACAGATATATACGGAATTGGTTTTGCAGAAAATCGATGTAGGATGTGTTCGTATTGACAATATCAAAATTTTAATATTATAAACCCACTTTAATAATATAAATTATTACAATAATTTAAAGCTTGAACTTTCTCATGCGCATTGTAATATATGTCCGCTGATAAAAACATTCTCTAAAATACCTTTTAATAAAATTTAAATAATTAAGGGAGTTGTAAATTTTTTGTTGAATTAAGAGTACAGATGCAAGTATATTAGTAAACAATGACTCTGAATACATTCAACTTAATGTTAGTAAAATATTTAATGGTACAATTGCACGCTTACAATCGTAAAATTAAAGAAACATACGTGCAATCGTGGTAATCGAAGAGATCGATTATCAAATGGCCTACACCATAATCAAAATATTATTTTTATTCCAATAGTGTCTCGATATGTTCAAGTAAAATGATTTGGATAAACCAATCATTATCACAAATTATAGATATCCTTTAAAATTATCGATATCCTTATGTTGCACGTGGCACATCTTGCTTGATACGACTTCTTACCAAGTCATTTAAAAAAAATGCAAATTCCATTGTGACAGAATTCCTTGCTGTACCTTACAACACCACCCGTTCAATGAAGTAGACTACTAAAATTTGATGAGTCTTTATTAAGCCCCCTTTAAACTTAATGCAAATGGTGTAGGATAACACGAATATAAGTAGGATTGTACAATGGTAATGGTAAAGTTGTATATTAGAACAGAAATACATTTGGCTAAATATGAAACTGCATAACAGAAATTTCATCTTTATAATGTAATAAATTTGGAAATTAATTACTCCAATTTTTTTTCTAACCTTTCTATAAGCATGTGTATTAGACAAGTTGAAAACATAATTTAATTTAACAATACGAAGTATTGTCCGTAATAATTATACAAAAAAAGACTCATTTGTTTACAGGCTGGTTTTACTTTATAACTGTGTAGATCGTTTCATTTTAAAAATAAACTCGTAGTATAACTGAGCATTTTCGTTGTATTTCGTTTTAAATGAACGTATTAAATTGTTCGTTGTTCATCCTTCGTGAATACTATACAAAGGAAAATGGTATTTTCTTTTATAAATCGCTTACAAATAAGCCATCTGGTTATATTTTTCCACGACGAAAATGTGAACGAGATGGCCTGGTAAAACAGTAACATAACGATGCATATGTAAATAAAAAGATAATAAACTTTTAGATAAATATGTTCTCTATAAAATTATTTAGTATAACTTTTCCTAGAATTTATTCAAGGTAATCAACAAATGATAGGCGTCTCTTATATAAAAGTTACTACCCTCAATTAACATTTCATTTTAAATATTATTTAACTTATTGATTTTTGAAAAATTATTTGAATTATATAATATAAACTCTAGAGTATATAACGCGATCGAATTAAATTGGCCCAACTTTTCTTTGCATGCCAATTAAACGAAATTTAGAAAAGTCCTTTTTCTATCATTAAATCTTTGTTCTATTATCATATTTTTAAGGTATATATCTATAAACTAAATGTAATCGACAATAGATTTTATGAAATTAGCTCGATATTTTTCGATTCTCAAAATTTTATATATATTTAATGCATTGTAATTTCAAACTTTTAGTGGCAGAAGTATTTGTATATAACCAACAGATCTAAGTGATAGAAAAAAAAATGAAATTAAAGTGAATACCTTTCAGTTGGTACAGGGATACTGTTCGTATGTGTAGTCTGAGTTAACCGTTTGGCCTCTTCTTTTTTGCGCTTATCTTCAGCCACAGCTTTCAATGGATCATATTTAGAACGTCGTCTCCACAATGCCATTTCCATTTCTTTTTGTTTGGATACTACTTAAATGACATGAAGAAATAGAAAAAGTAATGAAGGGACGCAACGACAAAACAAGCAACGTACCTGATGCATCACGTCTAACCATGGATGAAGATCTACTTTCGCCGAAATGTGTACTGGTTCGCGCCACTGTGGACATAGATCGTGCAGAAACCTGTGATTGATTGTTGTGTGCTACACTCATAGAGGAAATACTAGGGCTACGTCGCATTATGTCTGTACTTGAAGGTTTCAATGTACTCTTTGCATCATTTTTACGTAAAAACTGATTACTTTGGACAGGCTTATATTTAGAAATATCTAAGTATCGTGGCTGTGTCCGTTGTTTAGAAGTAGAACGTATCGCTGTAGTGGAAGTAACATTTGCGGCAGTTTGTAACAACTGATTTTTGGCTAATACCAAAGAATTGGGGATTTGTTGAACTAAATGATTTAAGTTAGTTTCGTGTGGCACTGAACGCCGTATATTGTTCCCTAAAGAACGTGTTTCCATACATTTAACGTTTCGTTTGGGCAATTCCGGAGTATTGGGGCATGCACTTACCCCGGCAGTTACAGCTTTTGATGTTTTGTTTTTTGTTGGTGCTGATTGTAATTTGGAATGTCTACTACTACGAATATCACCATCATTAATCACTTTCTGTTTATTACATTCGATTCTCATTAATAGAGCTTTATTATATCTGGCGCTGGAAAATGGTGCACGGTTTTCAGATACGTTCGTTTCTTTAAATTCCTGCAGTTCAAAATTTTCCACATTAATGTTATTCTCATCACCAGTACTTTCTATGTCATCTTCATCGTTAATGTAATATTGGAGATTATGGTCATAATCACTATATGACGATTGATCGAAATCATTGCTGCTGATGGATTTTTTAATGGCATGCATTTTCAGTATATTTTTACATTGATTTTTGTACTCATTTTTTTGACTGATTGGTGATGTATACGTATTTTTACTTGAATGAAAATTATTGCATTTTTGTACAGTGAATGAACTGGATCTTCTTAAACAGGTTCCACTTGAGTCTTCTTCTGACATAGAATCATTCGAGGTTTTAGTTTGATTTTTCTGTCTAACAAATCTTTGCGGTGATGAACTATCACTCGTTTCACCATGACTAACTTTATCATCTAAAGAGTTCTTACGCAATCGCATTTGCCGCAAAAATTGCATTTGTTGTTCATTAATATTACTCGTCATAAGCGACGTATTGCATAATACTGATCGTTGGCGGTCATGTATTGAAGAATGATAAGGACTGCAATCAATATTTGTCTTTTCAGAAGATACGATGTATGAACGTGCTGTATGAGCTTTAGGTGACGCTGAATGAGCAGACGACTTTAACGAACTTGCTCGTGAAAGACTTTGTTGTAAATTGTTAATGGCTGCTATGGTATGATGCAAATAGTGATAGCCTTCTTGTGGCAATATATTATGAGTAAGCGCTTCATTACGATTATCTATACGATTTCGTCTCAACGAATTTAAGGGAGATGGAATTTTTGTTGGACTCCTAAGTGCTTTCGTATTTGGCGTAGGAAAAGGTGGATCACTAGCGTAATCATAATCGGCTGCATTGCCGGAAAGACTAAAGCACTCTGTTAACATATTATTTATTGCTGTGGAATTAGCCTTTGTTCTTGCGTGACCAACATAGCTATTACCACTACTACAGACACTATCATCTGTCACTGAATCATTTTCGATATCAGCGTAAGTATATGATCGTGTCATTAGTGTATCGTTAGATATTTGCTTAATCACTGGTCTAGTATAGCGATCGGATGCTAAGCTTCTCGCACGAGCATTACGTGCCCATTCCCGTATCCAATCATGCTTAGTTTGCGCTGTTTGCAACGCAGCACCTTCTGATAAATGCACAGGAGAAGTATCATTGATTGGCGCTTCTGCTGGAGGAGGTTCTGCTTTGCTTATTGTAGAGGTAGTAATCATTTGTCTTGCAGTAGAGTCCTTCTGATTTGTAAAAACATTTAAACGATATTCGGTCTTTTGACGATCCGTAAAACCTCCACAACTTTTCAGCTTAGCATCAGTGCTAACATATTCCGAACTGTCTATTTGTGATGTGGATAAACCACTTTTACGAGTTAATTTGGGAAAAGGATCTAATGTACGCTGCTTTGCAAGTACTCCGCTTGTTGTAACACTAGTAATACATCCCATATTTGCGTTAATTTCGTCCTCTTCTAAAGACGTAGTATTTTGTTGTACTGTATCCAATCTGCTATTTGAAGAGTTTTTACTGGAGCACATGTTACGTAATACACGTGATTTAATTTTTTCAAGATAAGCGTCTGCTATTTGATGACCACCAATAATGATATTTTTTTTTGGACATTTGTTATGATTTAATTTTGTTTCTTCACAAGGATCCACTTCATGGTAATAATTCACTTCGAGAATATTATTTGATCGCTTTGATACATTGCTTGAAAGTAATTCTTTCGTATACGATGTGTAAGATATTAAATTTCTGTCTATGTTCATAAGATCTTTTTGCTCTTCCGTGTAATTGTCACCATCTAGAGTATAAGTTCCAGTTTCACTTATATCATCTCCATCAATATTATGCATTTGTTTAAATTCAGTTAATGGTGGTTGGGGACACATGAAGTCCATTTGTTGAAATGCTAATTGCATTGCAGTAGAGCGTGGCGTAAAGCATCTTCGAGTATCCTTTACATTTGTACATCCTTTAGGTGGTAGATCTTGCGTATTTGCACGACTAGGTTGTCCATTTTTACTACTTTTAATTTTTTTTTGACTTGTCGTATTATTATTCTTTGGCACTTTGGTATTACTAAATTGCGGTTGCTGAGATTCCTGAAGTTCGTGTGTACTGGATTGTGGAGACCAACTGTGCCGTTTGTTTACATTTCGGTCTCGTGGTCGGGTTGTTACCTACAATATAAGCGACATCAAACAAATTAGACTTTATTCACACTCACTAGAATTTATGTTTGGAGCAGTCATCAGAGAATGTCAAATCTTTTCGTATGTATATTTTTGATCAGTTTTAAATTCTAATGGTGAGTGTTTATTTTCTGTAGACATATAATAAGTCTGTAACGTAAGTTTAAAAGTTTGTAAGTTTGAAAGACGTTAACGCAAATATTTTAGGATGCAAATTGAAATTTTATTGCCAAATTATAGATTTCATAAAATGAAAACGTGATTACCCCACCCCTATGAAAAACTTAGTTTTCTGAATTTTATAAATCGGTAAAACCTTGGTACAAGTTTATTTTAAGCCGCTTTTATTTTGTTGAACATATTGAACAATCCGATACGTGAAATTTTTGTGTGAATATAAATAATTTTTACAAATGAAATAAGGATAATTCCAGCAAATAAGAAATGACCGTATCAATAATTTATTGTTTATTAACAGTAAATTGTTCTTACCTTTGGTGCTATTGATTTATTTGTATTTACTTTAACAGATGCAGAAGATGCGTGAGATTTTGCCATAGAATCACTATTCTCCAATTTATTTTTTTTCTCCAGCTTTGACAGTGAAGCACCACGACGATGGCGATTTTGTATACGTTCCATCATATTTTTATATTTGGTAGCCTGTACTTCAGCGTCAATATCCTTATCACTGATATTGTCAATAATAAATGCGCACGAATGCTTTCTCGTTAACATCATGGTTGCTGAACTATTTACTGAGGCCGATTCGTCATTATCTGTATCATCTCTCCTTTGGGTTAAATGTAATTCTTGAGTGCACGATGACGATTCTTTTTCATCATTAATACTACCACAAATACTTTGAACTTCTTCTTCTTTTTTATCGGTATCGTTACTCTCTACAACACAAAAACATATTAAAATATTTTTGAAAGTTTATTATCATTTTTATCATATACGTCTATCCAATATTTAATTATTTGAACAAAGGGTGGAACTTATATATACAAGTCGTGGAAATAACTAACACACTACTACTAAATAAATTACAAAAATCGTCCTGGTTTTATGTAAACTGTTTACTTTATATTTTTGTTTTTTTTTTATGTTTTTTAAATTAATTGAGTAAGTTGTATTCAATCGTGGCTTAGTATTAAATAACCCACACGACCTTTAACCAATATGGACTAAAACGTTAAATTATAGGTTTTAATTTGCATTATTATACGTTTGTACCTGAGTGGACATCTAAAAACTAAATCGACTGTTTTAAATTTTGTGCACAAACTTTATCACCTACTTTGCAATAACTTTAAAAAATAATCAAAGTTCGAAGATTCCCCATAGAACAATTTGCTTATTAAAATTACCTTTCACGGAGAGATTTAAAGGTTTCATCAATAAGTATACTAAATTTTTCTAAAATGAAAATTCTACCTTGAGAAACATGTTGATTCTTAAAGAGCCTATTTTACTCTGCCTAATAAAGTTATAATGTCAGCAAAATGAATTGAAAATTTTTAAATGAGAAAATTACTAATCTTTGAATAATTCAATAAGAAAGTACCAAAAAAAAATGAATCTATTCAGTTCAAATTTCATACAAAAACTTAACTAATAGCAATATATTACAGATTTTTTCTGAAAAAAAAAATCAAGGATTTAAAGTTTTTCCATGTAACCACTTTCTACAGATACGGAGTTGTATGTGGAGTTTTCTCCAAACATTTTTAATAAGACTGACATACCCAAGCTTTATAAAAGTATCAAGAAAGATATGGTGTCAAGATTAGGAGGGTAGACATTAAACTGGTAAATAAGATAAAATCGATAGACGTTTTGAGGAAGATTAGCATTATAAAAGATGATACAATCTTAATCTTGTCTTTATCCTACAAATGATCAGATAGTTTTGTTCAAAAAAACTATCTTTTTTGGCTGGAAAAAGAGCATACTGGATCGACTCTATAAAGGTATATTTAAAGGTATATTTAATTTAATATCTAATACGTTGCTGGTATTATCACAATTAATTAATTGGTTTTTGCTACAATAAATACGATAAATGCTTTCACCAACAATATCAGTAATACCATAAACTGTAAACATTTTTCTTACCTTTTGGCTCATTATAAAACTCTGTTTTAGTGATATCAAGCGTGTCACTTATTTCCGCATCAACATCATTACACGTATTTTGATTATATTTAGGGTTATATAACAAATTCGATGAATGCACTATTTGATCAATTTCTTTAATATTCTCTGGAGTTGAATCCATTTTTTCATGTCCATTGTCGCAAAACTTTTTTATATCACAACCAGATGGTTTCACAGATTCCATTTTTATTATATACGCATGAACACGTTTAGTATAATTAAATTTACAGATTTAGTATTCCCCTTCTGCGCTTCTTGATACTGTACATATAATCATACAAATTTTATAAGTGATAATTTATCCTGATACTACGGCATGCGTATTATTTGCTGTTTACCTAATGATATTATATGTCTACTTATAACTGTAAAATGAAACAGTAAAAAACAGATTTATCCTTTTATGAGTTAAGAAAACATTATAAAAATAAGTGGACAAACAAATGGAATAAACACTTTTGCTTCGCAAACTTATTGAACATTCCATTACATATGTATATTTACATATATACATGCATATATATGTATATATAAATATACATATATGCGCGTGTAGTAAACCAAGGGCAATATATAAGAATAATTTACGTAAAGTGTGTGTGCATACTTTATAATGCATTTTTAATATTATAATTTTGTGCTACGCACATTCAAATGTAAACATTCATAATGTTCTCACTTCTCTTTTTATATATTTTACTTATTTATTTATGCATTGTTTTTTTCTTTTTTTTTTTTTTTGTTTTGGAAAGTTGTCTTTGCCAATATTCTGTTAGATCGCAGATATTGTGATATCGATTTTGAATTTGGTAAAGACATTGGAAAGTGATATTAAAAATGGGTCACCAACACAGATCATACTGTGCAACATAACTTGAGTTTTAGAATGATGAAATTTTCATATATTTAATTTACATAAGTAATATTGACAATAGTCACTTTTTCCCGTATAAACTTTTTCAGAATTACAGCTTTGTTTGGAAGTGGTCACAAAAGGGAATGAACTCTATCTATTCTCAATCAGATCCGTCTCTGGGCACTATACAGAAATTATGTTGTACCAAAATATATTTTCATACAAGGAAGTGTTAATGAACAACTTTATTTTTATTAATATTCAATGATTTACTAAAATACCACTTGATTTGAACTTTCGTTTATTTCATTTCAAGTGCACCTGTAAACACAAAAGTCTCTTAGTTGAGAAAATTATTTCACTACATTAATTATAGTATATATATATACATATACATAATATATAAATATATATATATATATATATATATATATATATATATTATATATATACTATATACAGATAATATAACATAAACAGTATTTGTTTATACGCCTGTAAATATTTTTTTGGATATTTTAAAATGTTATACGTGTATATGCATTTTTGATATTTTCAATCTCAGAAGTAAATAAACATATTTTTCACAATTTATAATTTACGTGTAAATTATTAAGGTTATCAAAATATATTGCTTAATATCTTTCAATATTAATCACAGATTATGTTGCGCACGAATTTATAACAATCACTACTCCACTTTCTATATTCATTACAAAATAGAACATAAATACAATGGAATATAATTAATACAAATAATTCTGTCAACAGAGTAATGATTCTTTAATGTCAGTGAAATTATCAACAAACTTTCGTAAGATTTTAAAACGAAAGCAAGAGTGTACTTGTAGTCTTGAATATCTTTGTTAAAAAGAAATTTTAGTAAATAGTGTGACTGTGTATTAAATTTTACTATGCTATAACTTAATATACCTTCTTCTTCTTCATTAATTAAGCCGGTAATTAGAGAACATATTAATGAACAAACTATAAAAGTGCAATATGATTAGGCTTTTTGAAATATTCGAAAGTATAAGGTCCTGTATGTAATTTAAAAGTTTTGTTATTCTGAATATTGAAACAACTCATACCTTTCAATGCTGTTATACTCACATATGTGACTGAGAGCAAGGTAACAATGTCATGCCTAGTGACAACTACACGTACGAAAAATCCACATCTTATTACAAACATTTAAAATTATTTGGTATTTGTCATAAACATTGGCAAATTATGTTTGTATTGACTGAATTAAGGGATAATGTTCGAATACCTCCAGAGCAATTTAATATAAAACTTGTTGAAGCGCTGCGTGATGAAATTAATCGTAAATTAGCTAATAAGGTATTACTAAATGTAGGTTTGTGCATAGCTTTAAAAGACATAGTAAGCATAAAAGACTCATTAATATTGCCGGGGGATGGAGCGTCTCATACAGAGGTAATTTTTCGTTACATAGTGTTCCGTCCAATGGTGGGTAATGTTTTGACTGGAAAAATACGTAGTTGCAGTCATGAAGGTGTTCATGTAACATTGGGCTTTTTCGATGATATACTCATACCATCCACAGCATTACAACATCCATCGCGCTTCGATGAAACAGAACGAGCATGGGTATGGGAATATCATTTGGACGATGGACAGAAACATGACCTTTTTATGGATATAGGAGAACCCATAAAATTTCGTGTATCCCGTGAAATATTTGAGGAGAGTTCACCTATAGGGCCACCACGAAATGAAAACTTACAACAACAATGTCAAAGCTCAAGTGGAACCAATCATCCAATTGAAGCCAAAACACCATATAAAATAATTGGTGCCATTAATGAATCTGGTTTAGGAGTACTTTCATGGTGGGATCAACAACAACAAAGAGAAGAAGACATTGATGATGCGGAAGATGATAATAATGTGTATGACAATGATGAAAATTGTGAAGGCGCATATGAAGAGTAAAAACTCCAAGAGAAAGAATGCGTAACAGTAATTTCCTAGACCAGAGGAAGTCTTAACAAACTACTAAAATCAATGTAGGAAAATTTAAATTTTCTTACATTGCAATTTACAACACAAACTTGTGTTTCGTATAATATCATCAAATAAATAAATGTTATCAAATGGATTCAGTAAAATCTAATAAGATTTTTTGTATTATTTGAAGTAAGTCATACATGTAATTTTTATATTTGAAAATGATTAAATTAATTAACAGAATAAAAACGAATCTTCCCCTTTAAAAAAAATAGATAATCTCCATTTCTTTTAAGATTTAATACGTTCCAATATGGCTTAGAAATATTCCATAATATTATTTATAGTATTATAAATAATAAAATATATGTCAATATTTAATTAGGACTCACTAATTATAAAAAAAATTTTTTGTTTTTATTTATATTGAAATTCAAGATATAACATATTGCACTACTCTTGTTGTATATTCCAGGATTTCTAATTTGATTTAGGCCTCATTTTATAGCAAAGTTTAAATAAAACGTGAAAACAACTCAGTGAAAGTTTAGATAATTTTTTTTGTCGATAGAAATTGTTAACATTTTAATACTATTTAAATTTTTAAATGTTGAATATCTCCTCTTAATCGGGTTTGACTACAGCATATCTTTAGTTTTTCAAAATAATAAAAACAACCAAAAAGAAACTTCCTCCTTCGTCAATTTTAAATTCCCTATTTAGATTGTCTGTATTTCGATGGGTTTTTAAGTTTTGAATTCGGTCAAAATTTTTGTTATACCCATCACCCAGAAATTGGGATATAATCATTTGGTCCTTGTGGTTGTAACACTCAAAATGAAGCATTGAAAAACCTACAAAGAATGTATATTCTTGATCAGTATTAAATTTTAAATCGACTTAGATATGTCTGTCCGTCTGTCCATATATTTTTAACATTCTTCCGATCGCAAAATAAGAGATATCGAGCTCAAATTTAGCAGAAACATTTAGAGTTTTTTCAACCAGATTGGTATTTAAAATGGGCAAAATTGGTCAAAGGATACGCCCACAGTGTACCGTAAACTGAGAAATCCTGTTTTAAAAAAGCAATTTGTAGTGGTTTTTTACTCATTATTTACAAACTGCAAAAGCTAGGAAACTGAAATTTTTCACAAGTAGGGAGGCTATGGTCTACAAAGTGTATCCAAAAATCATGCATATGCCTACGCGAAATTATACGATATCTAATTTTTACTTTTTATTTACTACTGAAAAATTCTCTTAGTAGTAATATCTTGGTATCTGGGTTGTGTGTATCCGATATTTAGCTCAAGCCAAGTATAATCTTTTTACTTGTTTTATTTTCTATTAAAGCAATTTAAACAAAGATCAGTTAATTTTCTTCCATTAACATTTATTCATTTGAAGTAAATTTAAACATTTTTACAATTATTCTAGATTTCAATTAAGCCATAATTTATGTATAATAATTTTTCAAATATTATTTATTTCGTTTATTATTAGTTTCATAATATCGCATGCCACCAAACATTTAACTACATTTGAAAAGTTTTATCATTTTAAAAATTGCACGTTCAAATCTATGTGTAAGGGATCGGCATGTTCCTTATGGCAATTTTAAAAAAAAAAAAAGAAATAAAGGAAAAGAGAAAAATTCTGATTCTCTAAATTACAATAATCAGTTTCTATCATAATTGTACATGATGTCATGTACACAATTTAATTGATTATAACTTTCTCGTTTGTCTTGTAGTTATCATTAAAATACCAAAAAAAAAAAATTCAATGGACTATTATAAATAATACCAAGAAGTTAAGAGTACTTTTCTTTGTTAAATTATTCGTAACGCTCATTTTTAATCAGCAATCAAATTCTACATTAATTTTACCTGCCTGTCTGCCTGTTTTGTAGGTCGTGAGCACAAAAATTATGATATAAAACTCAAAATTCGCAAGACTATTGAATATTCTTGCAAATATTGAGACAGGCCGGTCTAAATGCATGCTACATACGAAATGAGAAAAGCAAATGAATAGTAAAAGGAAAAGAAAGAAAAATTCTAAATGTATTGCTAATATTTTTCACATTTATTCTACGAAGAGTCTTATTCAAAAATTTTAAAAAAAATCCAGCATCCTAAGTTACATAGTGTACATTGATTTTTTTATTACTTTTCAATTTTGAGATCATAATTTATATGTAGTGCATTTGTAAATGCTTATTTATGTATTTTTACAATAAGTAGGACTCGTTCCGCCTTAAAAATAATAAAACAATACCTTATTGAGAGTTATTTAAAACATAATTTTTTCTTTTACATAAAACTTAAAATACATAACTAAAATCACAGAAATCACTGTGTGGGTCAAAAAATCTTTAGGAAAATAGATGAAAGGAATTTTTATTTTTGATAGGTCTGTCTAATCACTTAATTTAATTAGCTTGAATAGTTTGTAACCCTCATTCATTTATCGTAAAATTAATACTATGGAATGAGAACTTTTAGATGGTACAATAATACCTACCAATATTACACATTTCGAATCAATTTTGTACTTGCAAAGTTTGGCATTAAGCATTAGAGTGTTGCCCATTGAAAATGTGTCTTATCTTACGGGGAATGTTACAATTTTTAAACTCTTTTTTTCTTTTTAGTTAAGAACTCTTTTTTTTTTTTAAAGCTTTTTAGGTTAAATAACCTCGTCTGTCAATGGTTTGTCAAAAGTTTGTATAATTAGCACTTGCAAAATTGTGAATCAATGTCAAAATGACATTTTAAACTACTTTTAAATTTTGCAAAGTACATATGAATTAATTGAAAGTAAACTTCTTGTGGATAATATTATAATAGTTGTCGATATTAATTAGCAACAATTTGTTTGGATTTGTATTACAAATGTAAAGTGAAGAATTGAATCGATTCTTGTATAAATATCATGATATAAAAATTATTCAATTATCAAACACCGAGGCAAATGTTCTTTTAAATATTCAAATAATTCTTGAGATGCTCCTGGACAATTGGTTAACTCAAGTTCTTGTAAATGGCGTAATTGTATCAAATTAGATAAACCGGACGAAGTTAATAAGGGGCAACCAGCCAGAGATAGCACCTGAAGATTACGCATTGAGCATAAATGTTGTAAACCAAAATCGCGCACTTGCGAACACCATCTTAAAAATAAAGCCGTTAACGATAACATGGTAGATATATAACCTACGCCAATATCTGTTATATGTACGCATCTAAAATACAAATGTATATTTTAGTGTAAATAAATAATATAAAAAAACAAAAAAAAACAATAATCGCATAATGCATACCTATCAAGTGTTAATTCTTCTAATTGATTTAAGTCGCAAGCAATATATTCAAGGGAAGCGTCTGTTATTTGTGGGCACCATGATAGATCTAAAGCACGTAATTTTTGTAAATTTTCTGCTATTAATTCGACACCATCATCGGTTAATTTACTGCAACCAGATAAACTCAATACGGTTAGGTGTGGTAGAGAATGCACTAAAATAACAATAATTAGAATAAATTATTACATCATCTATATCTACATATACAAAATAAATAATATACAATAAAATATATAAAATATTATTTGCTAGAATATGCATTTCATACAAAACTTCTCTTAGACAATTGATTTTTTGATTTTCGAATCTTTGTAATTAGTACTGAAAATTTCTAAAGATCAACTCAGAATCAATTTTTAGATCAATTTAAGCATACCTATTCATTTGTCCATGGATTTATCTGTTTGTTGCTTGTCCATTAATATTTGGTATCAAAGTATAGGGCGCTATTTTGCAGCGTTTTAAATGATATTTTATGTGTAGGCGTGATTTAATCTAAAAATTCCTGGGAATAATTATAAACAAGATTAGAAGATTAGGACCTACTCTACCATAGATTTTTATATTATAAAACTTAGGTGTAGGGTATTTATTATTTGATCTGGACTGACTGTAATGTACGTACTTGATTTTAATAATTTTTATTATTTTATACAAATTTTGTCAAAAACTTGCCGTGCAAAAAACATTCTTTTTATCCGCAGCGAATGTTTCATTGAAGAGAAGAACTTTGTAAAATCGTATACACAAATTTACATCAATTACATGCTATTTGAAAATTTATGGTACTGACAGATTTCAATTTGAAGTTGGATAATTTTGGATAGGCGTGGACAATTTGCCAGATTTTTATATAAAAATTATAGAAGAACTACCTTAATATTTATTTTTCATTTCCATCTGTTACAGTTTTCAAATTATGATCAAGAAACGAAGAAAGAGGTGTTCACAGTTTATTTTGCACTGTCGATGTGTCCATGGACTTATTTGACCCATTTGCCATTCCAAACAATTTTCATTTCATTTTCACCAAAAACAGAAATGTTTCTAAGAATTGCAAAAAGAAAACGGCAAACCAGAAACGTTTACCGTATAAGTTTCCATATCTTTCTCCTCTAAATTTTTACTTATCGTAAAACATTAATTGCTCTGCGGCCTATTCTATATGTTAATTATCACTTGTCCAAAAAAGGTAAAAATTTTTCGAAAAATATATTGTACATTGTTAATAATAAAAATATTTTTTACGTTGGTGTAATTTAAATCTTCCTTTTGCGGCTTTTGATTTGAAGCCCAACAAAAGTTGTTTTATGTATAAAGTAACTTAAACGATGTCAATTTAATTATTTCATCAGCAATGTAATATTAGGCGCTTAACATATTAAATTATCGGAAATGAATGGCTAAATAATAGTCGAATGACTTCACCTTGTTTTCTCCAAAATATATTCTTAAGCACATAATTTTTCGAAAGATACAACTTTACTCAAAATATTGTTCCTGAAATATTTAGATCTTCTTTTATATTAATAATCAAAAACTTGATTCTTTAGTTTTTGGAAATACTTTTCATGAGTACCAATCTTATAGAAATTAGACAGGACTTGTAAAAAATAACATTCATTTTTACTGCAAATTTTGCCTTGAAATCTTGTACCTTAAATAAATTTAAAAAACCACACACTTTTATTAAGAGAAGATTGGCCTTTTTCCTTATTTATTATTCAGAAATTTTAAAGTATAGAAGATTTCTAAATTTCTAAATTGTTCTGCAACTATTTTTTGTTTATATTACGCTAAAATGAATAAAATTGCGTTTAGAAAAAGAATGTTTCTCTCTCTTTATCCCTCTATTACGGTATCAACTCCCAAAGATAAAAAATTGATCACGCCTTTCGTATATGATAAACATTATACGATAGGAATTCAATATTTAGCCTCATTCAAATAAAACTTTCTAACTTTTATTGCTATGCGTTTAAAAAATTTTATTAAACTGTCGATTGTTTGTTCTCAAAGGTTTTTAATTCATGATGCCTATGCACAACAAATAAAATAAATATTATTGACTTTTAATCAGTTTACTTGAAATATTTTACTCAATAAGTATTTGTGTTTGATATGAAAAAATTTTCAAAGGATATCTTTGTTTCATTCTAGCATAAAATGTTTAAATTCTTTATAATAAATATGGATTGTAAGTTCATCATAGATTTTATAATAACGAGTAATATATGAATTAACAAACACTAAATAGACGAGTCATGATCGACTCTATTGTATACCATACAACACTCTAATATGACATAGCTTTTTAATACTAAAATCGATAATTAAAAGCAATTATTTCATAAAAATATCATCATTTGGATTTAACTCTCTCGAAATCTTTAACGAATTCATGAAGCAATATCAAGTACTTTTAATACACGTAATTTTTTTTTGTTATAGTTTCAACACAATATAAAAAGTCTCAAATTAATTTAGAAATTATATGAAAACCATACTAATTTTATATTAATAATTAATTAATAGTAATTAAATTATATTTAAATTTATACTTCATTAAAATTGTACTTATTTTTGTTTCAGATTGAATGATTTCATTTAATCATAAATTGTACACTTCATACCATCCATATCACTGCTTTGCTAAAATCGAAATTATTGTATTAAAGAAAATAATGATGTACTATTGTGTTCATGAAATACTTCGATATTTAGTATAAAGGCATTTTGTCCCCCCTTCCTAAGCCAAAGTACAGTTTAGATAGCAGACATTTCGCGCTTATATATTTAATGTAATTTTAGAATACACCATAACGGTAATTGCTCTACAATGAATAAAATACCAAATGATTTAATGTAGGCAACGATAATTAATATTATAGAACTCTTTTGGAGAAAAGCATTTTTAGAATATTCTCAAACCGAACAAGAGATTTAAATTTATTGTACTTCTGCGAAACATTGCAAGCATTAATCGAAATAATAAAATTTGTAAATTATGCGCTATATAACAAAGAAATTATTTCAAAGAAATATTTGTAACGGTAAATAAAACGGTTATTCACGATTCATTCTTTTTTTTCCTTCAACTTTTCATTATTGCCTGTGCAGTCCTCTTAATGTATATCATATGAGAAAACAAATCTTCTAATGAAATCAAGCCAATAAATATGTGCAGTTAACATTTGAGACAACGTGTGGTTTTTTTACTACAGTTACTGAGTAAGATTCAGAAAAAAAAAATAAATTATAAACATTATTCATAAATATATATGAAGTAATATAATATTGTATAAACACATGTGTTATGCATGTACGCGAGGCTCTGTGACTCTATAGGTACGATTTGATTAGAAAATATGTAAAATTAGTTTCTATTTTATTTTATACATATTTCTCATTCTCTAATACTTAAATATCAATCAATCATTATGTGCAATGAATATATGCGTATACATGTATTTATATAGTGCTATCTTTATATAAAATTCTCAAGCATTTACTTATAAGTCTTCTACTAAGTAGCACATACCTAATAATAATAATTATTGCAACACAAATATTAACTGATTTACTTAAAATTTATTGATAGTAGTTTTTCTTTCTTTCATTCACTCTTTCACTCTCATGGAAATCGTTATTATTGTAGTACATGGAAAAAAAGTAAGAATTGTGCAATATATAATTTGAGCCCTCAACATCATCATTATCATCACTATGCTTTAATTTGTTACAATTTTATTTTGTGACCGACACTAACGGGTACATAGAAATATCCTTTTGGCTGCATTATAAATTTGCTTATATTGCATCACTTTAAGCGTGTAATTGCCCTTAAGGAATCAAGCTTTCTACTCGTTTTGGCGATCACAAATTGTAAAATTGTTAATATATGCAACATGGGGCAATATGATTAAATATTTAATGTAATAAATGAACTAAAATAAAAAGTGAATTCAAGTGCTAAAGTGATAAATGTATATAACGTGATAAATTAAAAAATTGCATATAGAGATGGGAATTGAATATTAACGGTCTATTTTTTAAAATGGCTGCCATGTCTAATAAACATGAATAATTATTACAATTTTGTACAAAGAAACAAAGTGAAAATGATTTAATATGAATGATGATAAATGTTGTATATTTTTCATTTAAAAGTGTTTAAGATTCCTTATCAAATATGTTTAAATAAATATGTGCTAAATTTTGCTTTAACAAACCGAGTTATATTGTAGGTAAATCCTTCAATCAATATGAATTGGAATATCTTTACAAGTGCTTGAAAAATTTCAATTTAAACTTTGATTTCATTGGTACTATGAGCATGTTCGCAAATAATAGATATTAATACAAAAAAATCATCTCATAATTATTAAATGCACAATTGAATTTATTAAATCAATTAAAATGAACTTAAAGTCCTCTTTGTAAAGTTCTTATTTATCATTATAACTGAATTAATAATACACAAAACATAACTCTTGAGTTTAGCATTTGATTTACATAGCATTATTGTATCTACTTTAGATTCAGATCGAACAATTATTGACCGATGTGGTATTTTTTTTTTTAATTCATTAAAAGTTTTTGTAATTTCATACACTTTAGAGTAGAAGAAAAAGAAAAACTGAAAACAAGAGTCCAGAACGATCTAATTTTACAATCTAAGTGAATTTTGAATAAAATCATTAAAGGGTGCTACAAAGTAAAAAACATTTGGAATCGATCGTTTTGCAGTAATTATGGCGAGATATTTCGGATTCGTTGCCAAATAGTTACACATAAAATTGAATTGAACATTCTTTATTGTTTTATATTGTTGTTGCATAAAGTTTCCTTTTCTATTTTTTTTTTTTTTTTGTTATTAGAAATTAAACATCTCTAATGGCATTAAGCCAACAAAAGTCAAAATGTGACAAACGTCAAGGTTAAACATTCCTAATAAAACATCTTCTTTTTAATTAAACTTTATACTGCATTTTGTATTATCCATCCATCTAAATGCCTCATATTGAAATAAGCAAGCCTATACGAGCTTTACTCACTTTAAATTTTCTACATTGGGCCGTTGTTATAAATATACTTTTAAAAAGTAAATGATTTTTTTTTTGCCAAAGTTACTCGATTAGAGGCAGTATATAGGGAGGTAACCAAATGCTCAAAAAAGAAAAGGCAAATTTAATATGCTACCTGAAGCATGTCTAATTGCATTGTATTTCATATAATAAATAATTTTAAATGTATTTACCAATATTGACAATGCCATGATTGGTCAGTTCCCAACATGATTGTAAGCGTAATATACTTAAACTATGGCTTTGCTTTGGTGAGAAATAACCTAAAGCAGCATCCGTAACATGATAAGCCTGTCATAAAAGTTAGATTAGATTATCGTGTTAATTTAAAATTAAAAAAAAAGCAATAATTAACATTGTAATTAATGGCTGAAAGCGAATACTCACTTGCAATGAAAATTCATATAATGATGGCAATAATTGTGCTACAGCACCTACTGCCTCATCGGCAATATTTATACAATCTGCCAAAGATAAAGAAACGATACGTGGTGTTAAACATGCCCATAAGCCAGCTTCAGTAATTTCATTACAACCCGCCAATTCCAATTCGAAAAGGCTCTGTAAATAATAATTAAAAAAGTAGTAATTCAATATAACCATTTTGAAGTTTTGAATAGATTGAATGGACATCTTGTATTCTTAGTAGTACAACCACGTAGCACGTATTTTACTTACTTGCAAATGATCTAATAAAGCTTCCAAACCACGATCACTTATCGATGAGCATCTTAAGCTTAATGAATGTATATGCTTTGAGGCCAATGAGAAGGAATGAACAACATCTAAAGCGTCTTCATCGGATGCTCCCACTAAAGCAATTGCATGAAATCCCCGTCGTATCAGAGTATTATATAATTTAACTCGATCGGAATTATTCATTTGACGTAATTCACGGCATTGTATGGTAGGCAAAAGACCCGACCAAAAACGTGGACTACGATATAAAATGTCACGCCATTTGGTGCACACTTGAGCTAACACACGCCTCTCATATGAGGTGAAATATAAAAAGAATTTATTCAGAAAGCGTTCATCTGCCATAAGTGTTTCTATAGTAGCAATGACTGGCGGCGATTTTGGTACAATTAATGACGATTGTGTAACGGCAGTTGCCAATTGTGACATAGTTGAAGAAGCTTGTGCCGCATAACCACCGTGATGTCCATGCGGTGTGGGCAATTGTTTATGCATTTGTAATGTAACAATGGATTGAGATTTTTGGACAGCCGTCACACCCATAGTACTAAATTGTGGTGATACGCCTGATATTATATTCATTTGTTTAGCTATCGAATTTACTGTGGGTGTGGTTGGTGCAGTACTAGCTGAAGCGCTCATAAAATTGGAATTTATTAAAGTTGAATGCGCAATTGACGATTGTGTATACTGTTGTTGTTGTTGCGGTTGCACTTGCGGTTGATTATGTTGATGTTGCTGCTGCTGCTGCTGCTGTTGTTGTTGTTGTTGTTTCTGTAAGACTTTATAATTATTAATATTTGACTGGTGTGGCTTATTCGATCGAACATTCGGACTAATCAACCCCAATACATTCGATTGTTGATTATAATGTGGATTTAATTGATGATTACTGTTATTGCTAGTATTGCCGAATGAATTATCTCTACTTGGTTTATCCGGTGTAAAGGAATTGATGCCGCTACTGCTGCCTGCATGATTATTTAAATTAGAATTATTACAGTTATTGGCACTATTACTGCTGCTATTAGTGCTACAACTGCTACCACCACCGCCACCGCATAATGCATTTGTTACACGTTCCATTACCGATGTTTTACCACTACTGGAACCGCCTGCAGGTGATGATGCTAGTTTTAAAGAAATATTCGAAGAATTGCCTGTGTTTGTTGAGGATGATGATGATAATGATGACGATGCTGAATTCGATGATGAACTGCCTCCATTATTACTGTTACCATTATGATGTTTTGAACGCAAACCAAGACCATTAATACGCTTCGATAATTCAGCGGAAGCACGCTCAACAACACCTTGGGCCGATATTGATGACATAATAAACTACAAAAAGAGTAATGAAAAAATTGCATTATTGGGCATATTACTATAAATGCAGGGCTTTAAAGCCTACTCTGGTCCTTATATCAAAATAGAAAGAGTACTACTGATTTTTTTTTTCATAAATAGCTCTCTCTAATATATTGTAATTACAAATGAGAAATGTGCGTATATAGTCCAATAAGTTTTACTGTTCAAATCAAACTGTTTGAAATAAAAATTTAAATTTCAAAAATGTGACACGATCAAGTCAATTTTTAATGCCCTTCTTTATCTATCAAACTATTTTGAAGCAAGTTACTTCACCAAAAATGTAACACTTTTTGTTTCTTTGTTTTTTTATTTTTTTAAACATCTTCCTTTTTCAAAGTTAGAAAAAGCTATTATCAAGTCATACTCTTCACTATGAGTCATATTTATTGACTAATGCCTTTGTATGTATATTAAATTAAATTGATTTTTAGCAATGATTATTTAAAATTTGTTTTGAATATAACATTTCAGATAAATATGTCTCTTATACGAATTTATAAAATCTCAAAAGTTAATTCAAAGAAAGATCTTCTAGTATATTTGCGGCGTGCTACCAAAAATGCTAAAAGTGGGTTATTTTTTGCCCAGGTACTTTATAAAATTGACCTATCAATAGTTTTTAAGTTTCGCTCATTCGTAATTTATAAGGAAATTTTGTCATCTAAAAACAAGTAAGAGCTTTATAGTCGGTCCGGTTCGACTTTTAAATACCTAACACCGCTTTGCTTAATGTGATTAAAGTTAAATAGATTTTAAAAAATTTGTAATTTCCCCGTTATTTAAAAAGTCCATTAACCATTAACCATTAACCATTTTCAATAGAGTTCGCCACTGGGCCAAAAATACAAATTTCGCTTAAATATGTTAAAAATTGCGGCCTGTAACTTGCACAAAGACTGATGGACACCCATAAATCGAATAAGCAAATTATTCTGATTCAATTGGTATAATAAAAAGCGAATTTATATCCTTCTCCTTCTGTAATGTTACAAACATCTACATAAACTTATAATATCCTGTACCACAAGTGGCGTAGAGTGTATAATGAAAAAAATATCGCCTACACCATTTACATATGATGCTGCTTTTTATAATTGTATATTTGATAGAGATGATCTCAATTAAATATAACTTTCTTTTAAAACACAAATTAACCAATTCTCTGTATAATTTGTATTCAAATATTTAATATTAGGCATTTGTCAAATTTATTATCTAATTGAAGTGATTCATTTAAGTCAAATTTAAACATGCAAACATTTTATTATTGTTTATATTATTGTTGTAGTTCACTTTATGTTTCACACAAAAATACATACTCATTCAGTGCCTCAAGATTAACTGTTTTTCTTTTTCATAAAAAAAAAAAAAAACAAAAAAAAGAAAACAGAATAAAGCACTTCTGTTAACCTCCACAGCATATAGATGTATGTATGTATATGTAAATGTATGTTATTAAAAAATCAATAAATATTAAATGAGAGAGATGAATGTGAATTTGTGAATATTAGGTAATTTCTTTTTTCTATCATAAGAAAAATAAAAGAAAAACACACAATTCTATTTATGCACGAAAGCATATTTATAATTAAAATAAATCCTCGCATAAAAAAAAGTTAAAGAAAATATTAAAAAAAAGTATGCAAATAATTTTGCATCACAAGTTATTAAGATTTAGAATGAAAGTCCAATGGAATTCTTTATCTTAATAACTAAAGGGAACATAAATAATAATTTACAAAAAAGTAAAAACGGTATGAAACTAAATTGCTAACATCGAAACCACAATTTAAAGTTAATGAATGGTACAAGCAAGAAAAATAGAAATTAGAAAGAACAGAAGCAAAAGCTTCAAACAAATTGTGCTGCAATTTTTAAAATTATACTCTCTTTGTTTTAATTTGCCTTTTTGTTTTATTTATTTATTTTTTTTTTGTTTTACTTGTTATTTGATTTTAATTATTCGCGTACATTGTTTAGAATTAACTTAAAACACCTAAACGAAAATATTTCTTATTTGCTACTACTGAAATTAACGATATTGAGACATTCTTAGTTTTTACTAAAATTCTACATGAATGAAACATTCATTTCTTTGTGTCTGTTTGTTTGTTTGTTTATTTTTTATATTTTTACTATTCATTATTCCGTGGGAGCAAAGATAAAAAGCCTGCGCATAAATTTCATTTTATGCTCATCATTAGAATCTCAATATATTTGTTGCAAGCACCCTACTTTATTTATTATATATATATTTAATATTATAAATAAATAATCGCTCAGTGTTAATGCTAGTTAACAAAGAGGAAGATATTATTTTAAAAATCAATATAAAAATATTTGAATTTAACAGAACATATGACTTGCTTATCAATCGAATATTAAAAGCATATTGCATTCAGTCCAATTAAGACAGCTTACTGTTTACAGAGGCCGCTCTACATATAAATTATATATATACAAGAAAACAACTGTGGGAATTAAAAATAAAAGGAAAATACCGTTTAAATATCAGATGACGCTGACTACTAGTCCCTAATTATATGTTATATTACGAAATCCTTTTTCTATTAATAATGGGTTGCTATTAATATATAATAAATATACACTCCCTCTCTTTTTTCAATACTTTTTGACTTTAAAAAACTACCACAAATTTTTACCAATAACCTAACTGACAACTTCACACACCATAATCTGAACAGGGTTATTTAGTGTATCCCAAAATTTATTCATTAGATTTATTCATTAAATGGTTGCCACATTAATCAAGGAAATGTTTAACATATTAATGATTAACATATTACAACAAATTTATAGACCTAGTAATAACGTATAGACAATGTCTTTAGTATCTTAAGTAAAAGAGGAGAATTCCAAAGGATTTAATATTAAAATAATGGACAAAATTATCTACATAAATACGAAACTTCTGTTCCATTCAGGTATTTTTTATTTTCCATCAATCATTTTAACAAATTATGTCAAATACTCCATCCACGAGTAGTACTAGTAATAATAGTATAGAAGTGAAATATGTTACCGAAGTGCCCAGTAGTTTAAAACAATTAGCTCGTCTAGTCGTGCGCGGTTTTTACACTATTGAAGATTCTCTTATTATTGATATGTTAGTACGAAATCCCTGCATGAAAGAGGATGATATTGCGGAATTGTTGCGCTTTGAGAAAAAGCAAATGCGTGCACGTATATCCACACTGCGTAATGACAAGTTCATACAAATACGTTTAAAAATGGAGACAGGACCTGATGGCAAAGCTCAAAAGGTTAATTATTATTTTATAAATTATAAGACTTTTGTGAATGTAGTTAAATATAAATTGGATATGATGCGTAAGCGTATGGAGACAGAGGAGCGTGACGCCACTAGTAGGGCTAGCTTTAAATGTACGAATTGTGATAAAACGTTTACCGATTTGGAAGCTGATCAGTTATTTGATTTTGCGACACAAGAATTTCGGTGCACCTATTGTGGGAATAATGTGGAAGAAGATAGTTCTGCAATGCCAAAAAAGGATTCGCGATTGATGTTGGCTCGTTTTAATGAACAATTACAACCGTTGTATGATTTACTTAAAGAGGTGGAAGGCATTAAATTAGCACCAGAAATTTTAGAACCTGAACCAGTTGATATCGATACTATCAGAGGTATAACGAAACCTAATCCAAAAATAGATGGTCAGCAATGGTCTGGGGAAGCGACACGATCCCAAGGCTTTACTGTCGAGGAAGCACGTATCGATATTAATATCGGTGGAGATGATACTAATGAATCAATCGCTGAACGTAAAAATCGACCAATTTGGTTGACAGAAAGTACTGTGATTACCGATGATACAATGGATAACACAGATGCCATATTAACCGAAGCAGCTCAAAATTCCGCACATGCTAGTAATTCTAGCAGTGCAACAGGTCCTATCACTACCAATAATAATCGTAAAAAGGAACAAGAAGATATTATGTCCGTTTTATTACAACATGAAAAACAATCAAATCAAAAGGAGCATTTTAAAGGTTTGAAATTTAATTCTTCCAATGCTGATACTAGTGATTCTAATGATAGTGATGACATTGACAATGTTAAAATACCCAAAGCCGATTTTAATAATATAATGAATTCTGATTCTGAAGATGATGATACTAATGTCCCTACAGTATTGGCAGGCGGAATAATATATCCTATTGATCAAATAAATGATGAGCTAATTATAAAAATGTCACAACAGGAAAAAGAGAATTATATACATGTCTATCAGCAGCATTATAGTCACATATATGACTGAAACATTCAATTATCTAGTAATGTAGTAATGTAAATGTGAGTGTAGTAATGTAAGATCAATTTTGTATGTTTAAAAGATAGTAAAATTTTTCACTTTTTTTATAATAATGATTTTCTATTTGCACTTATCAATTTTGTCAAAGTAATGTTAATTTTTTCGAAATATTAATTTACAAGCTTTGCAGAAAAGTAATAAGTAAAATCATAAAAATTAAGCGACCTCGACTATTCATTACACTAAAACATTTCACAAAGTAATTAATTGCTGATAATATGACATTTGAAAAAATTTTTGAAAACCATTTTGAAGATATTAAAAAATCGGATAAACTGATGGAAATCATTGAAATTTTCGCAGTTATGATTTCATTAAGTTGAAAAAAAATTATAATTAAAATAAAAGATGTATATATCTTTGTTTCAAAATTATCCGATTTAAGGATAAGATCTGTTATTTATTATAACATTAGTGTTCATCCATTTCATTTGATTTATATTTACAATCTGGCATCATTCTATAATGTGTGAAATTTACTGTAGAAATTTAACGCTGTTCATTGCTTTTAAATTAATCAGCAAATATAGTTTGTGAATTATTTATTATGTAAAGCATAATAAGGCGAAGAATTTTATTGTTTTTGTAAAATCAGCAAATTTGATTAAAGATATTCACTATTTTTATATTTCATCACTGACGAAGTACACCCCTCAAATTTATTTAATAATCATAAAAACAACAAAGGATTTAACTTATAGGTTTTTTGCTATTGCTGTTGTTGTTGTATAATTTGTATATTAAAAAATAACATTAACTAGATATGTAAATGCATGTGATAAATGTGGTGCTGATTTTATAATAAAATTTTTGTTTATATTATTAAATACTCTCTTTGCCGTCTCGTGTTGATCAAATTTTTACGCTGCAATTGGCGCATAAATATACAGTAATTAATTCTAAGAGATTTTTGTTCTAACCTCAATACAGGTATTTACATATGCATCTATATGAAAATTTCTAGCCGTGAAATTGGAGCCGGTAATTATGTTTATATAACTAAAGTACCTTCCTTTATAGTTATACACATCTACTAAAAAAAGGGCCATTTATTTATAAAAATAAAAACATATTGGACATGGTGAAATCCAAAATCGATAAGAAATTAATATGGATGAAAGGACATTATTTCTTTTTTAATGCTGGTATGTATATTGTCCAATCTGTTAAATGAACACTAAACAAACAAATAATATAAAGTGATATAAAGTAATTGTAAAAGCGAAAAATAATGCTGAAATCAGGAAAAACACCTTTTTTAGAAAATGTTTCTGTAACTCACTTCTGCATAAACTCCATTCTAGTTCGATCTAATGTATGGAATTTTAAAGTATACAATTCTGATAGATTACATGCAAAAATGCGTGGACTGATGAACAGCCAAGCAATTTAGTAAATGGGCGAATCTATTTATACGATGAAGCATCGATAGAGCTGGTCTAATGCATAAATATTATTAATTTGAACATTTCATATAATCATTTGATTTGTACTTAAAATTAATATAAGCTAAAAAATCAATAACGATTTTGTGTGTGTAAACGCCCATTTGCCTGTTATCTGTCCATTTAAATTTATAATGGATAAATGTGGGTGCTCATATGGCTTTACTTTTTTAAAAGAACTCGATATATGAGGAAAAAGAGTGTAGGTTTAAAAATTTCTTAGTGAAATTTATTGTACCCATTAATTCATTCATTGCATGCCAAATTTGATTTGGATCAGGTAATATTTTAAACTGCTTGCATCAAATTAGCCAATTTGTTAAGCCATTTTGCTTTCACTTATTTGAAGTTAAGCTTGTACAGCATATGTACAGAATATTTTGTTATAATTATTGTACATTGTATATTATCGTTTTCTATGAATTTTTTCAAGGGACGGCACCTGTTGTACCTTTTATGCCTGTACTGGCAAAACAATTGGGATATTCCAGTCTTGTTGTGGGCGCCATTTATATGATATTACCGATAATTGGTATGTTAACAAAACCATTGGCGGGCTTTATATCAGATAGGTATGAGTGTACATAATTTTGATAATTGTCTAAATCTAAAGAAAAAAATGTGTACCTTTGTATGTACCAATTTTACAGATATCAACGTCATCGTACTTTATTTATCGGTGCTCAAATATTAACCGCAATCAGTTTTTTTTTAATGCTATTTATACCAAGTGTACCAAAATTATCACCCCAAATGCAACTTCATTGTCACAGTGGCATTACCAAATTACATTACTGTTCCAATGAGCACAATAATCTGAATGTCAAAGAATTAACTACACATTACGATAAGCAAGTACTATTTTGTAAATTAACTTGTCAATTGGAACCATTTATGGTGAACATTATTCAGACACATTGGTTCAAATCAAATAATAGTTTTATCGAAGGTCCTAATATGGAAATGACTACTACATTGAATATGTCAAATGTGCTAAGTGAAACGTACAGTGACAATAAAGAGTGTATATTTATCCATATATTGCATTCTAGAGCTCAGTTAAATGGCTTAAATATAACTATGTACTGCCCTAAAAATGAACCATACTTTAATGCATCCTGCAAATTAAATTGCCAGAACGATGATTATTTACAAAATGAATTGGGTGAAAGCCCGGTGATACACACTGGTCAAGCATTACGTTTATATCAATTTTGGTTATTTTTTAGTCTATTAATATTAAGTTGGGCTTCTATGGCAACTGTAGTTAGTATTGGTGATGGCATTTGTTTCGGTTTATTAGGCGACAAAGTGGACTTGTATGGTAGGCAACGTGTATTTGGTGCTATTGGTTGGGGTATTTTTTCTATTATAACTGGTGTACTGGTAGACAGTCTATCAGATGGTATTAAAAAAGATTATACAATAGCTTTTTGGATGACCGCCATACTTCTTGGTCTGGATGTTAGTGTTTCTCTTAAAATAAAGGTAAATATTAATTTGTAAAATTGCCAAAGTGAGAAACATTAAATAAATTAAAAAAATTCTTTATTTTAAATATGCAGCATAATCAAACACATTTATCTACAAATATTTTAAAAGATATTGGCCAAATGTTTCTATCACTGCAGTGTGTAATTTTCTTTATATGGTGCATTCTTATTGGATTTGGTACGGCATTAATTTGGAATTTTTTATTTTGGCATTTGGAAACTTTAAGTACTTCGCAGGATAACACGAAAACATTGCAGGGCTTTGTCATGGCCACACAATGTTTCTGTGGAGAATTGCCATTCTTTTTCTTTTCTGGATGGATTCTTAAGAAAATTGGTCATATTAATGCAATGAGTTTAGTACTTTTCGCTTTCGGAGTACGTTTTCTCTTATATTCAATGTTACAAAATGTTTGGTACGTTTTACCCATTGAATTACTGAATGGCATTACATTTGGCCTATTTTATTCTACAATGGCATCATATGCTAACATAGTTGCGCCACCTGGAACCGAAAGTACTATGCAGGGTTTAGTTGGTGCTATATTCGAAGGTATCGGTATTTCCATGGGCAGCCTTATTGGTGGTGCATTATTTAACAGTATTGGAGGTGGTCATACGTTTGAGATATTTGGTGTAGCAGCTTTTATTGCATTTGTTATGCATGTATTTATTCAAATGCTTTTACAAAAGCAACATCAAAGTGATAATACAGAAAATGGTAAGCAACTTGATAAAAATGTTGCGCCAGCAAATAATTTTAAATCTAATATAAAGTAACAGTATATGAAAATTATTTTAAATTCTTCAACAACTACAAACACTTCATGTCATTAATTACAGGTAATAGATTCAATATTATGTTATATATGTTAAATATGCCTTTCTTGAATGTTATTTAGTAGTATTTTGAATTATTATGCATTGCCAAACATGGTTACATTAAACAAAATACTCCCAAAAACGAAAGAAATTATTACACTTTATTGACACTGACAAGTTTTTATGTATTCTCTACAATAATAGCAGTATTTCATCAATATAATTTTTTAGAAAAATATGTGCTATTTATTAAATGTGTTCTTAAACTTTTTGCTAGTTCTCCCTATTACAAATTTTTTTTTCTCTTTTTTTTTTGGTCTATTACATGTGATATTAAATTATTTGAAACACGTGTCGTTCTTTTTTAATTTGCTACTTTAATAATATCACGTTTTGTATTTTGTTTTGCTAAAGCAATTATTTTTAAGGCCGTTATAACTTAAGTATTATAAATTGTACATAAAATAACTACAAAAATTATATTTGGCTGTGCCACATATTGGATACCCACCACCCAAACAGCACGATACTGTGGTACTGGGACCGGTTCGGCTTTTTAATAACGGATAGAAAACTTACACATAAAAAAGTGAAAATTTGCTGCTTTTAACTTCGCATGGGTGCAGCCGATTTATGTCATTTTATTTTCTGTAGGATTTTTAAACTATAATCCTTAGCACTTGTACAAAAATTTACCTTCCTATCTTTTGTGGTTCGCGAATAATAAGCAAAAAAAAAAGAAAAAAAAACAAAAACACCAAACTTTGCTTAAAAGTGTTCTTTGTTAACGTCACAATGTAATCATGTCGACTGGTTTTGACATATTTGACTAGTTTTGCTCATTTTCAATACTAATCTGCGTGTAAGATTTACCAACGTTCCTGCCAAATTTTCAGGACATTAGGGGAAAATTAACAAAATACGGGCGGATGGACAAACATATCTAAATCGATTTAGATTTTAATGTTGATCAAGAATTTATATAAATTGTAGGGTCTCCAAAGATTCTGAAATTGAATACACCCTCAATCTCCGGGTGGTGGATATAAAAATGCTAATAACACGATTATAATTAATTTATATAATTTCATATAAACATGAACAATATAGAATTCTATAAAAATTACGTAAAGCTGTAACGTTCCATGAAACCACGGAATAAATGAGAAAAATATGTATAGCTAAGGGTTAAATTGTCCATTGCTTTATGTAGTTATTGAGTTTTTATAGTTTTAAGCAAAAACTACAGCAACATGTTTAAAATACAGCGAATAATTTTTATTATTCTTCTTGCTGATTAATTTACTTAAAAAATTTGAAATTTCAAAATGTACATCTGCTATTTAAACAAACACACATAATGTGATAACCATATGTAGAAAATGACTGTTGAAAAATGTTCGTCTTTTAGTTGGTGCGAGTTACGTATGATAAGCATTTAAACTCAAATATAACAATCATTCGTTTTTCGCTTTTATTGTCTTCAATATTAGAATTCATAAAATACCTTAAAATAAAATACATATATTTTTTTATTAGTATTAATTGTCTAATCGAATTGATTTGCCCACGCTATTCGCCTATATGATAAATTAGATCCATATATTAAGATAAGTAGAAAACTAAAACGTTTTTTTTTACGTTTTCCTTTTTTACACATTTTCTTTTATTCTCTTTCCCAGTATTCATGAGTTAGACTAAGTTTGCCTAAATGAATTGATAAAGTCTTTATAAAATTAGGAAAAGTTGATCACACCTATAAAATGTAAAACGATATTTGATTTTTAAAGGTTTACCTTCAGCAAAACGCAATTTTCTTGTTTTCTTGTTTAACGTACTTTTTCTTTTTGTTGCTTTATTTTTCTACGAGTTAATTATTAAATGTTTTGGTTTTTGTTTTCTACTTTTTTATTTTAGGCACTGTTAATTATTTAGCGCCATCAGATGCAATGCATAAACTAAATGATCATGATTATCCATTAATCTAGAAATTTATTATGTACAACTATTACTTTTAAGAATATATAGTAATTAAAGCGATGTAAGCGTCAATTTTTATAAAGACATTATTTATATGATTATTATATATACAAAAGGGTTAAGTATAAGTAATATGAAAAACATGTGTAGCAATGTAATTATAATGTAGCAAATAAACTTTTTATAAATTAGAAAAAGTATAAAATGTATAAGAGATTCAAATCGATAAGCAATGAAACATCAACATATATCTACGATTCTTCTGGTTTTTATCCTTTTTATTTTTTACTAGCAAACTTGTAAACTATCTTTATAAACTGGAGCCTTCAAATTGTCCGCTCTTCTCCTTAATAACTTAGTACGTTGATAAATATTCTGCATTTTCTGTTTTATTTTTAATAATTTTTCTTGATACTCTTTTACAATATTCATCTAAGATTCACAAAATTTAAATATTTATTTAAATTTGCAATACAAATTATTTGCAATTGTATATTCTTAATTGGTCTTGTGTGATATTGATATTCCCATGACAAAACTATATAAGATCCAGTTTAAGTTAGCTACTTTACATTCACATCGAAAATGAAAAACCTAGGACCAGAAGTGGCACCCAGAAAAATTCCACTTTTTCAATCTACAGATGTCTATGTCCGTGTACCTGTTCGTCTGAAGTTTGCCTTTTATTACTTTTTGTTAAGCAGGCTGTATGTAATAATTGAGTAAATTTGGTAAGATGAATCACTTGTTCGAATAGGCAACGTTAAATCACTTATGTTTGCTCTTCGTATTAGAATTTCTTCTAATACCTTAATGTAAGTCTACATATGTTTATATGGAACTAGTAACATGTATTGAGTCCAACACATTTAATATTAAACCAAGCAACTACCGCTTACCATATCCTGCAACTTTCCGATATCCATATTATCGAAACGAAATTTCTCTGCTGCTAATTCCATTTGGATTTTATTTTGTTTATCCACAAGTTCCGTAAAATGCTGTTGTGCTGAATTCAAAGGTAGGGCACAAATCTGAAGTGCACCTTTAGTAAGTTGTACAGCAGCCAATGATGAGTTCGAGGAACTGGCATGTTTGCCAAGGGATAAAGCTGTACACTCCTCGTTATCAGTTGTGCATTTTTCATTGTCATTTTGCATAGCCGGACACTGGCACGGCTTACTTATAATTTTTTCAAAACAATAATAAATTTCAAAATACTTGTCAAGTACTTTTAAGTTACTAGTAATTTTTATTTTTTATTTTTCAGAAGTTGAACTTTTCATCACAGCCTTTTTGCCGTAATTTCGTATTATAAATTGTTATTTCTTAAACAATTTCAGCAATTATTACTTTAATGTATGAAGTTGCCAATAAAGCTTACAGCGCAATATATAACGTAATGTTGCAGTGCTACTAAATAATTTTTAATTGGCAATGTTGTAATAAATATAGGGTAATCAATTGGTACTATACATTTTTTTATCAGTTACGCTTTCACTAAAAATGAAAATTCTCTTTGACAATGAAATGAATTATTTGTAAATAAATAAATAAGTTTTTAAAGTTTAGAGCATAGATACTTGTAATATTGCCATGGTCTAAAACAAATATTACCCGGACGCATTTTTATGTAATATTGGAATAAATGTTGGAACACGGATCCGCTAATGCCATGGATGTATTTTCTCCATTAGCATTGAATTAACGAGGCCCTGCGCTCTACCTTTTTGTACTATTTCTTAATTTCCATTAATTAGAACCTCATGAGTAATAGCTTTCTATATCATATTTCACACATGCATTTTTAAATGTTCTTTTTATTATTTAATCGGACGTAATATTGTGATTGGCTCATTGGTAATTTAAGTAGAAATTTGACTAAATGTAATTTGCCATAAATTAATAACAGATAATAATAATTTGTTATAAATAAAATAAAACAATTTTAAATAACAAAATCGGTAATAAAATAATGTATAATGTACATAAGTACAAAATGAAAGTTCTTATAATTAGAAATTAAATTAATAAATGAAGATATTTCCTCTATTGAATATCCTTTTCTAATTTAGCACCAGTACAGCGACCACAGCAAGACGCTGATGGATTATTTTCACATTCACCTAATGCCGGTGGTTTGAAATTTGGTGTCCACGGTCCTAAACTGTCAGTCGCATAAAAATCCATTGGATATGCACTTAAGTTTTGAGCACTATTATTTGATGCCCATTCAACATCACCTAATACAACGGATAATTCATAAGGACTTAATAAAGGCTTATGAAATGCTGTGCCCCAATCTATAGATAAACGTGGACAAGCTATTTGAACAAAAGCATCAACATCTTCGAATAATTTTAGTTTCTGTGGAAATATTTCCGATAATAGTATAGTTATGACATGAAAACCTTTAAGCTGTAAACGTTTCTCTAAAAATTTATGAACACGTGCGCTCCCTTGATGCCCCAAAGTACCCAAAATTATTGCGAATTTCTTTGCTTTTTTAGCAAGTTCAATATCTTGATACCGTAGTGATTGCATTTCTGTGTGATCATATTTTTCAATTGTCAATTTTTTTTCATACGGATCGTATTTATAAGCCGGTATATTAGGATTCGCTATCATTACCGATTCTAAATGGAAACGTCCATCTCCTAAGTAGATTATATGTTTGCAAGAGTGTGATAATTTTGGGGATGTACAACCTAAAATTTCTCCTGGACTCAAAGGTTTAGCTTGAGGCACGATAATGTCATAGCCGAAAGCTTTTAGTTCGATAGCAGCAGCTTGAAGTGTCGTCACAAATTGTATGGTGCTCACTAAGGCCATTTGACCATTTGTTGGCTTGAAATTTAGTTTAATTGATTCCATAAAATGTAATGGATCAATTTTTATATCCACAAAAATATATAAAACTTTAATAGCCTCCGTCCGGTCAACTGGTATTAAACAACTATGACCATAATGAATTAACAATTCTGCTCCCAATGCCTTAGCCGTATAATCGTCTACACAGCATGCACCGTATGTCACATCACCCATTATAACAGTGTCAGCATCCGTAAATCGTTCTAGAATATCACAAATGATCATCGAAAACATTAATAAGCCTTCCGGCATTTGTAAAGCGACACGTTTAGCTTTCATTTCTCTTATACGCCAAATTGTTTTATATAATTCGAAATTATAATTGGCAGGTAAAAGATCCAGTGCTTTCTTTAATTCAACGTCATCCAATAATTCTTTAGGTATTCGATTAATGCGTGTTCTAGGTTTGAATACTTTTTTTGGTTTCGCTTTCACTACTACAACATCTGCTGCTGCTGCTGTTGTTGTTGTTGTTGTGTTATAGGAGAACTGGAGTTATTTTCTGCCACAACATGCTCCATTAATGTTCGATCTTGGGAAGATGTAGCTAGTAAACTACTTGTAGGCGGTGTCATATTTAACGGATTTATAAATTAGGTATTTTCCGTTCGCCTGCTACTGAAAATTAAATAAATTGATGAGTAAAAACGTTTTCTAAATACTATTTAAATATATATATTCAAATAGATATTAATGTATAGTTGAAAATTTTGGATAGATAATGTCCGGACAAATCCTCTTTGTTGTATCATGTAGAAAATTTCCGAGTTATGAAAATTTGCGTATTATTATTTTGAAGGAGAGCGATCGACTTATTAGACTATCGAATCAATTTTGTAGGATTTCAAGATTGTAATGCACTGTACAATGACCGTTGAACACCAACATATATGTTCAATTTAAAATTTACAAAAATATTTTTTAAAGAACTTTTTTTTATAAAACGTATTTAAAGGAATACTTTTTATAAAAAAAAGTGATAAGTGAAGTGAAGTGAAGAGTGATCTAAAAGACAGTTATTCTTCCAATAAAGTTCATCTTTAAACTAATACCACTTTAATGTAAATTATATTGAATTTTCCGATCGATAAGCGCATATTGGGCCTACGTTCAATCAAAAATGTCATCCTAAAAATGATGCTAAATCAATAAAAAAATTAGAAATATTTTAAAATCATACACAATATTAAAAATAAAATATTTTAAGTTTAAGATGAATGCAAAATAAAATTTATAAACAAGTATTATCAAGTTTATTGAACCGTTCTTATTTATATTGTAATTGATTGAAAACGCGCCTATATATGTACACACAGGCAATCAAACACAAACACAATTCCTATTTCATCGGTTTTTGTTTTTTGTTTAAATTTATGCGTCTACTATTTACTGTTATAATATTGCTCATTTTTATTTAATAATATGAAAATTTGAAACGCAGAAATTTAAAATTTTATATTTTACTTAAAATATTTATTATAATATTTCAAATACAAGCATTTCATTGAACCTTTCACACATATTTAACTACACATAAAATAAATACATTTTATGAGTAGACCAATATATTTTGTGTTTTAATCAAAATATGATACATACTTAGAAAATATGAAAAATTGCATTAAATTAACAAAAATTTAAATAATACATTTATAAGTATTTCTCTGCGCTATTTTTTAATTGGATTTATTTTAATTTTTGAAACGTTTTTAAATGTACGGTCGACACAAGAGCGTTAGACTTTTATACTCTATTATTCTCACTTACCTAACAAATGTTATCTATTGTAGTTGTTGTTGTCGTTGTTGCTATTGCTACTACTATTGTTGTTACTATTATTATTGTTATTAGTGTTGTTATAAATGCATTTCATCTTTGGTTTCTTTCATATCAACCATTACCAAAAATTACTAAATCACGTAGGCCACAAAATGAACAGTTGTAATGCAAATAGAGCAGAGAGCATCTATGCTCACTTGTTGTATGTCAAGTATATTTCAAATTCTCAAAAAACATATGTAATTCACAGTGTGTCTGCCGTGTAAGAATTTCAATATTACTTAGAGATGATTAGGCCGTTATTATAAGCTTAATAATTATTATTCTATATTACTACTTCATATTAAATTAAAAAACGGAAAATTATTATGCAGAACAATTATTGTTTTACATAGAATTCTCAAGTACTTATTATAGAATCAAATCTTGCAATTATTGCGTTTCAATTAATATACGTCAAGTTTAAACAATTGATCATTTCAGCAAAGTAAGTTGAGTTATATTAAATTATCGCACAATTATCACAGAATAGTTTTATCTATGATTTGTTATGTATTATGCACACACATATATAATTATTTATTTATTAGAATACTTCTATATAAATTTCTGCTTCTGCACATGTAAACTTTGCAGAAAGTTTAGCTTTAAAACACTCCAATATCCTCATACAGTCCACCTTTTTTAATGGATGGCTCTTGAATTTATTCAAAGCAAACAGCTTTGGGGATCAATTAAAACGAAATAAATAAATTATTTTATGAATTGCACATGGTACCTGTGTAAGAGAGTGTTTGAAGTTGCCAATAAATGTTCTTGTGTTATTGTGAACCAGAGAGAAGTAACAAATAAGAAAAATGAATTTTTAAATATAAAATATAAGAGCTTTATAAAAATCACAATAAATCTTTGAATGGAAAATATTTATTTTCAGTTCGATTTTTGTACTGCATTACATAAAAATGTCTAAAATATATGTAGTTTAACAGAAACAATAACTAAACGAATATTATTTCTTGATAAAGTATTCTGTTTTTATAAGCCCCAAAATACTTATGAAACTTCCTTTACTGATGAAATGTTCCGAACACCGTCCAGCAAAAAACATTAAAATAATGTTCATATTGAACTTTATGTATGAAACTCTCACCTTTTCTTAATGTTAAAGTATTCAAAATTCTTAGATCAGTTGGTGCCGCTGACTTGAAGTATTCATTCTCTAAGGGGCATTGCGCTTTATAGGTAAATGTTTATAGATAACAGAATAAATTATTGAACCCTAAACTGCTGTGCTAACTTTAGTACTATGTGGTACTAAACGTAACCATTGTCCCCGGTAGCGCAGGCCATGTGGGTGCTTTCACATAAGTATAACTCTACTCTTAGATCTGTTTGTGCCACTGATTTGAAGTGTTCATTCTCTAAGGGACACTGAGCTTCATAGGTGAATGTATATAGATAACGGAATAAATTATTGAACCATAAAGGTAAGGTTAGCAACTTCTGGACCTTTTAAGAATGAGTGACCACTAAATGAATGAGTGAGGTACTAAACGTAACTATTGACCCGGTCGCGCAGCTCATATGGGTACTTTCATATAAGTATAAATCTACTCTCAGTTCTGTAAGATAAAGGTTGTCACCATTTTTCTTAAGGGCGAAATTCTGCATGAGGTAACTTATTTCTATATTACTCGTACTATACCACGTTATTTATTGAACCTTATCTCTTTTAATCTTCTTGGCTTTTTAAGTACATTAGGTGATGCGGTATAGTACATTTTAAAGTTGTGTATGATCGACCCCAGAATTTTACGTCTTTTTCTACTCTTCTATTCCTTTTTTTTGTTCGAAAATTGAAGTAATCTCCCCTTTAAGGCATAAGTATGATACAAGTAAGCAATTAAAATTTCTTATTGACGTAGGTCATACTATTTTGTAATAAGATAAATGTAGTCAGATAAGGCGTAGAACAAATGTAAGGAATTTTAAATTTCTATCATTGATTATTCGAAAATAACTAACGAAACCCACTTGCCTTATTAAAGCGCTTTCATTTTTTACATCAAAATAAGTGTACGGTCATTTTTAAGATATCTATCATATTTCAAATCAATACCTTATTTTTAGCAAACCATGGAATTCTTGAGGATACTTTATAGAGTCTTTGAAGCTTCCTTTACAAACGTTTTATGTAAAATTTTATATATATGAAAGTAACCTTTCAAGTAACCTTTCACCTTATTATATTTAAAAAAATTTAAGTCATACTGCACACATGCAGTGATATCTGTTGCTAATAGTTATTGATCAAATTTTAAGTGCTATAATACAAAATTTAATGTAAAATTCATGGAATATAAAAAGCAACGTCGATATTTTGGACAACACGTCAAATTTGAAGACAAAGATGAAGTTCTCTTTAATGAATTCTCTAATCGAGAATTGTCCAAATATTACATTTTAAAAAATCCAGTGGATCGAAGCACTCAATATGGAACGCAATCATCTTTAAGTTTAGTTAATACAGAGATAGCCACATATAAGCATATAGGGATTACTCATAATGAAGGTGGTTGGCCTAAAGATATTAATATGCTGGATCCAGAACAAACGGTTCGCTATAAACGCAAAATTGAAAAAGATGAAAATTATGTAACACAAATTATGAATTTAACAAAATTAATGGAAACGTATATTTTACAAAACAATGCCATTAATATATATGAGAATTATTTTGAAAATTTAGAACCAGCACCTTTGCCGGAACCGTGTAGATCACGCACAATTAATGTTTATCGTGATCCGAATATTGTCAAGGTACCTGTCACAAATTTAAGTTGGTCGCCAGATTGTGGAATGAGAATGGCTGTTAGTCATTGTGATATGAAATTTCAAGGTGATAAAAGTGGACAGAAGTGCAATTCGTACATTTGGGAAATAGAAAATCCTAATGAACCATTTTTAACGCTAGAGCCTAAAGTACCTTGCGTATGTTTAGAATATAATCAAAAAGATCCCACAAGTTTGGTTAGTGGTATGTACAACGGTCAAGTAGCAGCTTGGGATACGCGACATGGAAAGTATCCTGTAATGATTAGTGAGCGTGAAGTCTGTCATCGTGAACCAGTTAATTCTGTTTTATGGATTAATTGTAAAAGTGGAACAGAATTTTTTTCGGGAGGTTCTGATGGTCAAGTATTATGGTGGGATATGCGAAAATTGAACGAACCATTAGATCGTTTACTTATGGATCCTATACGAACGGATGAACAAGATTTGAATCGTTCCTTTGGTGTTTCAGTATTAGAGTACGAAACTACGATACCTACTCGATTTATGGCTGGAACTGACATGGGCATGCTTTTCAGTTGCAATCGAAAAGGCAAGACACCATTAGAAAAAATACAGATACGGGTAAAAAGTTTAATACATTCGCATGAATGCCTTCATTGTTTCAGTCAATAAGTCTCCGGTACAAGGACCAAATATTATTATAAAAACTACGATTTTATTCATCAGTTTCGTCAATCACTTAAGCCAATTTAGGACACTAGGGAAGACTAGGGCTTTCAGTATCATTAATGCTTATATGATAGAGTTTAAATTCAATAGTAGTGGATTTCCAAGATAGAACCCTTATAAGCCAAATAACGGTTCCAAAATATTTTCCGCTATCAATAAATAAAAATATAAAATTTTATTTTATTCATTGCCTTGATAATTCTAAAATCAAGGTTATCAATAGAATTGCAAAGCGGAGCATTGTGAATGTCATATAGGCCTGCCAGCACTGATGCTATTTCTGTATCAGATTTATTGACTGCCTATGTATGTGTGTATTCAAATATATTCTTTCTTTTCTTTTCTTTTCTTTCCTTCATAGATGACGTGCCATTTGGGTCCTATTTACGCAATAATGCGAAATCCGGCGTTTGTGAAAAATTTTCTTACTGTTGGAGATTGGTGTGCCCGCATTTGGTCGGAAGATTGTAGAGAAAGCTCTATAATGTGGACAAAATACAGTCAGATAATGTTAACTGATGGTGCTTGGAGTTATACCAAGTAAATATAATACAAGTAGTGGAGCATTACATTTAACATAATGTCACAAAAATATTAGTACCTTATTATTGTGTAAAGGGGTCTGCAATTCAATCTAGTTCGAATAATAATCTAGTCCGGCTAATAATTGAATTCACTTTAAAGCCCAAGCGCACCCATTTCCATATTACAAAAATATTATTAAATTGTTATGAATAATAGATATATTTTTTTGAATTTGAATCGAACATTTTAATGGACAGGTCTTAACTGAATTAGTAAATCACCTTAGCTTAATTTCTTAAAAGCAGTTTTATTTTAATAGTTAAGCAAGGTACAAAAAAAATTATAAAGCGTTTTATTTTTATTATATTTATGATCATATTTAGAGCATCACAATTCTTTATAACACGCATGGATGGAATTTTAGATATATGGGATGTGCTCCAACAACAAACTGACCCGGTGTTAAGTATTAAGGTTTGCGATGAACCTCTCTATTGTGTGCGTACCAATGAAAATGGAAAATATGTTAGTTGTGGTAATAAAGTAGGTACGACATTTCTTATTGAGGTTTCTGAAAACATGGTTACTTCAAATAAAAATGATAAAACTTTATTAACAGCGGTACGTAAAATTAAACTTTTTATACAAAAATATTATATATTTAGAATTATGACTTTTATCAGATTTTTGAACGTGAAAGTCGTAAAGAGAAGATTTTAGAAGCTAAATTCAGAGAAATCAAATTGAATGTAAAAGTTCATCAACCTCAAAATCAATGCGACACTTTTCGTATAAACGGTAAAGTTAATTTAGATTCATCTAAAAGTTTCATCGAACAAGCTGAAACAGAGTACTATTCTGCAATCGAAGAGGAACGGCAACACAGAATATCAGACAGTGAAAATAAACACAATTCAACATAAGTTAGACTTTTTCGTTTATTCACGATACTGACAATGGTAAAACTAATTCAAAATTAACTTTCTCAATTATCATGGTTGTTAAATTAAATAAAAGAAAATTTATTAAATCAATATTTCTCCTAGGTTAATAAATAATACATTTAGATTTATTAAGCATCTTGAGAAATTGATTGATTGAATATTGTTGCTGCATTTTATTTGTATATTATCAACATTGTTGAAAGCTTATGTTTTATTTTCTGAAAGCATAACATTTACAACACAAGAATGTTTAGTAATTTTTATAAAACCGTTGGTATTACAAAACATAACGGTTATTGTTGAATTAGAATTAGTACTTAATTAAAATGGCTTCTAGTTGGTCAAGAATGTGTGCAGAATTAATATCTAAAAAGCTATCTGAGTTACAGCCGGACGTAAATAATGTTTTAGTGATCGCTTTAATAATAAACAAAACAGAACCAAATATGTTTTTGGCAAAGAATGATACGCAATATAAAGGTGTAATTAATTTTACGATTCGTGATAGTAAGAAGCATATCGTTAACTGTAAATTTTGGGGACTGTGGGAAAAAACTGAAGAATATTACAATAAATTTCAATTAGGTGATATAGTAGATATAATATGTCCCAAAATTGGTTATACAGATGTAAAAACACGGCAATATCATGAAATCGGTAATAAACAACCAAGATATCAGCCATTAACTACACTACCCATAACCTTAATAATGAATGAAGGTTATAGTTTCATGGAAAAGCACAATATTCATGATGCAGATATTTATGAGCAATTAAATCAATTATGGCGAATTTCGCATAAACCATTATTTAACGTTTTAAAATTAAAGGATGTCAAAACAGGTATTAGCGCTAAAAAAACCGATACATACTACTCAGATTTCTTAGTGGTAGTTGCTTTAATAAAATCAACACGTGTTTTGAAAACACTTCGTGATAACAAGATAAAACATTGTTTGGAGTTAGCTGTGATTGATGATAGTTTACCAGATGGCATAATATTAACCATATGGAACAAGGATTGGATTAAACGAGCCAATGAATTCTGGCATCCCATGCAAACTGTATTACATTTAATTGATGTTCAGATCTCTTATTCAAGCTATTATAATAGTTGTATATTAAGTCACACAAGTCGCAGTTTGATATATGAGAATCCATATGGTCAAGAAACACAAACACTCTTAAAAATTATAAATATTACTACTTCGCCCAGCATATTTTGCAATCTATTTCAAAATACTGGCTCTAATATGCCTAAGCGTACGTTATTGAACATATTTGATAAAAATGTATTTTTAATAAAACTAATACCCAAATTTCAGCTGATGATATCGTAACAGTAATGACGGTGGAACAAATTTATACTCTATACGAGAAATCACCATTAGATAGTTTCGAACAATTTACGGCTGTACTTTATGCGATGTTAACACATTTCGATTTAGATGGATTATATCCGCCCTTAAATAAAAAATGGTACTTACACACACATACATACATATATATATATATATATATATATATATATATTATATATATATATATGTGTGTGTGTATGTATGTATATATTTATATGGATGCGCTTTCGATAATGAAACATGTATTTTATTAAAATTTATATATTATTCATTTAATTGTTGTTGTAGTAAGATCTGTAAACGTTTGATATCCAAATCAAAAACTGTTTGTGATTCAGAAAAATGTGATCAATCTTACACGCTTAACAATGCCGAAGAAAAATTCGAATATTTTTTCGACATCCCAGTGCATTTAAGTGATCATACAGGTACTTTATTGGAAAGCCGTCTTAGTGGTACCATCGCTGAACGTATACTTGGTCTTAGCTGTGTAGAATTTCAAAAACTTAACGATAATCAATTAGATGAATTAAAGTGGCATTTTCTCATGGAATATTTTCAAATTAAATTGGTTATTAAAAGAACAAATAATTTACGAAGAAATTTAATAATTAATGTAGTCGACATGAAATTCATAGAATTAGAAGAATTATGTAAAAATATTCCTGTATTTTAAGCTAATAAAAAATATAAATGAAATAAATTGTGACTATTATAAAATATAAAGTAATATTTTTATTGCTCTGTGTGTTCTTCTTCGGCCATGTAACTATCACTGTAATCAAGAATATCACCCTCAAACTCGGTACGTTCCATAACATACACGCGCTCTTGCCGTTTCTTATCTATTTTTCGTACCTGATCTTGAAAACTATTAAATACGACTTTAAATTCCTCATCACTAGCAATTAAGCGTAAAAAGTCCTCAGGAGTTTCAATATCTTGAATATCGGTTTGAGGTGGTTGCTCAGATCGAGTTTCTGCTGAGGTCTTTCGTTTTAATTTAATCTCTTCTACCCTACCTTCTAATAGCTTACATCGTGACAGTTCACGTTCAAACATCTGGAAGCAAAAGATTTCTGGAAAATTTATTTTCTACCTTATTGAATCAAATTTTACCGCAGCAATTAAAGCTTTATCCTTGCTGGAACTATATTTTAAAGCGGGATCTAATTCTAAAATTTGTATGTCACCGTTGGCTAAGCCGACAGCTAAAAATTCACCATCTTGACGAAATTTCGCTTGTAAAATCGGGTGAGAAAATTTTAAAGTAAATATCGGTTTTTGTTGATTTAATAACAAATCCCAAAAATCTAAAATGCCTTTTTCATCTCCAGTTACAAACAACGAACAACGCATTGTGCTCCATGTACCGCACATAATTTGATTTTTCTTTTTAAAAAACAAACTAACGGGAGAGCCCTTGCTTTCTTCGGCCCATATTTTACCATACCAATCACCACATATTAGGAAATTTTTTACGAAAAATGGGTTTCGTTCAATGGTGCGGATGGGGCCACTAAACAATCGATAATTGCCACCTGCTAATGTTTCTGAGGGTGTCATACCTTTACGATTACCAACAAATATATGACCCATATCACTACCGATTATAAAACGTACAGGTATAGTGTATTCGAATTCTAATACAGTTACGCCATGAGAGCGTGACCTCAATTGCTCGTCAGTGATAACGGGATCTAAAAGCAATTCCTGTATAGGGTTAGATAAATCACGACCATCCCAATATTTTATAGACCCATCAAGTGAACCGGTATAAAATTCTGTGTTAGTTTTTGAATGTACCCAACATAATGTTGTAGCAGCTTCCCGGTGTGCTTGCTCCATATCACATACGCTTATCCAAGTATTACCAGAGCGTACATCCCAAACACACACTTTACCCGATTGCAATCCACCCGCAATCCAATTTTCATCTTTCGGACAATAAAAGCATTTACGTACTATGTCGGAAGCCAAAAAAGTTACCATTGGTTTTAGAGGATTTTCCAAATCCCATATATAAAAATCGTTACCCAAATTTGATTCTATAGGACCCAAATACTTTACTCTAGACAATCTTTCTCTAATTTTAGCAGCCTCAATGCGATTTAATGGTACATTTGTATGCAGAACCAAAAATCTTTTTACATTATTCGGTTCCCAATCAATTACCGCAATGGGCCGACGTGATGTCATTGGATCATGAAATATATTCTTTTGTCGTGATTCCAAGCAAAATTTTATTGGCTCGCATATCTCAACTGGTAAATTAATAAAAAAATCTTGATATATATTTACAGCATTATTTTGTTCAATTACTCCGGTAGTATCATTTATTAGAGACAACACTTGTTGGCCCCATGCATCTTCCCGTTCAATTTTTTTGCGGTACCGTAATGTCGACTCCTCATCATTGATATTGACTTCCTTTGGCCAGCCACCTTCATAATGGTACATACCATGTTCAGCATACGTAACATTTTCTGTCTCAACAATGCTAAGCGCTTTCTGATCGCTCAACTGTGTAGCCTCGTCTACTGGATTCCGTAAAATATAATTGCGGCGCGTTTTCTGATTTGGATTTATACTAAACATTAATTGACTACGGTCACTGAATAGACATTGTCGGCCAAAGCGGCGCCTTTCTCGTGAATAAATAAATTGATTGTAATGCATTTTAGAGATAATCTACTTACGCCTTACTTATTCAATTAATGTCAATTTCTGCAGCCTTTTCTTCTTTACTTATGTATATTTCATTTACAGTATTTAAAAATGCAAATAAAAAAAAATTGACAGAAAAATTATATGAATATAACTCAAATAATAATCATATTAATAGATTTGTAAGTTTTTCAAGCATTTGATAGATTTTTCATTTTATTTTGAAAGCAAATTATTTCCAATGTTGGTTGTTCTCTTTGTAAATACCATTCTAACGATATTAAAGCTTAGCTTATTACAATTATTTTTTATTAATTTAGCTTTTTAATTTCGAATTATTATATTTGTTGTTTTTCACGCTTTTTTGGTCAATAAATTTATATAATAAAGCGAATATTCTCTTTTCAATAAATTATATAAATATAAGTTTTTGTACATGCTTATATATCTAAAAGATTTTAGCGTCACTGTTTTTATTATTAATTGCAAGGTTTCAAACAAATTAGATAAATTTTTTAAAATATTTCTTTTAAGTATAACTACAAATTTACTAAAATCAAATCATAATCTCTGCTGAAATTTTTGTACATCCATTATTTACAATATCTGGTAAATAGTATTTTTCAAATTTAAAAAAAAGTATACATATATATATATATATATATATATATAAAGTTACATCAAAAAATATGTCCAAACTGTTGTAATTGTTGTTTTTAAAAATCGATAAATTATATCTTCTCGTAAAAGAAATATGAGCACGAATTGAAATGTACATATATATCTTATATAAAATTAATGTATGTATAAAAAACAAACAAACAAATTTCTCCAATTATTTCAATAAATCTAATTGAAGACGTCATAAGAATTCACAAATCGTTTTAATACTTTTAAGCGAAATTAAATTAAAATTATGCATTCATTTTAAAATATGCTTATTATTCATAAGAAGTATAACTAAATTGTATTACTACAATTTATGTTTTAATATGTTGACAAGTTAATATAAATTCAATTCAATTCAAATGCATATTTATATATAACTCGCCTCATTTTTTTGCATTTTTAGATATATTACATTATTCATATTGGTAATAATAATTTATAAGGAAAAGTATTTTAGAAATTCAGCTGGTGGTATAGGTTGCATTAGAGCCAATTGACCACCAGTCTTTTCTAGCCGTTTCTTATAATCTGGACTTTGATCCAATATGCAGGGATGACCATCAGAGGGCCAAAATAAACAGCAACAGTAGCGGCATAATGATAGAACTTCAGCAAATTGATAATCATCATTGAGACCATAAGTTCGACGTAATTTATGATATATTTTCTTCCAATCTGTCCCCTCATTCAAATTTTTAAATTTATTTAACTCCATAATGGAATTGATTTGTTTTGTATTAAAATGGAAACGTGCCAATTCACGCCAAATACGTTGTTCACTAATCAATGTGGCCATCACCTTCCAAGCACCAGCTGAAGCCTAATATCACATTTAAAAAAATAATACCAATACAAAAATTTCTTACCTTAATTTTTACACTTTATATCACTTGTAATAGACGGTATGAGTAAGTTCAAGTGAGAATTAAATCATATTTGGCGAAGTTGCCTAATACTATTAGGCGGCCTTTGGCAATGTTAATAATTTTACTTATTTACCTCTAAGTCTTTATGATCGGCTATACGTAAAATAATCTCTCGCACACACTCTTCTGGTAAGTCATGCATTTTGGGCTGTATTTCTGGACCAGGCTCTGTGATTTGTATTTGATTGACCACGCGCTGTATACGTTTAATAGTTTCAACATGTTCCTGCCATAGATTTGTACTACCCAAAGGCTTACCCCAACATTTTTGATTCTCTTGATAAACAATGTGCTGCAACTGTAATGCTAAACCTCTTAAAACATTCAAATGCTGTTGACTATCACTAACTGTGAGTGTGTTTAATCAATTAATCAACATATAACCACCAACCACACAAATATACGTAAATATAATGAAAATGAAAAAATGAAAAGACAAAACAGCAACATTATATCAACACATTTACATATTATATATTTTAGTTTACACATCTGCATATACGATTCTTCTACTCATTTATTTTATACATGAATTTATTGTTTAGTCATGAATTTATTGTTTTGTACATACCATGAGATGCTACTTCTTCGACCATCTGTAGCAATTGCTTTTGAGCACTACCGGACAAACTGGCAATACCCTTATGAGCCACTAATAAACGTAACAATGAGCAAATATAATGAAAACGACGGCGATTACGAACGGAACTACGAAAATCTAGACGTTGAACAGCATCACCCAAACCATTAAATCCAGCTATTTCCCGTGTACATCTAATTGTAATATGGCAGTGTGGTGGTACACTCTCTTCATTATCATCAATATCACATGTAACGTCACTACTGGATGGATATCTATCATTAAAAAAGTAACAGATGAAACGATACAATGAATCATAATAAGAGCATTATATTTGGAGGCATGATATCGTAAATTATATGAAATAAATTTTTTCTCATATTAGGCAGGCCTTCAAATAGCATCCCAAGCTTTGGTGTAGTTAATTTCAGATACGGACACAAGAATGGACGTATCGTGTTTTTCGCTAATAATTTATTTGCTTATTGAGTGAAATTCAATTTACATTTTATAATTTCAGTAAAAAATATTTAATTTAATGGTTTTCATTTAGTTTAACGTTTTTTACATACGTTTAAGTATTAACGCAACGATACTGTTCTACAGTTACAGTACAATTGAATGCGTGAGATACTTTCAGTTAATTACAAGGTACAAGTAATTAAAATAAATAAATAGATAAATATATTTGCATTTTGCTTGTTTTTTATCTTGTAAATGTTAGCTTGTCTGTCTGCTGCAATATCAAGAAGATCCAAGCACTTTTACAATTGTAAAAAACGTAAATTAGTTTCGTATGCCTAAATGTATGCAACATTTTTGTGAAAAAATAAAAATATAACTTTTTGAATGAATTGCTTAATTTTTAAAAGAACGATATTGATTAAAAAAAAAGATAAAAACATTTTAAAGCAAAATTGTCCAACAACTATAAAATGTATGCTATTTAATAAGTGACAGTCATATATTTTTTGAAAAGCTCTACCTCAAATCATAAAATTAACCTAATTATTATATTAGCATTGATATCTTTAAGGCATAATGATGGTTAATAATGAATGAAAGATTGTAGATTTATAGTAGATATCGTAATATACTGACCGTTTACGTTTACAGCATTCAAGCACCTTAAGTCTTTCCCAGCCTTCATCTGTTTTAACCCATGCCTCACCTGGTGAACGCCAATCTTTTGATATGAAAGGCATATTTTTTTTATTTCACAACACTTTGCTTTCGAATGAGTTTTCAATGGCAATTTTTACAGCATTAATTCTTAATATATAAAGCCTACTAAATGTTTTTGAAAATCAATATCTAAAAATTCTTTTCTTAATGCAATATAAAAGAAAACATTATAGTGACAGCTGACTTCTCAATATAAATATAAATAAAAATCTTGTATAGATTTAATCTAGACCACGTCACAGTACGTTACAATCCTTAAATGTACTCTTCAAAATAAATTTTCGAAACTAATTACGCTTAAAGTAACAAGCTAAACTAAAGCTTTTTATAAGACCTCTCTTCTGCTTTCCTCTTCAAAAAGTTTAATCTATAATTTAACCGATCGGTGAGAATATCTAAACAATGCTAAGCTTAATAATCTGTTCATCTACAGGTCTACAGCTGTAAACCTTTTACTTCATTTGTAGTAATTTTTTCGAGTTTTTTTTTCTCTTTTTCTGCAGTCAAAAATATACAAAACCTCTAGTTTTACAAAACAAAACTGTTATGTAGCACAGACAGCTGATTTCTGCAATAATATTCGCTTTATTATTGTTGCTTTTTGATGTTGTTTACATAACTTTCTTTTAAGTAATATATACAATATCTACATATACATATAAAGCAGTGTTTACACAACATCTCCCTTGTTTTTCTTCATTTATTTCTATTTTCGTGAAATGCGTGTTCAACATATTTCTAGTACATATTTTTCATTAGCATTTATACGACTGAAAACACTGAATACAGAAAAACCTCCAAATATAACTTATTTACAAGGCTTACAACAACTCTGCACCATGTAACACCATAAAATTCAATAAAAAAATATGATGACTGCACTTATTAAATAAATTAACTGCGTAAAAAGTTGTCAAAATTGTAGCACTGTAAAATGTTATTTTTATTTAAAAAAAAATTGCAAGCACAATGTTAAACAATTTTCTATATTACACCAAGTGAATACTACTTTTGATGTTATTTTCTTATATTTTTTTTTTAAAAGAAACAAAAAGAAGTTTAACTGTAAATATGTATGAAGTTCAGCTACGACAACCCGTTACTACAACTCAATTTTATACGTAAAATAAATGACTAAATTGAAACAATAGGCTGTGTATTTTCTTTTTTTCTTCATTTGGACAGTATACTAAAGGTGAATTTATCAAAGAAAGTTGTTGTGGAAGAGAGTGACCGCGATAAAAACACCTGAAGAAAACGTAATTTTAACTATTTACATTCAACTTGTGTCAGTGAATTTATCAATTGAAATTTGTTTTCTTGTTCATTTTATGAAACAAAAGAAATTGTACATAAAAGTAGAGATATAAATGCTCCTCTTTTAAATTTCTTACATAAAAGTTTTTTTGTTTGTATAATATGGATAATTTAGATAATTTTATTCATTTTTGCGATATTATAATTTTAAAAAGATGAAGTTTTGAAATCCGTTGACGTAAAATGAGAACAAACATGAAAAAGATATTATCAAGATGTGCTTTAAATACAATGAGTATAGATAAGAGCTAAGTTTCACTAATTAGCCCAATAGTAATAATTGTTTAATTTGCTTATTATTTACATTTTTTGTTTTGCTCCCGTTTTCCATAATTACTTTATTTGTTGCTTTTTGGTTTTCTTTATATGTTTATGCAGCGTATATGTATATTTTTGTTCTTTCTTTTGTGTCTATTTTATAATTATTATAATTTCTTCATCAATTACAAAGTACTTTTAAGAAATTCAATGAAAATATTGTTAAGGTGAGATTATTGCAACAATAATGGGGAAAACGAAATTAAATAGTACTATAGAAGTTCCGCACAAAAACCACAATAAACAAGCCTCAGATGAAGTGAGAGATTACAATTCATTCAAAGTTGTGCTATTTTATTGTTCTCTTATTGTATTCCTACCAGTATTAATATTTTTTACTATGAATAGTATAATATTGCACAGGTTCTTTTCCATGTCTGAAGTGAAAAGTAACATTTACTCAGCTATAGGATCTGTTATTGTATTACATTGCGCATTGGGCTTATACATATATCGTGCTTACTTTGGTGTTACCTCTGAAATACAAAAAAAGGCTGCTTGAGTTCTTGTTTGTTTACAGCTTTTCATAATAAAGTAATAAAGTAAAAAAGAAACGAAAAGGAAGAAGAAAAAAAGAATTACAAATGAAAACATAACCTTTAAATGCATTTGTATTATAAAGTAAAACCAAAAATAAAAACAATAGTTTAATTTTTATTTATCGTAGATCTGCCTTTGGAGAGATTTACAACTTACTTTTTTTTGGATTTTTTTTTGTTATTTTCTTAAATATGTGATTATATTGGTGCTTGAAAAAATAGAAAAAGCAAACGAATTCGTTCGTTTAGTTATGTTAAATTTCTTTAAAAGAAAATGAACTTACATAATAATTTAATGAATAAAAGTCGTTTACGCACTCAACTAATACAAAAATGGCTTAAAAGTGGGCCGAAGTTTCTCAAAAATCTTCAACGAGATAGAATGTGCCATGCGAATGTTTTTGTTCAAACAGACGACTTGGTAAGTTAAATTTGGTTCACTTTTTTTAGACGTTTTTCAAAATTAAAAATATTAAGTAATTTCATTTGAAAAATGTATATTCTTACGTATAAAAATTTTCTTTTTGCATTAATTTCATAGTTGACTTAGTCACACGACGTATTTGATATTTTTTAAATGTAACGTGAGATTTAATGCAAATAGACAAAAGACGAAAGAAGAGAAATAATTTTAATATTTCATATTAAAATTTATTTATAACTTTTTCGATATTATTTCAATTTCAAAGTTTCTGAAAGTCTAGCAAAAATAATTTAATTAATTTTAATGAAATTCAATTCTCGGCCAATCTAACTATAAAATCTATTTGTCTGTGCTATTTGTGTGCTCAACTTCTAGCAAAATTTATAGTATCAGTTTTAAATTAGAAGTAAAGAGTAATGTGTGGAGACGATAAAGTTGATGCAGTCCTCTGAAACGTAGTTCCACAAAAAGTTACAAAGCATTGCTTTGTAAATATTTTTTGCTTTAGAAATATATACGAAGCATTGGCAAATAATATTCCCAATTGGTCATTTAATTTTATGGATAACATGTGATATGGATAATATGTATTCCAAGCCGTATAATATACGTAACATATTTATCCAGTTGTGTGTATTTTTTTTCTTTTTTTTTATTGTTTTTTTTGGTTATACAATGAAAATAAATTTCGTTCTATAAGTTTGTGAAATGAAAATTAAAGCGATGTGAAATATATAAAATCATAACAATCTATAAACAAATTTTAGAAAAAAAAAATAAAGCAGGAACAAAATAATCGCTGACTTATTGTTTGCCTGTGAATAATGATGCTTTAGTTTCGTTACTATGTACTCGCAAAAGTTTATGTACAAACATGTGTGCTAGAACTCTAAATAAACAAATTATTGTTGATTATTTTTATTATGCACACATTTTTGTATATACAATTTATTTCATTTATAATGTGTGCACATAGAATAACGTAGAAGCAATAGCGAATATGTCGTCTATTTATTTATTAATAAGTGTAGTGTATATTTCATTTGTATCGTTTTTAAATGCCACTGGCAAAGAAAAATCGCTTGTAAGCCACTCTCAGGTATGTTCCAGATTTATATTACTGTTATTGCGTAGCTTACAATTATTAATTTGTATGTTTGTGTGTGATTTTTTTATTTTTTTTTCTTGTTTTGTTTTATTACATTACAGTTGCCGCGTGTATTGGAGAGATTGGATAATGTGGATTTTCATAAATATGCAAATCTTAAAAATATTTCACATTTAGAGAATGCTATAAAGAATATTCTTATACCCAGAGTTGTAGGAAGTGCGGGCCATAAAAACGTTCGAGATTTCATTGTAAATAGTTTACGTGATATGGGTTGGTGGGTAGAGCTGGATAAGTTTAAGGAAACTGTGCCAATATTTGGAGAATTGGAATTTCAGAATATAATTGCTACATTAACTAAAGCAGCTGATAAATATTTAATATTGTCATGCCACTATGACAGTAAATATTTTAAGGAGTTTACATTTCTGGGAGCAACTGACTCGGCTGTACCCTGCGCTATGTTACTAAATCTGGCAAAAGTTTTACAAAATCATTTGGATAAATTTCGTTCCAGTGTACCTGTCAGCCTAATGCTTGTCTTCTTCGATGGGGAAGAAGCCTTCGAAAATTGGTCATCAACAGATAGTTTGTATGGATCTCGACACTTAGCGGATCGATGGCAGAATCAAGATTTTTTGAAAAAAATCGATCTTTTAGTTTTATTGGATTTATTAGGTGCACCAGATCCCTTATTTTATAATTCCTTTCCAAATACAGAACTTTGGTATTGGCATTTAGTTAAAATTGAGCAACGTTTACTTAATGAAAACTATATAACGCAACATTCGTACGATGGCTTATCCCAAGTAACATCCGAAGGTTATTTTCAACAAGAATCCACTCGAAACATTTTTATTGACGATGATCATGTGCCATTCTTGGAACGTAATGTACCAGTATTGCATATAATACCACAACCATTTCCAAATTGTTGGCATACGAGAGAAGATAATAATTCTATAATTGATTATGCAACTACCGAAAATCTCAATAAAATTTTACGCATATTTACCATGCAATATTTATTACGCGTACTACATCAATGAAATAAAAATTTATTTATATAAAAAATTATTCCTACCGTAATCATGTTCAATTAATTTGTTCAATAAATACAAGACATCAAATCACATGCATGACTTATGACATGACACATGACAAAAAATCAATGTATTTTTTGTGAATTTATTTAAAAAAAAAAAAAAGGAAAAAAAATAACAAAAAATAAAAAAAGGACAATCTTGAACATTAACATTTGGTATCGTTACAACAATTTGTTACAATTGTTGAATCATCTGCACACTGCGAATGATTCATTTTTGGATTTTCAGTCTTTTGAGTTTCTGTAGAATACTTAATATCATTTTTATCCGTATTATTTGTTAACAATTTAGGAGCCATATTATCATTCTGTTTCATTTGGCATTCATTACTATCTACATCCCTTTGGGTACAATTATTGGGATCACAGTCATTTATTGTAATATTATTATGTATAATTTTATATTTTTCATTTTCAGTATGTTGTTTTGAATTTTTTTCCCAATATTTCGTAGTTATATTAATTTTATTAATACCATTCGCATTTGTATTAATCTCTCTTAAATCACTTAGAGAATCTTTACAGCAAACTTTATTCAAACATTCTGGTTTCGTGCATTGCATTAAACATTCAGTTGAAGATGTTATTTGCTCATTATGAAATTCTGGTTGAATGGTTATATGAGCTATCCGATGCTCTTCAAAATGGGCGTGCACTTCATTAATTATTGCTTGATACAATTTCGGATTACGAAATACGATATGCACGGTAGCAATATATTTATTTGAAGACAATTGCCATATATGTAAATCATGATAGGTAACAATTTGTGGAAATTTTTTGATAAGTGAATGTTCAAAGTCATCTAAATTAATAGTATCTGGAATCGTTTGTAATAGAATTAGGCAGGATTCTTTCACTAAATTATAGACAAAAGACAAGACAAAGAGAAAGAGAGATTGTTTTAATTAAATTTTAATTTTTCTTCTTTTTTTCAAATAATTATATTTAAGTAATTGGATATTTACTGTAAGGATAACTTAATGCTACCACCAAAATGCATGAAAATATTGATAATACAGGATCAATAAATTTGGCAGTATGTTCTTTATCTTGGGCAAAATAAACTATGATACCGCATACAATTACAAATATCGTACTGGAAATATCACGTAATAATTCTGAAGCACCTTGCTTTTTACTGGTATGATGCAAATGACCATCAATTTCATGCTTTAATTCTGCTTTCAATTGCAATTCAACATTGCATGATAATTGCTTTTGAGAAGGCACTTGATTTATGGAATTAGCTTCATCCACTTGACATGCGGCGCTCACATGTGATATATGACCCTGATGTAATGTATAACCACCAATAAGTATGTATGTTAGTACATGTAATAAGAGACCAATAAATCCTAAGATCATTACTTCTATTGGTAAATGCATAGAATCTTGATGATCGATATGTATCAGAGTTTGTAAAGCTTCTACCAATAAAGAGAATGATAATGATGCCAAAGTTATGCATACTATAAGCATTGTTAAAACCTCTACACGTGCCCATCCAAATGTGTTACGTGTTTTTTGTTCTTGCCGTCTATTTTCAGTTAATGTTGCCTCTTCATCAGTACATTGAAGTACTGTGACAACATTAGATTTCGGTTTTGTATCTATTTGCTCTAAATTATTTCCATTGCGAGCTATCGTGACAGGATCTTTTTTTATATTACCCGATATGGTTTTTGAATTTTTATCTCCGTTAGCCAAATACGATTTTCTAATATCATTTTTATATAATTCATTATGCTGCAACACAAAGGAAAAAGAAAACAATAAATACAAAAATTGTAACATCCGATTTTGTAAAAACTATATTGAAATACATCATTCTTCTTATATATAAATAATAGGAAAAAATAAGACGCATCAACAAAATTGAACAATATTTTTGCATTCTTATATTCAAGCGGTAAATTGATAAATAATAGAAATGAATTTTTTTTAAAGCTTTATCTTTCAACATCGGGATTTAAAATTTACAGATTATGTTTCATTTCAAATATTCAAATTTATTTGTACTATCGATTTGGTAATAGCTTACATTAATATTAAAAAAATTATTCCCGAAAAAAGCCTGATACCACAAGTATTGTGTTTTCCTTCTCGTAATTATTATCTTGATTAAAAATCATTTTAATTTGCCGCATTCACGTAAGCAAAAATTTACATGTTCATTAACCATCCACCTACCTAATGCTATTTGAAGTAAAAATTCTTTTACAATAAATATCATTAAAATACTTCAAAATTTCAATGCAGACCAATCGATTAGGAAAAATCGATTTAGGAAACGAATCAATTGGTAATGGACCCGCTTAATAAGATACAAACATTTGTAATTTACGTAACAGCTTGTTTCGTTTCTCAATTATTGACACTTACCAAATGCAATGCTTTTATTTTACTTAGTAAAATAATTTATTCACTTTTCTAATAAATTATAACAAAGTTATTGTCTAATAAATATTAATTTGTCATTTGTCCGGTAATGAAAATTTAACATTCTCTAAATTTAACGTTCTCTAAATTTCCACGAAATCTACGATGTGTGACATTGAATAAATGTTTAATGAAATACAATACAATAATACCAGTGATATCGTCAATTTAAAAAGGTAAAATCAAGTTTAAATTTATTTGATCGTCACACATTTGTATTTATCTTCTAAAAATTTGAAGAGTATTAAGACGATTGATTTAAAATTTAAAAGAAAAACTTCAGAAAAATCCACAAAGTATATCTGTTCTTGAGCAATCTATTTGTAAGCAGTCCATGTACTTATTTAATTTACCTATTTTTAGTTGCAGGGCAGATAAGAATGTGTCGAATTAATTAGAAAGCAACTTAAGTTTTAAGAGACTTGCTTTCTTTCTGTTACAATCGTTCTAATAAAAAGAAAGTATCCATACCATCTGATTACCAGAATGTGATAGATATAACACATAAGAGAATTTATTTAGCTGGGGCCAAATTTTTGATACTCAACCAATCCAAGCATTGTTATATTACGCTAAGATGATGGGTATAAAAACGTGTATAAAATTTCTGGATTAACTTAATAAATATGTCGTTTGAATATTTTCGCAAATGAGACTAAATATTTGAATTTGTTTGTTAATTAATTTTAATTTAATTAATTATCGTTTTACTTTCTTTATATTAATTTAGAATATTTGAGATTAATAATTATTAATGCTACATAACTTACCTTTATAGTTATGATACTGCCAGTCAAAGCGAATATATTACATAACATGTGATATGAAGCCATTAGCAATGTAAGAGCATGTGTAAAATGGCTTAAAATTAATTGTACACTAAAGTAGCATACCGATAAAGTTAAAACTATGTACAGTGAAACTGGTTGAAAACGATGGAATAATTTTTGGATAGGCATACTTCGTTGAAATGTAGTTCGATATGCTTTTCTCTACGTGGTATATTTATGAATATTCACTTTATTGCGAAATTTAACTATATTTAACTATAAATAAAAAAATACATTAAAATTAAACATCAGTATAATATTAAGTGAAAAATTGATGATATTTACAAGTATAGTAATATTATTTAGATTGAAGTTAAATTTAAAATAACATAATTTTTACATGTTTTACATTAAGAACAATTTTGCAGGCCCATACAAATATGTTACATCAGTTATCAACATTTTACAGTTTGAGCAATGAAATATTTCTCCTTATAATATAATTTATGTAAAACTGAACGATTTAATTTATTTTTTTAGTAATAACGTAATCTTAAATATGATGACAGTAATAATGCCCATTTAGTATTCGCTTTATGATTTTTATTGCATGTCAAAAAAAGTATTTCAAGAATTTTATTCACTGAGAATACAAACAAACATTTGAGAGTTATCTATAATTTTTATATAAATCTCTAAAAAAACTAAGCATCAATTATGCTTATTATATGAATCAAATAGAAATTGATGATCTTCTATAATGCTCTTAATTTATTCGCAAATGATGAAAGCTGCCTTAAATTGCTTCGAAAAGGAAATTCGTTGCTTGGAAGTGGCACCATAAAAATACATAATTTTACTTGAATGAGCTATAAATTTTCAATTTATAAAATTTTTCTTCGTTTAGAAGAAAAATTTCGAATCAAATGGCACTTATATCCAACGCACTCACAGTGGAATATTTTATTTACATATAATTTTAGATACAAACAATTAAGAATATTATAGTGATTCGGAGCCGACTCTTAAATAACCTACACCACTTTACTTAATGTGATTAACTCAACTAAGCAAAAAAAAAAAATTGTGATTTTTAATTGATTTGAAAAGTTTGCTTTGTTAATGCACCAATTTTCTGTGTTAAAATGTATAAAATAATAATTATAATTAAAATATTAGACATAAAAGTAGTAATGGAAAATTTTGAAATCAGTGAATTTATAAATGTAGAAAAACATGAAAATAGAAATTGTGAAATTAACACACTAATTTTCAATTTCAATTATTTATAAATTATGGATTTTAAGTACAGATGCGGCTAATTGAGAAATAAATTAAAATTTGGGTATACATAAAAAAAAAAGAAATTAAAATAATTATAATAATAAAATCGCATAAATTTGGTGAAAATTATTATGAAATTTACTTGAAACATCTCTTGATCTTAGAGTTAAGAGTGCACGTTAAGTAAAGCAAAATTCTTCATCGATGTAGACTTCTCTAAAAGAAAACTTATTTTATGTGAAATACTTTTCTTTTGGCAAGATCTGTAGGGCGTTCATTATTTGTGAAATTAGTTAAGGTGAGGTGAGGTGATTATCAAAACTAATGGAAGTAATTTTTTTTAATTTTTAACCAAATAAAAAAAGCCAATCAATTGTTCGATAATTTAAATTAAAATTGATCTTATTGTTATTGTTAGTGTTAATGTTAGATAAGACAAAAATTACGCTTTAAATGAAACGTTTTCTACATCCTTAATTAATTAAGGAGACGCAAGTTAATTAAGCGTCGATCATTATAGGGCTACGGATATAATGCTTAGTAAAATGATGAGTGCAAAAAATTATAATAATAATAAACATTTTTAAATTCATTCAATGATTCATTGAATGATTTAGCGTCAGATTTTTTGTCAGAGTGTTTAAATTTTTAAATGAGCTTAATAAAATCATTAATGAAAGTTGCCAATTTCATTGTTGAAAATTATATTGGAATACAAACGAAATTAGATGAATTTTACAGCAATATCGTGTGTGGAAAAAATTAATTCAAAAACGTGATTTTAAAATTCTTAATGTCTTCAAGATAAACATTTTTTCACATCTAAAGTTGAAAACTTTACAAAAACAAATGAATAAGTCTGAATATCACCGACCACTAAATGTTCTACATCAGTTATTTAATACAATTAAATATATCAAAAAAAAAGGGAAATCTATACAAATTTAGAAGAAATTCGTTTGTAGAAAAGAATATCAAGATAATGGCAACGGTTCCAAAGCAATTTAATGCACTTCTTAACAAATTTAAAAGTTTCATAAAAGTTTCTGCTTGTAAGTGTATCATAATATTGTAATAAATTTTGAAAATTTTCTTTCAATAATTTCTTGTTCACATTTTTCTTTTATTATTTAATTTAGTTTAATTAAAAAAAAAATAAAATGTTATAGATATATTTAGAAAAATCCATTAACTAATTGTAAAATTGTCCTTTGTTTTAGAAATCACTTTGTATTATTTAACAAATCACAAAACGACAGTATAATTTTTGTAAGCGAATATTTGAATGTGAAAAGTAAGAGAGGAGAAATATCCGTCTATTATCTGTCTATTGTGATAATAAAATGAGCAAAAATGGACGTACTACTCAAAATAGTTCACCATTTCTACATTATTAATATTAATATTCATTTTATAGATTAACATTAATTACATATACTTATTTATTTATTTATATATAAATTTATATATATTAAGTCGTTATAAATATATATATAGGTGTGATGTGATCGTATGAGAGTAATATATGTAACTGTTATCGTTATTGTTATCGTTATTATACTCAATTATAATTAAAATGAACAACTGTTTTGTAAATTAGAGGAGTTAATCGTATAAATGGAAAATAGTAAACAGTTTAAATATTGAAGTAATTTATGGTAAAAAGGCAATTAAGTTAAAATGCCAGCAAATAAAATGTAATGAGCCCTAATTTGTATTGCCTTAAAAATTAACTTATCCTTGGTTAAGTAAATTTTGCCATATAAGTTCGTTAAATAAGTACGTAACTATTTAAATAGAAAATATTATTTTCGCACGGAAAACTCTTTTCTACTTTTCAGTATGGTTTCCCAGTTTAATACATTTACTTCCATGCTTTTTTAAACTTATTACTTCCTTCAAATTCAAAATGGCTTTTGTTAAGATCCACAAAATGCCGTTTACATCACAAAAATGCCATTTATGAATTTATAATCAAATAAAAATATGTTACGATCTACTTATTTCTTCACATTTTGAATCACCAAATGTTCCCTGGGTACTATATTTATACAATATAAAGCATGGATTAGAATTTGACGTCCATACATATGAGCACTTACATTCAAGCATTCTTTTAATTGTATAACAAATTTTTCAGCCAAAATTGCTAAACAAAGTATTTTGAATCCTTTGAAAACTTCTGACGGTATACAAAATTTCGTGAAAATCTTAATCATTAATTATATCTAACTTGTAAAATAATCTTTAATATTTAATCGATAATGATTGATTGCATATTTAATGATTTAATAGTACAGAGAGTTCATTCAATTATACAATTAAGAAATTATAAAAACGCCTGTAACAGTCACTATTCCAATTAAGAGTCTCAAAAATAAATTTAACAAGCATTCTGCCTAACAAATAAGCGCATTTCATTTGCCATTGTATCGATTCGGCAAATAAGTAAGAATGCTTATTCTTACTTATTTGCTGGAGCAGAATCTACACCATTTTGCTAAATTAAGTACATTAATTAGAAGATAAGCATCTAAAGAATTGTGATTTGTGAATGATTTGAAAAATTCTTTATGTGGCAGCGGGTTCAAAAAATGCACCAATCTGAAGCAAATTCGGTACACGTATTTTCTATGACAAAATACAATAAAATAACAATTTTCCTTGAAATATTGTAAGTTTTTTCCATACAAAGATTTTTTCGTAGAAGGCGTTTTATAGAAAATGGTTTTAAAGAAGTTTCAATTTTAACTATTTGCACTCGATTTCGTTTCTAAAATGAAACTATGTGTTAAATTTTAAGAAAAGTAAACAACTTCATAAAAAATTTACATGGACAGACAGTCTTGAATTGCATCGGGAAATGATTCTGAGATTCTGATATTATAATAAATGGACCTAACGCAACTCTATCTGGATGTTACAAAAATCTACACAAACTTGTAATAATCTGAATCATAAATTATTTAGAGGATGTAAAAATGGTGTTTTAGTCTCAAAGTCATAGTTATATTACAGGATAATATATGATCTTTATTATTGATTTTTATTAAATGCACTTTGCTCATATATTATTAAATATTTGCTAAATGTCAATGAACACATATCAATTACATTTTCTTCTTTGCTCATCATAAATGTGAATTTTAAACTTAAACGTTTCTTGAATAATAATCATATTATTTATAAGAATTACAAAGATATATAAAATTATAATAATGAAAGTAGACAGATAAATCAGAGAAATGATCTGTAAAAAGATATTTGATATTATCAATAATTCATAAGGACTATGGCTCAATGAACTTTAAAGAGTCTAAAAGTTATTTCAGTCTTATCGTTTATCGTTTCGTGCTTTTAATGTGTGAAAGTTCATTAAAATTATAAGTAGAATTACTCGAATAATTATAAATATTTTTACGTTCGATTTTTGCTAATTTTTTGTTATCTCATTTTATCAAAAAATTTCTAGCACTACAAAGCCTTTATCAAAATGATCGATTAATATCAATTTTTGAGGTTATCTAGCCATTCCGTTTATTTGTGATTTATTATCAAATATCTAGCTGAAATTTTGGGCAAAAGCATTAGAAATTTATATATCGCTACTTTAACAAAATTATTGAATTTTATCACTTTTATTATCGTTTAACAGAGAATGATATAATAAATTCAATTTTTAAGGTAAAATTTTAATAATATTTCACCTCTTACGTATAAACTGAATTCGATATAAATTTAAAGTGTTAAATATATATTTTCAATTACATCTTATCTTTATATCCAAATATGATAGAACTTTTACTGCGCTAACCCACAATATCGTAGATATTTTTTATATTTTGTATACACTGCTTAATATTCATGAAATTTACCAGCTACACTGCTGAAATTTACTTTTTTTTGCAATAAAAAAGTATGCCCCCAAAAAATTATTACATTTTTCATACATAAAAAGAAATAAATACTTGGGTGATGGGCATTTCATATTTGACCCCCGACTAATGTCACTTGTTTACATGTATTTATTAATTATTATTCATTGGGCATAATATTGTAGATACATTACAAAAATGCTCTCTATCAAGGCCACTTAACAAATGGAATCACCATTTGAATGTATAATTAAATATTATTTGACAATATATATTTCTTTTGCTTTTTGGTTTTTTTGTTTTTTTTTTTTTGCTTTTTTTTGTAGGCAGAAAATATATTTATTGGTCTTGCAAATTTTGTGTACATTTTCAAAATAGACAAAAAAAAGACATTGCAAGAGCTTTACAGTCGGTCGGGGCCTATTCTGAAATAACCTACATCACTTTGCCTAATCACATTAAGCCAAGTGACGTAAGTTTTCAAATAAGCGATTTCAAGTTACAGACCAACGAAGTGACAAAGTGCGATTTTTTAAATCATTTAAAAATTTCATTATACGAGAGAAGTTTCAAAAAATGTACCGATCTGTATTAAATTTGGTACACACATTTTTTTATATTAAATTACAATTCAAACCTAATTGATGTTACAATTTACAATAAAGAAAATGGAATTTTTTACCATTTAACGCATTTTTTTAAGAAAGGCTTCATGTAGGGTATGATCGAAAAAACTTTCCGATTTTAAATAATTTCAATAGGATTCCTTTCAGAGCCAAAAACATATTCATATACCAAATTTCATTAAACAATCTCCACAATTGTGACCTGCATCTTGATAACACATTTACATGGGCGAACATCGGACAGACAGACGGACAGATAGGGTTTAATGGAATGACTTAATGGTTTAAAGGAAGTGTTTCTGAATCGATTTGTACAACACAAGGGTGGCCTAGCTCAACTCTTTTTGGGTATTATAAACATCTTCATAAACTTATTATACCTTGTTTTCACAAGTGGTGTAGGGTATCAAAACGGTAAACATTATATTGCTACATGTTTATTAGTTGCTTTACAATGCATCCTCCCCACTCTTACCTTCTTTCAACATCTTTAACACTATCTCCTTCTCCCTTTCTTTCTCTCTCTCTCTCTCTCTCTCTATCTATCTGTACGTGTGAATGTGTGGGTGTGAGCGCGTATGTAAATCATAATGCGTAGGTGAAGAATCAATTTTAGAAAATCTATTAAATATTATTATTAAAATAAATTTTATAACGAGATATCAGATATAACAAAATCACGTAGGCTTTTTCAATTTGATGTCTGAAAATCTGAAAATAATCAAAATGTCAATTGAAAAATGTGTCCTATAAAAATTTTCAAACTTTAAAATGTTGTGACACAGACTTTTGTATTGTATTACAAAAGAAAATTTTAGGCGCGTGATATTTTTTAAATCAGTAAACGGCTTATTCGTATCTTAATTTAGATAACTTAATGATAACAGTAATATTATTTTTAAATGTTTAGTAGACATCTAATCTTTGATTTTATAAAATAAAAATGTCTGAAACTACATGTTTTCCCAAAACAATAATATAAAAGATTATCTACAACAACATTCAGCAAGGTCGTCTATAAAAAAAATTTATATGTATGTGCATGTATGTATATATGTATGTATGTATGTATGTTATGCTAATGGGATCCAATTGCATCTGCCCGTTGTTTACATACATTGAAATTAGGCATATATATTTGTGTCTACACAACGGATAAACAAATAACCAAACAATAGATAAATTGATTGTCTGAGCGCTCTGAGTCTGCAGGGTCTGACAAATATAAATGTATAAATATGGCATTTATAGTTTAAGGTACGAAAGAAAATAGATGTAATTAGAAATAGTCCATATCGATATGATTATTTCAACCATCTGATTTGTTCACACTTTGATACATTTTTATAATATTTTTCATTATGTAAGAAACAGCTTTTGAAAAAGCTTACTATAATTTGTGTTTTCGTTGTGGAGACAAAAATAGAATATAAATTTAAATTGCTAAAAGACTACGTCACGTTAATATTTCTAAAAAAAATAACCCAAAAATGTAAAATTTTTCCTAGAGCATTATGGCCAGTCTAAATGCTTTTTTTATGCTATGGATAAAATTTCATTTAAATTTCCCATAAAATAATATTATAAAAGTCGAAAAAGTCGAAAAGTACTCGATTTACAATTTAAAGAGAGAATTTTACTGTTTTGAAATAAAAGATGAGTCCAAGTTTGAAGTGGTATCCAATGGATACCAACTCATGTAACTTACCCATATTTTCAAAAACTTAATGTACTTAATTTAGGTTGGCCTTATGTTGCCTTAAATTTTGGACATTTAAATTTACTTTAGTCATGTGAAAATCTTACCTTAGTTAAGGGAGGCTGATGTTTCAATTACATTTAACAATAATTTAAATTTGTGTACAACACAAAACATATCCAACTGTAATTTTCGTTTGATTCAACATAAATTATAAATAATTATCAAACATGATATCTTAAAATGTATAGAAATAATTTTTGTAATTTTTTATTTAATTTCTTTTAATTTATAAACAATTTTTTTAATATGAAAAATAAACAATTATTTCGAGCTCATTATTATTATTATAATTATCATCATAATTATTATTATATTAACATAAAATGAAACATAAAAAAAATCAAGAATAACGTAAAAGTTTAATGATAGAGAAACACCGTTTTAGATGCGCGTCCAAAACACAAATGATAGTAAAACCAAAATGTCGTACACACACGATTGCATGAAAAATAATATATAACTTTTTTTTAAAGTCTATATATAATATAGACTTTACAACGCATTGCTGATATTTTTCAATTTTACTGCTTTTGTGTTGTTCTGTTTTTCTGTGTTTCTTTTTTTATTTTATTGTGAGTACAAAGTGTTTTGTGTATTCTGTTGATGGCAAAAGCAACAAAACAATTTCTATATCTATTTAAGCCGATGTAAGTGAATTATTATAAATAACGTAACAATAGACCATAAAAGAGAGTACATCTATAAAAAAGAGAGAGACAGAGAGAGAGGTAGATAATAGAGCAATAAGTACTGCTAAGTATCAAATATGTGAGAATTCTATTTAGAGTTTATTTATAGTACAAACCGTTTTAAATATGTAGAGTATAATAAATTTACATGAAAGATTGTAACATTCGAATAAATTTAATCTTTCACTCTACCAACTAACTTCGCAATTATAATTACTTTTCAGAAATAGTTTCAAATATGCTGCTTAGCTCCGCATCGTATACATATAAGTCGAAATTGCTGTATTAATCTCATAATATTTATTATTAAAATAGATGTAATTGTAATTCTAGACTATTTTAATTGAATCAAATCACTTCCATAATTTTTTCATTCATGTGCCCATAATATTTTATGAAAAATCATTTAATTAATTAGAAAACTAATTAAAAAAGAACTATTTAATTAAGGATTTAATTGAGTGAGAAAAAAAGGACGATTTATATTTAGAAGATATCATTACAAAATTACACCATCAATGCGGACTCTTGTACAAAATCATTTAAATGATAATTCTAATCCTTATTTTGTATAATCCTTATTTAAATTTTCGATTTGAGCCTAAAGCAATTGATTGAGATGTTTGCCATCCGTTTTGGAATTACTATTTTGAAAAATGTTAATTTTTACCCTTTAAATGAAAAATTATATAGTGAATTTAATAGTCTACCATAATCAAGTCCAACATATATATATTACGCTTCTCTTTCAACACATGAGCAGATAATTTGACAAAAAATGAATTTAATACAATTAAGCCGGTAAAATGTACATTATGATCATTAATGTTGTGTGTTTGTTGTAAATATTTTCATTTATGTTATATTTTTAATCTATTCTCTCTTATTCATTTATATTATATTATTCTTTGTAATTATCTTGTAGTGTTATCTTTGTAATGTTATCATTACATTTACTAATTTATTCACTGAAAAACTTTATCATCATTAATCATCACCAAAGTCGACTATTATTTCACTTATATTAATATGTTTCTAATTTCGAATATCTAATTCTATATTTAAGTCAAAATATCTTGTGGGACATATGATTGTATGTTGTAGAATTCTATTTTGTGGAATCCATTTTTACATGCAACAATATTATGGATCAAAAGTTTCAAAAAAAATTGAAAAATTGAATTCTTTTCCATAATAACAAATTCCAATTACGAAATTTATTCAGTATTAGAACGATGGAAGATTTAGTCATATTTTGTGAAAAATTTCATGAATGAGCATTTCCTAAAATCTTAGTACAATTTTTACACAAATTCAATAATTTTTTAATTAATGATGCCTTTCCATCAGAGTCTTCTAATATTATAAGCGATTTATTTAGCCTTCTAAAGACGTGGCATGAATGGTGATTTATGTTAATCAATCGGTTATTTCCTCTTATCGAGTAGCAAGTAGATTGTGTATGCATCTAATTTCCAAAAAACTTGTTGAAATGAGGTGAAGCATAAAATGATTCTTTCTTCTACAAAAATTTACCAAATAAATTGGTTAAACTATAAGATTCAAAATTCAAAAATAGTTATGTTAAGTAAGAAGATTTAATTTGAGATTATATTGCGTTTGTATAAAAATTAGTAATCCAAGATTGTTAGTGACCTGATCGATTCAGTGAACCATGCGTCATTGTAGCAATTGCACAGTTTGCTGCAATATAAAAGTGACCCCAATCGGGTATGCCGTTTTTTTTTAGTTCACTTTAAGAGGGGACTTTTTAAACAAATTACAAAATTCATAAATCAAAAAGTCCGCCACAAATTACAATCGAATTTTCACTACTATGAACATTAAAAGTAGACTATGATTTTATTTAAAAAAAAAATTATGTATAAATATGCAAAAGCGTAATAATAATTTTAAAGATAAAATTGAACAAATAAAAAACATTATAATCGATTAAAGATTTCTTTCAATTAGTCTACACGATGATGCTTAATGTCAATTAAAAATTACTACTATAAAAATTTAAAGTTAAATTAAAGTTAAATTGTAATTTTTGAATGATTTAAGAAGTTCGGTTTAGTTTAGATCTTTTAACATTTTACTTAAATTATTAATGAAAGAAATTTCACCTTTGAGAATCGGCTTGTGCATGACTTTTATTAAAATAAGGCGCTATACAGTGCAGCGTAGTAAAAGTGATCGGATCTATAACCAAACTCTTTCGTCTTCGAACTAAAACACGCAGCATGTATTTTTCATACCAAATTTAAAGAAAAGGCACCAGACAGACAGACAGACAGATAGACAAACTTAAACTATTTCAAAATGTTTTCAAAAAGTTATTGGAAAGTTATTCTAAGTGAATGAGTAAAATGTGGCTCTATCTTGAATTGTTTTTATGAATACGAATATAAAAAAATATAAACATTACCGTAAGCTAAAATTAAAGAAAACATTAATAAATAACTAAAACAAATATAAATCTCAGTAATGTGTCATTGGTCAAGCGTTGAGTACCACCAGCCATTTTTTTTATTGCATTGCATTTTAAACAATTTGCCTTATTTTGAACAAATTGATTAGTCGTAGATATTTTTGTTAAAATTTTTAATCAAATTTTGCTTTTTGCATCTTGCTAAATTGAAGAGTTCAATGAATAATTAATAAAAAGTATGAAGCCATGTAAAAATATATGTAGAAATATTTAATATTTAATTATTTGTAATGAGGCAGGCACATAAGCAATTTTTGCCACTTTAGATTTAGTTTTGAAGTCAAATAGCTAGAATAGACGTAGAAAGAATGTTTCCATCCATCTTAAGTGTTAAAAAATTTTCTAAGGTCTCTGACAACTGAATTTTTATAAAAACGCAAATTAAATGCAATAGATGATAGATGATGGATCGTCATTGGAATAAAATGCTAAATGTTTCTTTTTTTAAAGGTTGCCTGCAATATGACAAATTGAGTATATGAGCTAGCACTGGTATATATGCGTGGTATATATGAAAACAAATTAAAGTTATAATGTTAATATTTATCTAATAATGGTATATGCTCTCATTCCATCTATTTATTTGGTAATAAAATAGTTTGCGTGACAATATTAATTATTATTAAACCTTTACAGAAATTCGTATCTCTAGATAATTTCATTTAAAATTTCATAGAATTTTTTTGTGAATATCATAAATTGTATATTAAAGAGGAATTATACAGAATTTAAACTTTATTTACTTTACCAATGAAATAAAAATGTAATAATTTGGTCATATATTATTTTTCGTAACATTCAAGCCATTATTTAAAGAATTCCTAAATTAAACGAATTATTAAATTATTAAACGTTAAGCATTAAAATAATAAAAGTAAAATTGCTAACATTCTATTTTATAACTATAAAAAAATTTTTGATAAATATATAAAAAAGTGACATAATTCTTCAATTCTTCCTGTACATAGCAGCCATGAACGGCATCGAATTATTGTTGGCTACTTTACTACAGCATAATATTTATAATGAGACTGTTAATGGTGACAATTCTGATAATGAGATATTGATGATTGATAATTTTGATGTTACATGACCGACAGAAGTGCAAAATATTCAATCTAATAAAGGAAGTTTACAAGAATTACAAGAATGGATTAATGGGCGACATTTAAAAATAGCTACCCTTGAAGATTTTCCATTAAGCTACACCATCCAGAATATGAATGGTGAACGTTTTGGAAGAGGTGTGGCTTTTGAGTTAATTGATTTCCTCAAAGATAAATTCAATTTCACTTATGAAGTGGTTGTGCCTAACAAGAATATTATTGGTTCAGCTGATGATTTTGATGGTAGCTTATTGGAAATGTTACAACAATCGGTAACAAAAGAAAAGAAAAATATTCACAAAAACAAAAAGAAACACACAAAAATATTCCGAATAAACTTTTGCGATGAAAAAAAGAAAACTTTTATTAATTATACGTTTTCTATCTATCTATGCAGAAGGTAGATATCGCTGCAGCGTTTTTACCCTTTTTATCAGAGCAACGACAATTCGTTTACTATTCGACAGCAGTTTTAGATGAAGGTGAATGGATTATGGTAATGAAACGACCAAGCGAATCGGCTACTGGTACTGGACTTTTAGCTCCTTTTGATTTAGAAGTATGGATTGCTATACTTATCTCATTATTTGCTGTTGGTCCAATTATTTATCTTTTAATAATATTACGCAATCGCTTTATCGATGATAACAAACAAATACCGTATTCCGTAGCTCATTGTGCTTGGTTTGTTTATGGAGCATTAGTGAAACAGGGCAGTATTTTATCACCCACGGCAGGTAAATAATAATAAAAAAACTTTAATGGAGATTTTCAATAAATTTATAAATGTGAACAAAAAAAAAGACCCATTTTTAGAATGAAAGAGTTTGACATCATATAACAAATAAATGAGCTCTATTAGAGCAATTTAAAATTTAGTTATTTATATAATATTTTGGATAGTCAAACCGAACGGCTTCTCGAATTTAATCAAAAAAAAACATATTATTACAATTATAATGGGATAATGATCATGGTACATGCAAGAGCTGCTAATGCTTTCGTCAAATGCATAATCCAAGCCTTCTAAGAAAGGTTAGCAAATAAATATACGGGTGCATCAATTTTCTAATATTAATCCTAGACATTCAAGATTCTTTAAAGTATCCACTCATGTTCAGAGTAGAAAGACAGTGAGAAACAAAAAAAAGTGAAGCGTTGTATTTGAAACTAAACGTTAAACGTCCAATAGCATCTAATGGTACTAATTACAATTAAAAATTTTAATATTATCTATTTATAGATTCGACAAGATTATTGTTTGCTACATGGTGGCTATTTATAACTATATTGACTTCATTCTATACGGCAAATTTAACAGCATTTCTTACATTATCTAAATTTACTTTGCCATTTAATACCGTAGAAGATATATTAAGCAGCAATAAACATTTTGTGACAACACGTGGTGGTGGAGTAGAATATTCAATTAAAGTTGTAAGAAGACTTCCCGTAACCATCTACTTCCTGAATATTTAAAACATTTATTAATATTATTAAATATATTATATTTATGGTGATTTAGGTAAATGAAAGTCTATATATGCTATATGTAATGACCTTGAATAATCATGCAGTATTTACAACATTCACCAATGATACATTAAGTTTAATAAATTATGTAGAAAATCAGAATTATGTATTTGTACGTGATCGGCCTGCTATAATACATGTATTATACAATGATTATCGTTATCGGCGAACACAAAGTCCGATTGAGAGCGCTCATTGTCCATTTGCCGAATCGAAGATACCATTTCTAAAAAAGCGACGTACATTCGCTTATCCATTGGATAGCAATATAACTGATTTATTTGATAGGGAGTAAGTAATATTTTTAAATTATAAACTACATTAAGTTAATCATCGTTTGCATTTCATATTGATATTGTTGCGTAGATTATTACGCTTAGTTGAATCGGGTATTATTAAACATTTATCGGCTAAAGGTTTACCTAATGCCGATATATGTCCACAAAATTTAGGTAATACCGAACGGCAATTACGTAATGGTGATCTTATCATGACTTACTACATAATAGCTGCAGGATTTGCAACGTCATTAACAGTTTTTACAACAGAAATAATGATGCCTTGGGTAAACAAGAAGATAAAGGTAAATCATTTGATATCACAGGATAACCGTGACAAGCAACCAATAAAATGGAATATTAAAAAGCGACTTTTGGATGCAAAAGGAGTCCAATCGAACTACACACCTCCGCCACCTTATACAATTACACAAACACAAAATACTAATTTAACAAATCTATATTTTAATAAGCAATTGAGTCCATTCGATCGTGGTACGGAATTGTTTCAGTGTAAGCAATCTCATTTTGAACGTAATGGCGTACGACGTATCATTAATGGTAGAGAATATACGGTATATTATTCTTTAAATGACGGATACAATTACTTGGTACCAGTTCGTGCACCTACATCTACTCTATATCAATTCACTTATACAAATTAATTTGTTTGAAACAGAATAAAAAGCTGAAATTTATGGAAAATTAATCTTGTTGTGTAATCCGTAATACCATATGATATGTCTTTGGAATTTTGAAATCTTATCAGACGTTCAATTTTGAAAACCTATTACATTTTCCACATTACAAAATTATAAAAAATGTACTTGGGATTTTACAAAGAATAATAATATGATAATAAAATGATAATATTGTGATTAAAACATCAGAAAAGTGAAGCACAAGTCAAAAAATTGAAGGTTGGAAATTTCAAACAATTTGAAAATTTCGTTATGTACAGGGAGGCCAAGCCAATTAGCCTAACTGGACGAAAATTGACAGATTTATTAATCACTCAGCACCAATTTTCGAAATAATAAAATATCGAAATATGTATTTCTAATTAGAAATATTTATTTTCATTACGAATGGAGATTTCGAGGTAATTAATTTTATTTGCAATACAAATAAACGCATGTAATTGTACTCTCAGATTTTGGCTTAATCAACTGAAATAAATAATTACTATATAGTTAGTTTGTGAATTAATTGCAAAAGTGTGTTGAACATATGCTAACCATTAAAATTGAAAAATATAAAATTTTATTTAAGTACTGTTTCTTCCCATGAAATTTTATTTGAAGTAGATGATGGTTGTTAACTTCATTGAAACTAATTTTAAATTATCCAACATTTTGATATTTATCATGTAACATATATAAAAAAAATGTCTATTTTAGCACATAAACTAAATTTAATTAGTCGTAGCTCAGGTTGCTTAAATAAATTGAGCAGTGCATTGTGTTCTCTAAATCTTACATCAGGTTATAACCTGCAGCAAAAACAAGGATGTGTACATAAGCGAAATGCTGTATTTGATAAAAGACAACCAATGGAAATTCCCATGGTTTTTAATAACGTTAAACAATTATTATGCTCCGAAAGACAGGGGCGTCTCTTTGCTGTAATATACTTGTGTGGCAAACAATTTAAAATTACAGCTGGAGATATAATTCTAGTAGAAGGCTATTGGCCACCAAGCATAGGTGATGAAATCCTTATGAGAAAAGTCCTTTTAGTGGGGGCGAAAGATTTCACCATAATTGGAGCACCGTTACTTGAAGATGGTTTAGTTAATATTCGTGCCACAATTATAGAAAAAACTTTAGCTCACACCAAAATTCATTTTAAAAAGAAGCGTAGAAAACAATATATGAGAACTAATTTTCAGATATCGCCCAATACAATGATACGTATAAACACAATTGAAATAGCAACAGGAATTGATCATTATGGAGTAAATTCAGCCAATGATAAACGAATATTTTAGGTATATGAAGGTATTTTTAACTTAATTAATAAGTCGAGATGCTATTCTATATGTACGGAATAAAGTCAACAATAAATTATTTATAATACATACATATGAAATGGATTTACATTGTTTTTCTACAAAGTAATCGAGTCACTTGCAGTGTAAATTAAAAAATCTAAACTAATTATAAGAATGGTCATTAATACATGGTATTATTTGATGCGTGTAGTAAATCAAATATAGTTTCTTTAACTTTAAATTAGAAATAAATTGGAATAATATTGCTATAATTTTTGAGATAACATTTTGCAAATATTTTAGAGTCACGAGTTTTCATCGATTTTTCTCTTGAACTAAATAAACTATGTTTGTTAAGTATTATAAACACTCAATATATAATTTTCTTACTTTTTTCAAATTATTATCAATTATAGTCTTGAAAACTTCACGGGTACAATGCCGGTATTTCCTTGCGCCACATAAGTTGAATGTTCTCGAAGGTCACTTGAAATAATTGAAAAGGATTCGACGCGTGTGAGTTGTGCGGTCTCAGATTTTATATAAAATAAAATATTGATGTTTTTTTATTGTTGGTTTTTGATGTCAAAAATAAATAAAATAAAGAAAAAAGAATTTTAGTTTAAATTGTGCGAACGGTTAAAATAAATGTATAAGAAAATTTCATTCCAGGCATTGAATGTATATGGTTAGTACTGAATGAACATATATTTTTAAAATTAAGTTTTTATTTTGTGGCATTTGAGTTTTACATATAAAGTAAGTGAAATTTTGTGAAATATGTGAAAATTCTAGAAGAAAGGGCAAGTACAGAATGCTGAATGCCACAAAAAGTACACGGTATGCCTGCGTGTTGTGTGTGCGCTGGTTAAAAAGGATAGTTCTGGTTTCTTTTTCTTTCTTACATAAAAGTAAAACTAAATTAATGCTTAATATGAATTTAAAATTATTACGAAGAAATTTATTGTAAATCACTTAAGAAAAATGAGTCAAAATTTGATTTGGTTTTGATATTTATTTGTGCTGTTTGTAGCTTTTCAGTTTTTTGAAGTCTATCCAAGTCGTGGCCTAAGTGCCAAACAAGCACAATTTTTCTACTAATGTATTATATCAGAGTCATTGTGCTGGAACATATTGACATAACAATTTCCATTTATTTGGCTCCTTTTCTGTAGATTTTGTACTCAAAGTCATATTTCAAATAAATTTTCACAAATGAAAATTCATTTATACGCAAAATTTTCCTTGCATCGATTAAAGTTATTACGTGTTGCACTCAAAAATGCAAATTACAGTAAAGGATAGATAAATAATTAATGGATACAATTAAACATATACTTGATATTTTAAATTATCAGTCTAAGATTCCAATTAGGATGTAACGTGTAAGAAATCAGAATTCCTTTACATTAATCGTTGTTATACTTACATTGGTAAAATATTTATAATACCTGAAAGGTAGCATGAAAAGGTTATGAACAAGATTTGAGATTTTCTAATTTTATGTGATGGTTTTTATCTACTCTTACAAAGCTAATGCAAAACCCTTCAGCAATCGGCTACATCATCGCAAAAGTTTAAAACATGAAGTATACATTACTTTCGCTTTTTGATGAAATTTACTTCCTAAGCATGAACAATACGAACTGCAATTTTCTTCAAATGTTCTATTTTACAATTTAGCACTTTATTCAAGATATTGCACTTTGAAATGTAGAATATACATCCACATGTCCATCTACATATAATTAATGTGATGTTTCTTTTTTCAAATTACGTCGTGCGTCACGGGTCATTGAATGAATGAATAGAAAATGCTTTAAATGTTATATTAAATAGTAATTTATGTAGAAATATTCAAAATATTCGGATTTGTATATCATTGTAAACGCAGCAATCATTTTCCAATTATTTTTATTATCAAATATAAATGATTGGTATAAAATAAAAGTCTAAATTGTAATGATTTTAACTCTTCATACTTGGAAGAAAGTTTCATTATTATTGTCTATAAAATTATATATTAAAAGGGCTCTATATGGAACATCACATATGATTTATATAACGTTCAAATATATAACCAATCATTTTCCTACTAATCCACATAGAATCAGGTACTGAATGTTATTGCTTTATTAAAAAATATTTTTCAGTTTAGTTGCATATTAAGGCACAAATTAAAATCGGTTGCTAACTAAATTTTACGTCTTATCTCAACATCTAAACAGCAGCACAAAAAAAAAATTCAATTAGAGATAATTTCGTTTTCATACGTTGAGAATAGCTTCTAATATAAACATGCTTTTAATAAATAATGATTACATAATTTGTAAAAGGAACTATTTCAAAATTCGTTGAGACGGTTTCCATTCAAAATTAGACATTTCTTAATATCATAAAGAGAGTTTGTGTGGAAATTATTTGTTTATTGTTGAATAATTAACATTCTATAATTACAGTCAAGACTTCTATAATTTGATTTCGTGCCGAGGGAAACGACAATTAGTACCCATGCTTCTGTAATATGTTCACCACAGTTAATCACATTATGGTAAACTTTATTTTGTATCACTAAATAGATCATACTCAGCATACACATTATACTTGCCTTAGGTTTAAAAAACTTTGATTTATATAATTGTTAATCTTTTTAAGGTATCAGTTAAGTTCATTTGATCGATTTTAAATCTCCTTTCATGACTCTTAAAACATTTTTTCTCTAGCGGACAAGAGTATCAATGAAAAGTCGATTTTCATTTTTATACCTTGTTTTGTTATTACGAGAGTAACCATATATTCTCGATCAGCATCAAATTCGAAAGCGATTTAGATATCTCTGACCATCTGTCCGTGCTTAGGAAACATTCCTCTGGTCGCACAAAAAGAGATATCGACATCAAATTTGACAGAAGTATTGGAAGTTCATGTACGCTGGTTGGGAAAAGAAAATGTGTCAAAGGACATGCTTACAGTAAAAAGTAAATTGAGAACATCTCTTTTTTGAAACAAAACTTGCTCCTTTTTAGCTCAGTACTCGCTCACTCCAAAAGGTAAAATGCTAAATTTTGTACAACTTTTAAGGCCGTTAGTCTGCAATATCTGGCCACTAATATTGAATTGCAATACTATATTTTCAAATTTTTATACATATCTTTTTTTTGATATCCTACAATTTTGATAGTATTTATCCAAGATTTGACTCCAGCTCATTTAATACTCTTACTTGTTTTAAATGGATATTTTCTAAACTACACACATTTTCAAATTCGGTGTAGCTGGCCAAAATAAAAGAAAAGAAGAATTTCGATGTATGGGGCTCAACTGTATACCATTAAATCCTTATCACTATATGCAAATTTTATTTTTTGTATTTCTATATATACGAAGTATCACTCGCTCAATCACTCCTTCATCTTTAGTAACTGAATGAGCAAAACTATTTGACCTATTGACGTGAAAAGGTAAAAAAAAATTCTATTTCCCTGAATTTAGAAAGTTTCTTTACAAATTTTTCGATTATAAAATAACGCATCAGAACAAGCAAAACCCTTTAATTTTAATTGTATAAGTAACTTGTACATTTCAGATACAATTTATGTTTATTTGTGTAATCTGCAGACTCATCCTTTATATGCGGAAAACTAAATTATCACACTATAAATAGTGTGATAGAATAGATATTATTTCAATTTTTTGTTTTTACATTTGCGTAAATAAACCTTGTAGATAGTTTGTTATATTTTTTTTGGTGGTAGAAGTTATTTATCACATTAATGACAATTAAACAGTAAATTCATTTCATTCAGGTAAAATAAGTATTTCAATAATGCATAAAATATAGCCCACATTTTCAGAGATTCATAGAAATTTTATATGCTTAACCTAACATTTGTGTTGTGTATGTACATATATATGCATATATATATATATATATATACATATATATGCTATATATAAAAATATATATATTACAATGCGGAAAGAGCAAGTTTAAAGATTAAGCGAGAATACTTTCTTTGCTAATGGGATGCTACTGCTAAGGGAAAAAGAAAATAAACAAATTAATAAACCTGCGGAAAACTAAAAAACAGCATGTTTTTGTGTAGAATTGTCATAGAGCGGATGATTTTAATATTCATTGTACGACGGGTGATGATATTAGAAAAGAAAGTTACAAATACATATTTTCTAAATTCGTTACACTATTTAATACACTTATGAATTTTGTGCTACCAATAATTTTAGGTAATAATTTTGCTCGCCTATTAAATCAATCGATATCCGAAGAAATTGTTAAAAACATGAAAAAATTAGACGCACAATTGGTAGCCTATTTGGCAAGTGAAATAAATTTGGCAGAACAACTTAGTGGAGTAATTGAAAAGAAAGAGTTAAATAATTTTCAATTTTCACAAGCAACTGCAGCTGCGGCATCGACATCGCGTATAACATCGTCTGCTACTTTTATTTTACCGGATAATGATACCCATGAGAGAAAATTGGAAACTTTTAAAACGATAAGATGCTTAAAATTAGAAATGGAAGCTTTAACATTGGAATCGCATGGTATTAAACGTATGGAACTACTAGAAACGGAAATACGTCCAATATTTACCGTTGAATGTCAATTATCCCAGGAGCTAATTAAAAACGTTCCTCACTATGACATGTTTCACGTTATGCAATTTGAATCAGAGAAATTTAATAAAGTGACACAATGTACACGTTTTGGACAATACGCTCAGCGAGAAATTCAACTAGTTGTTGATGAGGGGAAAAATTCCAAATTGAATTTGGGTTCTATATATTTTACAGTGTGGTGGCGTGAACCGGGAACTTGTCTTAATGAAATGTTGGGTATTGGTTCATTAAACTTGGTGGATTTGTATTATGCTTCATTGGTAGAACAATGTAAACGTATTAAAATATTACGTCGTGGCTATCATATGGCTAGTTTATACTTTAAAATAACCTTACAACGTGGCAATATGACGGCAACCTACAATAACTCCAGCACTCTTATTACGAAAGCAGAAAATGATTTCTTTAAGCAAAGTGTACATAATTCAAATGATCTGCCTTCTAATCGCGATAAAATTAAAACGGCACCGACGCAACAGGAACATAAGCAGCAGCAGCAACAACAACAAAAACGTGATATTTGTAAAAATTCCGATACCACTATCCCAACAACTATACCTAACGGGGCTGATGATAATGGCAACTTTACTTCCATTGATCCAACAATTGTTAATCATTCAGGTGAATATGCTGAAGAATTCCTCTATCAAAAACACACTAAGATTGAATGACTAAGGTATTCACTAACACATGGCTGCCCTTTCTGTTCTTCCTGTCAATTATCTTCTACTCCGAGGGGCGCGCTCTTCATTATTATAAAACGCTCATACTACACATTACGACATATTGTCATCATTCTAAATTTATATCATTTTTTCATTGAATTTTTTTATTATTATTATTTAATAAAAATTATGTTGCGTTGTTTATGTTTCTTGGAACAAAAAAAAAACAATACCGAACAAAACTCAAAAAAAATGGTTTTATTTTTACTCTTTTTTTTTGTTTTTAAGTACTAAGCATTTTTTTATCACTCGATCAGTGACGATCTATTTATTCATCATATTATCATTATCGTAATAACTGTTTTACAAAATTATTCAATATATTAAATCACAAATGTATAACTGGTTATACGAGGGAGGGCATTTTAGAAATAATTATAATCAATAATTCTATTTAATTAAATTCTGTTCAATTATTTGATAATCAAGTTTAAAGAGAGGACATGAAGATACCTACACGAACATACAATGCTGAAATAATATTTTTTAGAATACTCTCCTCTAGTTCAATTTTGTTCACATAAATTTTTTTAAGTATTTGTTTTAATAGATGAAACAAGTAAATTTTGAAAATGCACTTGGTAGATATGAAATTATGGCAACCAACTTTTTACGGATAGAATATTTCCATTATGATTTAAAAATATAAAATAAAATAATGAGAAAAAGGTACTATTATCAAACCGGTTTGCCTAGTTGAGTAAATTAAGCCAATGATTTTTCCAGTCTTTGTAATTGTACTCTCTTTTTTTTGATATTTTAATCTTTTAACTGTGCTCTACATTTTCTAGTTTAAGATAATGTGTTCGGAGATTGTTGAAATGGTTTATCAAGTTCTAATGTAAAAACATTTATTCGTTCGTTCTAATTGAATTTACATGTGTTGTAAGGAATATAGAAGAGGAGGATGAAAAACATAAAAGAAAAATAATGATAAAAAATACGAGTGCGAATTGTGTTGATCAGTTAAAAATGTTAAAAAATATGAGTTATACTCAAGTTTCTTCAAATAGAGTATTTTAAATTGATTTTCTTTAAATTATTACTAGATCACGCTTTAATCAGATGGTGTCTTCCTTTAGGGTTGTAGCTTCAAGCAAGATGATCATAGAATCATTTGAATATCGGTTTGAAGCTTCCCATGCATTAACTTAGCTGTGACTAGTGATTTTATTGTACTAATTGTTGCAGAGGAAACCTACTTAAGCCATTCTTACACTTTTTTCATTAAAATATTGCCGTTTTCCTGTTGGCATGGATTTCATACATATCGTTTATGCATTGTTTATAATTTTAATTTAATTGTAATTAATGAAAAGTGTTTTTCCGATGAAATTTGATAAGAATATTGAAAATTTACAATAACGCTATATTACAGTTAATGCACAAGAAATTAATTTGGAATCAACAGGTAACAATTTCGATATATATGCCATGGAAATCTCTGCCATTAAAGGTTTTATATACGCAAATGAAATGCGTAACATAGAAGAAATGCATGGTATTGCAAAGACGCTGTATAAAAAGAAATTATTTCTTTTATGCCGACGGTTTTGGCATGATGAACCAATCATTACTGTTTCGGATAATATAGATCGATTCAATTATCAAGAAGTAAGTTAAAAAGTATGAGAGATTTGTACAAATCTACGTAACATAAACATTTCATAATGTATTTTACTACTACGTACAGGATTTTTTTGTAATTAATGATGATCAATTTTTGAAACGAACGGAGAAACAATATTTGGATTTGGAATTATGGCAATTGTTGGACAAAATAGATAGTAGTACTAATGACAATGGCGATGGTGGGATTAGTGACATAGATAATTTTGCAAAAAAATCTACTCAGCTCTTAGGTGTAGTCCATATACCGTTACATCCATTTTTTATAGCTTTTCGTAATGCGCACATAACGGATCGTATGTGTAAAGGAAAGTTACCCGTAATATCTATTGATGCTTGGACATCAATTACAAATGATCAAAATAATTGTCAAATTGGTGAGATGCGCTGCCTTTTGGCAATGGGTAGTGATAATCAAATAAAAAATTTTAAAATGTCTAGAGGTTTTAAACAAAATTTGACTTCGCCAACACGTAACAAATATTTAATAGAACAAGATAACCGGAAAGTATTACGATCATACAAAATCCTTTGATTTCTGCTTCAGATTCTACTATGGTTAAAGAAGAAGGTGAAACTTCGTCGATCACTTCGTTATCATCATCGTCATCTTCAACAGTAAAACAAACATCACATTTATTAAATGTGCTACAAAAAGCTTTAACAACGGCAAATCAAAATACAAATTGGCCTTCTTCTTCTTTGACTATTCCCAGTGTGAATAATGTTCTCTTAAAGCCTCTACAGCAAGCCAATATAAAATTGTTTAAATTCATTTTGGAAATACAGAATGCTACAAACTTACCACTAAATCCAGCTGGAAAGGTTAACAAAAATGGAATGCGTAAGCAAAATATATCCAAAAGATTTCCACCAAATGAAGCTCCAAGCTGTTATGTAACATTTCAAGCTGACGACGGCCAATATCCCACGTACAAATCATACGAGGGTACTGTATTTGCTACAAAAATAGTTAAAAAATCTACACAACCGCAATGGCAACAACGGTTTCGTTTAGCTGTTAACATCGATTACCTCCATAATCTTCAAAAGCGTTTCATATTAAAAGTATGGAAGAAATCATTAATTGAGTTATCAGATGAAACCCATTTAGAACCGACACCTTTGGAAGATGCCATAATTGGTTTTGCGGCACTAGATTTTACAGTTTTCTTAAAAGGCTTGGACATTAATGGCTGTTTTAATATTGTCGATTTCAATGGTCGTATTAATGGCCAGTTATGTGTGCATTGTCAACCCTTAGAGGATGTTAAAATTCTTCTTAAATGTAACAATAAGGATAACGCTACACCTGTTGCAGCTTGTACGGTAGATGCAATAATTGATCAATTTGAAGAATCTTTCGATTTGACTCATTTAAATTTGAATCAAGCAATTAAAAGAAAGTTCAATGAATTAGAAAATATCTCTGAAAGATTACGAGCCCGTTTGGGTGATATTGCTGGAGCAACTTTGCCTACAGAATTTAATTACTCTGCATTAGATAAATGGCAAAAAATGAAAGAAGATGAGTTAAATGATAATCGTGAAATTTATGAATTCCAACAGTTTCTTAACACACCATATAAAACAGATGAAAAGAATAGCCATTATGAATATAGCGATCACGGCAAATGCAATAAAAATATAGAAAGTAAACAACCAGAGGAGTCAGTAGAAAAACCAATACAAAATACATCGGGGACACATTCAAATGAAAACACTGATTACAACGAATAGTGGTTGTGGTTACGACAAACCTACGCAGCTTGTCATTTATTACCAGTTTTTAATTATAACTATAATTTAATCGTTATTACAATACTGTATGCGTTTCCATTAGCACAACTACAATTATTATTATATTATGCAATACATTATTCATAGCGTTCTTTAAATAAGAACTTTTTAAAGTAATTAGTTTGTATTTAATATTTATTAATTCTTGTGAAAAATCGTAAAAAAATATTGAATTCATAGCAAATCGCCAACAAAAAATAAATAAAATAATTGGTGAAGGATAATATAGAATCGAATGGTACACTAAACGGTACGTCTATCTTAATGCGAATATTACACATAAGCTTAGGAAAAATTAATGTAGGGAAAGTGAAAGTTTAGGTTTATTTGCAATTATCGATTTTACGACACGCTATTGGATATTCGTGCAAGTGTTAAGCTCCGTAATTAATGAATAATACGATCTGTAACAACATTTTCTCTACTTTTGATCCATCTACATCTGTATATATATATATATATATATATATATATATATATATATATATATATATATATATGTACATCAATGTATATACATATATATTCTTCAGAAAAATTTGGTAAATAGATAAATAAATAAGTACAAAATACTGGATTTAAAAAATGAGTAACTACCCCAATTGTCGAATCATCTTCTTCATAAAGTAGAAGGACAAATATCTTGAATACCAAGCATACATCTTAGTCTATTACACCAAGGTAAAGAGCACGAAATATATGAAATACTTATTGTATTCCCATTAAAGTAGGTTTATTATCTGCATTGTCGAATAGAATGTAATTGTATTGATCAAATTCGTCTAAAAACTTAAAAAATGCGTTCCAAGTTGGGTTTATGTCTAACAAGAAAAACATTTACGAATTTGCAACTATTTAATTACAAAATAACATAATTAAAATGGAAGTATGGAAACATATTCTTTCATTTTTCTCTTTCCAGTTTCAAAAATTTTATATTGTTAACTTCTCTGATTATTTCACATATGTCATTCTATTTTCTGTTTATTATTATTGTGATTTTACTTTAGCTATGTACTCTCTCTATCTTTCTCTGTTTCTCACTTTAGTTAGTCCGGAATGTCGTCTTTATTCTTCCATATCTTTTAAAAATTTCTTATTGATAACTTCACAAACCTCAGAGGAATTGATTTTTGTGAAAGAAAATTGTTTTAATTGGCATTTTTTATGTACGAGTTTAAAAAAGTAAAAAAGTAAAATATTTTCTTTCCAAAATTCACAATGAGTGTTTTCGTGTTACTGAGGAATGCGAGTTTGAAGAAACCGCCATGTTCCAATGGAATGATAAGTATTCTATCTATACGTGGTACTGCGTGTTCTACTGATGCACCACACCCACTGAAAACCACTAAGTTGAGTGCAATGAAACGTGGTACTGGAGGCAGAAGTAGTTTTAACGGCATTGTGGCTACAGTATTTGGATGTTCTGGCTTTGTAGGCCGATATGTTTGTAACAAGTTAGGGAAGTCAGGCACTCAAATGATTTTACCATATCGTGGAGACGAGTCTGATGTCATACGTTTAAAAGTTTGTGGAGATTTGGGACAAGTATTGTTTCACTTCTATAATTTGCGGGATCAAAATGCTATTAAAACTGCAATGAAATATTCGAATGTCGTCATTAACTTAGTGGGGCGTGAATACGAAACAAAAAATTTCAAATTCAAAGATGTACACGTGGAAGGTGCCCGTTGCATTGCTAAAGCGTGCCGTGAAATGGGCGTGGAACGTTTGATACATGTTTCAGCTTTAAATGCAAATCCTAATCCTAAGGGTCATATAATAAAAGGAGGTAGCAACTTTTTGCGCAGTAAACATTTCGGAGAGTTAGCTGTACTTGAGGAATTTCCTAATGCTACAATAATAAGGCCATCTGATATATATGGCTCTGAAGATCGTTTTCTTCGATATTACGCTCACATTTGGCGTCGTCAATTTCGTTCAATGCCATTGTGGTCAAAAGGTGATTACACTGTTAAACAACCAGTATACGTTTCAGATGTCGCACAAGGTATTGTAAATTGTGCTAAAGATCCGGATACTGCTGGTCAAATATATCAAGCAATAGGGTAATAAGCAATTTTATATATTGCAACATATTTATATTTTACACCACTTGCGGTAAAGTATATTTGGGTTCATAGGATTGTTTATCATTTTCTAAACTGATTAAGGCGGTCTTCAAACAACAAACTATATTCCTGATGTCTGTAATATTAAAACCATAAACTCATGCAAAGAAAAAATATTAAACAAAAGAAAAGCAAATTAAACATAATTGCCCCCGCGATACACCGTTCATAGTTTTATAAATTCCATTTAAATCAAGTTATTCCCAATTGCAATCAGAAAACATGCTATATAAAAAAATGTACAGCAACAAAGAGGGACGCAAATGTGAGACTTGATCAATGCCAAACGTTTGTCTAATATTTGGATAAACGTTCGTTTATTATATGGCTTCGTGGTGAAAGTTATTCCGCAGTGCTTTATAGACTACTAAATAATTTCCAAATTATTTATTATTATATGTATTCGTACTGTATTTGATTATAGTCCTAAGCGGTACAAATTAGGAGAATTGGTTGATTGGTTCCACCTTCTTATGCGGAAAGATTCCAAATGGTGGGGCTATAGTCGTTACGATATGAAATTAGATCCAACATTTATATTAAAAACGAAGTTAACAGAAATGATTTCCCCGAATCAACCAATAGGCGATTTACATATGGAACGCCTGGAGCTAGAATGTGTTACAGATGTTGTTCAAAATAATATTCCAACTTTAGAAGATTTAGGCGTTCAACTAACACCAATGGAAGATCAAGTACCATGGGAGTTACGCCCATATCGTGCTGCTTTGTATTATGATGCCGAGTTAAATGAATTTGAAACGCCAGGACCTCCGAATACTATTAGTCCACGAGAAGAACAGAAATTATTTGCCATGCAAATCAAATAAGTGTAAATAATTTTAAAGAAAATGTTTTTAGTAATTGGCCTCTGATGTTATTATTTATGATAAGGTACTTGTATCTAGAATCTAAAAATTCAATTAAATGCCATACAAGTAAGGCTTGAATATATAAAATTAGTTTAATTCATACGTACGGATGTTACATTGTCAAAATAAATTTACTTAAACATTTAAATTTGAATATGCTAAAAAACTTGGTCAACTACAACAACCCATGTTCCTTACTATTCAATTATAATTTAATGAGGAGATAAATATTAGGTTCGAACTTGTGATTAAGTCGTTTTGTTAAAAATATTTTATATTGACTCTGAAACATGTGTATGCAAATGCATAAGGTGTATAAACATACTCCATACAATTTAAAATGTAAAACATGCAAAGCAACATGTTTCAAATATTTTCGTTGATGGCTTCATACATGTTACAATGTTGAATAAGCGTCCGTAAAAGTTGCCTTAAAAGAGTAAAGGTAAATAATCAAGAATATCTATATTTTACGCTAGTCAACATATTATTCATTTTAGAAATTTTGAAAATATTTGGAATATTAAAAATGTCGCCTTTAATATTAAAAAGTGTACGATTCTATTCAATTAAAAAAGCAACAAGAAAAACTATAAAATACGCTGATACAATCAATTTACCAAAAACAAAATTCACCGCTTATTTAGCACCCGAAAAGCGTAATGCAGTTGAAGAAAAGTTTCTGAATTGTGTTCCCCTGTGTTACGAATATCAAGAGAAGTTTTATAATGAGCCAGCATTTATTTTACATGATGGCCCACCATATGCTAACGGAGATTTACATATGGGTCATGCGGTCAATAAGGTAGTCATACCTGAACTTTTTATTATCGGTTAGGTAATTTGTAGTTCCATGAGCATCGCTAGCCTAATGGATTACGATAACCGATGATTACCACAGTAGAAGATTAATCGTTATTATACTGAAAAGTAACCTTTAAAATGTTTTATTTTTATTTTAAAGATATTAAAGGATATAACTTTAAGACAACGTGTCGTTCGTGGCCAAAAAGTTCATTACAAGCCAGGATGGGATTGTCATGGCTTACCAATTGAATTGAAAGCTGTTGGTGAAATAGAATTAACTGCTAAAGTAAATCCAATTACTCTAAGGCAAAAATGTAATTTATTCCCCTTAAATTAAACTAAATTTATTGATTATTATGAAATTTATTATTTATTGGACTTGATCCACTAAAACTGAGTTTTATAATCATTGTACTTTTCTTCTTGGGTTGTATAATTTCAGCACGTCAGTTTGCTTTTGAAGCCATTGAACGGCAGAAAAGTGGATTTCGCTCTTGGGGAGTATTAGCAAATTGGGATAGCGTTGATAAATTGTATTACACCTTTAATAAGGATTTCATTGAAAATCAGTTAAATTTATTTATGAATTTATACGACAAAGGTTTAATATATCGCGATCTAAAACCAGTATATTGGTCGCCAGCTTCAAAGTACATTACAAATATATACATTTTAAACCTGATACTGAATACTGAAAAAATGTATATATATTTATGTGTATTACAGGACAGCTTTAGCTGAAGCTGAACTAGAGTACGATCCAAGTTTCATTAGTCCTTCTATATATGTTCGATTTAAGTTAAATGATATGCCTGCATCTATTACAAGACCTGAAACAGGTAACGTTTACGTTTTAATATGGACAACAACGCCATGGACTTTACCGAGCAATCAAGCCGTTTGCTATAGCAATGAATTGGAATATGCTTTGGTTAAATTGCATAACGATAATAATAATTATTACATAATATCTAAAATCGTGTTACCTGAATTTGAGAACCATACCAATATACAGTGCGATATATTACAGACATTTAAAGGTATGTTTCAATTTTAACAATTAATTTGTAATTTACGCATAATGCTGAAAGAATTATGGTGTATTGTAACAAAGCATTGTAAATTTGATAACAGTCATTGTTAATTCGACATTTACTTGCCCGTCCATCTATATATAGTAGCTGCTTAAGTTGAGATACCAAGCTCCAATGTCGTTTAAAAAACTACGTAACTGTGTTGCAATGCTAGCAACACCGTTCCTTAAGTAACATTTATTAATGTTAATATTAATTAATAATTTATTAATGTTTTTCTCAGTTAATGATTGAAATTTTTTAAGCTTTTTATAGATATGATTGTATCTTATCTAATTGGTAGCAGCAATAGTATCTGCTCGAAATTCTGTAATCGATTCTATCTAAAAGAATTATGAGTGATTTAGCTCCGTTCAGATATAATGCTTTTAGGTATTTCATGAATTTTTAAAATTTATAATAGGGAATGCATTGAACGCTTGCACCTATCAGCATCCCATTTGTATGGATCAGTCTTTACCGTTTATAGATGCTACGCATGTTCAGGCTACTAAAGGTACAGGTTTAGTGCATACAGCACCAGCTCATGGTCCTGAGGATTTTATGGTTTTTTCGAAAAATCCAAACTCCATTGTAAGTAGACAGTTTCAGCATATTGTGATATTTTGATATTATTGCAACATTCTCTTCATAATTATTGCTAATTACTATAAAAGCAACTAATTAATGAAATTTACTATCATTACAGAAGTCATTAGTAAATGATGAAGGGCTTTATAACAATCAAGCTCCAGAATTTTTACATAATAAATCAGTTTTAAATGAAGGAAATAATTTGATATTAGATTATTTGGGCGATAATGTTGTACATAAGAGTACTTGCATTCATAGTTATCCTATCGATTGGCGTACGAAAACACCAATCATTATAAGAGCCAGTAAGCAATGGTTTATAAATACAGATGCTTTAAAAAGTCGTGCATTAGAAGAGGTAGAAAAAATTGCTATATATCCTCATGTAAATGCTGCAGCTAGTCGAAGTGTTTTAAGAACTCAAATAATGAAACGTCCGTATTGGTGTATATCACGGCAACGAGCTTGGGGTGTTCCTATACCAGTTTTCTATAACATTACCACAGAAAAAATTGTAATAAATCAGTAAGTAACTTAAATATATAATAGAAAAATCACATTATACATTTCGGAATTATATTTGGCTAAGCCTTCGGCTAGATGTAATCCTTATGTTTTTCATCTTTGATAATTGTAGGGAATTTTCTTTCTGTGCACCTCTAATAATAAAGTATAATTTCCTTAACTAATTTTATAGGCAATTTTAAATGATACCATTTTAGTACTGAATGTAATTTTTATATACTTTTTTCCTGAAGAAAAATTATTCAACACATTTGTGAATTATTAAATAAAGACGGTAATATGGATTTTTGGTGGTCTAAAAGCATTGATGACATTCTACCTGCAAAGCTTTTAAATAAATTCAATTTAAAATCGTGTGAGCTTATTAAAGGTGCCGATATATTTGATATATGGTTTGATTCAGGCAGTAGTTGGCATCAAATACAAATACAAAATAATACTAATCAAAAGAATAATAGTAGCAGAGATAATGTAACAGCCGATCTCTATTTAGAGGGCTATGATCAATTTACTGGTTGGTTTCAATCATCTCTGTTAATTAGTATTGCTGCTAGAGATCGATCTCCTTACAAAGCATTATTTGTACATGGCTTTGCTGTAGATGAAAATGGTTGTAAAATGTCAAAATCCAAAGGAAATGTGATATCACCCTATAAAATTGTGAAAACTTATGGAACAGATGTTTTAAGATGGTGGGTAACTACTCATGGTACGCAACATAGTAAAATAGTTGTAAGTGATAACCTTTTAAAACAATCTGCGGAGACTCTGAAAAGGCTTAGAGGGATTTTGCGTTACTTAAAAGGAGCTTTAGCAAATCAAAGAATTGAAACTGGTTCAATAGAAGTGAAAAGTTATTTAGATCGTTATTTATTAAGTACTTTGGTTAAATTCGAACAAGAAGTTTTCACTCTATATGATTCTTATGAGTATAATCGTGTAGTGGCAAATATTCAAAATTTTGTGACGAACGATCTTTCCGCCATATATATTCATTCAATTAAAGATCGTTTGTATTGTGGCACAAAAAGGCAAATTGAAGACGTTTGCTATACATTACAAAATTGCTACCATATTTTATGTAAGATTTTATGGCCGATAGTACCATTTCTAGTAGAAGAGAGTTGGAGCTATTACGATAATTCAACATATTTTTTCGAAAATGTGTTCCAAGTAAACCCTTCGTGGAGAAATTCCCATGTAGAGGATACAATAATGCAGGCCTTACAGATTAAACGGCTAATAAATCAGCAATGTCAAAGCAAAAATTCATGGCTTTTATCAATTGATATCTCTTGTAGAAATGAGGAAATTTTAAGAAGTTTACGGCAATTACACTCAACTTTGAATCAAACAATTAGCGAATCTGAACTTTGTGAATTATTGCAAGTACAATCTATATGTTTAAAAGACACTCTATCATCAGTTAAGGATGATTCAGATTATGAAATTCTCATTAATGAGCAATTAAATTTAAAGTTATGCCCCCGCTGTAGACGCTTTGCCATTTCGAATTATGATACCAGTGATAACCATGGTAACATTTGTTGTCAGCGTTGTCAAGCAATAATAAATGGTTGAATTATTTATACGTACCATATTAAAGTTTATTTTACGTAATAAAAGTTTTCGTAAACGTTTTACAATAGAATTTTACATGATTAGATAAATTTGTTGTAGACTGTAAATATTGTTACATGGTTCAATCTTTAAGTTACACCGAATGCTTGCACAATTTAAAGTTTCTCACTTATCCCAGAAATATTAAAAAATATATTGAACAACCATGTACAAACCTCATCGAAATTCGAACAAGAAAAATCTATTTGACTCGGGCCAAGTCTTTGATGTTCACCTTCCATATGCATAATTCCAACTGCCCATTTAATCTATTATACTTTATGAGTGATAAGTAGAAAATTTGGGAAAGGATGTCATAATTTTATATTGTATAATTTAGAGTATGGGTTTCCAATTTGTATATTTTTTACATAGACATTGTAGAATAACGGCCTTAAGCATTGTACAAGTTTTCAACTTTCTACCAGTTTTAGTCTTTAAGTTACAAGCGAAAATTCTAAAAGTGTTAGCTTTGCAGGTTATTTTGCACTGTGAGCGTGTCTTTTGACGTGTGTTGCCGAGTTTAAGTATCAACCTACATGTAAGAAGTAATGATTCTGCCAAATTTGATGTTGATACCTCCGTTTTTCTCTTTTTTTAAAAGACATAAAAAGTACAATAGAAAATTCGGAGAATTAAGTTTATAATAATTTATTTTGTTAATATTTTCAAAAACTCTGCAAACATTTAAGAACTGAATCTCTTAATTTTAAACGATTCGCTAATTCCCCATTACATAAAATATGCGTTTCATTTTCACTTAATGTTACAGTAACATCTTCATGGTTTAAGTGTAGCAACAAAGTGTTATTACCTTTCTTTTCCATTTTTACATTAGCAATGCCATCTTGTATTAGTTGTTTCATTAATGCATCAATATCTAATGAACCATATTCATATTTCATGTTTTTTAAAACACTTTCACGATTTGGCGGGAGCATATGACTATTAGTATTTCGATTGAACAAATGTCGTTCGGCTAATATTGTGTCGTCATATGGATGAATATTATGAACTTTATCTTTAACTTCTAGCATACCAGTTACACTAGATACAGAAATATTATTACCTACATCATGCGGGATGATCTCTTTAGACATATCTGCAGTAATATAAACGCGATCAAGTTTTCGCTTTAATGGTAACCGAATAATTTCACCACATTTAAATGTAATAATTTTCTTATCTGGTTGTTCTATAAACAAATTCGATGCACCAGGAAGGGGTTTTGTGTAAGTTTCTGGTATCACTAATACATTTGGTTTCAATTCTTTAATTAACTTATTGGCTTGTTGATAATTTAATGATGTATCAATTGGGCAATAAAATGCTTTCATCGCCAATGGTTGAAACGGTGCTAACACTTGCAAATACGGAAAATCCGGTTCTATTGAAGTTGAAATTGAAATAAAACTCAATTTAAAGCAATTTAATTTAAACAAAATTATATATAACTTCCAGTACCAAACACTTAGGAACTAATTGAAAGGCGCATCCAACCTTCATTATTAAAATATGTGAAAAACATTTTAGCTACTCAGAAAACCTAAAATCAAGGGGCATGAGTAAAAGATGAAGTATACTCCATTTTAATGAAAGTACTTCCAATAGTATTAACAGTTGAAAGGGCATATTTTCATTCATAAAATTTTTTAATCTAACACATAAACAAATAGTTATGGCTAACGTAATACAGAATTTGAAATTGGCTAAAGGCCTTATTAAAGTTAGTGAATGATAGTAAGCATTCAAGTCTTTCTTGAAAATATCCATAATATTGGAAAATTGTGTTACCTGTAAATATGATTGAATTGTTTGGATTATTGCCCCACATTTCAATAAAATGAACGGCATCACCAAACCGTAGACTAGGGTGACCACAAAACACTACACATGGTTGACGGAAATCTTTGCTAAAACCATCTGAGAAAACATGTTTGTAATGTTTCAGTTTTGAATTACGCAAATAAAATGCATGTGGAAATGGATCATCCGGTAGATAAACTTTATTTTGTTTAGCTGAACTTAACCATTCTGCTAATATATTGGAATAAGCCAATGAACTGTCAGCCACCGGAGAAATGAAAAACATTGGCACATTACTTAATCCAGCATTTTCTAAATTTTGTGTTAAACACTCGAAAAGATCATACACCACACCAGACGGATAGCATGGTATTAAAGCTGAGCCATTATTACGTATTGTTAAAGCTTCCATTTAAGTGTAAGAAGTATTTAATTAATTTTTTTTTATGTTGTTGTTTTTTAAGACTTTACCTACATTCATGCATAATTCTCCAAGTTTGGTATCAGGATTAACTGTAGGCGCTTGAGTTAAGCCAGTCATTATAAGAACATCAGCATGTTTTAACGCTGATTGATTAATTGGTCTTGGGTGTGTTGTTAATGTTGACGATCCACTGACATAACAAATCTTCTCATGCGCTGTACTCAGTACCCAATTGCTAGACCCTAAACAATAACCGGAACTAACTGGCGTTGCAATAAATGCTCCTAGTATGTCTAATTTCTGATCATACCCCATTACAATTACGCGAGTCAAACTGTTATGTACATCTTTTAAACTGAAAATGGTTCTCCATTTCTTTGCACGAAATGCCTCACATAATGGACTTGGCAAAATATTTAACATATCTTTCCATAAAAGAGCAGTATTAGCTTTTGGTGCAACTTCAATATATTCAACAAGTTCTTCCATAAAAAATCGGCCTATTTGTAGTGTGGGCTCTGTAGCATAAACTTTGCCCTTAAAACCAGTACCTTCAGTTATATATGGAAGTGCAAGCATATTCAAATAATTTGATATAAATATTACATCAATTTCACTAAAGTCAATCATCTTATCCATGGGTGGCGTGAATTCTGGAGATGAGTCTACAAATACACTACCGCAACATTCTTTCAATTCACCATCCATTTGTGGATCATGCTCGCGATTTGGTATCCAGTTGGGTAAGTTTGATAGTTTCATACTTTGGACAAATGGCAACGGTAAAAAATTCAAAACTGTTTGTTCCGTGAGACCACAATCTAACATAATCCGTAATCCTTTGAAAGTTACAACATAGCATGGTTTGGCTAAATCATTACTGAGGCAGTATAGACGCATTTTATATATAGAATAACAATAAGCAAATTGTTTTATTAATATTCACTTGCTTCTTCTTAACGCCGTAAGTCACTTTTAGATGACTGCACAAAAAGAAAAAATTCAAGTCAGTGTTTATCAACGGGAAGTAATACTTTTTTATTTTAAATTAATTGCAAGACTCATGTTTCGAAAATATATTAATATATAAACAAATATTGATAACTTAGTTCTTCTATATGTATATTTTGCTTCAGGATTTGTGGGCAATTTTTACAGCACATACAATGAGAATAGGTCATATTAGTGCTTTACACTGCATTTCCTATATGATGTATAAAAATCTCATATGGTGGCAAATATACTTTAAATTGAATATAATTTAAATATTGGCATGTTTGAATATCGTAACGTTCATGCAGTAACAGCCATGAACATATTTACATAAATACCCAAGCATTAAAACTTAAAAAAAATACCATCGCATTAATTTTACTGAAATCACTATATCAATTATTATGACATCGCCCGGTGGACTTATTTAAATCAATGTAGCATTCTCCGCCCATTTCTATAATTGGAAAATTCTGGCCCTATATAAGTTTTGTGAAAGTTATAACAGAACAACACATTAATGATAATAATAATTTAATTTTTAACTAAACTTAATTATCTTTCAAAACAAAGGCAGCTAAGAATATTTGAACAAAATTGTCAACTGAAAAACTAAATTAAAAATATTAAAAAAAATAGAAATTAAGAAACTAAAAATTAAAAAATTAAAATCGCCATCCAAAGATTTTGTGAAGGGAAATGGCAAACAATCGACTTTCCAGTTTAGCCTTATTTGACGATATCCGCCGCCGAGTGCAAGGGCTTACGGGTGGCTCAACCGAAGAGGAATTTCTAAAGGTCATAGAAGTACAAGAGAAGTTTCGTTTAGAATCTATTGCGCTTGAGCAAGAGGCTGAACGTATACGTCAAGAATTAGACATGTCATTACAATCAATTGCCGATTTAGAGACGAAATTATTCAATGCTAGACGCTTACTGGAAGAAGAAAGTCAGGCACGCAAAAAAGCGGAAAATGAACGAGATATACTAGAACATAAAATCTTGGCGGCCGCTGATATATTACAACATGAGAAAAATCTTCGCAATGAAACCAGAGATAAGTTGGCACTTCTACACGCACTGCCACGTAAAAAAAAAACAATGAGTTGTGTACTTGAGGAGCCTCCTAGCGATGATAGCAATCAAATTAATTCAACTGGTAGTATTCTATCGGAATTATCTATAACAACATCCGATGATGATTCTTTAAATGCCTGCTCTGGTGTTGGTAGGGCAAATCATTTTAAAAAGCGAACATCGATACAGGATATCGCAAATGACAACAGCAAAAAGAAACGCTCAATCGAAAGTATAAAAATGCATCGCGGAATTATCGCCAGGCGGATTAGTAATCATGGACGTAGTCGTGCTGCAACTATAAAAGAACAAAAACAACGGCAGCAGCAACAACAGCAACAGCAATTGAATTTGTTGGGAGGAACTGCTGTTGGAGCTATCTGTGCTACCACTAAGGTCACAATACCTCAAGATGGCAATGGTCCAATTGAAACTGAATCTACGATTCAAAGGATGCCAGCTGCAATGCAAAGAGAATGTAATGAAATATAAGCAATGTGTTAGTCTTTTACCGATTTGCTCATTTAAAAAAGAAAATTTATAATACTAATAAAAAATAATAATAATTGAAACGTTATATTTAATTTTAGTACTGCACGAATGTCCGATTGGCAAAATTTGCGTTGGATTTAATGTTAGTGTAGTCGCTATTCATTCGGGCGTAATTGAAATCCTTTGTTTTGGCATTTACTTTGATTTTCAAAATTTTACTTAAATACACTTAATTTTTATTATGGAAATGTTAATGAACTCGAAATGATCTAATGAATATTCAAGACTTTGCTCTTTAAGCATAATTTTCTTGTTAGCCCTTAAAATTTCTATCTTGATAATTTCACGTCAAACAAAATATGCACTTTTTAAGAACAATACGAACTGGTACAAATTTTGAGAAGAATTTGAAATCAGTAAATTATAGTAAATTAATTGATATAACAAAAGATAGTTTATCTCAAAGTTCAAGTATTAAGTTCATTTTATTTATGTAATAGAATTAATTTAAAGTGTAATTATTGAAGTCAATGCAACATTAAATATAATATTTTTTCTTCAGGTATAATTTATTGAATTCAATAAAATATTAATTACATAAAAAATTGTTAGTTCTTCGTTTTTTCATTGCACCATATAACAGATAAATAATACCAGTAAAGAGTGCAATGAATGTCTTATCTTAATCTGATTCACAAAAAGTAGTTCACGAAATTCGTGAAACCAAGCATTATCCAATAAGCCATGCTTAACTTTACATGTGGATATCGTGGATGTCTATAAACCAAACCGTCATTTGGAAACATTTCAACTGTTTAACAAGACTTTTTTATGTCAATATATGACAAATTGTGATAAATCATGGATCCATTGTTACACATTATCATGGGTCAGAACTTAAAAGTTAATTAACTTAACTTAATTAAAAGTTAATTAAATTAATTGAAGTGACCATGGCGTTTTAGTTATTATTTTGTTATTACATTCAACAAGCTACAACATACTGTTCTGTATTAATAGCCCATAATACATGGCACTATTGAATCCATTGAGTGCATAAATTACATAAATTAAATCTGGCCAAATAAGAAACTTATTGCGTATTGAATGTAATAAATTTTAAATTCTAATGTTGGCACTTAAAATCTTCAATACATTTTCATAAATATGTCTCTTCTAAAATTTCCATATTTTAGGAGTGTGCAAAACAAAATTATGATTTAATTTCTTCCATTTTACGCATATTTGAAAAACATATTTTACAAGTTTGTATAATGAAAGTGCAATGTGAATTACCGAAATTTGTAGTGTATTGCGTAAAGTAAAATTTATTGTGCAAGAACAATTTTGAGTAAATTTAATTTGTATATGTAATTTTTATAAAAAATATGCTTCGATAAAATTGAAATTAAATGTAGAAAAGTTATTGCGCCTCGATTCGATTGGGTTCAGTTCGGTTCGAATTCTATTTGTATTTTTCAATTTATATTTCTAATTTCAATTTAGCGATTTTACGAAATTTACAAAAAAATTCATTTCATTCTTTTAAACCCACATACTGTGTAGCCTTTCCTGTTTTTTTAATCGCTTCCATTAAATCATTGGCTGGTAAATTCGATTTTATCAAAACCGTTCTATCATCTAAATCGATATTAACCTTTTCCACTTTATCACCCAATTTTTCCAAAACTTTTTCTACAGCGCCAGCACAACCGCTGCATGTCATTTCAACTTTAAATTCATGGACAGGCATTTTTTTTGGAGTTGCGTAAATAAACTAATTGAAATTTCTTTTTTAATGAATTACGTTGAATTCAATTTAATACTTTTATATTTAATACTTAATACTTTTAATTATTTTACATTTAATAAGTTATTAAAGTCTGCAAAATTAATACAACAAATTTTAAATTGTTTATATGAAAAAGTATTTATTGACAAGTGTCATTTTCTAACGCAAACATATGTCATAAAAGACTTTTTAGTGCAGGCACATATTTTACATTAATTTTCTACCTATATATACCTGTGATATACATAAATAAGCATGTGTGAAATTAGCAATTTATCATTTTTAAAAATTTGAAAAACGTGAAATTCTTCTAATGATATGCGGATAATATTCATAATACTTTAATACTTGTCAAGTCTTATTACATTAATAAAACCGTTACTTGTTTAAAATACACTTACTGAAAATCGTAAAGAATTTATAATATGTGAAACATTTGAAAGTTTAGAGTACATTTTAAGTTATCAGTTTAATATAGTTTTAAAAAGATAATAAAATACAATTCTGGAAATCTGTAGTTGAAATTTCTTTCACTTTATTTATTTTTTAATAAATTCTTTGACCATTTTAATTGTATTAGGCGCAATGCTTTTTTTAAGCTTTTGCATTTGTGCCAAAAGACATAATGCATAATTGCGCACATCTTTTGATTCAGATATGCGCAATTGTGCTTTTTATTTTTATGGCAAGCTTATGACGAAAAATTACACAAACTCATGTAAATCCAGAATATAATTTCATATTAAAAACTACTTAATTTAAACCCTTCTGGGTTGTGCCATCTGTCAAAAAATAAAAAAAATCAATTCAAAAATAAATAAAAAATACTTTTTTTCTTTTGGCTTGGGGTTGGTTTGGGAACAAAAATTACATGTAAATTTTATAAATTTTGGTTTCCTTTTGTTTGAAAAATTAAAACAAATTCTATAAGAAATACATAACACAACACAACATAATGGTGTGCGTTTCTGAGGACACATTTGGCTGTATTGAAGATCCTCTCACAAAAAAAGTCGTTGAAATACGGCGCTTCACCATTACTAATAAAAAAAAATTATGCATTCAGGTTATAACGAAAGGAGCGACTGTTACTAGTGTTAAATTTCCAGATAAAAATAATATTACAAGAGACGTATGTTTGGGTTTTGATGACGTACAGGATTATGTTAGGAATCGTCAATATTATATGGGCGCTATATTGGGTAGAGTAGCTAATCGGATAAGACATGGTCGCTTTAATATGGGCTCTGGCAATGTTTGCGTTTCTAAAAATTGGTGCCATAAGCATCATTTGAATGGAGGATTCGTTGGCTTTGATAGCGTTGTGTGGAATGTATCCAATGTATTAGATAATGGTGTCGAAATGACGCATTGTAGCCCGAACAATCATGAAGGGTTTCCTGGAGATGTAACTGCTTGCGTTAAATTCACTTTAGATGAATTTAATAATTTTCGCGTGTCAATATTTGCTTCTAGTACTGAGGGTACACCAGTAAATATAAGTAATAATATATATTTTAATTTGGCTGGCCACGATCAAGGTCAGAAGTCTTTAGGTGAACACATAATTATGGTAAAAGCAGAGAAAGTAGTAGATACGGATGACGAATTAATTCCAACTGGTTTATTAATGCCTGTTACACGTACTCCGTACGATTTAAGACAATTTACATATTTGGCAAAGATTTTAAAGCAATTCAGAAAATGCCCATTGGATGGTGTTGAAAAGCATTATGTTACTGATGTTCTGCCAGGCTTACCGGAAACTGTAGTAAAAATTGTACATCCATGTACAGGTCGTTGGGTAGAAATATGTACTAATCAACCAACACTTTTATTAAATACTGCAAATGATTTACCTGATATGGATTCTACAGAACTACCTCTAATTGGGAAAGATGGTGCTATTTATGAAAAGCATGGTGCACTCTCACTTCAAACTCAACAATATCCAGATGCTGTTAATAATAAGAGGTTTCCTAAAATTATCCTACAACCATGCGATAAATATCTTCATCAAATTACTTATAAATTTGGCGTATGTAAAGAATGCCCCAAGTAACCAATATGAACTGAATGCCTTAAGTATTCTTTTTCATATAAAACGTCACAGAAAAATACGATAAAAATATCTTCCACAAATAAAGTCGTACATAGTGTACACATAAATAAAAGCGTAATAATAGTATAAATAAATAAAATAGATTTTTAGGCTTTGTCAAGCTATTTTACAACATTAATTATGGGCTATTAATTTAATAAACTGGAAAGAACAGTCTATCACTTTAATTTTTTTTAAATGTTATTCAGTTATTCAAAATTAATATTACTTATGAACTTATGACTTGTGAAAATATCAAACTTAGTGTAACACATTAGACGGATGCAGGCATATATTATTAAAATATTGCTAAACGTGCATGTTATCTCTAGAAGTTCGATAAAGATAATTTGCCACCTTGAAAAAATTTGAATGCCATCTCGAAATGCAAAGAATTACGAAATCATGTATTATATATTGCAGACACCCCTAAACAATAGTTGTATGTAGATTATATGGACATTAGTGCACAAAACTACTTCATTCATTTTAAGATATTGAATTAACGAAAAAAAAACAATGTCAGAAATAGCTGGTGGACATGGTGAGCAAAATCCTAATAGTAGCTGGTTAGGTGCTCGCGGAATATGGTTAACATACCTCTTGGGAATATTGTCAGTACACTTGGTATTATTATCAGTACCTTTCATAAGTATACCTATGGCTTGGACCATAACTAACCTGTTGCACAATGCCGTTCACTTATATTTTTTACATACAATAAAAGGTGCCCATGGCATTCCATTGAAAATGATGGTGGCAGACAATTAACACATTGGGAGCAAATTGATGACGGCGAACAATTTACAGTGACACGAAAATTCCTGATGGCTGTCCCAATTGTTTTATTTTTACTGACTTGCTTGTATACACGTAACGATACTGAACATTTTATAGCCAACTTTATATCTCTAGTTTTAGTTACTTTACCTAAGTTACCACAATTTCATGGTGTACGCATATTTAATATTAATAAATATTAATGCTAATTTTGATAATTCTAATTTAATTCAATGAGTAAGTTAATTTTTTTCGGTCCCTATACTTCACATTGTTACTATTCTTATTATATGCAAATTCGTCAATTCAAATTATCCTGAGTACTTTATGATGGCTTTGTTAATTTTATCCATTTTAAAACAGACATTGAAATATCTCATGCGGAAATTTGGATTTTTGTCTCGTCTAAAGTCTACAAAGTTTCAAGTTATTTTTGAAAGGCATTTTATGTAAGGCTTAGAAAGGATTAACCATAATCATTTAATTTATGTGTTGAAAAAATTTGGGATTTCCTTTACTTTTTATGTTTTTAAAACGGCTTAAAGCGTAATATACTTGTCACATTGTTGAGTGTTGAGTGTTGAATTTTAAGCAGTTAATCGATCAGTCAATCAGCTCTTTTTTAGCTGTTCTATGTTCCATATTCCATGTTCTTAAGGTTGGCTTGTTTCGTATGATATTTCATAAACTTACCAACCTCATCTAAAAAGAGATTGCGTTTTGTTTATTGATTTTTTTTATTATTCGACTAAAGTTATCTTCATGTTTTATGTTATAAATTATTCGACACCTTATTGACAATAGTTTTTTACCCAATTATTAATATAACTAAATATTTAAGTGTTTTGTAAACACATTAATATCAAATGTTAAAATTTTTGTAGCTAACAACAATTGAATTAACACAACACAACAATTAACAATGCTTAAATTTTTCATTCATTTTCACAATACAATTTTCACTCAATTAACAATTCAAGATTTAAAATTTCACTACAGTTTACAATTTACAATAATCATTTTAGTTGTCTTAATCATTTGATATTATTCATTTGCTTTTTCCTTTGAAACCATTAGTGTACTATTGTACTCACTGATGACAAATAGTATCATCTTTAGTATCAACTTTTATAACGTAACTTTATATAATTATCACTTTATATATGGGCCTCTAAGTTGGTGTGTCGATCCGTCTACACTTTCATATCTTTTTGCATGAATTATTTGAGATATTTGGATAAAAATTTTGCGAAACGTCTATTGTTAGACACATGGATAGATTGTGTAAAATTTTAGATTGTAGTTGTAAGAATTTGGCAACTGTTCCTGTAGAAGGCTTTTTACGAATATTATTATGTAAATGTTTGGATTGGATTTAGAATTGTGTGCTTTTAGTTTAACAATGGTGTAGGTTATTAAAATGTTGCTTCGACATATACCTCAGTTCATTTATCGAAATTTTAAAATCATTATAATATATAAGCGTATTAATGATATATTGTAAAATTTATTTTAATTGATTAATATAGAAAAAAATATAGCAGCAGATCAAGTTAAAAATTCAATATATTTGTTACATATATTATAGATTTTTTTTGTATTACTTAGTATAATTATTAATTTTAATTTAGAAAATATTTGCAAAAGTTGACAGTCAAGATTTTTAAAAAATGTTTCACAACAATTTCATGTTTATATGTACACTTTAGAGATATGTAATGCTTACAACAATATTATAAAATTTAATATTGCTTAATTTCATTTTATATTATTTTATTTCTTTCTTTTTGTATGTACATGTATATGTATATGTATATGTATATGTATATTGATTGTTCAGAAATATATATATGCTTGTATATATATGTACGTTTAACATATAAAAAAAAAAAACCAAAAAATATTAACATCTATCACCTTTCATAGCATAAAACAGCAATTTTTTTGTTTTTTGTTTTTTTTTTTGTTTTTTTGTTTATTTTGGGGACTTGATAAAAAATGTCCCACAACTATTCACAACAATTTTTGTTTTTATGAAATGTATTACGATTGTCAAGAATTGTCTTCGTCGTTTTGTTTTCAAGCATATTTTATTCAAAAATTATGCAAAATTCTATTTAATTATTTATGCTTTTATCTAGTTTGTCTAAATGGTGTAATATACCTTCTACCAATTACATCATATTACCTTACCAAACAAATCGCTTTGTTATTACATATTCAATATAATTGCTTATAAACATTATAAGGACATTTGACTTTTTCATCAAAAAGCACTTTCAACGTTTAGGCCATTCCGTGCTAACTTCTTTAAAAGCAACAATATCGGCAAATCTTTTCTAAATTGTTATTATTATGGTGGGCAATACAAACAAAACATAACTAAGAAAATTGTAATTTGACTGGGGCCAAATATTCGATACCCACCATTCAAAGCACTATGATATTGCTATTCAGAGTCTTCTTCAGTTTTTCAGTAGTAGATAGAAAATTTTAAAGACAAAAAAGTAATAATTTGGTATTGTATAATTTTTCACAGGCTATATCGATTTGCATTATTTTTGTATAGTCTTATATATTTTTGTGTAGCTTTGATTTTGGCCTTAATAATTGTGCAAAATTTTCGTTATCTATCTTTTGTAGTTACCAATTTTGGTTAGTAAAAAAACTGAGGTGTTCTCAATTTACGTTGCACTGTGGACATGTTCTTTGACCGATTTGGTTCAATTTCGATGTTCCCAACAAATAATATTAACAATACACGGATAGACGGAGAGATAGACAGACGGATATTGATTCACAGAATTTAATGCTGATCGAGAATATATATACTTTGTGGGGTCTGTGACGCTTCCTTTTTGCCTGTTACAAATAGCCAACCTCTGTGTTGTGGGTGTAAAAAAAATTCTTCAATATCCATGATACGTTTAATTGAACGATACATGTCTATATGGCGTAAAAATTGATATTAAACAATATCTTTAAAAATATCGATATTTAGATTACAAAGATTGATATGGTTCCAATTCAGTCAAAGAACAATGGGGACGTTACTTATTTATTTATTTATTTTTTTTGCAGAACTATGAGGAACTTTAAAAAATGGGACATTAAAATTTACCACGTTTATTCGAGATACCGTCATACAGTGGATCTCGTAGACAGAATATTATAAAATGTAGAATATTATTTGAAATTTTTGAAAATTTATCATGAAAGAAATTGTTACGAAATCATTTGCATCCACTAAATACTAAATATTAAATTCTAATCTTGTGGTTTCACTATTTTACTAATTGGTTTCTATTAGTACTAAATAAGCTCGAACGAGGTTTAAACATGAATTGATCAACTTAAACGTTAAAATTAATGCGGAAGATAATTATTACAGGTGTATTTTAACATTCAATGATCGTACAAAGGGTACATCTATGAAAACAAGAACTTATTAGTCTGCTTATAACTTGGGTATCCTTATAGCGATTGAGTTCAGATTTAGTTAAATCAAAATATTTACTCATTCAATTTGATATAAAGTTTTATTCCTTTCGGCGTTCACTTTCTAAAATAATTACAAACAAATGAAAGAGTACTTATAAAAACAAGTACAAATTGATATGCAGGATACTTAGTTTATAATTTTGACCATCATTGATGAGATAATATTCGTTTCTTACAGACGACATACAATTTATTAAAATTGACTTAGGTTTTCTCGATTTAGAAATACTTAAACTATGTATTGTATTTTGTTCCTAACTTTTCAATTACTGTACCAATAAAATCCGGTAATGTCTTATTTAAAAAAGTGTCACGTCCACTTTCTTTGAATGTATGTTTGTGTTTCGTTATTTTTTTCGCTATAGTGCTTGTCAAGTTGTGAGCAGAATACTACGTCCCTATTTCCATGATTTAGTAAATATGAATGAATGCTTGAAAAGTATATTTATGTAATACTTAGTTCTAGTATATGTAAAGTATTTAAGCGATTGAACCATTTTTTACATCTTTGAATGAAGTTTGGTGTTCGATGTTGGGCTTCTTTTTTTCTAATATGTAGTTTTTAATATGATAAAATAAATTTTACTTATCTGTATTTGCGGATTATAACAGATTAAATTGTTTGCCTTCTTATTTTTAATGTTGCTTATAGTTTTATTCACATTAGATGGCGTGTTCGGTCAAGAAGAATTTTCCGAATCGAAACCACCGTAAGAATGCATAGGAAATAAGGGATACCAACCGCCAATATGTTCTGCCATTTCGATTTTATCTAAATTCACCTCAGTGCCACCTAGACCTTGATTATGTTCAAATCCCACACAACGTTGCCACAACATTATAACAATATTTCGCCCAAAAACGTCTGAACTCTGAAATCATTTATTATGATATGATCATCTCACATTTTAATATTTTATTACTCAATTTTAATGAATTTTATTATCAATCATATTGATGGATATTTTGTTCACCTACATGAATATAAGAAAACTAATGGGCAATTTTCATAGCCCACATTTATTATTTTAGTTATTACGAATCAGATATAAAAATTTTCTGAAAGTTCATTTTTTATAGTAAAAGAATGTTTAATATTTCAATTTATATATTAAAATTTGAAAGTTTCTGAATATTTTCATCCAGGTAGTTATTGTTTCGTTGTAAGACATATGTCAAAAGGGATCTGGAAAGCCGTCGCTTTTTTGTATGTGCTTATAAAAATTTTGAATAAATATCTAGTTTAAAATACTCAAAAATTATACTGTATTGCAAACCCGAGTCCCCAAGAATGAAATGATACAATATGAAAGATTTTGATATTTCATTTTGTTTGGAATAATTTAATATACCTGATATTTAATTGTTTGCTTGTAAATGGGCTCAATAGCTCGCCGTACAACCCGTGTTTTCTTTTTATGACGCAAATGTTCACCATCTTTAATATAACACTTAACATATGTATCGGGCGGTGTTTCACAATCGACTGTAACAATGTTTCGCGCGCAAAGTATCTAAAAAATCATATAAAAATTACAACACATAAAAATGTTTTTTGGATTTTTTTTTTTTAAATTGTTTTACCTCGATTTCAACGGTCCCTTTGATTTTGGTGAAACCCATTTTTAATTCACCATGACGTGCTGTTATTAAGCGATAATTTTTCGGATGGATTTGCCCGGGGCCCAATTTTAAGCCGTAGTCCGTGTAGGTGCCAGTTTTAATTGATGTTGAGAATGATGATAAATTTGATGACGATGATGTTGTTGTTGCTGCTGCTGCTGTAACTGTTATTGTTGTTGTTATTGGTGTTGTTGTTTTTGTAATAGACATGCATTTATTGTCCATAAAATTGTTAAAATTATTTGATGCCTTGGAACTATTGTATTGCTGTGGATCAATGCTCTGTTTACGTAACATAGTCGTCTCACTTCTCTCCTTTCGTTTTGTAATTGGCGACGTTAAACTAATACTCGATTTTCTATTTACATTATGGATCGTTGTTATTCCATCTGCATACATATTACTCTTCTCTTGAAAGCGACTACTACCAAATCGATCCGAAACATCATCGTTTACATTTACATTTAATGCAAACATACTGCTCTTACGCAATGAAATATTATTTGTAACTGATGATGTTGATGTTAAATTAAACATGCTACCCTTACGCATATTTTCTCTATGGTCAGTATTTTGGGAACTCAAATGATATGGTTGTTGTTTTGATGCTGCCAAATGATACCGCCAATCGTTCGCTGCATTTTGTGAAACATTAATGGCCGATGTTGTATGCTTCAAGGCATTCAAAGCCTGTTTGACTGTTTGCGGTGGCAAATAACTGCCACTGCCCATCCAATGCTGATATTTATGCTCATCATCGGCCAATGTATTTATAGTATTATTATCAACACAAATTTGAAAGTGATGTTGTTTTGTAACATCGTAAATAGAACTTCTACGACTAACTGGATTACTAGGTAATACGGCACGGCTATGACCTTAATGTTATGCAAATATATTTATATATAAATATTTATACATGTATATTATATACGATTAAAATGGAACTATATAAAAACCTTGAATTTTTGAACAAAACTACTTGAAAAAATGTATGTACAAATTGAATAAATTCTTCATGCGATTGCAAACTTCTAAATTTCTACATATAATTTGGCTTCCGATCTGTAGCAAACATTTTCATGATATAATTACTTAAATTTGGGTAGATAAATTTCATTTAATTACTACAATTTCATTTGTCTATCATCTCATATTTCTATATATATATATATATATATATATATATATGGTAAATTACAATTTCCACATTTTAAAAGTATTTATAAATTGCAATGACTAGAAAATTAAAATGGAACACTTGTTTCCGTTTGAGTAAGATTTTCGCCGGGCTTTATCCATTTTCAATACTAATACTAACCTGACTATAAGAATTTTCAATTTTTCTGCTAAATTTAAGTTCAATAACTTCCATTTGGCGAGTAAGAAAACAACACAACAGACAGACAGATAGTTAGGCAGGGTTATCTAAATCGATATAGAATTTTATACTGATTGAGAGATTCTGACGATACCTTTTGGATGTTACAAATATTATGGGCGGTGTTTGTAAAAAGAAATATACAAAAGTTTCTCGAAAGTTTTTGTCAAATTGATTGCTCTCATCATGGTCAAATAAGCGAAAATAATAAAGAATTCAATTGAAAAAGTTAAGCCCCCTTGGTTTATAGAGTTTTACTTTACTTTTTCGGGAAGAATTGTCTAATTCATTTAATTTCAAATAAGAAAAGGTATCATTAAAGCTGATTAAAAGAAAATCTCAAGGAAGGAAAATACCTCACATAAATTGAAAAACATTAATTATTTACATTCTACTGTAATTCCTCTTATGCAAACAAATTATACGCTCGTCAGTTTTTAGCTAATATAAATAACTAAGAAAATTAGAGCAAAATTCAAAGCCAATTAATTATTAATATAATTCATAAAACTCATAATGATTTATAATAAATAACTTTTTCAAATGCTATAAAGGCAATTTAGAATATCAGTACACCTCTCTGAAGTATTTGCGCCGATAAAATTAAATGAAAACGAAAATTCCCTCACATGAAGCATTGTTTGTAATAAGAAAATTTATGTAAAATTGAATGATGTGATTATGAAATCTCTCCATTAGCAACACTTTATTGTAAGAATATAGAAAATTGAAGATTTCTCTTAGAAATAAACTTAACTGGCATACAGCTTTGTTTTGGGCAAATATCAATAAATTTTATCAAAAATGCTTAAATCGAATCAGTAAATGATTATTAAAAATCCAACAAGTTCTCGCTGTTTCTTCAAAGATGGCAGGAGCAGTATTCTGTGCATGGAATTTCGAATGTTAACACCCTTAGGTGGAAGTACTATATCTAGCCTTAAATTTCAGTACTACATTTAACCTTAAATTTTAGTGCATACAAAGTATTACCTTGGTAGTTCTAGAAATGTCTATTTTTATGCCAAATAAAGTGTACTTTGTGGAGAATGCTGTTTTATGCAAAAGAAATCGGTTGAAGCACTTGGTTGAAACTTATGAAGAAAATGCTCTATTAGATAAGATATACCGATTGGTTTAGAGACTTCAAAAAAACTGATTTAAACTGACCTAAATATCTATGTTTCGAAGGGTCTATTTTAAATCTGATGGGATCAGCAGGCTGTAATTTATTTTGTAATGCTCAAGCTGAATGGCACTATCACTTGGGGATCACTATTGGCTTAAGTTAAGACATTTCAATTGAGCCCTAAAAGACAAATAGCGAGAACTTGGTCAAGGCATAATACTTTAAAACTTTCAAAATACTTTGCACATTTGAACATTTTACTAGAAGTAGTGTAAATAATCTAACGATGAAGAAATAATGTATTTTAAGCAGTTAATTTCATAAAATATTACTCAATTAATTATGAAAGTGCAATGAGCAATGAAACGTGCTAGAAAATGATACCAAAAAGTGTTTAGGGCAATACGATATCTTTTAGCTGTAAAAGAAATATGTTGACATTGTGTTATATGGTTAGTACGGTGTAACAATTGTGAAGGATAATGTATTTGTACTTAATAAAAAATAATACGTGCTGTAACATAAATTGAATCTAATAACAAAAAGTGCAAACACGCAAGTAATCACAAACAAGAAAAATGGTTACATTTGACTTAAGTTAAGCCTTGAATACCTACCACTTGCACAAATTTTTTTATTCCCGTTTTATTAATAAAAAAAACAAATTTTGCATTACATTTTTTAAGTAATATTATAAATAACTTTTTCTGTCAATATTTACGGGCACTCAAAAAGCAAAAAAAAAAAAAAATAAAAGCTCAAACGATGGAGCTCGGTATTATCAAAAATGCTCTACATTAGACATTAGATTAGATCCACAAATCGAAAAGTTTATGTTCAACTTGTAAATGCAAAATGAATTTACTTGATATAAAGTGCTTCTGGGTACGTTTAAGTGAAACTTAATTTGAATATTGATACTAAATTATATTCAAGTTATAATTTTAAATAAAGTGTAAATGAATAATAAAATTCAACAAAGTTTCGTATGTGTCCAAAAGAATGAAGCCTACTGGAACCTGCTTGAAAGCATAACCCGCCATCTCAGCATAACGTATTGGATTTCATCTATTCCATATAGAACCTCTAAATGGATTTTATGGAAGGCAATGAAAATAAGTTGATTTTTGTAAATTTCGCCTTTAGAAAGTACAAACTAATCTATGACTGGATTAGTTCCATTAAATATCCGAATTTTTATTTAGGATTCTTATTAAATTTGAAAAGTTAGGAATTGCTCGAAGGAATACTCGAATTGCTTTGTAAAGTACAATTTTTGTATTTGACTAAAAGCAGAAACTTAAAAATTACTGGACTTTCGTTTGGTGCAGTTTCTAAGTAATTTTATAAAAATTACTTCAGCTTTAAAAATTAATTGAACAAAATTTACTTGATTGACTGACTCTGTGATTGATTGATTTTTCAAAGTACTTCCATTAAGCAAGAGTTTACAAATATTCTGTGAAAGTCGTTACTCGTTTAACAATCATGGTCCATCTCGACGATTTATGACGGTTAAAGTTATTAGATTGATCTATTGGGCCTTTTCTATTTTGTGAGATGTTTTAAAAAATGCATGTGTATATTAACAAGGTATGCTTGTAAATTAAATATTGCAAAATTAGGAAAAAGATTCATTTTTAAGTATACTGATCAACTCTGAGTAACGTTTTTATTCCATTTAAAATTGTTTTTTCCTTTTTTTTGGTTAACTAAATTGTTGCCTTTATTACGAAATAATTCGGGAATAAATCTTCAAATTAATGCATTTGGTTTTTCTTCAAATTGTTTTATCAGAAAACACATAAAAAAAAATTATATTTGGCTGGGGCCAAATCTTGGATACCCACCACTCAGACTTTTCATATTTAATGAAACAGGCACATAATTTGAATGGTTTTCTATTCAGCTTTCTAAAAATTTAGGTTTCCAATTAAATTATAAATGTTTGCTTATAAAGCAGAGTTGATCTGAATGCATGTTGCATTGCAGGCATGTCCTTTAACTGTTTTGATACCATTTCAATGCGAGTTACTTAGCGTACATGAACTTCTAATGTTTTTATAAAATTTGAGGTCTATATCTTTTGCATTGCAATCAAAAGAATTTTTAATACGTAAAGACAGACTAACAGATAGACAGACAGATATATCTAAATGGATTCAGAATTAAATGCTGATCAAGAATAAATATATTTTGTAGGGTCTCCAATGCTCCTCTTTAGATGTTATATATATAATGACAAAATGAGTCATGGATGGTGGATATAAAAAAATATGAAAATGTAAATAACTTTTCTAAGAGTCTAATAATGAGCACAAGTAAAGAATTATAGATCGAACGAAAATAAAGGAATCATCAACAAGGCTGAAAATTGTATTTGAATTTTCAAAAAAAAAAAAAAAAAAGAAGAAGATAATTGATATATATTTACATGTTTTGGTGTATACATTAATAGTTATATTTGGAAACACAAAGTGATTATTGTTGTTGCATTTGCTAGTGTTGATGGTTGTGGTATCTATAATTCCAATAACGTTGAGAGTTTATTTGTGATGTGTCAAGACTTTGATAATACTGGTGCTTTGTTATTGAAGCTATATAGAACGTAGAATAGGAAATAGGTAAGAAAATTATATTCGATTTAAGTCGTTACATCGTTCAATACCAACCACTCTAATATTTATTTAATAGGCATTATCAATTATGCTTCTTATGGACAAAGAAATTTTGTTTTAATTATAATAAATGAAAAACGTATAAATCTCAAAAGAAAAACTAATTTTTAATTGCTTGAAAAATTCATTATTTATGATTACAAATAATGAAAAAAAAAATCTACAAAAAGTAAGAAGATCCTTTAGTCAATGAGAATCACTTTCATTGTTAAGGAACGATCAATAAAGATTAAATTAGTATTAATAAGAGTAAGCTGCACTTTGTCTAATTTGTTACGTCTTATGAGAAGTGCTGTATTTCCGACTTTTCGGTTGGTGGATATTTAACTTAACTCAATATTTCATCATTATAAAAAGAAAAGGAGTGATAAAAGTTAAGAGAGAAAGAGACAGATAGAAAAATACAAAACACTGGCATTCATTGCTTCAAATAATAGTAAAATATTTAAGTAGAGTAAGCAAAATGGACCGATGATGAAAAAGCAATGAAAGCTGCACGCTATTGCTTAGGTGATCTAGTGTTTAATAAAACTAAAAACCAAAAAAAAAACCAAATTAAAAAAATTAATTAAAGACCTAAAATGAACGAATTATTGTTGCATATAATTAATAAGAGAAGATTAGAAGATTATTTTAATGTAGCATAGAACTTACGTCTAGATCCCATACGTATATTGGATGATGTTATTGACTGTTCAGTGCCCAAGCTCATAGTGCGTCCTAATTCACCCCGTACAGATTTTAATGATTTTAATACTTCTTCGGTATCTTTACGCGCTAACGATGAACGTCTTCTGCCCACCATATATGTTGTCGGTGGAGTAGCAGGTAATTCACTTTCGTTTTGATGCTCAGCACCTTGAAATGATGATCGTCTACTGCCTGGCAATGAACGTGAAAAATCTTTATTCAATTGATATACTTCAAGTTCCATTGTTTCAGACTGTGAGGAGCCGCGTCGCGAACCAGCTACATATGCATGATCAGGATGGAGTAGACATGTACTATCTCCAATTAAATCCATATCATCTGAAATTGACTTTTGTGTATTACTATCTCGCCTTAGTAAACGGGTTATATCAATTTGAGGGCCCGGTGCTAAGGAACCTCGCGGTGATACGCTAAATGATTTCGACATGGTAATACCACGCAATCCTTTCGGATCTTCTAAGCGGCACCAAATGGCCCGATCACCAAGAAATGCCTTCTGCAATTCTATATTACATTCACCCAAAAATATTGATTCAGTATGCGGTACTAAATCCCATAATTGTATATCAATATAATGATCCATCAATATATCAGCTGTGACATTAGTAAATGTTAATGTTGCATTCCATATTGGATTTTGTGTTGGTGTACTAACTTCTGTTTGTTGGACAAGACCATCACCACTACGATCCAAACAAATATAAAAATAATCAAAGAAATGTGAATTCGAAATAATTTCATATCAATTATGTTACATTCAGAATTAGAAGAGAGTTTGCTTACAATTTAGGTAATATGCGTACTTTGGCGTAAGCCTCTGGTAAATTACCATGACCATAGGCTTCATTACGTAGCGCAAGATCATCAGCCGCCATTAAAGATATAACAAGTTCGTTACGTTCAGCATGATACCAAACTTGAATTTGTACTCGACCACTAACCTGCTTCTCCCGAGCAATTTGTTCCTATGTACATGCAAGAAGCAACAAAAAAAAATGGTGCGGTTTTTTTTTTAATTAAAAAAAACTTATGTGTAAGTATAAATATAATTTGTACTTGTAATACGATTCTTCTTAATTTTATTCTTTTATGGAAACTTCAGATAAATTGTGTAAACATATGTAAAAAAAGGAAATGTCAGACAAAACATTTTAAGAGTGATTTACAACAAATATTTGCACTTATTTGTTTTATTGTTGTTGTTGCTGCTGTTGTTATACGTGTGTGGACCCTGTTTTGGGTTATGAGTTCTCAGTGCGTATCTTTTAATTAGTTTTATTTATTAGTGAGCATGCTTTGAGGTTTTTGTTTGAAAATCAAAAATGTATCAAAATATTTACAACAATCAAAAAAATTGTAAATTAAAATTGTTAAAAATCATACCCAAACACTCAAACTCAAACATTAAAGGATATAAAAAAAATAGGAACCATGTAGTCGATTAGAAATCACCATTTGAAAATTCGTTTTGTTTTGCAAGGTAACGAATACTTGTTCAAAAAAAGTTGGACAGTCTGAATCTAAAATATGATAATAGAAATTTCTGAAACAATTTACAGCAAAATAGCGGAAAAATCCTCTTGCTTTTAAAAGTATTAAGGGGCAAGTAAAAAAAAAAATTGGTGTATTTAATTCAAACTAATAGCGGGGAATGATTTCTAAATAGTCTGTGCCTCTTCACTTTCAATAGTATACGATTTTTGTGTCAACATACGCCTGAGGACCAAATTGTATTAAAATATGTGAAAAACGCAAGTTAAATTTAATTTCTCTAACTCAATTGTCCTACAAAATATAGAATTTCAAATATAAATATGTGTCAGATGTAATAAATATTTTTTAGAGTACAAAATTTAAAAACTATATGGAATAAAATGTATAAAACAATGTAAAATAATTGAATTCTTCTTTAAAAAAAGAAAGGTTTAATAGCAATTATTTCTAAAGGGTGTCTACGGGATATAAACCCTTTGGAAAAAATTCGATTGTAAATGGGAATTTAAGGTTTAAAGTCTTCATGCAAGCACCGAAGTAGTTTCCTACAAAAGGATTTTAAAACACACCTCATTAGTATTTTACATCTGCTTTAAAATAATTTTTTACCAATCTGCTTACAACATTGTTTTGGGGAAGCCTAAATTCAATTAATTACTTGATCATACATCGTGTTCAATATATTTCACTTCCAGCGATTTGTATCGGTTCCGAAATTTACAATAAATAATAATTCAAACGGTGATAGTATTTTTAATGCAATAATTAAGTGGGACGTGCCGTATAGGCCTATTTTTTGGACCTTCGAAAAAGCCCACTTCTATGATGAAATTAAATTATTGAGTAGATATTGAAGAGACATGAAAAAGTAAAATGTTGAGAGGATAATTATAGGTTTTGTTCTACATAGGATTAAAATTATTTTTTAATAGAATTTTTAGGTAAAAAGATTTATGCTCTAAAGGGTCGCTGCCATTTATTGCTTGATATTGTAAACAATTTATAATAATTGTATATAATTAATAATATATTTATAAATAATTAAATAAGTGTTCCTATTCATTTAAATTTAAAAGAGGGGTAAAGACTAAGGTAGAGAAAACAAAAAATTCAAATTAATAGTAAAAAGCAACCAGTTAAATTATATTTGGCTGAGGCCAAATGTTGAATACCCACCACCCAGATTTAGCATACTATTTGATGGGCATGGCCGTTTGTTCCAATTTTAGACAGACAGTGAGCAGCAGAGTTATATCTTTATAACTCACGAGTGATGAGTAAAAAACCTGAGAAAAAATAAAAGTAAAAAAAAAAAATGAAAATATAACAAGACTTTATAGTTTTGGTTAGGTGTGGCCGATTGTATTGATTTTTCTGAAAATAGCACAATGCAACAATATATACGGACTATCTTTTTTGTCTTTTCAGTCTTGTATGTTCGATAACTTATGTGTAATGAGTAAAAAATTTAAGTAAACAAAAGAAATTACAATCAAATATTTTACGATTTGTGGTTTACGACAATTTTTCCATTAATTTTTGCATTAACTTTTGCAGGTTGATAAATTGCTTATAAATAGCATATTTGAAAATTCCATTCATTCAAGTAATGGAGGATGAGGTCGTAGACTAAACTAAGAATACTTGTACTTTTCGAACGGAATATTAATACTTCATTTTTACAAATTCTTTTTGGCATGTACTCTACTTGGGATTTTAGAGGAAATGTCTGTATTTAAAAAAAAAAACCCAAAAAACACCCCGTTCACTTAAAATCATCATCAAATAATAAATATACAATTTTTCAATTTAATATTACACTTTATATTTATCAGATATATTTTAAAGATTCAAATTTAGAAATTTGGACATCGTCTATCAAATTATGGCCTCAGTCAACTTTCATCCAACGTATAAGACATAGCATTAAACATGTGCCCATGGATTCTTAAAATTGGAAAACACCAGCCATGCCTATGAGTTGTAATTTAATGTTCACATAATAATTTGTCAAAAGACAGACAAACATAAATTTTCTCTTTGTTCAAATTAAAAACGCTATCACGATTTTAACTTAAATGCATATGGAATTGTAACTTTGTAATACAAACTTTGTTAATGATGTATGTATTTGTGTGATCCTAGGATTATTCGGATGTTGTATAAATTTTATCAAAAGTTAGATTTATATGATTTGTTTTGGCTTAACTTTAACTTAATATTAAGAGGTATTAAAAGTGCTATAAATAAGGTAACTTTTAATGCCATTTCCCATTTAATGTATATCGTGTTTTGGAAGAAATAGTTATACGTACAGGAATTTCACATACAAAATTTGAATCAGATTAATCTACTATTCGGATTTCCTCTTAGAAAATTGACTAACAATTTACTCGACTTTCTTGGCTTTTGATGCGTTTTGTTAATTTTTTTAAATATATTAGAAGAAATGCTGTAAATTCTTTCCCATCGACTATAACAATCGATGATTTTAATATAATTTGGTGCACAGAAGCATGTAAGTCCTAAGTAAACTGCTACTGTATAGGATACAATTTGTCATATGAGTGGAGAGAACGTTGTGGATACTCTTGGTTTTTTACTCATCACTAAAAAAAAAAGGAACAAACGCAAATCAGTGGGTTTGAGAGAGCACGTTTACGTAGGATACAAATCGGCCACGCCTGTTAAAACTTAAATCTTCTTTTTTACATTTCTTACGTTTATGCCACATTTCACGCCAAATTCATTTGGATACCCTCTCCTTTATTGACGTAATCTCTTACGACTTATACGATCTAATGTTTTTCACTATTTCACTCACAATTTCACTGTTGACCCTTCATTTTTTAGCGTGAAGGGCAACTAAAGAGTGATTATAACTTATTGTCGATATCAGTCTACGGTTCAGATATAATTCCTTGTATGTTTGTGGTCTGGTTACAAGGAAAAACTATTCTACGGAAATTTTTTATACATAAGTCTTTATTCTAAGACCAAAGATCTGTTAAAGGTAGATTATATTTAGATTTTTATAAAAATACTTTTCGCATAATGTCTGGTTATATAAAAGTAAGTCATTACCTTTAAAAAGCCATACAATTATTTGGGATTAAAGAATTTTATAAACCAAATTTTTAAATTTTGCCAAAACATTCACTAAATTATAAGTGTAGAATACTTATAGTATAATTCATATCCTGGGCTAATACCCTTTTGAAAGTCAAGTGAGCATTGATTAGTGTTCCACACTTAGTTCAAGAAATTTTTAAAGAAGATTAAGGAGTTCCGCAGCATATAATCTGCTTATTGCAATTAATTAAGATGATTTTCATTCTAAGCGTGCTTAATTGTAAAATAAAAGAATGAAACTTTTAACAATGCAAACTTTAATTTGAAGTTTATTCCAATACCCATTGATTTTATAGGATGCATATATGAAAATACTAAATATTTCAGGTCAAATCTAATGGTAATGGTGAGATGTGCCATTTTAAAAAGTAACTAAAACGATGCCTTGTGGTAACTATTTGAAGCAATACGAATAGCAATGCGACATTTTGTATTACTAATTAGATTAAATATTTAATACATACATACATACATATATGTATTAATTTTTATATAGTTTTTTTTTTCCTTTAATTAGTGATGAAAATATATGCAATTTATACATATTTCGATTCAATTTAACCAATTAATTAATTAATTAATAATTCGTTTAATTTTCAATATTACAAGCAATTATGTTAGAAAGTATAAAAAAATGTGATATACAACTTTTAAGAAAATTATTAATGATTAAATAATTAAATTAAAATAAAATAGCAAATTTTATCATGTAAACTATATAAAATTATTGTAACAATAACATAAATTCTTAGAATTCCGTTGTTAAATTTATTAAAAATTAAAAAAAATTATACGAATATATTTTTTTTAAAATAATTTTCTATGGATACATTGTTAAAGTTATTGTTGTACCCTACACCACTTATGATACAATGCATAATAAGTTTTGTACAAATCTGTAAAACATTTACTATCATAATCAATGATCCTGAGTGATTTTTTTCTTAACTGTTTTAAACTTGCCATTATAAGTCGCTCTCCCTTTTATTACTCATTTTTCCGGTATTTTGAAACTGTAAATTGATTGATTGAATAAAATTTGAGAAAGTTTTTGTTTTTTTTTTAAAGATTATAAACTCTATTAAAAATGAACTAGATTCGATGATGTAAAGCAAAGAAAATTTGATTATTTTGAAAAGACTTTTTAAAATTTAATAGCAATTTGTATATAAATCTCTGTAGAAAATACGGTCATTAATGTCTGAAATGTATAAGGTGTTGTGGTGTAGAGTATTTAAAGGTCGACTCCGACAAACTACAACAACTTTAATTTGTTTGTTTTCTTGTTTGCTTTTTTATTTTTTTTTTTGGTTTTTTTTGTTGTTGCTCTTTCTTTTAGTTGATTCTTTGAACTAATGTCTTCATCCTAATAATGCATTTTAGAGTAATTTGTAATAATATTTTTTTGTGTTTGAATTTAATTTGTTGTACAATTTTAGAAAATTTTTATACCGGAGTTTTGGGTAATTTCCGTCTGGTAGGCGAAGCCGGAGATTTATCAATAGTTGTTTCAGGTTCTAGTAATTTTTGTTGATTGATCGTTGACGTTATCATTATTATTTTTACAGATATTAAAAAGAATAAAATAAATCATAAAATTGCATTAAAATATATTCCTGTAATAAATTTATATAAAAAATGCAACAAAAAAACAGCGAAAGCATTAGAATCGGCCAAGACCGAACATTATATGCACGATGCGCAATTACGTCCCATTTATTTTAGAATATAAAATTTTAAATATTCGAATCATGTACATTTTAGATTTTTTTCTCCCATTTTTTATAAACTTTTTCGAAAAACTTGAAGTTACTATTTCCCGTAAACATATGAACATTTGGAATTTCCTCAAAGTCCCATGTTTCTGCGAAGTTACGACTGAAACAAAAAAGACTAATTTGTTTTAGATTTATTCACTACATAGTACTACAAAATATTAAATGGAAAAAATCGCTCTTGCTCTCAATGAATTATCAAATATTTTGTTTTTATGCAAAATACTTGAGTAGTTTTCTTTCTTACGGATAGTACTTGAATCATATAAGGCACAAATTTGATCATTTGTCTGGAGGCTATATTGTGATATCAGTAATGTAAAATTATGCCACAAGAACCAGTTGGAGTGAGTATGAAATTAATGGATTTTCAAATTTTGCTCCAATTTTTGTTATTATCAAGCAAAATATCGTTCCATTGTGATGCTTATTATGGGAAGTAAATTAAACTGAAATGGTAATGCCTTGTAAGAATGTAACTTAAATTGGCATTTGCTTTATTTTGCACTCAGTTGCAAAAAAAGGCAAAGATAAAATAAGAACTTACCAGGCATTAAGATTAAACTAACAGGATCATCACCTGGCCGACGTGGTCCCCCATTAGTTCCACCACTACTACCCGGAGGTAGATTCTCATCAAATAGATCACACATTCTAAAGTCAGTAGCATGTTCAACCAATAGCTCAACAACGTCACCTGTCCGATCCATTATACTGCATACCTCTTCAAAACTTCGATCAATTAAAGACATACCATTCCACTCTAATATCTAATTAAAAGTGATAATCGAACAAATTTCTTCCACATTTATAATATACCGCTATATTTTAATTAGGCTTTACACTCCTTAATTATATTTTATATTCTTCCTAAACAGTAAGCAAAGTTTCTTTGAAAAAATGGATATATCAATATCAGGTGTAAGACCCACCCTTTATTTTTATATTGGTCGTTATGCAACCTGTTAAAATACAACATTAACTGTATGAAATTATAGGCTTTTACTATAAATTGCTTCATATATTCTCATCAATGAATGGACTTTGTGTTCAAAAGACTTATTGTAAAAAAGCGGTAAAGACACCTTAAATCATAATATTGACGTACCTTATCGCCTTGTTGTAAGCCATTTTTTTCTGCTGCACCACCCGGCACTGTCCAAACAATATAAGCAAACAGCTTGCCATCGGCACCTGTTTTACCACCAACAACACGCATACCAAAACCACGAGCTTTTTTGTTTTTATCATGCCGATTGTAATATGATTTGATTATTGATAAAAAAAAAAGGAGAGAAAAAATATATTAATAAATTAAGTTACAAAAAAGGGGTAAGCTATAAAGTCCATTTAATTTATTCTCTAAAATTTAGAGTGTAAAAATTTTGCAAAATTATGTTTAATGAAACAAGATTTACAAAATATACTGAGGCAATTTAGCTTCTTTCTCATAAAATCGCCAGAGGAATTTTTCGTTGGGCAAGACTCAAAGTGCTTGTAATATTATTTGAAACATAAAAAAGCTGATTGGGAATGGTAAAATATTTGCCGAGATAATTTGTACTGTAATTATTAATTCTATGTACATGTTGCGGACTATTTCTAAAAGGAAAATTGAAAGATAAAATTCATTCGTCATTCAGTAAAGTGAAATTTAATAGTTGCAATTAACGGTATAAAATGCATATCGTGTTGTTTTATACTAATCGAATACACTCTGTTGGAAAATTCATGTGCCACAGTATAATAAAATATAGATACAAAAAAAAATTTAATAATCCAAAAAAGTGTCACGTCAGACTTAATTAAATTCACTGCTTTTTAATCACTTAATCTTTGTTGAGATTTAAACAACTTACTTCGATGGGCTTTATCGGTGGGATCACGACGCAATACAATACGTCTTTTCGATGAGCAAATCGGTCCCGAGTCAACATCGTGTATAACAATTTTAATAGCCTCACCATCCAAAGAAGTTTGGCGGCGCGGTGCTTCTAAATCTTCTAAGTTTGGACCAGTGAATGTAGGTAACGGTTGCGGTATACAAGTTGCTAAATTTGATGGTATAGCACCACGAGACTGTAGTGCTGCCAAGTCAGGTCTAAAGAAAAAAATTTCATTAAGGATATTTTGAAATGACCATAACATTAAAGCAATTAGAATAAGAATCATTTTTTGAATCGATTTTTTACTCAATATTTAATATTTAAAAGTTGTACACGGTATAAAGTGACTTTATAGACTTACAATTGTGAACCTCGTCGTCGAATTGGCCTATCTTCGTCCACTGTTAATGCTGAACTAATTATTTCTTCACTGCGACTCTCATCATTTTGCATATCTTCAGTAACATGTGGAATCCGGATAGAGGATCGTCTTGAATTTGGTAATATAGGTATTTGCGGTGCTATAGTTATGACCCCATCACCTGGAGAACGTAGTGTTATATTATTTGTTACGCCAGGTTGCAATGTTCCTGTTGCAAACACATCGTATGCCGACTTCCTGATTGTAAATTAATTGTAATAAACAATATAAAAATAAGGATATATATATCGTGCAATATGAAGTATGAATACCGTCGTGGCATTGAAGGTACGCCGAAACCAGTTTCACCAGCAGTTAAGCCTAGTGTACCACTAACGCTACCAGGCAACGGCTCGTCGTCGTAACTATGCTGACGACCAATATTCGATGCTCTGCGTACTATTTTACGAGATAAAGGAGGACCAATATTAATGTCTTCCTGTCGAGGTGGGCTACCAGAACGGCTAGGTGCTATACTGCGACCACCACCTCTTTGCCAATCTAAATCATCACCAGGTGTTTTGCAACCTTTTAACTGGAAATTCAAGAAAGCAAATCAGTTGATGTACACACTCATTTCCCTTAATCTCACCTTTTCTAACTCTTTTAAAGATGCAGGCGACACATCTGAATGTCGTCTTAACTCGGGACTACGTGGAGGTGCCAAAATTGCTCCATTTGTTGGTGCCAATGTTTGAGTTGATCCTAATTTAGCATCTGAATGACGACGTTGTAAAGCTTCCAATACAGGAACATCCAATAAAGAATCAGTTGAATCGTGTGGCATACAAACGCGTGAAGCCATTTTACGCCGACAAACACTACAGCGCCACATATTCTAAAAAATTCAAAATTTATTTCTCTATTATAATTTGGACTTCAATTTTGTCACGCGTATAAAGAAATAATACGTTAAATAAATCCATGCGATGAAACAGTGAAATAATTTAATAATAATTTTAACAGTCAATAGTATAATAATAATAAATATTTACCGCATCCTCATTCTCTTCCAGTTTACTATAACTTGCACAATCTTCACAGACCCTTTGCTTACATTCAAAACATATTTTATGAAAATCGTTCGGTTTAAATGATTTTAAGCACACACGACAGGCACCCGCACGACGACCTGCTGGCTCATTTTGTTGTTTATTAATAGTGGCCGTTGCAGTATTTGATGCTGACGATACTGCGTTGCCCGTGCTCAAATTATTGTTTTGATTTGCAGCAACCGACTCCATAGATTGTTGATGTTGGTTATCACTGTAAGTACTATCAATTTCTATGGGTATTGATGATGGTTTCGGAGACATTTTATTAACTGAAAGAGCATACAAAGCAAAGGGCAATTGGCCATTTTAGTATAAATATAAATATTTCACTTTTATGTAAAGTAAAATGTCGATATGTTTTGAACTTATCTAGAAAAGTCAAATCATCTCTCTTCACGAAAATATTTAAAATCTTTATTATTACTGATACGTAAAAGTAATCAAAAATCTATGAATTGGCATCAGTTAGACAGATAGTTCAACGGGGTAGTAATACGCGTCCAAAGTAGACATTGGAGCTTATATTCAATAAAAATTCTTTATGTAGCAGCAACATTTAATTTTATCTTATAATAAAAATTACGACGTAATAGAAAAGCTATAACAACAAAGGTTTGGGGTCTTTTACAATTTAAGATAAAGAATTAATTATTTAGTCATTTGGTTTAGTAAAATTTTATCATTGTCTCCGGTAATTGAAGATTTGCTAAAAGGGAAAAGTTATATTTCGAAAATAAGTACAAATCTTTAATATGTGAGAGATGAAAGGACTACTAAAGTTATAGCAGAAACGTATGGAGAAAATGCTTTTATTAAAATGTGTCATATTCACGAGACAGTTTTTTATGTCCACATCCTAAGCAAATTAATTTGAATATCTTAATTGCATTTGTAGCTACGAGACATTTCCTTTTCTACTTCTAGAGTTAGTTCATTTACCTCGATCCTGCGCTGTTAGTAATGATGATGACAAAGTTTGCTTTAATTTACCAAATGTACCCGGACCTACATCTGGAATATTTTGTGTGGAAGAGGTGGCCGCTTCTTCAGAGGCCACCATCTAAAAAAAATATCCAGAAATAGAAAATCTTACATTAAATTATATTGTTGGTACAAAATCAATATTATTAAGTATACATAAATAAATAATAAATATGAAAATTATCAAATACTGGAGACCTACCACCCATTCACCATGATATTGCTGGTCAGACCTTATTTCATATTACTTTCGTAGATAGAAAACGTAAACATAAAAAAGTGAAAATTTGATATTATATAATTTCGCGTAGGCTTAGCCGATGTACATGAAGACCAATGGCCTAAGAACGTGTACCCAATTCCAGTTTTATATCTTTTTCATATTGGAAATAATGAGCAAAAATCCCTTAAATTTTATTTAAAAATACTGAGATGTTCTCAATTTACAGAGCATTGCGGACGTATTTTAAGACCGATTCGGCCTATTTTCAATGTCAATCTGCCGGTAAGAACTTCCAATGTTTCTACCAAATTTTAGCTGGATATCTCGTGTTTTGTAACTTAAAGAATGCTAACAGTACATTGGCAGAAAGACAGATGGACAGACATTTTTAAGTCGATTTAGAATTTGATGCTTTTAATGCTTTTTTTGAAAAAAATATGTCATATGAAAAAAATTTATTGCATTTTGACGTAGAAAGATATGTACAGTAGATTTTATTCAAGTCAGTCCATCGTTACGATTAATTCCCCTGTAGCATCTTTTTCCAGAAAAAAATTTATTGATACAGACAAAAAGTCCAATTTTGAATACATTTTAACGAAAATTTGTCCGACCTTATACTTTGACATAAAACATACGTATATCAAATTTGTCTATTTTTTGATACCCATTCGTACAACAAACTTATCAAAGTACTTTTTTTTAACTTTATTAGATAGAAATTGGCGGGGCCAAAAGGATTATTTAAAATTTGATCTAAGCTAAACATATATAAAATAAAATATTATAGTTATTATTAGAATTTAAAATTGTTGTCTTACCTTTTTCATAAATGTCATAACATTTGTGGGCAACATGTTTGATCTTTCAAATATTTGTTTTTTTTTTTTTGTGTTTTTGTTTTTTTGTTTTTTATTATATTTTTTATTATATATTTTTATTCTGGATATTTATTATGTATAATTTGTTGATATATTTCTTTTATTTTCTGTTTTCCATATAAATAATTGATGTTTTGTTGTTATATTCTTTGATTTATATGACTCATTTAGCGGCTCAATTATTCCAGTTGATATAGAAAACAATTTCATTGGATGAATTCGTTAATGATCCCCTTTTTATTGATTTGCATAATTTCTCACAAAACTGTTGCAACAGAAACATTTTCATTAAACTAAATCATTGGTATTTATTTTAATAACAAGAAACTTCTATCGTTAATTTGGTTTTTTAACATTTTAAAGTTACATTTATAAAAAAATAAATTATATAAAAATCAAGTAATTATATTCTACATTAATATGTTTGTATGGATGTATAAGTCATTTAGAAAGGCTTTTTTCTTTTTTTTTTTTTTTTCTGAGAATAATATTAAAAAAATAATAATAAGAATAATAATAAATAACAAACATTACTAATGTTAAATTGTATGATGCTAAATGCGCGTTTGTTTATCCAGATTATGTAAAGCAAAAATACATTTACCTCAAAAATTGAATAGGAAAACAATGGCAATGGTCAATATATTCAATTTAATTAGAATATCCTTGAAATGTAATAAAAAATTTCTAATTACATTATTTCCTTGGAGAACTACACTTTAGAAGAAAAAACAAAAAGAAAAAATAAGCAGTAAAAAAGTAAGAAAATTTTATTGGGTTATATTAAAAGTCTTTACGTTAATCAAGTCCATATTCGCTATTATTATTAATAACTTCCTTTTACTGTGTCTTCATGTACATGGGATATTACCTTTAATATCAAAATTTTACCATCAGAATCGACTAAAACTGAAGATGCATTTATTTTTTGTATTCTACATCAGTTTTTACCTTTTCTTGAGTTATTTAATTCAGTCTCGAAATGAGGTAATATTTTATACAAAGCGAAAAGTTGTACAAGTACAGAGAACTTGAGACACAATTTATATGAATTTATACGATCTAATAACTCGATTGCGTTTTTATATCCACCATCCAGAGGTTGGGGTTATATTCATTTTGTCATTATATTTGTAATACCCAAAGCGAAGCGTCGGATTATCTGCAGCACATGTCTGTCTGTCTGTTCGTCTTTCTGTGTGTTGTTAACATTCTCCGTAGATCGTACAAAAAGAGATATCGAGCTTACATTTTCCAGAAATATCGTACGTTCCTGCAGGCAGGTTGGTATTGAAAATGAGCCAAATCGCCTATAGAGCACAGTGCACAGCCTACAGTGCACCTGACTAAACTGAGAATATCTCGATTTTTTTAAGTAAAATTTAGAGGGTTTTTGTTCAAAAGTTGACATTTCAAATTTTGTACAAATACAACTAAAGTCTTTAGTCTTCAACATCAGTTCCAAAAATTATGCAAATTAGCCACGTCTACACGAAGTTACACAATATTACACTTTTACTTTTTTAGGCTACCAAAGAAAAACTGTATCTACTAATGAAAGAGGCTCTGAATCGTAATATCGTGGTGTATGGATGGTGGCTATCTAAAATTTAATAATTTTCTTACTTATTTTTTTTTAAAGAGTATTGCAAACACTTTAAAACAATAGCTATTGCTGTGTTCAGCTGCCGTTTGGTGTACGGTGTGTAATAAAAAAGCCCCAACTTCAATGAAAAATATTTTATGCATACCCTACAGTTACATGTTAATTACATGGTACTGTAAAGCAAGTGAAAATTCATGACGAGATATTCATTATCTGCCACGCCTAAAAAAACATAATAATCTGAGTGTCGAGCGCCCCATTTGTTTTGACAGTTTTCTTTTTGATAATTATTTGTGAACTTTCATTTTTATATGTCATCGTAATTTTTTCTCACGTTATTTATTACTTTTAGTTTTAAGTTTTTAGTTGGACTGCTCTGTTATTATTATTATAATAAATAGATTTTAAATAAATAAATAAATAACAAGGCACCCAAACTATGATTTTGTCATCAACGCTGCCATCGTTGTCTATAAATTACCATCCATTCATTAAAGTGGCATACGTGTACAAATTGCAGTCATTAAAGAAATTAGAGAAAAATAACTACTTGACTTTTCTTTCTTACAAAGTTTTTTAATATTTGTTCATTTAATGTTAAAGTCTGTCCCAAATGATATTTGTTTCATTTTGATTATGAATGGAATTGAAAATCTAAATTTGAAAACTGAATCAATAACTTAATAAATTTCATAACAACAACAATAACAATGTAAATTATTAAAGTCCACCATAGAGAATTGAAAATACTGAGAGATTCTTGCCTCTTTACTTATGAACGACTCTACAGATACGATGGAGCACTTGCAAACTCGACTTAACTATCTATTTAAATGTAATCTATTCATTGTCTAACTTCTTACGCATTTATGTTTGTTATGTCAAATGGAAGATTACAAAATGGTCCTTATTTTGGGCATAAAACAATTCGATAAATTATATTTAAGTGAATCAGCATGAAAAAATAGGATAAAGAAAACGAAAAGTAGTGACATTTTTGCAACGACCTAATAACACTTGCATTAACTATTAACATTACTTTCATTCATTTATCATTTAACATAATTTCATTTAGTCAATTACTTTTATTAAGTTAAAGTCATAAATGATGTAAATAAATTACATAATTTAATTTTTATGATTAAAACTGTGACTGCCGACCAAATAAAATCGCTTGTATTTGTATATGTATTCTTCAATATTAACATACATTTTCTGAATTAGAAGTTTTTTCAGTTCATTTATCACTATCAGCATTATTATATGATAAGTTTGCTCCATTTAAACTTATTTCATGGAAACGATTTATAAGTTTTGTAGATGCTTAGTTAAAGAAAACAAAAATCAAGTAAAATTTATGATTTTATGATGAATACATAAAGATTATTGAAAGAGGATTGAATTGTTTCCCAAACCGTTTAATCACCTTTCAACTTTTAACTTTTAACTTTAAAGATGTTATGAAGACCATTTTAGGAAAAAGTGTATGATGTACACACAATTGTACACTCTAACAAAATGTAAGCAGTTTTGATTTCTTATAAAAAAAATATGACTACATTCATAAAATTAAATTGAAATACAACTCCATTTCAATTATAAGAATATTAAGTGACTTTTTATTCCCTTAACGTATTACTAATTAAATGCACCTTTTTAAACCCTTAAAGTGAGAACATTTCATCTCAATAATATTTCATTTTAGATATTTATTTACTTACTATTTATAAGAACTAAATATATCATAAAATAAATGGCATAACTATATCGCAATTAATGGAATATTATCTTAGATTTCTGTGTTACGATTTTGAATGAGAATAATCACTTTGATACAGTTTCGCAAATGTGTTTAGAAAAAATAATAATTTTGAGCACATCAAAAGTTTTTCAAAAAAATAAAAATTCTATTTATTTGAAAGTCAATCACTTGAACGATTTTTGATCAATTTTGTATATTAAAGTACACAAAATAGAGCAAGCTTAATAAGCTGCTTCAAAATGTTTAGGTTAAGTTTTATTTTCGGGCGAATAAATACGAAAACCGAGCAGGCTTAACCAAAAATATTTAATGTCTGAGAACTGGGGCCATTTATGTATATATATATATATTAATAATTTTGTTACATATTAAAATTTTCAATTTATTATAACAATTCTGTGTCCTTAATTTGAAATTTTATCATAATATTTTCACATATTAATTAAAGTGCATTTTTACTAGTAACTAATAATTAAGCACTATTTACTACCATTAATTCCTTCCTATTTATTACTATTTTTTTTATTATTTTTTTCAAATAAATTTTTTTTTATGCATTAAAAGGCACAAATATTTCCGTGTTGCATGTCTGCGATTTGTAACGGCTCAACTTAAACTGCAATTTGAGGTGCATAAATATCCCTAGGTGATTTTCATCACATTACTAATGTTATTATTGTGTGGTCAGACTTACTAACTGTCGCTCAATTTTCATACGCACTGTTGTGCTTGAAAATTGTAAAACTCATATTTATACAATTCATTCCATGTACCCATCCAGATATAATTTTAGTAGAAGACCAAACTATTTTCTTTTCTTTTAGTTTTCTTTTTTCTTCTTATTTGATTTACTCTCAGCTTTTCTTTCTCAATTTAGCTTACTTTTTCTCACACAATCTATGACATTAATATTTCTGGAAAGAAATAATAGTCGAATAAAATACATATATACATAACGTATATAATGTAATATAAAGTAACACCTGATATATGAATGTATTTATACTTGTAGGTGCCTACACATAAAAATGTATATCAAAGCAACAGCTTTGAAATTTTATTGTTTTGTTCCCTGGATACAAACACCGACAATTTCTCACTTTTCTCACAAGCGCAATATTGAGAACACCGAAATATCTTCTCAGTTTCTGTGTTTGTTGAGAAAGTACAAGCATAACGGTCCAATCTCAACTGATTTGCATTATTCATATAAATCGGACAGTATTGCCAACTCATTGAAATTTAATTATTCTTGTAATAATAGGAAAAAAATATATAAGAAGAACAAAAATAATAATAATAATTTAAAGTAAGGTTACACACGAGAGAACATTATACTTTATTGGTGCCCCCCATTACAAACATACGTACAGTGTAATAATTTTTTTTTGCAAGGTCATCAAACTGATATTCATTATAATTTCATTTGATGGAAATTAATTGATCATTAGAAAAATCTTGAGTTGTTTAATTGTGCGCCACATCCACAGGCGCACATTCCATCTTCATTCTATATGACAATAAAGTTATCGCATAACTTAAAACAATTAATTCTGAATTGATCTAACCACGTCCATCTGTCCATCTATTATTGATCTTATTCACTGCAAGCTCAAGCTCAAGCTCAATTATGGTAGAAATATTGTAATTAAAATTTTGTATAACTTAAATAGACCGTACATGATTGCATTTACAATTTAGCATTTTAATTTAATTTTTCGGCAACTTACATCTAGAACGTAATAATAATAATCTTATAAATCCTTAAAGAGCTATTGGCCAAGCTATTAATTGAATTTTTAGTATTCCAAAATTTAACCTCATTACATTTTCCATGCAATTGTTATTTGTTTTTGTATATAAGTATATAAAAAACTTTACCATTTATCTTTTGAAAATTGTAATATAAAATGTAAAATTTGTAATGTAAATGTAATGTAATGTAAAAGTAAAATACAAAAATGTTTGCTTACAAAATGACAGTAGCTTTACTTTAAACTGTTTGGGGCCATTTTCTATACTAAAGTGCTGTCAAAATTGGTTTTCTATTAAGGCAATCTCAGCAATAAGTTGACATAAACTGATATCTATAAGGTCAAATATGGCCAAACATGACCATGGTCCTCTCAAAAAATTTTACATTGATTAAGAATATGAATCTTTGTCGCTTAAGGCTTAATGTCCAAATTTATGGGCGGTGAGTATAAATATCTAGCTAATAATTATACAAAATTTTACCCTACCACCTCATATTGAAGAATTCTCCCCTCTTTTATTTCATCTGTCAATTCGTTATTATCTAATAATTTGCAATTTCATTAATAATTTGCTCGTTTTTAAAATTTTGTAATATTTTGTAATTGCAATGGAAAAATTTTTAACAATACAATTTTATGTAACGTATATTTAAGTGGAGTATATATATGTAAATATATATGTATATATTATATCGCAAAAAATTATAATTATTTACCACATAAAATTCAATTCTACTTAAAAAAATAATATATTTAATTAACACTTTACTTAATACAATTACACTACAATTAAATTTGTATCTGATATAATTCTTTTTTTTTTTGATTACACTCTCTACTTAATTATTTTTATGTTAATATTTTTTGCATTTTGCATATTACACTATTACAACCAGCTTTAACTAGCAAACTACCAAACAACTATACCAAACACCAACGCGAGAAGCAACAGGAACACTGAAATATCTAAAATATCCTTATGCATCAAGTAACATTTATATGCACACATACATATGCATAAATAAACTCTCTATGTTCACTTTTATATTAAAAAATAAAGAGAGACTTAATGTGCAATTTCTTTTCTCTCTCACTTTCTCTCTCTCTCCCTCGTGCTCTCTCCTGTTTAGCATTGAAAATTTACGGTTTTGAAAAGCAACAATGCAATTGGATTTTCATGCAACAACAACAAAGTATAACAAGAAAAAGGTGAAAATCTTATACTCTATCGTAGTCCATTCTTAAATACTTTACACCATTTTGTTTAATATCAATGAAAGGTAAGTCAAGTCAAAATGATTGACAAGACAAGAATTTACACAAATTATAATTTTTAAATAATTTGAAAAGTACGTTCTTTGATAAAGGGCTTAAAAACAGGGGGCCCCATCTAGATCAAATATGGAACACATACGTACTATATTAAAATATTATTATGCGGTGAAAACATATTTAAAATCTTCACTTTTTTCCATGCAATAGATTTTATTCCAAGAAGCGGAAATGGTCATAAAAATGTTAATAAATGTAAGCAAACAGACTTTAGATGGACGGGCGGGACAACTTGCAGACAGACAACGCGTTTATGGATTGTCAAGCATCATCATTATCAATAACCAATAAACCAATAAATAAGAGAATGATAGGATTGGTTATTGTAACATGAAATATTGCCAAATCATTTGATTGGAATAAAATCGGGATCTATATAAAATAATACTCGAAATTATAGGCATGCGAATATATCGATGCACACTTATAGTGTACAAATATAAGCAAAAATTATATTCAACTGGTAAATGCGTGTCAATTATTGGGAGAGAGAAACTCGTAAGAGAGATTACGAGGAAATAAATGTGGTAAGTGTGTGCGTTTGTATGCATGTAGAAAACGCGCGTAACAGCAACAGGAATTTTATATGTTTTAAATGTTGTGTATGTCTTATACAAATCAATTATGTAGTTGTTATTATACGAAGTAACAACAAAAATGATTTTGATTTTGTTTTTTTCTTTTTGTTATAATGACTTTTATTTTAAGTGGGTTTGTAGTTTAGCCTTTTAAGTTTTTCTTTCAAGTCCCTCCTCTCTTCATATGTATGAATTTCCTTTTCACTTTGTTAATTTATATCGCGCGTATAAGTAACGCAAATATTATTTGTAGATTACATTAAACTAAAAGTACATTTTCTTTTTAGTTGTATTTTCTAATCTAGTCGAATTAAATGTTAGTTACAATGAAATTTTTATGGTCAAATATATAATTGTAAATGTGTAATGAAATGAAAAAAAGACTCTTTAAATATGCATGAGTTTCTAAGTGTGATTTGTTTCAGACCACAAAATGCGAAGCCATATTGGGCACACCAAAAGCCGGCTTTGCAAGAATGTTTCGCTAAAAAAATGTTTTTTTTTTGTCAAAATGCATAAAGTGATGGGAAAGATGATATCATCTTGAGACAATTTCAATAACATTAAACATCGGGTCAAAATCCAACTGTGTAAACTTTATAATATGTGCCAAACCTTAAGCGTAGATGAAGCCTCCAAATGCTTCAGTTCTTTGGGTTTAGATGAATCGTCATGTCTTTATGAGTGAGACCTTTGAGTTTAGATGAATCGCGACATGTTTATTACTTTATCAAAACTATGTGTAACATGGAAAATGAGTCATTTGATTTTAGATGAAAAGCTGAAAATTTTGAAAATTTAGTAAATCTTTAATCAGCCGCTAATTACGAATCTAGATATGTCTGGTTGGCACCACATATGTAGACAGTATGATACGCTAAACATTCACTTCTAATTCTAAAATCATTAAAATCTTAAATTTTATATTTGAAGAATTGAACGCTTAAGAAACTTTGCACTGTACTTGCCATTTACAATGTTTGCCACAAATGAGTTCCATAACTATAATTTATGTAAATAAAATTGTTACAGTTTTATTTGTTAATAATTTATTTACAACGTTGAATGAATAATTGAGTTTACATCTTATTAAATAACATGAACTGCATTTGAAAGGGGCCAAAAAAAAGAACATATGCTTTCACATACATACATATTTAATAATAATGCTGTTAATAGTTATTAATTATCAGCACTGTAGTTTTTTTTTGTTGTTTGTTGTTAAGGTATTTTACATTTGGTCAGTTTAAGATGATATTTTATTAATTGTAATAGATTAATAAAGGAAAAAGAAAACGGAATCATTATGTCATTTTGTTTTTTTTTTCTTATAAAATGTAATATCAAATTAAAAATTATCGGCTTAAAAAGAAAGGAATATACAATTTTCACATTCTACCTAAGTTGTGCATTTTACATTATATTTGTGTATATAAATTAGTTTAGGCTCATCATTATATTGAATACGACACCACACTTATAGCATAACACGCTAACTCCAACTTCTATTGCACCAAGCAATTTTCAACGTTTGAATCAATTTAAACTGCTCAATTGGCAGAATAAATGAAAACTGATAAATTTTGCCAAACAAAGCTGAAGGTAAACATTTAGTGCAATGGCAAATGATCTTCTCATTTACCATTTTAAAATTTTCTTAATAATGTCGTGTAAAATATTAAATAGTTGGCCTCGATCATCTTTATTCAATAATATATTTTATATAAGCATCATGCTTAATAAATAGCTAATTATTATATTAGTATAACTTTAGTATAACTTTTTTATTTCTTATGCATAGAATTTCCTCTTTGTTTTTTTTAGCGATGTGTAGCATATTAGAAAGTCGCTCACAACCAACTATAATTGTTTTCACGTTATACTCTACACCATTTGTAATACAGAATATTATGAGTTTGTGCAGTTGCATGTAACAATCCACCTTTTATTACACCGATTTACTCAGAAACAAATCCGATTTAAGTTTATCTATCCGACTGTCTATATGTAAATTTGTTATCAAAGTACAGGGCGTAATTTTGAAGATTTTATAAAGGAAATTTGATATGTAGGCGTAATTTAAGCCAAAAGACAGCCGGAAATAATTTTATTTAATAATTAGACTGTTATTATGACCACGCCACTTATAGCGATCCATTTTGCAAAGAGTTTTTATGTAGAAGATTTAACAATTCTATATATTCCTTTATAAAAATATAGTGTAGAGTATTTAATAGTCAGCTCCGACCGACTATTTATGTATATACTTGTTTCTTTTTCCTTTTTTTTATTATTATTGCTCTGTTTCTTTTTTGAATAGATTCTACCATTCCTAGCGGTAGAATTATATATATAATAATTTATTTGAAATTTTTCAGGAATTTTTCGTTTTTAATTTTTTATTTTTTTTATTGGTTTATATCGGTTTATTAACAACACATATTTATCTCATTCATTGACTTATTATTCGCTTTGTATTGAATTTTTCTTATATTTTGGAATGCTTGTAATTAAAAAAAAAAGTATGTATGTAAATATATATAACAGATTTTTTTTATATTATTATTATTATTGTTGTTATTGTTGTTATTTATTTTATTGTTATTATTGTTACTGAATTTATGGGCTTCATTAATTTATACCATTATTATTAATATGATTTTAAGTATAGTAATTTGGGACTTTTTATTCATCGTTCATAATTGAATTTATTTATTTTTTGCGTTTTTTTTTTTAATTACTTCAATTATGGAAGAGGAAAAGTATATGCTTTTTGGTAAATGCATAAATAAACAAATCTCAATTGAGAGCGTTTTTCAATTAATGAACTGAGTAGGATAATTTAATAGCAACAAAATATTGTGATCATTTTGAATTATAAATATAGATTTTCATTATGTGACATCCTGAAATGGATTGGAAATTTTTATTGCATTTAATGAGTAAAGTTCCATTTTACACAGAGACAATACATTTCCATTCGTGGAATGGTCATAAATGTCCCCTTAAATTGCGCCTTCCGTATTCAAATACAGAAGCATTAAAATTCACATGAATTTGCAGTAACTTAAGATAGGAAAAGAGCATGAATTGTTATAATTAGAGATGAAATTTATCATTATATAATTAAGAAAGTGATTTGTTAATTATGACAGGCAACCGCATTGTTATGGTTATTGTTATTGTTGTTGTTGTTGTTTTTTATGAATTTTATATATTTACTACATACATTTAAAAAAAATATTTGTTTCGATGTCTTTTGGCAATTTAAACAACAAAATCACCTTCACTCCAGGCCATTTTATAATCATCCATATTAAATAAATCGAATATATCTGATGAGGCTGAGCAAAATGTTGCATCATTGTGCGATATTATGCCATTATCACTGAGAGATGTACTGCAAATGGACATTTCTTCATGATTCGGATGGATGCAATGCTTAGCTGTGGTCGTGGAACTATTGCTATCTTGAAATGTAATACCATAATTGGTGGATGGTGTTGCATTAGTTGTCGACGATGATACAACATTTTCAGATGTTGAACTCAAATCAAATTGATCAAATGTAGGCGTAGACGGTCGCAACGTATCAATATTTGAGGTGGATGATGAAAAATTGAAATCATTTAATGTATTGTCAAAATCATCACATACATCCATTGGCATGATACTATTTGTAGGGTTCATTTGAATCGATAAAAATTGATTATCGTTAATTAAATTATTTGGATTGGATTGTTGCTCTTCTTGTTGTGAACCTTGTGATGGTAATGTTGACTGTTGTTGTGATATTTCATTTGGCTGAATCAAAGTGACATTATCGAATTGATTTAAGCTTTCAGTGTGAAATTTTTCGATAACATTATTGTTATTATTTAATTGGTGGTGGCTGGAAGGATTGTCAACATTTGCCACAGTCGCTTGTGATTGCATTAATTCTGTTAAAGATGGTTGCATACTGGGATTCATTGAACGCCTAAAACCATTCGTATTAACCGTACAAGAATTACTGGCATTTAATTTTATATTGGAATGATGGAATTGACTGGTAATTTGATTAATATTATTATGTTTACCAACTGGTATTGTATGCGGCGTTAATTCAGATGCTTCACCAATATCCATTTCCAATTGCTGAGACATTAGTTCTAATAATTCAAATTCATCAAAATGATTCAGTTTAGTATCAATATTGGATAAGTGCCCTAAATAGTCAACACGATCTATTACATTTTGATTATTATGTTGCTGATAATCACTGTGACTAATTGCGGGAAAATTTTGAGCTGCCGTTGCAATAGAACCACCACAATTTACATCTACTTCTTTTACTTCTTTATTCATCAGGTTCACATCATCATTCCTACAACTAAGACTATTATTGTTACACTGATCAGCGTTATCACCGTGCAATATTTGTTGTTCTTCATCTAAAAACATATCAAAAGATTTACTTGCATTTGTTGTATTTGTAATTAAATTAGATTGACCAAATGACTTTGTTGGCGTAATGTGGATATTTTGCATAAAATTTGGATTGAAGTTATTTGAATTTGTGATCGTTATCGCTGGGGGCGTATTTAATGATTTATAAAATGAGTTAAATTCATTTTGCAATTGCGATTGCGATTGCGTTTGAGTTGGGGAAATTTTTCTAGTTATTGGATTGTTTGAGTCCATTTTCATTCTATCTATTTTATTTATGTAAGTCTTTGATGTTAATTGATGCTGTTCTCCTGCTGCTTTGTCCTCTTGTATATCATTATCCAAATCATTTATGAATTCCTTGTTCTCAGTTGGTATAAATAACTTATTAACAGGCGCTATTGGTACTAAAGCGCTTTCAGGTAAATCTCCTTGTTTAACTAATATACCCAAAACATCGGTTAGTTTTTCCGATTTTATTATTTGACCATTAATTGCATTAGGTTGATATTCTTGCCGCTGTTGTCCATCTTGTTCACTTTGCATATTAATTGTTGATTCTTCTTTAATTTTAATTAATGGATTTAATATACTTGACATTTTTTGTTCATTATTATTTATGTTGTCTTGTAAATGTTTGATATCTTCTTTGTATTTGATTGACGGTGACGTAGCCGCAATATGCAAATATTGTTGCTGGTCTATCAAGTGTCTTTGCTGATCAAATTTTGTTTGCACTTTCTTTAAATGCTTCTGCTGCGATTTCTGCATCTGTTGAGATAAAGGAAATTGTTTTGTCTGAATTATTGTCGTTGGTTCTTGCGTTGGTTGTGTTATAATTTGCTGAGTATTAAATTGATTGTATGTTGATTCTGATGGTACCGAAAACGTAACATTGGCTACTGAATTTGTGCACCGATGACTATTAAAAAATCGTTTATTACCGTCGCTGGATGTAGCCAAATTAATATTTCCTATTGTATGAGAAGTCATATGTTGATCATTTAAGCCCACTAAAAAGATTGTCTGATTACTTTCATTCCAAACCAAGCCTAAATTATTGTTCGCTCTAGTCAGTGGTAGCCGACTTTGATTAACAGCGAGATCGGTTGCGACATCAAAGTTAGATGGCTGTGATGTTTTGACAATTACATTGTGAGGCAGACCTTTCGTAGTAATAACTTTTTCATTCGCTTTATTAATGCTTGCGGTAAGTGCAACACTTGTAGGCATGGGGATCGAATTAGTTTGGTTTTTTGGTGTTTGTGCCTCTTGATGCAAATGATAGGCATGTTTCTGCTGCGATTGTGTCATTTGCGCTTGCGCCTGCGCTTTGGCAGCAGCAGCTGCCGCTTGTTTTTGTATTTTAGCTTCTAATTGTTGTTTAACTACCATTTTCTGTGACATCATTGTTGTACTATTGCTTTGCTTTACAATTGGACCCTCCATACTGGTGGTAGTCTTGTCTTTCTTATCATTTACAGAACTTGGCATTACAACAGTTTTTACAGTAGATGCTGCTTTAAGTGTTATTCTAGCTGGTACAAAAGTTTCATTTATTTGTGGATGCAATACGGCAACAGTATGTGAAGCTTGAGCTGGTTTTGTTGTTGCAATGAGAGTTATTTGCTGTGCGGACAATCCATTTGGAAGCGTTTGTTGACGGAATTTTTGATTTATCATATGCTGATGTTGCTTTTGACGTATTTCCTGAAGTTCTTGTTGAGACTTTTGTAATTGTCGTTGCAATTCATCAATTTTTCGTTGCTGCTCCTTCAGTAGCTCTTCATTAGATAGTATTATACTGTTAGCTGTTTCGGACTGAGGCGATTGCATCGCACTTCCATTTATTTGCTCTTGTTCCATAGTGCCGCATCGTAAGCCTGTAGCAGTTCCCGTATTTGTGTCCATAGCTTCAACATTCATGTCCCTTTCAGCTTCCTTGTTCAAACCTGTTTGAGTTGGATTTATAACAGTATTACTTGAAGTATTACTTGAAGGCTCTAATGTTAGATAAGATCTTAAACGTTCAATTAATTGTGACTTAGATCCAGATACAGGTAAATTCCTTCTCTTTAAGTGAACTTTAAGGTCAGATACTTTCATTTTTTCTAATTTGGTAACATCAATAATGGATGTGGCATAATTAGTTGCAGGACTAAGAGGCATAGATGTTATGGATAGAGCAGGAGACGTTGTAATGGATGGTCGGGAAGAACAACTATTATTAGTTAAATTGGATAGTCCAATTGATGCATGATTGTTGGAATGCAATAATGATTCACTAGCAATTCCTTGCATTGGCGTGCATGTGGTAGAAATCGGAGCCGCTTGACTTAAGGTGTTATTAAAATTAGCTGTAGCTGTTATTACAGTATTAGTCACATTAGTTCCCGATTTACCACCTGTACTTATTGCAGTAGCACTAGGCACATGTGTATTAGGACCAGTATTTCCAGCTGGTAAAATCGACTGGTTTTTATTAAGAGTCTCTAAAAATTTTAGTAAACAATTTTGTTGCTCTAACATCAATTGATAAGAGGTTTCCTCAGTGGTCATTGATGTATCCATAGAATTTTTGTTAGATGCACTGGGTGGTCCTTTGTATTCATGAAACTTAATGGTACGTGCTTTAGACGATGGTTTTGATTTTGATTTTTTGCGATTTTTATCCTTGCCCGGAGCATCCGATTTAGCGATTTGTATTCCTGAAGATGAAACAGCAGATGTTGTCAAATTTCTGGAACTAGAAATCGTTGAAGATACAGGACTAAATGAAGATACAGAAGAATCAAACGAAGTAGATGGAACCGACGAGATCATAGATAAATATTTATTACCCGAACCGGTCACGGATTGACATAATTCTTCGTATAAGTTAGCTGTTTCCTGTGTAACCTTAAACGTAGGTAAACTTGAAGAAGTAATTTGATGCGTTCCATAGTTACATTTAGATTCTTCTAAACGTGTTGATGCTTCCACGGTAGTTGTTTTCAAGAATGCAGAATCACATGCAGTAGATACGGGCTCAGGCATGGCAGCAACTTCAATAGTAGCAGTTCTACCTTGGAGAACCTTTGAATTTGCACAAACGACAGTATCAGTAATAGCACTAACAAATTCATTTCCATTGTCACGGGATGGTGTTTGTCGCAAACTATCACTCTCTGAACTGAGAGACTCATCCTCAAACGTGACATAACTATGCGGATGTTGTGGTCGCGTAAGTAAACCCTCACTAGTCGCTTTAAATGTCACTAAACCCTCTTTAACTATTTTCTCAATGGGCTTTTCTGTATGCAAAATATTCTTTTTAATCAACTCCAATGGGCCAGGACGATGTTGTATTTGAGAATTCAACTGATCAGCCAATCGAGCTTTTTTCAGCATTCGTTGCTTTTCAGCCAAACTTGGATCAATATGGCATTCATCTTCTTCCAATATATGACGCCGCTCAAGATCTTCACGATTGGGTCGTTGCTGTATTTTCGCTTTCAATAAATCACTTGTCTTCGCACGCTCCAATTGCTTGCATTGCTCATGAATGGCGGGGGAAGTTTTCAATGCTATAACAGTTATAAATATATCGACAAAATATTATTAGAAACATAGACGAATAAATTGGGAAAGAGGGCATGTTATTGAAAGTAATTAAAAATCATAAGAAGGAATGTATATAACAGCAATATGTATTTGCAGCAAATAGGAAATGTAATTGTTGTAAAAATTTAATAACCAAATGAGTTGAGAGAACTGCTAAAATGTAAAAACTAAATCTGTAAAATATTTCATGCACACAATTTTTGCATTAACTAACATTTTTATATTAAAGAATTCTATATAAATATTTAGACTATCACAATGAAACGCATTTGCTTTAAAATGTTTTAGTAAAGAATAATAAAAATAGAAGCTAAAATAAATAAATAAATAAACACTTACGTGGTATTATGCCTTGCTCAACAAGTTGAGAGTGTGGTCTTCGCACCATTAATTTAACTTTAAGCGCTGTTAATGCCGTATCATTGTAGCAACATTTTACAATATTTTATATGAAATAGAATAGACAATATATAATAATAATTGAGAATCGAATAAATTTTCATATCTATCTGGAGTGCTTTTATGAAAATGAATTTAATGAAGATTAACTACAATGAGAGAGTTTTATATAAATTATATAGGAAAAAACAACTTTCCATCTAACTTTCTATGAAACTATTTATTTAATTAATTAATTCCATAGATTTTCAATATACGAAGCAATGAATTCTTCAAAAGAATCTTTAAGTAAAAAGATTTTTAATTTAATAAAAAAATAAAATACAAAAGCATGAAAATGTGATTAAATTAATTCGATTGAATGCATTTGGAGGCAAACTTAAATATTCCTGAGCATCATTAAAGCGATTCAAGTATTTATTTGATATTTACATTCTTTATTTTTATCCATTGCTGGTTGCAATGGACTGGAATCCACAAATGCTTTGGGTGATGATTGTCTTGAATCATATACAACTGAACTCGTACCATCTTTTCCTGTAAGTGATGATGCAGCATTTAAATGTTGTTGCCCTTCTGTAATAATACCCAAAACGTATATTAAATAATATTGAAATTAACTAATTAACGTTGATAAATTCATTGAATATATTCAACGTTAATTATTGAGACAAATTTAATTCAAACACTAAAATTACAATCTATTTTCTATAGCTGTATATTGATTTTATAGAAATGAACACTTGCCAGACAAATAGACAATAGATACTTATTTTACATATCTTTTCAGAGTAATTTCTGAGTAATTTCCGTTTGTGCTTAAGTGTTTCCATCTATTTATTTATGCATATTTCAGTTAAGCCTTAGATTTTACTCCTACGTTTATTAGTCGCGTTTATATTGTACTTGATTGCTATTATTATTTTTTTATATACCTTCTGACATGTTGTCCTTGTGGCTTTCTTTTAACAAAATGTTATCTTCGTACGTATATTCTACCGGTGTTTTAATGATCAAATTGTGTACGAATGAATGCGAACCTGATGTTGCCGTTGAAAACGTTGAAGACGTTAAAGGCGTTGATGTTGTTAATAGCCGATTGTGTGAACATGAATCGGACAATATTTTCAAGGCAACTGAGTCTGAGAATGTTGCAAGTAAAGGATTACTAATAGTAGTAGTAATAGTAGTGGTGGTAGTGGTACAACAATTTTCATCCGTTACATTAGAAAATGTGAATGTTGGCGCTGTTGTAAATGAAGTTTGTGAAAATATTGTGCTATGGCTATTTATCACTGTTGGCACTGTTATCGTTTCTATTGCTATTGCTGCTGTTGTTGTTGTTGTTGTCCCTGATGCTGCCGATGCTGCCCCTGCTGTTGCTGGTGCTGTTGTTGTTGTTGCTATAACTACTGTTGATTTTTTTGTTGGGATTGTTGCAACAGATTCAGACAATAGAATCAAACTACTATCATTATGAAACCTTTTTATATTCAATATGGGTGATTGAGATAATGAAAAAGCTAATGATGATGATGTACAAGAAGTTGGTGATGTAAGAAATGGTGACAAAGCTTTAGATGATGCTGAACAATTTGATGAAAGAAAAGTGTGCAAATTATTGACTTCTGTTTCACTGATAGCAGTTGGCGCGGACACTACGTTACAATAACGTTTATTATTATTTGTTTGTTTTTTTGTCGTTGTTACTATGAAATTCTTTGCATTTAAAGTGGAACGGGAATTAACCGATGAAGTAGATGATAATGTTTTACTTGTTAAAGCTAAGGTAGCTTTATTACCATTTGATTGTTTCAAGTGCTGCTGGCGGGCTGATTCGTTATTAATGTCACTTTCCTTGTACTGCTGCTTTTTACTTCTTTTAGTTGAGCAATTAATGTTCTTGTTGATTATTTCGCATGTTACACAATTTAATATGGTTATACTGCTATTTACATAATTATTTACATTATCAGTATTTGTGTCTGCTTGGTCTAAATTGTTATTACCAAATTTATAAGTATTATTATTAAGTTTTGTTATAGTTGTATTATTATTGTTCACATCTGATTCTGTATTTGGTGACTTAATTTGATCAGTTTGTTGAAACCAATCTGGAAAACTCTCTTTAAGCGTATCAAGAAGGTCTTGATCGAGCGTTAAACGCCACGAAATGGCACCGCCATCCACATTGCACTTGGTTTCTACAAATACAAAAGAATAATAACAACACTAATAACAACAACGCTAATTGCACATCAGTTTTTTCTAAATATATGAAAAATGCATATAACAAAAGTTATCAACTAATAAAAATGAACAAGAATTTCGTAAAAACCGACTGGCGTCAACTGCAGCACATGTTAATGATTTATTATTTTGATATTAATAGAATTTTATCAAACGTAAATGTAAAAGATGAAATTTATAATTTCATAAATAATTTGCCGTAGGCTTTAATCGGAAAACTGTTTTTAATGCTTAAGACAATAAATCAAAGAATCATCATTTCCCATCGGCCAAGCTAAACAAAGATTCCGAAAAGCACATTAAACCGTTAGTAGTAAGTTATTATGCGGCTCTACTTTTTATGTCCAATAATCGAAGTGTTATCCCATTTAGTTGCCTTACATTAATTTTTTTTAATTGGTTTAATTTTAAATGCATTCATTGAACTTATATAAATAAATAAACGAATGGGGCTGACTCTCAAACATCTTGGAGACCGCTTTGCCACTCAATTCTTTAAAAGTCAAAAAAAAAAGGAAAGAGTCAAAAAAAGTTTGGCAAATTTTGAAAAGCTCTATTTAGAAATAAATTTTTATATAAAACGTTATTTAGAGAAGCACCTCATAAATGCAAAATTTTTTTGATATTTACTTTCATTTAGCCCTCTAAAGCATGAGAGTATATTTTTTTTGTGAAGGTATGCAAGATAACTACAAAAAAAAATTGCTAGATATTGAAAGTTTTAGCTTTTCTAGGGAAGGCAAAGATATCGATGCTTTGCACTTGGTAAGTGTACTCCACGAAATAATTTTAAATTTTTAGTCATAGTCATCATAATCAAAGACGGTCAACAGTTGTTTGATATGAAGAGCGATAACCACAACAATTCAAAAATAAATGCAAATCAAAAATATCTATAAATGTTTAAATAGATTTTTTGATTTTTAGAACGTTTCGATAAAATTAACATACAAATCTCGAACATCTTCAATTGAGGTTATATATTTATACCCAACACGCGTATATAAATCTATAAAAAAATGTTTTTTAATTAAAAATAGTTTTTTGTCTTATTTGAATATTTAAAAAGAACAAGAAAAAGAAAAAAAAGGAAAATTCAAGGTTTTGTTTTCAATTTAATGAAAATGCATTCACATAAACAGCAGCACTATTAAACAAATAAAACATTTACAAGTTGATAAAGAGAAACAAATAAGAACGATATAGTTAGTCGTAGTCGAATCTACAATACTTTTTTCTTACACAACATCATTACAAATTGATAAAAGTGATTTGGCTAAAATTCCAAAAGATAACTTCTATAAGCAATATCAAAATTTACGCAGCCCTAATATCGATACATTTGGAAAAACTTGTAAAATAGTAAAAAAAAAAAAATGAACTTTTTTTTATTGAATGAACCGATTCTTTTCAATAGATATACTAAAAATTAATATTTAATAGATTGGAGTGCAAGAAATAGATGTAATTAAGCCAAGTGTTTTGGGTAAATATAACGTCAATACAGTTATACCGATACCGTTATATAATGACAATACAGTTATACCGAGTTTAAAGGAAAGCAATAGAAAATATAATACATTTTTTTTCTTCTAATAAAAAGAGATTTTTGTTTAAATAAAGCACCAATAAATAGATTAGATGGCTTTCATTTTTATATCTTATATTCGGAGATTAAATGTTGCTCTATTTTTCATAATAAAATCATACCTATGTATTGCAATCGCTCAAGCTTGCGATTAGTTTCATTTATCGACGATGTGATGAAATGCCTTAGTCGTTCAATTTAATCTCGCTAAACTTATATAAATCGAGATCAAAGATAACAATATTTTTCAAATGCTATGTCCTGCATATGTCGAATACTTTTTCCCGAAATCCCTCTCTTAATATAATTCATTGAAATTTGCAAAAATTTTATGTTTGCGGTTTTGTTGACTTTATAATTATAAAAATTGATGTGGTGGGAGATACTTTGCCAAAAACTTTGACATGGAAGTATTTTTTAAAACGTTTTACGCCTGCCTCTCTCTACTTTCTTTTATTTAGAGAATAGAATTAATATTTAAACTAAAGATGGCCATTTTTGGCCTGCCTAATAGAGAAGAATTCTTATAGCAAAAGGCACTAAATCGAACTTCCTCTATTTAACTCTTATTTTTACTTTATTAAAGGGTTTCCTACAAAATAATCCGGTAAATGCCTGCCAATTTTGTCAATTCAAATTTTTCCCATCATATTTAAAAGTGATACTTAAATTTCTGAAATTTAAAAAAATTTTGGAAGCAGCTTCTTAAAGATAATGCTTTAATACCTACTCAATAATAATTAACAACTCAATTAATATAACAAGATGATGTGGGAGATTGGACCTTCCAGGCCAATTTTACAATTTTTTACACTTCTTCAAAAACAATCCACTTATTGTTATTATAAATTAAATTGTTTGAGTTCAACGCAATTCATGGACCATTCTTAGCATGGCAACGACGTTTTCTTTTCTTTATTTTTTTTTTTGTACCCACCACTTAGAGATTGGTAGTATACTCATTTTGTCATTATATTTGAAATGCATAAAAGATCTTATGGAGTAGACATATTCTTAATCCGTAAATTCTAGATCATTTAGATATGTCTGTATGTCTGTCCTTGTGGCAAAAAAAATATATATCTGCTTCAAATTTGGCAGAAACATTGGAAGTTCATCTAAATTAGTTCATATTAAAAATAGAGTAAATTAACTAATGGACACACCCACAAATCAACATAAACTGAGAAAACTTCTATTATCTTAAGCAAAAATATATGAAGCAGATTATAGCTGAAATTTTGTACAAATCTTAAGGCTGTTAATCGACAAATTTGGAATAAAAATCGCGCAAGTCGATCCAAAACTATACAACTTTAAATTATCTGTCTACACAATAAAATATTAAATATTGTGTGTGGGTGGTGTGATGGGTATCTAAGATTTGGCCCCAGCCAAATAATTGTTTTTATTTAAAATTTTTTCTTTTGTGAAAATTTATCTAAAATTATTTATAATAAAATAGTAAAATTAAAAAAAAATTATACAGCTTTTATAATGTAAAATTTGATTAAATAAATAATATAAATATAAATAGAAATTAGGTAACAAATAATAAAAATTTATTTTTATAAAATAGTAAAGATTAGGCGACTATTATGACCACACTACTCTATGATAAAATCTCTGATAAAATCTGTGATAAAATCTATGCTCACAAAAAGTTCTTATCTTCCACAATAAGAAATTAAATATAAAATGCAAATTACTAATTTGCAAAGTAAATCATAGTTTATTTCCCAAATAATGCTTCAAAAGAAAAATATGAAATGAGAAATGAGAAATGTGAAATGTGAAATGCGAAAAACGAATAGAATGAGATAATCACACAGAAAAACTATTAAATTGAATATAATAAAAGAGTAACAGGTGTTTACAATACAAATTGGTTACTGCAGTAAGGACAAAATATTTAATGGTTGCCAAAACATCATAATAAAAAATAATAAAAAAAAAAAAAGCAAAAAGCAAAAGACAAATAGTGGAAAAAGATGTTTAGTTGAAATAAAATCTTAAATATCCATTTTACATCCATCCATTTTACATTATGTATAAGAAAATGTTACACTTAAATTTTGTACAAACAATCTAAAACCAAAACTTTTAACATAAAGCTAAATTATTTATACAGTCATTTGTTTATGTGATTAGTTTAAAAAAGTAAGAAAAACAGAAGTGAAGTCAAGTCAAGATTTTACATTGTTATTTTTAATTGAGCGTCAGCAGTTGATGACGTAAAAACGTTTCAATCAATAAAAGATTTAAGTTGACCAAAGCACTCACCAAAAGAAAACCATTTCGACATTTGATAAATGTAATTAATGAGAAAATTATATGTGGCCGGGATCAAATCTTAGATACTCACCACTTAAACGCTATTTGATATTTTACGAATAGATAATTTGAAGCTGTTTAATTTAACCGATTTGACCCATTTTTAATACCAACCGATTTACATGAACTTTCAATAATATCGCTAATTTAGAAGTAGGGCAGATATCGATCTAGAATTTGATGATGACGCTTTCCTTTGAGTATTACACATATAATAATATGTGTAATACCTCTCCAATATCTTGATGGAGAGGTCAGTAGCACAAGAGTTGAGCAAGTGTAAACCGTTAGAGAAACATAAAAAATTATCATACAACTATTATTATATTCTATTACAGAGAGCAAAAGAGAAAGAACGAGATATATATAGCAATTAATTCCATAAAAATATGGTCTTTCCTCATGAATTATTTTCTTTTTTTTTTAATTGAAAGACGTTGCTTACAATGTCGATGACGATTATTGAAAAATTTCCCTATTCGATAAATTTCTTTAAACCCCAGACCGAAAGTTTAGAAGTGAACAAATATTGTTTAAGGCATTTGTAGCCTTCAAAAAAGACTTAGAAACACAAAAATTCATACAACAAAATATCATTTATTTGAGAAGTTCTGCAAATGGATGAAACTTTTAAAAGTTCTTATTAAACTTGTTAAATGTTATACACTTCGCATTCTAAAACGTTTGAACGCATAAAAAAAGATGTACATCCATTTCAAATTCTTTTGAATTTTAATTTATATATGAAAAATTTAATGTACTTGGAATGTTCTAAATCTCTAATAATTTTGGGGTATTTATTAATTACATCCTGCTTATTTATTTTACTCTGTTTTTGTTATTATTATTTTTATTTTGGTTTTCTTTAAAACATTTTAATTTTTACGACCATTTTTTTTTTATGTGAACCGCATCGAATACTTTCATAAGTCACACGACTAACCTAATTTTTCATGTTTTCCTTGCTTTTCCCTTATTCTCTTATACAATGTTTCTTAAATAAAAGCAACAACAACTAAAATAAATAACAATAATACTAAGAAAAAAAAATCAAAGTAATAACAATAACAAAATATTGCAGAAGCTAATGTTAATTTTGGCAAATATTTTTCTGGAAATTAAGAAATTTCAAAAAACAATAAAAATAATAACATACTTGAAATGTCTCGTTCGCATTATTTTCAAAAAGCAGCCAAAAAAAAAAATTAAGCTGAAAATATTTTTTTATAAGAATTTTTATGGTAAAATGTGATATCTAAAAATTTTGCACATTTTGGACTATGAAACATTTTTCTCAAATTGTATTTACTGCATTTACATTTATTGTCAACGAAGCTGAAACTGAAGCTGCTGCTGCAACATATTATTTTTCTTTCTGTTTGTACTATTTTAATTTTAACATTTTTAAGAGTAAATAATTAAATAATTAAAATAAACACTTTACTAAATTATTTTTTACTCTAAATGAATGCTTCCCTACTTCAATCTTATTCAAAATTATTATTGCAATGTTGTTTGTTTAAGAGCGAAAAGTTTTTCTGTACAAAACTTTAAAGAAGTAAGAATCGTATAATCGGTCAGATTCAATTCTAAAATTACCCATAACATTTTGCCTAAAATATGTAAAGTATCAAATAAATAAATTACCCCTCAACAAAATTGAAAAAATTGTAATTTTTCAATTATATGAAAATAATTCGAAAAATTCATACTATTCGAGGGTGTTCAAACAATGGACCCCTCTAAATCGTAAGCCCATGTCAAAATACAAGGCAGAGGCCATTTTCCTTGATAATATACTACAACAGTTGTTCATATAACAAATTACTTACGTGTTTATGAGGAGGCTTCGTAAAATATAACCAATCGGAGCCAAGTTTGGCAGCACATATTTTTCATGTTAAGGTACAGAATTTTCTTAAAATATATTTAAAACTGCAACTTATCTTCATAAATTCTTTTTGCTTTTTCAAAAACAGCTTTATATGGGAAGTGACAGACGGACAGACATGGTTAAATCGATTTAGAATGTGATTCCGAGTCGACTGGTATAATGAAAAGTGGGCCTACATCAACTTCTTCTGGATATTACAAACATTCGCACAAATTTGTATTACCCTGTAGCCCAAGTGGTGTAGGGTTCAATTAAAGTCCATTTAGAATAAACCTTAAATAAAATTAAGCATAAATTTCTAAGTATAAATGCGTAGAGTGCCGACTCTAAAAATGTTCTACACAATTTAATTCGACAGTGCGACCCCGTTATAGTCTAATTCGATGTGAGGTGCTCACAATAAATTGCGCTCTGCTGATCGCACCAGATACAGTAAGTAAAGAAACTTCATTCCATGGCAATTTGATTTAGAATTGTACGTGCTTCAGCGACAGATTTCCTTTGAATAAAGTAGTTCTTCCAAAACTAATAGAATCATACTTTTTGTACACTAAAGTAAGGTACCAGACTCTGAAATTTAAAGTACAATAAGACATTTTTGCATGTGAGTTACTAAATTGGAAATTCCATGCACGGAATAATAACATAACATAACCAAAGCGAATTAGAAATCCCGAAAATTGTGACCCATAGTTTGATATAACAGAAATATATAAAGAAATATCCGACAAATAGACCAATTTGAAATATAATTTTGCATTTAACAAAGAGATGCATTTATCCAACTCAAGCCCGTATCAAGACGACAAAGCAGATTATTAATAACTAATTGTGAGAATTTCATTACATTAATAACTTTATTTTGAATACCGATTTTGCCGAATGTTAACCAAAAATAAAAATTATAATTCTTGGGAAATTAGTACATTAAAAAAATGAAAAATAAAAATAACAGTGACATTTCATTATTAATTTTCTTTAGATAATTGAAAATGTTTTAAATCGGACAATTGTTATTGCCACGACTCATATAAAGTCTTTTATAAAAAAAGGCGTTATATAGAAATAAATTGCAATATTAAAAGTACTTTAAGGCCAATTGGTACTGAATTACATATAAGACCAAACGGGATAATTTTGGTCCAGTTTGGTCTATTTGTATGACTTTTTGGTCCAGATTAGTCCATTTGTACTTTGTTTTCCCACATAACACTTTTGTCGAAAAAATTCATTAGGACAAATGGTTCAATTTCGAATACATTTAAATAAAAATTGACACTGCCTTATAGTTTGACATACAAAATGTGTGCACCAAATTTGAACCTTCTCTCATGTTGGCTTATAAGCCTCTTATTAGACTTAAATCACATAAAGTAAGTGCAGAGTAAAAGGGTAAGATATTTATAAGTCGGCCCCAACCTACTATAAAGTGCTTACTTGTTATACGTATTCTCAAAAAAAAAAAAAAAATTCCATAGATTTTTACTATCAGGGAGGGAAGTTCAAGATATATCTCAATATAATATAAAATTTGCGAGGCTATTTGTCAAAAAAACATTATTCACAATCCAAATTCTCCCATTTTGTTCACATATGGACGAGATGGATATTTAAGATAACTTTTAGATAACTTTAGCTAATTATAAATAATTTTTTAATTACTCTATTTTTATTTAAGATTAATAATAATTGGATAATTTTCATTTCCATCATTTGATACAATCGAATAATGCTGAAATGTTTTTAGGCTTTATTCAGCGACACAGAAAAGCAAATAAAGGAAAAAAGTGTAAAATGGATCTGAATAATTTAATAATTCTTATTAAATTTTACAATTTAAGACATAAAAAGATAAAAAGAAAGTAAAAACCCGAGCGGGGTAGTAAGCAGCCTTCAAAAACATCAACATATAAAATGTATTAATTTGACTTTTCTTGATAAAGAACTATTTGAAAAATCTAGATCAAAATGAAAAAAAAAAATGAAAAAAAAAAAACGAAATACAAACATTATGCGTGATAAAAACGAAACCAAAAGCCAAATTTATCGTCATCATGCTCATATATAAAATTTATTTTATATTAAACGTGTGTATATGTATGTTGATGTGATGCATTCAAATTTTATGCAACCTACGCAGCTTTAGAAAGTTTATCTAAAATTGTGCAAGTGATTGTTTTATTGTGGTCCATATGTGTCGAAATTTTTATGTGGCCAACACGATATAATTAAGTGTGCAAAATAATTTACTAATTTATCGTTTCTCTTGACTTGACGATCAAACGACTTAAATCATTTGATCGCCGTTTCAGTTTATGCACTTTACATATCTTAAGTAGGCATTTTTAATTTAACATGTTGCTCAAATAACGCAGCAACATAAGAAGTAGAATAATTTTTATCCTTTCAATTCCTTTTTTTTTTAACGTTTTGAAGTGAACATAACGATAGCAGCGTTATATTGTTAGAAAAGTTCGCTTTTTAATTATGCAAACTTTCATTGGAAATTTAGCAGTGACAGCAGTGACAGCAGTGACAGCAGTGCCAGTGAAACGGAGTTCAAGTTCATTGTAATATAAATTAGATTTTATATTAAATCATTTCATTTTAATTCAATGAAAAACGGATGATAAAATCGTTCAGGTTTTGAAAATGAAAATGTTTTTACTCTACACTTGCTTTATGTGATTTAAGTCTAATAAGAGGCTTATAAGCCAACATGAGAGAAGGTTCAAATTTGGTGCACACATTTTGTATGTCAAACTATAAGGCAGTGTCAATTTTTATTTAAATGTATTCGAAATTGAACCATTTGTCCTAATGAATTTTTTCGACAAAAGTGTTATGTGGGAAAACAAAGTACAAATGGACTAATCTGGACCAAAAAGTCATACAAATAGACCAAACTGGACCAAAATTATCCCGTTTGGTCTTATATGTAATTCAGTACCAATTGGCCTTAAAGTACTTTTAATATTGCAATTTATTTCTATATAACGCCTTTTTTTATAAAAGACTTTATATGAGTCGTGGCCATAACAATTGTCCGATTTAAAACATTTTCAATAGATTTCATCTATGAAATATACACTCATGTATTGAATTTCAGTAAAATATCTCAAAAATTGCGACCTAAAGCCAATTTATGTGAACAGTCATTAGAAGGACTGACAGTGTAAAAGTGATTCTGAGTCTATAGCATCTTGAAATGAATCTCATTTTCTATGATGAATTTTTAATTTTATTTTATTTACAATTTATGCCACACTTAACTAAATGCTAATTCTATTAAATCCTAAAAAATTCTATTAAACCCACACTTAATTAATCACGCCTAATCTGTGTCTTGTCCACATTAATGCCGCTATCTTAATGGGAGGGTAGTCCACAAATTAAATAGCGTGTAGTCAAGTCAAGTGATGTAAAAAAAAATTCGATGATTTTGTCTATTGTTGAAAATTATGTGGACAGTTATCCGATAAATGGATGACATGGATAGTTGAGAAATTAATACAATACAATTAATACAATGAAATGCAATTTTGAAATAATTTGAAACTAAATCTAAAAATAAAGAAATTTTATAAATTGCATGTAAATTTGAAATATGATTATTTTGTGATCACTTAAAAAGTTATCATATTAAACAATTTAAGCCTCTCTGAAGCTATCAGGGTAATAAAAATTTTTGAAAATATTCTAAGCCTTTATCAAGGTTACATATCATTTACGCAAAAATTATATATTTAAGAGGGTACCTTTGCTTTTCATTATAAATAAATATCTGTTTCCTTTTTTTTTTTTAAGCATTTAGTTTTTCATTTTATTTGACAAAATTTAATAAAAAATAATGATATGCAATTTGATGAGCTTTTGCAACAATAACAATTTCATACACTTATCATTGTCGGATGCATTGCCGAAGCATTTAATTATTTAGTCAGGACTTTTGCCTAAATCGACTAGAATGTATCAGAAATCCATGATCTATAGCAATTATTGAATCGTTCTATAAAATATCTTCTTTTACTAAAAGTTCTAATGTTGAAATGTCCAACATTAAATTTGGTAGAAATATTACAAGCAGATATATTAGCATTGAGATAATATCAGTAACACAAAAATTGCCTAAAGAATTTGCCAACAGTACATCGTTCACAAAGTAAAAGCAAACGCTTTAAGGTTTTTCATAAATTACAGTGATCATTTCTATTTAAATATAATTATTATTAACAATTCTCAATTCTATAGTTGAAGTAAAACGATTACACTTATCAGGGTATTTAAGGATTCATTTTAATATGGCACGAATTTATTATTGATTTATTTCACTAAAATTAATCTTGAAAACTACATATTTTTCTATTTGAACACATTTTTATTCAATTAATTCATTTAATTCAATTAATTCAATTAATTCATTTACTTATTTATTTAATACATTTGTAATTGTAAAATTTTTTAGATTGTTTAAAAAATCCAAAAATATTTTTTAAGTAAATTTAAATTTTACAATTTTAACGTTGACATTTGATCAATGAATCCTCATAGGGCCTCACTAATCGGCCCGTCAAACCGTTACACTTTTATCCACTATTTCTTAACAATCTAAGTATATATTTTATATATTTTAAGATCAATTCATTCGTTTGAAATGTTTATTTCTAATAAAGTTAGTTAGGTGCTCGAAATTGGTGCTTTAATTTAGAACTATCACTTGACTTAATTCATTTATATTCTGAAATTAATTTATATAAATTATTATATAAAAAGAGTATTATTTTGTATTGCAAACAATCAATTGTAAAATTGTGGTAAACTTTTGAAACCACCTGCCATTATAAAATTATATTTTTATAGTAATTTTTAATTCTACACACGACAAAAACATTTTTGATTGGATTTATTTGTTTCGTATTTATTTTCTTTTTGTGTGCTTTTTTTTTTTTTGGTGTTTATTTTGACATTGATCGACTGCCAACAAACAAACAAATTATTATTTACATTCATTTGATATTATTTCTCTGTCTCGTAATAATTTCTAGCTGAGTACACCGCATAAAATTGCATTTAATTAGAAATATTATCCACGTGCTAATATTAATATGAAATATAAATCGACATATGTTTAAATATATGCAGCCGCAATAGTGAAATGTTACTCACTAACTCACTAACTCACTAACTCACTCACTATATTTTCAAAATTAAATCTATTAAAAATGGAAAAATGCATTTTGCAAAAAAAAAAAAAATTTTGCATGAAAAACAGACTTTACGGCCATGAAAAATTTCAATAAAACGTTTCATTTACAGTTAGGAAGTTATATTTAGTTTAGTAATACACATCTAATGGATAGCGACGACTTATCTTCTTTCTTTTCAGTCATCAATATTTCGTTATATATTTTTCGATTTTATAGTGTTGTCCTCCTTTGCAAATGCGAAGGCGCTTATAATTCGATTAAATTGAATAAATAAAATAAAATTCTATACGTCTTACTGTAATACGCCTTACGCCTCATTCGATCCATTTACAATATGAATTTGCAGCATGAATTTTTAAATGGAAATATTTCACAACAAAATGTATCTGATTGAAACAATTTGAATGTTGGTCATTTTCAGAGTTTTATAAAGATTTCTACTAATTTGAACAAATAAATTTAAGAAGGAAAAACTCCAATCGTTGATTCCTTATTATAAAATCTCCATTATATTAGAATAATTTTGATGGATGTGGAATGCAAATAGAATGGATTGAAAATTTATATTCATGCATTTATTTGAGGAACCAATCATCATTATGACTGAATAAATCCTATCAACTTTACAACTCCGAAAATACTAAAAATATGTCGAAAAGTTTGAAAACTCTCAAAAAATATTAAATTTCGTTGTTTGCAATGAAATTACTCTCACTAAAAATTTAGAGAGAGAGAAAGATAGAGAGAGCTAGAGCAAATGAAGTTTATTAAATAAAGCGTACCATCACAAACTTTGCAACATTTGGCTGGTGGTTCATCAGAATCAGCAATAACGGGCATGGTCGACCTCGACGGTCAACACAATAAGCATTAAATAAATTTCTTTTTTTTTTATATATAAATCAATTTATATTACTGGGCACACCGTATTTTATTGTTATATTAACTCCAATTATCATTATAAATTACGCATTTCAAATAATCAGCACCAGTTTTCATTTTCACATTTACTTAAATTTTATTTCATTAATTTATTTAATAATTCAAATGCGATAAAATTATATTGGAAGGGAATTCATATGCATAAAATGTGAAGTCCGATCTTCGCAATAGATTTTTATTGAAATTTTTTTTAAATGACTTTTTTGATTTGAATTATTTTCATCATTTTTCATTTATCATATTTTTCCTTTGCAAAAATATCTGCTTATGGTGATGGAATGATTACCAGCATTTATTAATTTTATTTAAATTTTTCTATATATTTTGAATATTTGCTACTTAATTTATGGAAAATATTTTAATGGTATGTTAACAGATAATATCAAAAATTTTAATGTATCAATCTAAAAATTCCTATTTTTTCTCATTTTCGCGTTTTTTTCTTTTTTTTTTGTCTGGGTTTTCTTCTTTTTTTTTTTTCTTGGGATTTGCCTTTTGAAAAACACTATTAATATTTTTTTATGTTCCAGCTTCCATTTTATTACATCACTTTCATTATTATTTTATTCAATTATTTTATTGGTGAGACTGGAAATAATTTCTTTCTTGCAAAAAACCAAATAATGTTAATTATAATAAATTAATATAAATTTAGAAGATTTTGCGGAACTTTTAACGAAAAATATAAAGATGGAACAAAATGAAATTTAATTTTTGTTTTTTCTTTTATTTTTTTTTTGCAATTTTCTATCTACTACATTTTGGATATTGGCTCATTGGTAAAAAAAATAATAATAAATTTATATTTGTTTTCTAAAGTGCCCGCTTTCTTTATTAAAATGTTTCAACTTGAATCCTCCGCACCGACCACTGACACGATTACTTTTCATTTAACTTTCAAAATTGTATGTATTGAAAATACGAAACACGAAAGAAATGAAAGAATTGAGAAATATGAAAAAAAAAAAACACATGAAAAACCAAAAAAAAATTCTTATTCTCACCATACTTTTTTTTTTCTTGAAAATATAATGAAATGAAATGAAATGAAATGAATTGAAATGAATTGAAATGATAACGTCAGCAATTTCCCCAGAATGCATAAACATAACATGAAAGATTTGAGGAAAAGTTAAAATAGTTAGAATATAAATAAATGAGGAAAAAATCTATTTAAAAAAAAAAAAGGCATTACAAGCGATCGTAAATATAAAAGAGAGAGTCAACAATCAGAGAGTAAGAATGAGAATTATTGGACTAGTTCCCTTCAATTTTCTTTAAATTTTTGTATTCCCCTTATAAAAATTATACTCCATAAAATATATGAAATATAAAAAAAATTATTTGAAAAGAGCACCACAAAAATATAAGATTTAATGCAATCCAGTACAGTCCATAAATCTAAGCAAATAATAAAAATTATAATTTAAAATGTGCCCAAAAGACTCCATGATGGTTCATTTCGCATCAGAAGCCGACTTCTTTAAACTCATATATGAAAAAATTTTTTTAATTAAAATAGAATATAAATTAAAATGGATTAATATTAAAGTTATAAATTCCATTCTATTTAAGCCACACGAATGTTTGGCTTGACCATTTATGATGTTCACTTTGAAATTCTTATTTTTTTTCATAATATACAACATACCACTCAAAATGTCTGGTTAAATAGAAAGGATGTGCACTCAAATTGAAAGTAGTTTACCTGATTACGTGGCAATTGCAATTATATTATACAATATAAATGTAAATTGTTTACTTCCAATGAATTATAATTATATAGAAAACGTATTGGAAACTTTTTGTAATATTTATTTTTATTATATCTATAATTGTTTATCTAAATATCATCATAACTATTCAATAATCATTATTAATTATAATAATTAACAATTTCTATAAATTTATAATTGATAAAGCGAATACAGTTAAGTATAACTTAAGAATAACGAAAAAGTGGAAACTATAAATTTCACATGGGCAGTGACTTCAAAATACTTATTTCAATGATTCCTAAATTATGATTGTTTCATTTTATTTCGAAAATTATGACATGTATTTTAGTTTAAATGATTTAAAAGATAGACTTGAAAGGTTTTAAAAAAATCAAATGTAATTGATTGGTATAATAAGGTGTTATTGTATGCCAGTGTAATTCTGAACGGTGAAATTGAACGAAAGCCATCGCAACTGATTAATAATAACTTATATCGAAAATAGTGTAAGGTAAAACTTTTAAGTGTGGTCAATTGAAATCTATATCATCACACGAACTTATTCAATAAATTCAATTATAGGCAAAAACCTAGAGGGTGAGCAAGAGAGATAGAATATATATATATATATAGACAGAGATATAAAATATACCATCTCATAATACGTTTCATTTCGTTTCATTCATCAAGTAATTTGCATTTATTTACATGAAAACTTTAAACAAGTAAAATTTTTACGCAATAGTCATCAGATGATTTTGTACCATTTTTAGATATCTGATTGTGCTAAAAATATAAATAGAAGAGATAAAGTATTTTTTTTAAATTTTATTTTATTTTGATTCGTTTTTTGATTCATACATAGACAGCGCAATATGATTAACATTTCTATTTTATTTTCACTAACACATCAACAAGTTCAATTTGATTTCTCATTTTAATATATTTTCCTTTGATAACACTAACATAACATAACATAAAACAACACAATGCGACACAATACACAAACCTTTAATTCTTAATTTATTACTATAAATAATTTAATTATTTATATTTGAATTTCATTGATACATTCCTTTTTTTTTTTCAAATCGTATAAATATATTGGGAAACGGATGAAATATTTTTGAGATAAATTCATCTTTTTATTATTATAGCAATCGATTAAAAACAAATTTGCCGAATCATTATAAAGTTATAAACTATCTATTCCTGTAATATCTGCTCCAACTCAGACACTAAGATTATTCTTATTATCTTATTATTAAAGCATTTGGAAAGGCCATGTAATGTAAAAAATCTTTACAAAACATTAACGTTTAATATTTGTTTTTAATTATCCATAAATTTTCAATTGATCTGTTTACACTTGTTGCTCCATTCTCTGACGTATTTTATTAAGCAGCTTCTGATCTCCAAATAAAATCAATCTAAGCTGGAGTTATTAAATATCTCAAAAATTGCAAGCTTCGCTTTATAAAACATATAAATAAGAAAATCGTACTAAATCTTGAATACCCATCATCCAAAAGTTATTATTGTATTTGATGAGCATCTATGATTATGAACAAATAAAACTCAGAAGTATATCGAGAACTTAATAAAAGGGCACAAGAACGTTTAAATAGTAGAAAAAAAAATTACTTAAATAAGGGAAATCAAACGAGCAGTCATTAATGAGAGAAACCGTTTATACTTAGACAACTCACTTAGGATTTGGAAACTTAGTGTGAAGTTTAAGTCTCATAGAGTTTATCTTGAAATTGTATTCATAATAAATTTAACACATTTATCAATAACCTAACCCAGTATGAATAAAACAGGTCCACCTTCCAGTGTCATTTACACTGAATGAATTTAAATTTGCCGGTTCATCTATTTATTTGTTCGTTCATCTTATGTTTGTGCATATAAAACAGATTGATGAAATTTTGTGCATAGGCGAGCGTGTAGATAGGATAATTCTTACAATCGTTCCCAAAACAATTTTCATTATATCCAAAATTTACAATTTTGGATATAATAGAAATTAGTGCGTATTAAATAAATAAATGACCCAAAAATTCGTTTGAACTTTTCAAATCTTAAGAATATTAAAATTTTATACTTTGTTTAACTTGTGATTAGTTTTATTAACTTCCTCGTTTTATTAACCATTAAAATAATAGTTTAGGGTATTTAAAAGTCTCTTATAACCAAGTAAACTTTTATAATAAACTTTTATAATAAACCAAATAAATGCGCCTTACTTTTTAAATGACACTTTAATAAAATTGTATTACATTTAAGAATCAATAAACTTTGTCAATTTTGAATTTCTTTTTTTTCCTAATTCCACATGGGAATCATTAACTGTAAGCGCCAATATTTAAGAACGTGTAATTAAACAAATAGTAATCAAAGCAAGCACATAATTCATTTTCTCCATCATGATTAATAAAAATTAATAAAAATCATAATAGAGAAAAGGAACTCCATTGTACAATCTGCACAAACATCTAAAAACAATTTTTCCGACGCTTACTGTTTTATATTTAATTTTTTTCAAATTCAAAGGAAATAAATCTGTAGAATTGTTTTGAAAAGGTTAAATGTCACCATTTTATTCCTGACAATAAAATCACTAAAAACTGTTATCATTGGCCCAGATGTCCCATTAACACCAATACAATGTTAAGCAGCAGTTACTAAAAAAGGAAGACAAGCATATTTCCCCACTTGACTTACCTTATACAAAATAAAACTTTATCAAAAGTCGTTGGCGATGACCGTAATTTGTGTTATATGTAGATTTTTTTAATCAACGTCAAATTATAATTATATTTATGAAATATTCACAGCAACTGAGCAGTTGTTACAATGTTGTACACTCATTCAAACACATGCCCTTATTTATATTATTTTTCTATTTTTCACACTAAAATAAGGCAAACTTTCAATTAGTAGTATTATTAAAATTGAATGCAATGAATAACTCGATTATTATCCATAATTTTTAAATTCTTACATTTTGCGATATGTTGATTTTAAGTTAATTTTACTTTAGGCACTTAAATTTTCTTTCTATTTGTTTTTTTTTTTCTTAAACTTATCTATTCCTTTTTCCTTCTTTTCGTTGCATTTTTTTTTTGTTTTGTTATTTCTTTTATCTTGCACTTTACACTAGAGATGGAAGTTTTTCTAATATTATATATACACATATATATATATTTATATTAAGATTTTTAAATTTGCACTTGTTGTTTACAATTGTTTTTAAGTAAAATTATGCAAAGTTATGTTTCATATTTGATACTGCAACATCCATACATGTCTACATATAAGAACTTTAAGAATACATGCCTTTTTAAAGCTTATAAAAAAATTTTATACAAACGTTCAAAGAAACTGGAAATTTACAAAAAATGAAAACGTGCAATATTTTACAACCATGTTTTCAACTGTCTGCATAATATTTTTGATATAGAAATTAAAAAACACAAAATCATCAAATTACAGTACAACTCTGCTTATCGGCATTTCTGCGGAAAAGACGCTGAGATTATTTATTGCCTACACATAGTACCCTTGCTAATATTTAAAGAGCTGATCTTAGTGGGGAGTTCTCTTAGTTTTTATTTAAATAATTTTAAATAATAAATAATATTGCAGAAGAAATTACCGCAAAAACTAATAATAAATAAATTTGCTATACACTAATTGTGCATTAATAAACAAAATGGCCGACATTTCCACTGATGAATTAAAGAATGAAATACATGCGATATTAAAAACAGCCGACTTATCGGTAATATCTGCAAAGAAGGTCCGTGAACAAGTGGAAAAGAAATTAAATTGTTCACTGTTGAGTCGTAAAAAGGAATTTGATAAGATTGTTATGGATTTCATCAACTCTCAGCAAGATGATGAGGACGAAGGATCTCAAAATGAGCGAAATGAGGATGGTACCGCTTCTGAAGATGAAAGTGAGGAGGAAGAGAGCAGCGAAGAAGAGAAGAAACCTACTAAAAAACGTCCACAGGCTGCAAATCGCGGTTCAGCTGCCAAAGTTCCAGCAAAGAAAAAGCGAAAATCATTAAATGCTTCTGACTCCGGTACTGAATCTGACGGTGGCTCGGATTCCGATTATGAGGTTCCAAAAAAGAAATCAACTTCTAAAAAGAAGAAGAGCGGAGGAAGCGGTGCGTCAAAAGGTGAAGGCAGCGGTGCCGGTCGCAAATCTACAGGTTTCACCCGATCATATAATCTATCACCAGAGTTATCGGCCCTTATGGGCGCTGATGCTTTGCCCCGTCACGAAGTAGTAAAAAAAGTTTGGGCCATTATCAAAGAGCGTAATTTATATGATCCGAAAAATAAGCAATTTGCCATATGCGATGATGAACTTATGAAGGTGATGAAGGTGAAACGTTTTCGTACCTTTGGCATGTTAAAGCACCTCAAGCCTCATTTCCTCGAATAAATAATATGGAAAATGCACAATGTTACAGGCATTTTTCTAATATGTAAATGTTCGAAAATGTACTATATTACAGATGTGGAATAATGTCGTTGGTGTCACACTTGCTGCCGGGTAGTTAACTTATTTCATAACTACACAACAAAATTTTAATCAAATTGTTCAAACGTTTCTCAAATTACAAATTTAAATATAACTATTCATTTTATATAATCCATATATATGCATACATACATACATATGTATATATATATATATACTTATATATGTATTCATATATATGTATATATATGACAATGCCATAATTTTAAAGATTACATTACAGAAGCAAGCTTTCCAGGCATATACCTCGTCTCCAATTTCTTTTTTAATTCATTAAATTTTTAGTTTTTTTTTCTATGTATGTATGTATGATCCGACGTATTAAGTAAAGTATGTATGGAATGTATGTTTACAAAATTATGTCTATTTCACACCAATCCATACGTATATGGAAACAACCTCATCCATTGTGAATTACAAACCTAATCCTAAATTACAAATTTAAAACAAAAAAAAAACACTAAAAATAAAATACAAATAAACGTTTTTCCTTTGACAAACAAGTGCAAAAAGTAGTTCTAATTTAGTACGGATATATTATTGAAGATCATGAAAAATAATTCAGACACCCCCCTTATTTTGAATAAAACTTAAAATTAATACTTTATATTGCGTTGCAGTGGCAGCAGGCATATAAAGCGGCATCTTTGTCACCATAAGTCCTGTATTCATTGATGCATGTGATGCATATTTTTCAATTCAAACTTTTTGCCAAACCAAGTAATAGAGATGTATAAATCTATTTAAGATATGATTACTTATTTTAAGATTACTTTCTACGTACTGTTGTAATTACGAAAACAGTTTTGCATAATGAATTTACATTTCCACTCCGATCCATTATTTTTAGGTTTAAATTTTACATCAGCATTTTTAAAATACTTCACTTTACATAATATATTTTGGTTTTTGCGACTGCTCTACTTTTGGGAAAACTGTTTCATGGGAAATAATTACAATACGAAATGTATTTTTTGTTTTGTTAAAATCGGGCATTCTAACTTATTCTTGTGGAAAACCTGATGCATAAGGGACGCAGTGTATGATGAGAAATATTTTTAAACTCTCTAATTTTAATACGCCTGTTCAATATCGTTTGAATAATATTGGTGTTTTCTTAACATTTAAGTGTTTTTTTTAACCTTTTATTATAGCTTTAGCTTTAGGCATTTTTTTCTTAAAAAAAAAGAGGATAACTGAACAAAATTAAATAAATAGTTTTTAGAAAATTTATATTAATTCATACTGCTATATTTTAATGGAAGATTAATACCGTTAGTTTCATAGCTTTTGCTTTTTTAAATTGAATGTTCCGTTAAACTCATCTAAAAAACCATAATGTCAATTTACGTTTTCCCTTACTTTGTTTGAAATACACTTTCTTGGAGTACAGTACTTTTTTACTGTTTTCTTTCACTTTTTTTTTTGCTTACATATCGATTAAATTAGTGTGAAATTAAAAGGATATTGGTAAGTAGGAGCATTCTACCATCTACATATAAAATGCTATTTTTTTTTTCTATTTCATAATATTTCTTTTCGCTTAATTTACAGTAAGTATTTCCTGGTTCTTTAACCATAAAATATGGTTGTTGTTTTCTAATCTTAATATAAGTACAAACATACAATACAATATAGTATTATATAATAAAGGCGTGCTCTAACATAAAGCGCATTATTAATTGTGTTGTGTTTTTCCGTTTTTTAACCTTTAACCTTTAATATATTGGTGTTCGTTCATTGGGTACGTTAAATAATATATAAAGGATCTTACGTACGTACATTCAATAACGGTAGTAATTTGGTTTAAAAGGACCAGCCTTGTTTAGTCCCATATATTTAGCCTGCTCATCAGTTAATTCAGTTAAATGTGCATCGAATGTGGGTAAATGTAAACTGGCAACATATTCATCCATTTTTTTCGGTAATAAATATACATCTGTTTTATATCGGCCGGGAGGTGCATTGAATAACTCGATTAAAGCTAATGCCTGAGTAGCAGATGTAATTGACACGGCAAATGATGGTATGCTGGAGCAAGATAAATTGACCAGACGTCCCTCAGCTAAAAGTATTATGTATTTACCTTCTGGCCATATAATGTGATCTACTTGAGAACGAACTTTCTCCCAAGTCAAATCTGGTGTACGCAGACCATTTACATCGATCTCGGTATTTGAATGCCCCATATTGCATATAATGCAACCACTTTTCATTTTATCCATATGCTCTCGCACAACTACATTTTTATTACCAGTTGCCGTAACAACTATATCAACATTACGTATAACTTCATTTAATTTCACCACCCGAAAACCATCCATGCTAGCTTGTAAAGCACAAATTGGATCGATCTCGGTTATATATACAATACAGCCTTGACCCTTTAATGCTTGGGCACAACCTTTGCCAACATCGCCATAACCACATACCACTACTTGTTTACCACCGAACATTACATCCGTGGAACGTTTCAAGCTATCCAATATTGACTCTTTACAACTGTAGAGATTGTCAAACTTGGTTTTAGTGACCGAATCATTAACATTCATTGCGGGCACGGTTAATTTGCCCGCTTTAGATAATTGATAAAGTCGATGAACACCAGTAACACTCTCTTCCACAATACCTTTAACCAATTTAAACATTGAAGGATATTTTTTTAGCATTAAATGAGTGGCATCACCACCATCATCCAATATCATATTGGGTTGCCAATTTTCAACATTAACACAACGATCAATGCACCACCAAAAGTCTTCTTCTGTTTCTCCACGCCACGCAAATACTGGAATGTCAGATTCAGCCAGAGCAGCAGCAACTTCATTCTAAAATATACAAAAATATAAAATATTTAATATCTGTTTCGTTTTCCTTTCTTTTTTAATATTGCATTGATCACAATCGAAGCTAAGTCTTTGGTGATAATGTACGACCACTTTTAGTAATAATCATAGAAACAAAAAAACAAAAAAACAAAATCTTCAAAGTCAAATATAAGTCTTCGATTATATAAAGATATATATTGTAGTACCGCAGAAAGGAATGTTAAGGGACAAATGAATAAATCTACAAATAAAACATCTAACGGATATTTTGTTGTTAATTATAATTACACATCTAAGCAGTGATCTGATTAATTTTGTTGTTGGAATGTAATGAAGTTGCAAGTTATTAAAATAAGAATTTTTTCTATCCAAATGTTACCCTTAGACAACAGCTACATTTAATGGTATTTTTATAATGAAACATGTGTAACAAGAGTTCTAGGTATACCTGAAACATGTATATCATATAACGGATTTTCTGTAATGTATTCTACTCATACTATAAAAAAAATTTAGGGAAAGCATTTGAAAATTGTATAATTAAAAAAGTCCTAATTTTGGTTGCTGTTCACTCAAGATAAATCGATTCAACTCCATTAGTAATAAATTATTTTAAAATCAATAAAAATGCAAAACAACTTTAATATATGTAAAGTCGTTTGTACGAAAAAAAAACAAAAACAACCACTTACTTTCAATTGTTAAATCAATTAAATTACTTAAGCACGTTTGCGACCGAAGGAATAATTTTATGCGAATTTAAAAAAAAGAAGCAGAATAACTTTACAAATTTAACACTTTACTAGTTATTTTCTCCTCATTGTGTTATGATGTTAATTGATGTAGCAAGTGTCTTAATTACGTATCGTTTTGTTTTGCACAACAAACACGATTAATTAATAATAATGTAATAAAATGTAGTAATTATATCAGTATAGCGATTGATGGATATCTACCTGAGTTGAATAAATATTGCATGCCGCCCAACGTACTGATGCGCCCAATTCAACTAATGTCTCGATGAGTACGGCCGTTTGGGCATTTATATGTGTACAGCCAACAATTTTAGCATCTTTTAGTGGTTTATCTTCGGCTGCCCTTTTTCTTAATGCCATTATACCCGGCATTTCTTGTTCAGCAATTTCAATTTCTCTCCGTCCAAATCCCTGCTGATTTATATTGCGTACACAAAAATCAGATTTACCTTGAGAATTTTTTTGCATTTTTTCTCGTGGCGGCACATCATCACCATCATCTGAGCTACTACCTGTATAAGAAGCTGATGAAAATGAATCTGTTGATGAGGCCGATAATGAACGGCTACGATAACGGCCAGTTTTCTTTAAAGCACTTGACTGTTTTGCTTCTTTTTTATCATCACCAGAACCCGGGTCCGGGAATGGAATGTCCCTCAAACTATTATTCATTTCGTTATAATTGATATTATGACAATGATTCGTAGAAATGATAATTGTTCGAAATGTATTCAATATAATTATTTGATAAATTCCAATGTATTTATATTTGACATTAATTCGTGTTTTTTACTGAAATATTTAAGCAGTATTTGTTTATCGCGGATAAAAAAAAATCTACTTTATTGCCTTAGTTCACGTAACGCTCACGTGATATTGTAGTATTGGTAAATTTTAATTTTTCCTTCTGCTTTAACTGCATTAATATCTTACAAAATAATTCGCTCACTTTTTATTACTGTTTTTGTTCTTGTTGCTTTTAATATTGTTGTTGTTGTTAGTGTTTTTATTTGGGTATGTCATTTTGCACTTAAAAAACGCAGACAATGAACAGAGAACTTATTTCTTAAGCAATAATTTCTAACTACTTTAAAGCACACTCGTACATTCAATTGAAAATAAGTTTTGCAGTTAAAAGAAGCAACATGAATTTCCTTGAAAATTTTTCTAAATTACCAAGTGTAAAATAAAATTGTACTTATCAGAATGTTTTGCACATTTAATTCTGGTAACCATTATATCTCCATCTGTGCAATCTCTCTGGCTATATGCATTAAATAGGCATTTTATATCAAACTTAACAAATGAATCAACAGTGCCGAAAGAAATTTAAAAGAAGTACTGTGAGATAAAGCAGAAGAAAAATAACCAAATGTGCAAAAACAAACTAAATTTACTTGTGAATTAAAGGAACTGCACTCGTTATAAAAATTTCTAAATGTATTTCATTTTGAAATGTAAATGTAAAATTAGTCCATCTGGTCCAAGTTCACTCCATTGTTGAATAACCTATTTTTAGTTGGCAGAATTGTAGTCGACAGGATTATCAAACACTTTAGATTTACGTACGTACAATTACAAAGATTATCTTGTTACTACTGTTTTCATGATTTTGGAAAAATAGTTTCGTTTGCATGAAGTTATCAAGAAAAATTTTCAATTAATTTAAAGCATCATATTACAAAATAAATTACAGTCTAATGCAATATCTATATAAATTCACAATACGCCAAATATTTAAAAATATTTGGATTATTTCAATTTAAAATTCAGAACAATTAGCTTAAACACACTTGCACACTTTAGTGATCACACTATAAGTTATTAGGAAACCTACATTATACTTGAATTGAAATTCTTGAACAAACACAATTAAATATTTTGTCTTTTTCAAAGTTTACACTAAATTAAATGTCATGTAAACAATTCCATTTATAATTTAAAGACCCCATTTAGAAAATTATTTATTAAGTAAATTAAATGAATAGAACTTAAGGAGATCATTCAGACTAAGCTGCAAGACAATAAACTGCGTTAAAACCTTGCAAATATAAATATAAATAAATATAAAAAAGCAAAGCTTTGCTAGACTGCAGAAAATCGAAAATAATCGATTAATACAATCACTTAGCGAGACTTTGTTGTAGCATATACTTTTCAATGTTTAATTATTTATGTATATATTTAAGTAAATCACAGAATTTAGGTCATGTCGTTGACACTTCAACAATCACAATGAAAGTACTACATTTATACAGGCATATCAAAAACATTATTATCTAGTTCATCCGTTAACAAATGAGCCTCTTGCACTAAATCAACATCATAATGGGTATCGCTACTTAATTGAAATTTCTGCCCCATTGACTTCGCACCATGTTTAGCATTTTCTTTAATGAAATTTAAAACGACTCGTTCATCCACAACTGACATCTTTAAACATTTACCCCAAGACAATAAAGCCATGGGTCGCTGAGCATCTATCAGTTGCAATGATGGTGATATTATATGACGGTATATCGAACTCCTTAGAGTGTTTTTCAACAATTTTACTTGTGTGTTACAGGCACAAGGATGATAAAGCAAAACAATAGCGCCATCAGCTAAACTGTGTAGCCAACGTTGCGGTGGCAAATAACGATACGTACCATATCTGGGCGGTATTGGACGATATGCGCCAAATGTTGGTACAGTATCCTTATAGTGTAAAGTTTCATTCAAGCATTTACGAGACGGCACGTAGGCTGGCGGCACATAATATTCTAATAGCAAAGCTGTTATATTCACATTTGGTTCAAAATATTTTTTATTTTTAGTCAGACACAAGTAATTGTATGAATGTTGTTTGTTTTCTGGATCATAATCAATTGCTATATTATCTTTGCCATTATCACAGAAATTTATTGCTTTGGTTGCATTAATATTTCCGTTTGTTTCATTAATACGGTGGAAGTGATAATCTGGTGGAAGTGGAAACCACATACCATGCCACGCATCATCTATATTATCATCTCTAAGTTCACCTTTACGAATAGCTTCTAAGTAGAATTGAGGTATTATTATTGTTACATAAATTATAAATAATGTTAAAAATTCAAACATAATTATCAAAAAACGCAAAAATTAAACAAACAAAACAAAATTAAAAGGCAATACTACACTATTAGTATGCACTACTAATTAGTATGAAACAGAGATGTAACAATTTGCTTTAATCGTTAACTCGTTCATTATCAAGTATAAGGTAAAAACTACTAAAAGGAAATTATTTAATAAAATTTTGTGATACCTTTGCAATATGTAGTACAGTACACGACATCAAATCAAATATTAATACACTCTTAATTAAGAGAACATGTATTATGGAATAAATTAAAGTGTATAATAAAATTGAGTGATAATTGTAATAATTTTGGTTAATACATTAGATTATAATTTTCAGTGTATTCCATATTTCTCTAAATTATTAACATGCGTTAAGTTGATAATTCTCGCATTCTACAGCGCTTAATTATTAACAGCTGTGAGATACTAACTGTGAAGTGCTTCAAATAAAAAAAAAAAAAAAAATAAGAACCGAAATTATAATTGCAATAATTTTTTGTTAGAACATTAAATCAAAATGAAATTCCAATAATCAATAATTAGACTGTACATTTTAAGTGATTACGTACCTAACAATTGGAGAGAGAATTTCACAATTTACTCCCCTTGTTGTCTGAATAAACTATACTTCCGTGCAATACACCAGCAATATAATTTTAAAGCAACAATAAATATATATTAAAATGGTATGTGCTATCTCTATTATAATTATATATATTTATATATATGTATGTATGTATGTATGTATGCACACAAAAAATATAGTAATAGTATAAAATGAACAACTAATTGTTTAATATTTAGTACGTATGGGAAGAGCGAAGCGTATTGTTCTTTGTAATAATATCAAATAAAACATTAGATTGTGTAAATTACTTATTTAATCGATGCTTGCTTACATTATAATAATAATACTTACGTTCTTTTTATAAAAATATAACAAATAAAAAGCCATTATAACATGTTGGTACAATTGTGTTGCTGTATTAATTCTTTATTTTCTATTTAATAATTATGAATTATTAAGAACTCCATGAAGTACTATTTAATGATGTGTTAAGTTTCATTTTTCTACAAGTGCTTCCCGTTGTTTAAGCACGGAATTTCTTTTTTCATTCTAAAGAATATACGCGCTACTGCTAATTCTCGATTAAAAGCATGATCTGATGTACCTTGCCCGTCCGAAGTTTCCTCTTCATGTTAATCTTTGAGTTTAATAGATACTAATGGTATTTAAAGTGACTCATTTGAAAATAAATTATGTTTGCTTTTAACAAAAAAATTTTTTTTACTTTTTATAAGGCAACTGCCTTGATGGAAAGTAATAAATTTAAAGCCTTAAACTTAAATTACCTTTGTTTTTATAAAAGGTATGCGGCAGTTAGTGAGGAAGAAGGACGTTCAAAACGTTCAAAAATAAATAATCAGCTCTTGTATTTAATTTAACAGAAGCTCGGCAACCAACTTAACATTTCCACTTGCTTTATTCTATTAATAGGAACAGTTAACATAAGAACAGCTGTTAATCATAATTATTAAAATATTAAGTGGGGCAAGTAATGGAAAATCCCAATATTTTATAAGCAATTATAGTTTCTTTTTTTTTTTATAAATTAACATGATCATTTCAAATACTTTACATATAATGACAAGTAAATAAAAGTGTGAGAGAAGTTTGCCAAATTTCTAAGAAAATAAAGGAGCTCAAATAAAACAATAATTGCGTATTATTTCTTCATTTTGAACGATTCTTATTAGCAGCGAATATCTGTTAAAAATGTATTTCTGTATGCTCATTTACAACAATACATTTGAAACATTTGCATTAATAACAAATAATATAAATTTCTTCTAACAATAATTAATGTTGTTAGAAGAATAATGAATGTATGAATACATTTGATCTTCTATAAAATCTAATTTAATGATGAATATAAAATATTTACTTCGATATGAAACATGAAATTTCTCTGCACATGTTATTTTGGCATGCGCATGTTATTTTGTTCACCCTGATTTGACATTGACAGTACAACGTTTTAGGGTAAATATTTTGTACATATCGTATAAATCTTTCATTAAATTCATACACAAATTGATTACAAACATTTCCAAAGCGTTCTTAATTAAATGTGCAACCTTTAAGTATCCACAATAGAAAATTTGTTAAAATTTGTTTGTAATAGAAAATTTGTTAAAAAATTTGCTAATAAAGCTTTATTATGTAGATCAGTGGTCTTTGAAAGTTGCCACTTTAAAATAGATCAATATTTTTAATGTTACATTCTGGTAAAAAATTTTGTTTGACAATTTTTAATATTGATCGAATTTATCCATTTAGTTACGTATCAGTTTATTAATTTCATCACAACATAATCATTATTAAAGAGTAGCGCTTTATAGTTTTTTATAACATTAACTAAAAGTTGGATCAATCAAAGTATTCCAGAATATTATTAGATTGATAAACATACATCGCTTATCTGGCTAGAATACAGCTTGAGTTATTTTATGAATAATCGATTACTCTTTTCTTTCTTATTATCAATATACTAAAGAAGTTTACAAAATTTTCATATTATTATTGTTATTGTTGTTTTTATACAGTTAGTTTTATCAGCAAAGTACTGTGCATAAAATTTTATAAATTGCTCATGCAATCATTCCGTATGTGTTAGTTAATTAAAGACTCGTATTGAACTCAATGCGCTGATGTTTGTTTCGGAATGCTTTTATACAAACATTTACGTACTTATTGTAACATTTATAAAGATAATTTCAAGGAATGAATGGAAAAGAGATAACAAAATCAACATAAAACATCAAAAATAGAAAACAGTAAAATACAAAAATACAAAAAAAGTATAGAAGATGAATAGAAGCAAATAATTAAAAAATAAAATACAGGCGCGCATTTTATAAAAAAATGTGTCTCATCGCAAAATGAAAATTGATATGTTAAGAAAAATTCAAATATAACATTAAGTTTTGCTCATTTTAGTTTCAAGAAGTGTTACGTTCAAACAGTACGCAGCAAATATTCTAATTTTTTCTTATGCCTTTTGGATAAAAAAAGAAAAGAAAATTCGCCAATTGAAATTTATATTAATTTCATTTTCAAGAAATCTGTACTTTTATGAAACTTTTTACAAAATCTTTGTAAGAAATTCAAAAATATGAATCGTCCTATTGATATACTGTTAAAGTGTGTAAGTGGTAAAGATTTTTTTTATTTCTATAAAAATTAAAGTTACAATAATCCAAGTGTTCTTATTTCTACTTTTTTTTATTTTTAATGTACACCACATGTCGCTTGTGAATAAAACTCATATGGAATCATTTTATCATTTGTTTTATATCTAATTAGTTAGTTAGTTAGTTAGTTAGACAGTTAGTTAGTTAGTTTGTTAGTGTAGTTAGTCAGCCTATTTCACATCCATTATTTAGAGGTTACGGGTAAATTCGGTTTGCTTTGGAGATTCTATAAAGTACATATATTCTTAATCAGCATCAGCAAATTCTGAATTGATTTAGTTATGTTTGCATGTCTGTCTGCCTTTATGTTGTTAATCATACAAAGCGACAACACTCACCTGTAACTGTACAATACCGAACTTTCTTTTTATTACACTTACGTTTTCTATTTACTAGTGAAAAATTGAAATAGGCTTTGGATTTTTTTTTGTAGCTAAGACGTAATTCAAACTTCGTGAAATACTTCGTTTATATAAGATTTAATTTAAAGAAAATCGCTTTAAAATTGAATGGGCTAATGAAAATCGGGCCAATTATACAATTAGATTCCATATAATATTTTATAATGGAAAAATGAACAATTATTATTATTTTTATTATTATTATTATATTTTATTTGTTATTATAATTATTGGAGAAATCTCATAATTATAATAACAAACAACACGTTAAATTTAAGTGAGAGTGGCATTCTAATAGAAGAAGTATCCATAAAAAATTTGAAATTGGGAATTTCATTATACAGTTTGTGGACATCTTTCCCCAGAGAGATATTTTGAGTTTCACAACTCTTTTTAATCTTTTTACATTAAAATTAAGTGAAAGGTTTGCTTTTAGTCTATTGGATAGCTGACCTCGATCGATTACAATGTTATTATTTGCTTATATTTTAGTTTATTTTATTCTTTAAGCATAACAAAAAAAACATAAAATTGTTGCAACGAAAGCACTTAATAAATTATAATTTGTCGAATAATGTTTACCACCAACTCCATCATCAATTTTTTTCGCGCAAAATATTTATAATTTAATTGTAATTCCTTATAATTAATTTACTATAAGTTTATTGGAAATAAAGCATTGGTAAATAATGGCATAGTTTAATGGTCTTTTTGAAATATGAGAAACCACAAATATAAGTAATTTCAAGTGAACTTGTCCTTACATTATCTACTAAACGATAAACACAAATATAGCGCAAAGGTCAATTCAACATACGTAATACTGCGAGATATATGTAATACTGTCTGTCCATCCTTTCGTTTGTATTTGTGTGGTTGTACTTAAATTATAAGTCTATATTTTTCTTTGGGCTCTTTGAATAAAATTTACTACAATTATGAGTAAGAAATAACTCACCAATTAAGGTTATTATCAAAAAGTTAGAAAACCTCACTTCCCACCTTTTTTTTGGTTTGGAAGAAAGTGATTATTTAACGAAATGGCCATGAAATAGTTTTTTTGAATAATATAGAAAAATTTGAACGGATTAGTTTATTTTATAAACTTCTTGATGCGATGGATTTGTAAAATTTTTTTCTAAATTAAAATTTTTCATTTGACTGAAAGCTTACTCAAATTAAGGATGTAGCGTACAACTGGCTGATTATAAGACAAATATATTTAAATTGAATCAGAATTGAACGATCATTTTTCGGTTTTACAAACATTAGGACAAAATAAGTGTTTTCCTAACTTCTGGATGTGTGGTAGGTATAAAAATATCTACTACTATAGTTAGAATTTTACAAGAACGATTTAAAAAATGGGACCATTGCTTATTAAAATTTCTATCAATTCATTAGCACTTTTTAAAAATATAATTAAAAAAAGACAACCGTTTAGACCCCACTTTCATTTTGATATTTAATAGATTACAATATAATTTGTGTTACCTTAAGCAATTGAATATTTTTATACCCTAAACCACTTGTGATACAGAGTATTATAAGTTTGGAATAAGCCAACTTTCTATATCATTTGATCCAGGATCCGTTTCTACATTGATTTTTATCCCTCGGATCGTCTGTCTGTTTGTCCAACGGCAATCAAGCTACAAATCACTTTGTTTAATCTACTTCTATTAAATTTTGTAATTAGGCGGGTTTTTGCCCAGAAGCGAATCCTAACGAAAATGTTTAAAATCGGACCATTTTTACAACAACTTCCCATTTAATACCTTTATCAAAAAGAAACTTATTACATGGACAAAAGTTACAATTTTAAATACATTTTTGCGAAAATTGAGTGCTTTTTATTTTGACATACAAAATATGTGTTTTAAACTTGGCCCATATTAATCCATTTTTTTTGAAACCCCTCTCATATAACGAACCAATTATTTACAAATAATTGACAAATTACAATGCATTTATTCAAATTTTTAATTACATTACACAAAGTGGTGTGCGGTATATAGAAGTCGGCCCTAAACGACTGTAAATTTCTTATTTGTTTAAATTTAACATTTAGTATCATCTTCGTGCGCAGTTTCAGTTATGTTACATAAATTGGCATAACGTTTACTGCATAATTTTCCATGTGCCAAAAGTTCCATTTTACTGGGCAATTCTTCAAATAATGCATTCACATCGAACATTTGTCCTTTATTTGTATTTTGAGTTTTTAATTGATCTTGATTTGATTTGGTTAATCGTTTTACCAAGGTTTTCTGCATATTCCATATGAATGGTGCACATTTACAAATTAACATTTTCACGCAAGCCGCTTGATGTTTTTCCATTTCTGCATTTTCTATCATTAAAATTATCTGTTCTGGTAATTCTTTATTGGTAGCCTTAGACAACAGTATACGAAATTTCGGTGAAGATTGTTGTAAAAATGAATCAAATAATTCATTAACATTAACAGTGCTGTGACGTGTTCCGTTTTCATTGTCATTTTCATTTTCATTTTCATTTCATCTGAGCTATTTTGAACAAATTTCTGATAATTATTTGCTCCGACTTTGAGATCATTCATTTGTAAATCTTTAATTTTAAATGGATTATCTTCTTTAGATAATACGAGGCTGGCTATCTGAAATAAAGCAATCCGAAAACAAAAAACTTATTCATCTGATTTTTTTTTTTGACGATTTTGCTTTAATATATAAATTACTGTTTCAGCTATTCCTAAAATGCTACTTAAAGCCAAGGCTCCAATTTTTTTGATATCAAAACCTATAAAACTTAATAAATTTGCGGTAATCCCCGAAAAATTTAACTCATTACTTATCGGTTCGGCTTTTTTTTCATTATAATATTCCCTTTTCAATGCATCATCATGAGACACGGTTGGGGCATGTGAGAAACTTTTTGATATTAAATTTGCAACATCAGCAGCAATATTAATACCAAAAATTTGTCCAGCATATTTTAGACCTTTATTCAAATTACTTATAATGCTACGTTTTTCAATAATTTCTTTCTCTTTACTGTGTATTGTGCTGATACAGAAAATACTTATCATCATTGAAATATACATTTAAATATTGTCAATAAATTGTGTTTAAAGTGAAAATTTTAAGTAAATACCTCCTTATGAAATGCTTTTGAACATTACAATCTCAAATAATAAACTTTAATTCAATTTTCTTTTCTTTTAACTAATTTATCAAGTTTAAAATGTTTCTTATATCCCAACATATAATCTGTTTGTTAAAACGTTTGTAATATGCATATATTTTTAAAATGATTCTCATTCTAAGGCAATAAATAAGTTTTACAAAAGAAATTTTAATATTTTATGTATTGACTTTTACAGATAATGACCTTAAGTTATCCAAGGATATATACAACTCATTGTCAAGCACAATGTCTGTTCAAAATATAAAAAAGAATATTTATATACTTGAAAATTTGTTTAGTGATGGTGGGCGTTAAATATATTATCACAATCGAACAAGATTTTCCTTAATTTTTAATGACATGTTTCTACTTTACACTCGAGTGCATTCTTCTGAACGTCTCCGTAATTCGTTTAATTAATGTTTAACACTACATTTTATAAGTTATTTTATCTGTACTTTAGGCATTTGTTCATCACGTTTTGGGAACAATTTACAAATCGGTTGTTGGTCTGTAAAATTCGACTGTTTATTATCATTCAATTCATTTAATTAGCTAAATACTTTTTGATTTGTGCGATATCGTTTCTATGGAATGTTCATGTGTTTTAAAGTAAATTTTGCGAGAAATATTTTCCGAAATTTACAAACAGAAATTACAGATTAGAAACTAAATTGGAATCGAACAAATGCCGATGCGGTGATAGTTTGAAAGTCAATCATTGAAATTTCTCCTCCACAGAAGTAGTGGAGGAGAGATATATAGTAGCATGTTTGATTGGATGGAATTTATTCAACAAAACAAACTACAAAGTAGTTTCTATTACATTGAGTTTCTTTTATATTAGGTTGGAGGTCATGAAAGAGTACCATCCGATTCTAAAGAATTTCATGAAGTAACTAAGCGTGATGCTCTCCGTTTATTGGAAATTGAACTAGGGCGCTTGTTCGAATCCGGTGATGCGAAAACTCGTCCATTTCGTGAACAAGAGATTACACGCTTTCTGGAATTGTTTGCACGATTTTTGCAAGAAGAGGGCCCATCATTGGATTGGAATAAAATACAAAAATTACCTGAAGATGCTGTTATGGAATATGGTAGTTTAAAATCACCTAAATATGATGAGGTATTATTCAAAAAAAATTTATGCATTAATTCGTACTTTATAAAAAAAAACGATGTCATACATTTGACGATTATAATTAAAGACATGATTTTAGCATGCACCACGTTTGAGGCAACACTTTAAACGAACGCTACTTAATGGAGGCACAATTTTTAATTTAACTAAATTTATATGAAATTCATTTTTGTTCTCTCTAAATCTTCTTAATTTCATGTAGACATTTGAAAAACGATTAGTTCATTAGTGTCAAGTACAAGTCTTACATTTTAAAAAGCTAATTATTTAAAATTACAATTTCGAGGGCCTTAGACTGAAATTTTCACGTTTAAAGCGGGTTCACTAGTTTTCTTTACAACCTTTTTCCATTTTATTTTATCACTTGTTTGTATTTAAATGTTGTGGTGTAGCTCTTTACAAAACAATGATCTTTCACAAACCACCATCTTTTAAGATTTACTTTTCAAATTTTCATATTTTGCTTTAGATACGTTCAATGTTAGATAAATTGGTTGTTATTAAACTGAATGGAGGTCTTGGCACTTCAATGGGTTGTCATGGTCCAAAAAGTGTTATACCAGTACGGTCGGATTTAACATTTTTAGATTTAACTGTACAACAAATTGAGCATTTAAATAAATCGTATGATGCCAATGTACCATTGGTTTTAATGAACTCATTCAATACCGATGAAGATACTGAAAAAATTATACGAAAGTATAAGGGATTTCGTGTGGAGATTTTCACATTTAATCAAAGCTGTTTCCCGCGCATTAGTCGTGAATCATTTCTACCCATTGCCAAAAATTTAAATGTTGAAAAAAATATTGAAGCATGGTATCCACCTGGTCATGGTGATTTTTATGATACATTTCGTAATTCGGGCTTATTACAAAAGTTCATTCAGGAAGGCCGTGAATATTGTTTTCTATCCAATATTGATAATTTAGGTGCAACAGTTGATTTAAATATTTTAAATAAATTGGTTGGTGGGGAACGTTTAAATAAACCAGTTGAATTTGTTCTGGAAGTAACTGATAAAACACGAGCTGATGTTAAAGTAAGTACATTCGCATTAAATTATATAACTTAAACGAAAATAATTCATAAAAAAATAAAATTTAAGTTCATTTATATAAACATTAAAGTAACATACTCAAACAATATGACAGAAAAATATTAGCACATTTTTTTAAAGAACTGACTACAATTTTTCGTAAATTCATTCACATTCGTAAGAATTTAACTTCAGTTCTCTTAATAAAATTTTTGCATCAAATCAATGTACATTTTTGTATTAAATCAATGTACAATTGTTTGCCATTTAATGTACTCCAAAGTAAATTATTATTGAAATAAAGTTCAGGTTCAAGAAGCCCAAACCTGTTTTATAGTCCATGAAAGTCCATATAAATTGTCATCTTTATATTTGTTAATTTTTAAGTAAATGGTTATTTATTTTATGTATGATTCCGAAAATTCAAAATAGTCCATTTAAAGAATTTTAATTTCTAATAAATTGTAAGAGATAAAATTTTAATATATTAATTGATATAGATATTGCAAAATTTTTGCTAATTTTAACAAATATAGGAAAAACTTATATAATTCATTTTTACTTGGTATTTTAGGGTGGCACCTTAATTCAATTTGAAAATAAGTTAAGATTATTGGAAATAGCTCAAGTCCCTAAAGAACATATTGATGATTTCAAATCTGTAAAAACATTTAAATTCTTTAATACCAATAATATATGGGCTAAACTGGATGCTATTGATCGTGTTTTACGTGAACGGACGCTGAACATGGAAATTATTGTTAATAATAAGACATTGGAAAATGGTGTTAGAGTTATACAATTAGAGACAGCTGTTGGTGCAGCAATGAAATGTTTTGATGGTTCTATCGGTATTAATGTACCACGTTCACGTTTTTTACCTGTAAAAAAGACCTCCGATCTTTTATTGGTTATGTCGAATTTATACAATTTAAAGAATGGCAGCTTAGTTATGTCACCGCAGCGTATGTTCCCCACCACACCATTGGTGAAATTGGGTGAAAATCATTTTTCGAAAGTTAAAGAATTTTTGGGACGTTTCGCCAATATACCAGATATAATTGAATTAGATCATTTAACAGTGTCAGGTGATGTTACATTTGGCCGGGGTGTTTCATTAAGAGTCAGTTTCATATAATCATTGAAATTATTATTTTACAGTATAAATTTTCTAATTGCATTTTCTTTCATTTGTTTATTATTAGGGTACCGTTATTATTATAGCCAATCATGGTGATCGTATCGATATACCAGCTGGTGCTATTCTAGATAATAAAATAGTTTCTGGCAATATGCGCATTTTAGATCATTAAGTAGATAGATTTCACTGTAAGATGACTATCATGGATCACTTTTAGATGCGTCAGTCCCATGGAATTTGCTTGAATTAGTGACAGTAAATATCACAAATATCAGCAAATAGGAGCAGATAAAAACAAATACACACGGGTAATTTTGCATTATTGATTTCACGTTAAGTAAATTTCAAAACAGAAGAAGCATTATTTATCTAAACTGTGAAGTACTGCTATGAAAAATAAATGAAAACTTAAATAATAAGAGAAGAACAAACGTATTTAAAAATTATTTTATAATTTTTATATTATATTAATGAAAGATTTATTCCGATTCACATGATGTAAGCACAAAAAATATTATACGTTTTTATTAATAAAATTAATGCTATCATTTGACCTGAATAATTATTGTGAATAAGAATCTCAAGTAAACATTCTTACAAATGGCAGTACATGTCGCGGGTCTGTGCAAGATTACTTAATTTATTTAATGTCTAAAAAATTGCATGACAGAAAATTTAACAAATTAAGAGATAGTTTTTAACTTGGAATTCCAGGCTAATCTATTAATTAATTTTATCAGGCGACCGTTTTATGCCATAAAATAGAAATGTCAAATGGGTAACGATTATATATAGATTTATATGATTTTGCAATTATGTATGAATTACCTAGCGTTCAGTAAATTAAAATTGAAAATAGTTTACAGTCGTTTTTTTTTTTTGTAAATTACTTTTTCAATTATTACTATCGTTACATGTAATTAAGAGATCTAGATAATTTGTAACATTCGCAGAAATTATTTATTTAAATTTCAATTCTTAATTTATTTTTATTTTTATTTTTTTATAATAAAAATTAAATTGAAAATTACACTTCTATAAAAGAGTTTCAGTAAAAATTGTGTTTTTTTTTCGTTGTTACAAGTATTTTCAACAGAAGATTACCAGCAGAATTTTACAAATTAAAATGAAAACGATTACTTTATACTTAATACTTTACTTAATAATAACTTTATACTTAAGTGTGTTTACTAAGTGATCAAAGATATTTAATGTGTAAAATCTTTATGTATTTCTATTAATTTTGCAAACATTTTTTCACTATTAATTAATTAGCGAAGAAGAATTACAATATAGAGAAAAATTTTATGCACGATAAGCAGGATCATTGTGTTCATCATCATATTCCTCCTCTTCATCATCTTCATCTAAAATGTAAATGTTTGAAAAAAAATATGAAATGTAAAATACTCAAATCAAACACAAATTATTCATAGTAAAAAAAAAAAATCTGACGATGCTATGTGCGGACGGACGAAATATAGCAAAATGGAAAGCATAGAAATGCATAAAAAAAAGATAAACCAAAAGAAGGTCCAATAGTTGCCCTTAAAATGTTTTCAAATATATTTTATAAAAGATTTTAAAACGTAAGATTACAAATGTTTCCATGAACGTTAATTTTCGACATATTTTACAAAAAGGACTTATACACTTAAAGATGCTTTCTGGCCATTTTCGCTAACGGGTATACAAAAGTATAAACTTTTTTCATATAAATGATTCGAGGAAAAAACTTCGAAGACTGTATTAATGGTCGTAATGTGTAAAATAAAATTTTACAAGGGGTTCACAATTTTCTAAAACTTCTTACGTTATAATGACGGTGTTCTTAAAACAGTTAAATCAAATGGGATAGAATAAAAATAGGATTTTAAGATCATATGCTTACAGCTAACTAAAAAAAAGAAAAAGCCTTGCTTCGAGCCAACTTAAAGAAAAAATTATGTGTTGACTTATAAATGTGTTGATTATTCATAATTTGGTCACAGTAAAGCATTGTTTGTTTTACAGATGATTTTTATAGGAAAAATGTTTACCATTATCACCGCGACGTTTACGAGTACCGGCTCGTTTAGCAATGACTGGAGGTTGATCTGTTTCTCCATGTAATAATGAGTTACGATATAATGTTAATGGTTGAAAATCTTCAGTACGACTGGAAGGTAAAGCAGGCGATATGCGACGATCTAAGAAATTTAATACAACTTTTTTATCTTGTTTTAATAGTTTATGGTTAAATTCATTTAACACTTCTAAAAAAAGCAAACATTTGGGTGGTGCAGTAGGCTCTTCAGATTCTTCGCCTACTGCAAATAATATGCCAGCACGATGCAATGCAATTATAGTTTCACGATTTCTAATAGCATCGAAACCAAATGTCAACGCAAAACGTTTCGCCAACTCTTTGAGATCACTAAAATCATGTGAATTTTTCAAGATAATGCTATCTTCAAATTGAGCTTTCAAATCTTTAAATACGGCTATCAAACTAAGCAGAAGAGTTAAAGCAAAATTAACTTTATTTATCTCCCGCGCTTTACCCAAAGTTGCTTTAATAATATCTCCATATTCGTTATAGCACTAAAATGAAAAATAATTTATAAAAAAGAAGACAGTATTTGAAAGATTTTAAATACATATAATCTAATAAAAATATCACCATACGTCAACCGCACACTGTTGGACGCAACTTTTAGAAGGAAATGCCTATCGCTCAAAAGGAAGGCTTTAAGAAACTTTTCTTTTTTTAATTTACATAAAAATTTTAACATATTCATAGGCATAAATTTTTGGAAGAGTCTGTCTACTTCTTCTATTGCAACATTGTCAACCACTGTAAGATTTGAAAATTGCTGGCTTAAACTATACATTTTTGTAAAGCGTCGTATTAGTAATATAAGTAAATTTTTGAAAAACATTTTCAATATTTGCTAATAATATTATAAAAGTTCGCACTAATCTTTACATGAATGAATGATACAGAATGTATAAATACATTTAAGGAGATTGAAAATTTTTATTGGTTACCTTAACATAATATTTAAACATTCCAGCAGCACTTTTTGTTGGTATAATGTTATATACTATCAATTTACAATATGATGCCAAAAAGTTTCGCTTCTTATGCAATTCCATAATGCGCGTTTCATCTTGTACATCTGAAATTCAATATAGAGTAGCATGTTTAATATAAGAAATTTTTTCAAAGTGTCTGGGACATTCAAATTAAGTTCTGTATAATGATCATTAAAATATTACTAAATGTCTTTCATTTTCTTTGCTTATTACTAATATTATTATTAATATTATTATGGCTTATTATTATTATTGTTACCTCATTAATGGTTTTATTAAAGTTTTTTAATATTTATTTAACTACTGCTATTCGTGAATGTCAGTTTTAACCCTTTCAAAATCTTACAACACTTTTGTAAATCACAGACAATCATTTTAAAAATTTCACCTAAATCACTAAACCATATGTCCCTATGAAAATCGGATGATCAATTAAAAATTAGTTAATAATTTATGATTTTCTTCATGGAAGCTTCATAAAAAAGTCAAGCTTAAGTTAAGATAGACCTTAAGTCCATACAAAAAACTCAATAAATGTATATTATGTTAAAAAAAATTACCATCTTGTTTCAATGCAAACACATAATGTTGAACGAAATTATTTAATACTAATTGTTCATCCAAAGTGGATTTGTATTCTAATGTTCGTATTTTTGGATTCTCATTACGCGTTAATTGATCAGAGAATATTATTAATAGATCACATATAGATTGGTAAGCCGCTTCTTGAATTTGTTCAGTTGGGCCATCACGTGTCAATTCAAAGCATGCCGCCATATATTTGTCTAAATTAGTTCGAAGTTCTTCTACCGCTTCATGAATTTGAGAATTTTCACATTGATTTTCCACATAATAGAGGCCCCAACTGATCGAAAAATAACATGCTTCTAAGCAATAAATTAATGACTCATTGGGTAAAAGGCGCCCAGGATGGTCTTTTGATTGGCACTCTTCTACATCCTGGTAGAGAGACTTGAAAAGATTCCATGGATTTAAGTTATGCGAAGAATATAAAATGGATATCACTTTTAATGAGATAATCACGTTATATACTTCATCTTCATTTGGTAATTCTTCACCAGCGATTAGATTACGCCAATCATCTATAGCATCTTTATACTTATTAACAGCCGTATCGATAATATTTGATCGTGCCACGTCACAACGCGTATATGTTGCACTACCTTCAGTGCATAGATATTCCAATGTTTTTGCACAAGATTCCAATACATCACGATCTGTGTGGACGGTCATAATGTAAGCAATTTTATCTAATAATACTTGTAAGTTAGGCTCTTGACGATTTGTTGTATATATGTCCAATTCAAAATATTGCGGTACTGTCAATAGATTTGTTAATTTTTCACTATCTGCTTGATATTTCTCCAAGAGTGGTGGCAATGTTACAACAAAATGTTCTGTTAAGCGAATTTTTTCATCTTGTATAGCCTTCAATTCTTTAGCGTTCAATGAAATTTTACGATTACTAGCCCGTCCGATTGGTGCTTCACCGGTAGCGGCTTGTTTTATACTGCTAACCATTATTTCAATTAGTGTTGACTCTTGTTTATTATCCAATATTTCTTCATTTAAACCAGGCTCTTCTAATAATAAATCTGTCATACATTCCCAATCTTTAATCATTGGATTATTATCAATGAACGAATCAACCAAATAAGCACCATGCTCATGTAATTCTGATTCGATAAAAAATTGCACTAAATCTCTGATCAGCGGTGTATTAGCCAAACGTATTTTGCCCCGTTTGGTTTTTGTCTCTTCCATGTCAGGTGATAAATGAAAAAGTCTTACATTTAAAAATTCAGCTGCCGCTTGAGCCACACCACGATGTGAAGAATATACCAGTTCATAAACTATTTCACAATCTTTATCAGCTAATATATCCGGATGTGATTTTGAGTATACTGATGACCAATTTTACGGCATGTACAGCAACCTCAAATTCTTTATCCAATGTCATTGCAACAATACGATCCTTAAATTTTGATGTAAATAATTCCAATTTGGCTTTCAATTCTTCCTTGGCGTACAAGGGTAATAATGCTTGTAAGCAACGCAATCGAACTTCACCAACTTTATCGTGTAAAGTCCAACCAATATATTTTAAATATGAATCGTCTAAGAAATTTTGAGGATAATTTTCCATCCATACACCAATTTCAGCCATACAAATAGCTCGTATATCTGGCAAAGTATCGCTAAATAAAAACAAGATGCAAGTAAAAATAGCAATCGAAATATTTTTATTTTGTTTATAATCGGATTTTTTTATGATGATAAGTTGTTACCGATATCGATGAACAAATACGGATTTAAACATGTAGGTTAACATATTTTTTATTTCATCCATATTTTCCTCTAATTCAGCACGTTTGGCCATTAAAGATTCCAAACGATCTGAGGCTCTACGATCGCGAGACTAAAAGTAAAATTATAAAAAATATTCAATCTTTTCATCTCTATATTTTTATTTTAAATAACAAATTAGAACATATTTACCTTAAGTCTTTCAGCTTCATATTGTTTAGCGGCATTTTCAAAATTGTTGGATACCAATAAAGCAACATCTACCAAAGCTGTCATTAGCTTCATAGCTAATAAAATATTAAATATTAAAATATTATAATTAAAATAAGAAAACAAAAAAAAAAAAACAAGTGGAAAAATTATATTTATATATCTAGGATACCCATCACCCAAACAACATTTGGTATTTTATAGTTCAGACATGTAGATTATTTGAATTTGGGCTCGACGTCGCTGACTTTTTATATAGACATTATAGAACAACGGTCTTCAGATTTGCACAAAATTTCAAATTTCAAATTATGAAATTTCAAATTCTGATCAATTTTTATTTACAAAAATAGAGGTGTTAGAGTTTCCTTTGGCCCGTTTTCGGTTTCAACAAATATACACGAATTTCTAATGTTTCTGCCAAATTTAAAGTTGGTATGTAATTATTTAACGGACAGACATGTCTAGATCGACTATGAATTTGATGTTGATCAAACAAAATGACAAAAGGAGAACACCACCAATCTCTGAGTAGCGTGTATAAAAATAAGCAAAAAAAGGCACAAAACAAAATTGCTTAGAGTATTCAGTTGTATAAATTTACCGGCTAAAGTGGCAGTGTGTCTAAAGGCCCGCACTTGAGAATCAGAGAGACCTGTCAAAAGCGATATTATATTATCCATTAAAAATTGATCATATATAATTGAATATTGGCATTGCTTTACAAGAACTTGTACAAAATCGCAAAAATTCATTTTAAATTTACGCCATTGATGTCCGGGCATTATTAAAGGATATTCACCACTTTCCTCATCAAATTCTTCTGTCATTTTACGTATAATTGCCGTATGTTCCATGGGATGTTGCATATCTTCCGATATTTTACCTTTGCAACCACTTGCGTTTATAAAAAACTGCATTAACGCTATCAAAGCTGTATCACGGTTCTGTTTATATGTCTCTATCCAATCATCAACAATGGCGTGTGTACTTGCTTTGGAATGTCTCACAATATAATATAAGCTATTTTCATCTGTGGTAACATCTCTTTCAGTGTCAATACGTTCTTGTTCTTTATCAACATGTTCTTTGCGTGGCCGTTCCGGTCGTTCACGACGTTCAGCTGGAGGTTTTTTATTTGTTACATGCTTCCGTTTCCGTGCTACAGGAGCAAAAAAATCATCTTCGTCATCATCAATAATTGGCGGTTTATCTCTAACACCACCGCGAGCTCTTAAACGTGTCATCCGTTTAGTGGGGCTGTCATTGTCCGATATACACTCATTTTGATTATCACCCTGTTCTTCAAATTCAGGTGGTGGATCATCCATACGTATACGTTTACCACCACGTCTGGCCATCATTCCTTTCTGTTTAATTTTTTTTTTATATATTATTGTTTGCACAACAAAAATTTTACTTACAATTTTGTAATATTATGATAGTTAACAAATAATTATTATTTTGTTACAGTATTAATGCTGCACCAACAAGATCGGTAATAGTTTGTAAACATTTTTTAACGCTAATGAAATTAACAACTAGATAATCAACATTAACGAATATGCATTCATGGAGAATATGAGAAAAAGCATACACATTCATGAAAAATGTTCATAACATATCACATATAACAAAATGTTATTGAAAATTTGAAAAAAAGTGTAAAAATTGATAGTGTTACTGCAAGTGGATGAATTGAAATACCGCATGTGGAAAGCATTAAAATGGAAAAGGCCCTTCTATAAGGTACATTCGTACTCATCTATAATATGAACTATTTTTGTTAGAATTAATGTTACTGATTTATTAATTTACCCATCATTATTATTACACGATTATTAGAAAGAAGAAGAATGTATTGTTGCACAAATTTGGCATATTTAAATTACATTTTTAATATGATATTAATATGAGAAAGTAATTTTTCCACTTTCACATTTTGTTAATTTACTAGGACTTACTGTTACTGTTATGTGTTAGATGAATAATTAAAAATGAAATGGGTGTAAAAGATTTATGGAGTATTTTGACGCCATACGCTGAAAGAAAACCAATTTGTGATTTGCGCGGTAAAATAGTAGCTATCGATTTGGCTGGTTGGGTATGCGAAAGTCTCAATGTGGTAGATTATTTTGTACATCCACAACATCATTTAAAGTTAGATTTATATAATTACATATTTCCTTCGTAGAATAATAACGATGCTATTAAAAATTTATTAGGAATTTATTTTTTCGTACGTGCTACCTAATATGGGAGGAAGTGACACCGGTATTTGTATTAGAGGGTGTTGCACCCAAATTGAAGCGACAAGTTATTAAAAAAAGAAATGAACTACAATTTCGTGGCGTTGAGCCAAAAAAAAAGAGCGCAAAGGTTAATGCTAAGGTTCAATGTGATAAGGCCGGAAACACCAGTAAAAATTCTGATGACCGTAATGTACGAACGAGATTTAATTGGGTCTTAAAACAATGTGAACGTTTATTACGTGTTATGGGTATTGAATGTGTACAAGGACCTGGAGAAGCTGAAGCATATTGTGCATATCTTAATCAAAAGGGGGTACTTTTACAAAATTCCATAATATCAAAAATTTCATACGGTCATAATTGCAACTTATAAATATTTTTAGTTGGTGCATGGTGTTGTAAGTCAAGATTCAGATTGTTTTGCTTATGGTGCTGTTCGAGTCTACAGAAACTTTTCAATATCCAATCAAGGAGCAATGGCAGCACAGGGTGGCGCCTTGGATATATATGATATGGACATTATTCGCTCGAAAATTGGTGAGAAGTTATTATAAAGCAAATAATTGATTAGAAAGATTACTAACGATTGATTTACCTCATAGATTTTGGTCAAAATAAAGTTATTGCCATGGCTTTACTTTGCGGTTGTGATTATTGTCCTGATGGCATTGGCGGTGTTGGACGTGATAGTGTTTTAAAATTATTCAATCGTTATAAGGATAATGAAATTTTACAATTATTACGTCGTTGGCGTCTTGAAACCGGTAAATATGCGGCACTGGAACTACGTTTAACTGATAAAAATGTTTGTAGAAATTGCGGTCATATGGGTCGTACTCAGTGTCATACCAAAAAAGGTTGCGATTTATGCTGCACGAAACAGGGTTGCGATAATACCTTGTGGAAGTAAATAATTTCTCAATTAATTTTATTGAGCCCATTGACATAATAATTTTGTATTACAGAGAAGAACGTCTTGCCCTAAAAGCTGAAGTGTTGTTGCGTCAAAAGGCCATAGCAAATCCTACATTTCCATGTGAAGATATTATACAAGAGTTTCTATCTCAACCGACAACTTTACCTAAATTGACATTGAAATGGCATCAGCCAGATCTCATTAAATTTGTAAAGCAAATTGGTGAATTATTGCAATGGACAGAGATTTATTGTTTCCAAAAATTTTTTCCCATTTTAACACGTTGGCATGTGCAAAATATTCAATATATCAAACAGGAAACATCATCTAACGTAATATATGTATCGCCAAAAGAAATTTTAAAGAAACGTATTGTTAAAGGGCTACCAAGTTTGGAAATTATGTGGGAAGATGAACGACATTATTTTGATAATCTAATACCAGAAGAACAAATACAAGAATTAAATGATATAGACAGTTTGTGGAAAACGATAGAACCGTTAAATCTAATGCAATCTGCTTATCCGGATTTGGTAGCAACATTTTTAAAATCCCAAGAGAAGCCCAAAAAAATAACGAGGAGAAAATTGATAACTACAACATCTGCAACAATTACAAAATCGAAGAAATCAAATGTTAATTCTTTGGAGAATCTTAATGATTTGCTAGCAGCTGCAGAGGATATGGAGAATAAATTAAAATCGAAAAAGTCGAGAAAATGTAAAAAACCGCTCCAAAAAGATTCACATTTAATAGAAAAATATTTTCAAAGACGTTTAAAAGAACATAAAAAATCTTCTACTTATGCCACTTCCATTGAAAAACACCAAATTCTATGTTCTACACCTTTAAACAAAGATATAAAATTCGCTGTTGAACAAGAATCCATGAATGAATCTGATTTTGATATGTCAGAGATTATTAATAATATCGTGTATAAAACTGAACCAATTTTTAATCAATTAAACAATCACGAGGGCCAATCACTATTTTATGAAATATTATCTCAAAATGTGTCAGAATTAACAAAGGAACCATTCTTAAATGATGATTTGAAATGTGTCGATGATTTAGTTTTGTTAAAAAGTAAACGATCTTTATCGATGTCATTTATAACAGCAATTCAACATCCCCAAACGAAACGTATTGCTTTAGATGATAGTTTTGATGTTTTAGTAAAAATGGGTAATAAAAATCACTCGAATGTGTATGATAAATTTTTAACGAAGGATAATCTGCATAAAACCATATTAGATCATAGTAAGGCTCAAGAATATTCCCATATAACTAGTGGCAATGGAGATAATCTGAATCAAGCAGATGTTAGTTACTTCTTTAATAATGACTATCAAGATGGCGATGCCTTTGAAAAATGTATGGAAATTAGCTATGTACAACATTTCGAAAATGATTATTATGTAGAAAATGACGATTTAATTGTGTTAAGCGAATAATTGTAAATAATTTTAGAAATGTAAAAGGTAAATTAAAATCAAACATAATCGTACAATTTGATGAATCTTAATGCTGTAAGAGTAATAGGTATACAAAATTTGGCTCCAGCCAAATATAATTTCTACAAAAAGATGCCACATTTAGTGGTGAAGTATTCTTTTATTATATTTCAAAATTTGCAAAACGCAATTTAGGTAGTTTTTAGAGAACTAAATTTCTTAATAAATTGATTTTAAGTCGTATTGATGCTATTACGTATGCCTCGTCAGATGAAATTCATGCCTTGTACCATAAAAAATGTACCATCTAAAAATAACTTTTCATAACTTTGTACTTTAACGCTTTCCTTCAAGCTACATCTATTTATAAGAAAATGAAGTCACTAAACATCGCATTTTATTGTTTGACGTAGTGTGGTATTGCTTCGCAGAAATGGTATTCATTAGCAGGTAAACTTAGCAAAATATGATAGACCTAAGGATCTAAGTATTTTAATTTTTTATACCCATATGATTGGAAGGAAGCGATGTTGAAATACTTGCCGTACTACAGGCGAACAACATCACTTTTATTTAGCATTATATTTTAGGTTCATTTTACTATGGACTTTGATTTTCATGCACAGTCACATACTTCTTGCAACTTGAGATGACGACCCTCAATTTAAATGGTTAATATGAGTACTTAGTAAATAACTATTAGATTTTTTATGTAATTTGTACTGGTAGTTTTATTACCACGTTAGCGCAAAATTTCGACTGCTTTGAAGATCTTTTAAGGCATTACTCATAAATAATAAACGAAACAATTCTGACAATTTCTTTATTCTATGTAAATTATTGCTCAACCAAAAATAACAAATAAAAAAAAATTATACTTCCCTGGACCTAAATCTTGGATACTTACTATTCAAACACAATGACATTATGGTATTGAGACTGCTTTAGTTTTTGAGTAACAGATAGAGAAGGTCAACATAAAAGACTGAAAATTTGGTTTTGTACAATTTTGTGTAGGCGTGACCTATTTGCAATTTTTCCATAAGCATTGTAGACCAAGGGCCTTAATATTTATATAAAATTTCAGCTTTCCGTTTGCTTGCCACTTGCGAGTAAACAGCAAAAAGTGTCAAAATTTTGGTTTAAAAACAGGTGTTTTCAGTTTTGCAAGGCTTTGTGGGCATATTCTTTGCCCTATTTCGCCTATATTCGATATCAATCTATGTGGGAGAACTTTCACTCTTCTTGCCAAGTTTATGTACAACATCACAAAGTTTACAACCAGGCGAATCTTAACAGCACGCGGACAGATGGGCATACAGATAGACGTGCTTAAATTAATTCAAAATTGGATGCTGATCAAGAATATACGCACTTTATATATATTTTTGATCACCTTCTTTTGTGACACTTTCTGTTGTGTGTTACAAACATAACGGCAAAACGAATATTTCTACAATTTCTGGGTTGTGGGTATTAAATTATCTACCACGTCTTTTAACAATAGTAGAATCTTTTAATGGGGGCCATATAAAATTAGCATCCTTTTAAAATTATGAATAAATCGCTTTGTAATCATATGCTAAACCATTTTTCCCGTCTATCTAAATCCCTGAACGTATTTCAATCATCAAGCTGTAATTGTTAAGATACTTTTATGAAATATGAGTTATAGGCGAAATTGTATCCATCTAAAGAATTTTCCTTATGCGGCCATGAAAAAGATCGCATAGAAATAGATTTGCTTTATTGAACGGCTCTTTTTGTTTTCGACAAAAGCAATTTTGATTGTGCAGCGCAAAATATTTAATAGATTGAAATTTGTTGCAGCTTTTATCAACCATGGATAAATAATATAATTTAATCAAAGTGAACCGATAACATTTTCGAATACATCCACGTTGAAATTGAAAATCATTGTTGAATAATTATTCAAGGGATTATTCCTCTTAAGCTGTAGACAAAACACCAATTGCGCAAACAAAAATGAATTATTATACAATACTTGAGATTTCGATCAATGCAACAGAAAATGAAATAAAAAAGGCATATAAAAGGTTAGCTCTTAAATGGCATCCAGATAAAAATCCAAATAACTTAGATGAAGCAAACAAACGATTCCGCGAATTATCTGAGGCGTATGAAGTTCTGTCTGATGAGAAAAAACGTCGCGTCTATGATACATATGGTAAAGAAGGTTTAATGGGTAAAGCTAATTACAATACAGCTGGAAATAATGGATACCAGCGTGACTTTGATATGACGAGCGAATTCTCATTCGGTTTTCGTTCACCGGAAGATGTCTTTTATGAATTTTTTGGTGCCACGACTTTCTATAATGTATACCCTCAGCCATATATAAATCCAATGGCAGGTAATCAAAGTTATCAAAACAGTGCTGCTTGCGGCAACCTCAACAATATTAGATACCCACATGGAATGATGGAAATTCCAATAGGGACTAGCTATACTTTTGGAACATTCCCCACATTTAGTGGCAACTTATCAAATAATCCATCCAATGTGGCTTTCAAACAAACTAGCTCAACTACTTTCATAAATGGAAGAAAAATAACCACAAAACGGGTATACGATAATGGTGGGGAAACAATCCTTTCTTATGAAAATGATATATTAAAGTCGAAAATTGTAAATGGCGTGGTACAAAAGTTGTCAGTTAATCAATTTTAGAGTATAGTAATACCAGAAACAACACCTTCAACAGCAACAACAAAAGAATATCATTATCATCTCAAAAAACGCACATGAAAACTATTTCACTATTTATGATTATTATTTATGTCTTTAGACATTTCCATTATTGATAATAAATATAAATGGAAAATGATAACGAAGATTTATTATTATGGAATTTTGGAATATATGGCGTATAAAAATAATGTGAATAAATCATGATGATTATAAGAGACTGAATGGATTGCTAGTACATTAATTAAATAGATATAATTATTTATTAAAAAATATAATAAATTACAATATATTAAAATGTACATAAAAGCATAGTTAATTAATTGGATTGTTAAAAATGAAACTTGCAGTTTAGTTTTAATGATAATAAGTAGTAAATGTCAGTTACTACTTGAACGTCAGTAACTGACATTCAAAGTACTTTAAAAATTATTGAGATTCGTAGATACTTTTATTGTATCAATGAAAAGAGTAAAAAATTACCTTAATTAGATTAACTTAATTAATTGTCCATTAAATTCAATCTAAGTAAAATAATACTTTTATATTTTACGATCCAATATTTTCACCTTCGCTATCACTTTCTCTAACTAAAAACATATGCGTATGTGTCCATTGATTTTCTATAATGTTATCATTTATCTTAAAAAAATAAAAAGAAGCATTGAATACCTGTGCTAAATAATTGAATAAGATTGATTGCTTTTAGAGATTATGCATAATTTGGAATAAGTAAAAAAAAAAAAGAAAAAAATAAATTATATGAGGAAGAGATCTTTAAGTGTATTTGCAAAAATACAAAAAAATACATTGTAGTTGCACAAATAAATGAAATAGATGAGTAAATTGGAAAGCGGGATTCTTCTGTCTCTTCCATTGTCTTTTATATCAAATTTACTGTGTAAAGGGCACAAAAAATTGTATTCTAAGTTATAATTTTAAGGCTAAATCGTTTGTAGAAAACTAGAAAGCCGTTTGCCTTGTATAAGGATACATGTTATCGAATAAATTAGCACCCATTTCATAAATTGGAAGCTTACCTTATACAAATTAACATCCACATCCTATCAAGTATGTACAATATTGACAGAATAACAAACTTGTCCATTTGTAAAGTGTTGTAAAATTATTCTTAGAAATTAAGAGTGCATTAAAGATTCATTTTTTATTTGAATAAACAAATTTTTCTTTGTACAAAAATTAAATTTGATTTACTTTTCATTGTTTTTGTACAACTTAAATACAATAGAGATTTTTTTATTATATTTTTCTTTAATTTCAAATATACCGTTATATGGCACCTAAACATGTGGCAACATTTTATTACCGTAATTTAATAAATTTTACATGATAATGATGATGTGTATGATATGCATTTGTATATATATGTGTGTGTGAATGATATCCAAAAATTGTGTTATCAAAAGGAAGAGAGCGAAGGAAGGAAACAGAAAGAAATTAGCTAACGCTTTGGGGATGATTTTTTACAAATAATAAAAATGTAAAAAATTTATAGCTAAGAATTTTCTTAAATCAAATTAATCTACAAAGATGTTTATATTTTTATTGTACAAAAAAGGTGTGCCATTTGCACATTTCAAATTACTTTTTTAATAATATTTATCTCTTCAATATTCTCTCTTTATTAAATTGAAATTTATTTGTAAATGTAATTTTTAGAAACTTGCATCCATTACAGAGAAATTAAATTGATGTGTTCAGTAATGTTTACAAAATAGAAAAGAAATAGCTTTAAGAAAATCAATAATAAATTTTCAATAGACTTCAGCAGTAATATCTGCTGTTGGTCATGAGTTATCAAATCTTAAGAAAAAAAAAAAACTGATGGAAGCCAATCGATCAAACGGTAGATGTCAAATTTTTTATGGCTCGTATCATAATACATTTATGCGAATATTTCTTTGAATTACTTTCCAAATCATTCTCAGTTTATTTGTTTGGCCGATATATGAAAGAGCCAATAAAATGTATACATAATTTTTTATTAGAATTATGGTTTTGATATTTTACAAAACATTCTTTCTTTGCGAATTATAAGGAGACTATAAATGCCTTTTTCGTGGATTAATATTAAATAAATTGTAAAATGTAAACAAATTAAAAAAATCAAAGAAAAAAGTACTAAATTTTAAATGCTCTAAAATTTGAAAATCTTACTTTTTCTTTTTCTTCTATTTTTTCAATACTGACTCGCGAATTAAAGGAATTACAGGATTTTTTATTAAACATTAAATGAAATCATGTTGCAACTATTGGACAGACATGACGACTATTTCTTCAGATTTGGCCACACAGTCAAATTGAATTAAAAATTTGCAACGATTCATTGATTTTTGGCATTATATTGGGGTATTTGCGATAGAGGCTTTTATGTGCTTATTCAGATATTTGTAGCACTTAGTGAGAATTTAGATACAGCCAATTTTTAATACATTGATCGACTTAAAAGCACTTTTTGATTCGATTTAAAGTTGCCTGTCTGTCCGCCTGTCTGCTATGTCTCTGGCTATATATAAAATTGCTTCTATTTTTTTTATCAATTTCGGAAATTTGATTTATAAGCGTAATTTAGCCCGATGATTCTCGGGAATCAGATTCTATAAGAATATATTTTGCAAAGGGCTTTTTTGTACGAAAAAAACCAACAACTCTGGATGTAAACTTATAAAAATATGATATAAGATGTTTAATAGTAATGTATTTACTTATTTTAGTTTTCTGAAATTATAATTTCCTTTAAAATTATAATTAAAGTCAATTATCAATTGCAATTTGATTTTCACTTATTTGTATTTGCTTATTTGCTTATTTACTGTTTTACTTGTTTTTTTTGTTTTATTTTATTCAATATGATTTCTCATTTTGGTGTTTGCTTTTGTTTCAACTATTTGCCATACACATAAAATGCTTGTGAATGCATGAATTTTCTTTTTTTTTTGTTTATTTGTTTATTTTCTTTTTTTTTTTGTACTTTTCGAAGAGGTTCTTTTTAGAAGAGTTTACTTGTTCAAACCAATCATTATTGTTTTCTTTTTTTTTGTTTTTCATATCTCATATTTTTCTATGAATCGTGGATAATTGCAATTTGTTTGATTGTTGTCCCTTCTTTCTTTTACTTTTTGTTTCTTTTCTTTTTGTTTTTCTAGTTAATAATCTCAGTTTATAGAAAAAAATGTAATTAAGAAGTTTAATTAATTAATTAAGGCGGGTTTTACTTTATTTCTTATAGAAAATAATTTCCATTATTTTTAATTATCTTACTTTGGTTTTCTTGTCTTTACTTTTTTTTTGTTGAACTTTGTATTTCTCCCTTTTTTTTTGTTTTAATTATTGTACAAGCAAAAGAATGAAGCGAACAAAAGAAAAAAACAAAAAAAAAAGAAAAAGCTAACAAATAATATTTATCTTAACAAGATTATTAAAGTACTTTAAGTGCATGGATGAATTCTATGGACGAGTAATTGTTTAGAGTAATAATAATAATAAATACAACAAATTGCTGTTTGAGCTTGATTTTTTTTTTGCAAAAAATTCTATAGACTATATTAATAATAAAATATAATTATTATTTAGTGTTTGTTTTGGTCTCTACAAAATTTCAGTTCTCATCATCATTTCGCACGTGATAACAAATAGTTTATTTTATTTTAATATTTATACTCTACGACACTTTTAAATGAGGTGAATGATCAAGATGATTCCACATTTTACAATCGATTTAAAACAATTTAAAAGAACTCTCAGTATTAATTTGAACTTATATCTCAAATCGATTCCCAATTTGGAACGTTTGTTACACGCTGAACGAATTTTTTCAAATGTATACGAAAATTGTAATTTTTTATTTTTCTCATGCTCATTCTCTTAACTAATTTAATATCTTTTAAATAATTTGGTGTAGAGTAGTTAATACATAATTGGCCACACAATTAATCGACTATAAAATTTACAATGTTTTTTTTTCATTTTTATTAGTTTTCATTGCACTAATGAAACAACGAATAAATGTAAAGAAAATGTTCAATAAGAAAATATAATGTGATAAATTCCTTTAAGCTTATAAAAACAATTGAGAATAAGTGATTGTATTTATTTAAAATGAAAAGAGAGAATTTTAGAGACATATTCATAAATATAAAATAGATAGAAAAAGTTAAAAAAAAGACGAAACTAAAATAATGTATAATTGGCAATATGAGCGAGGATTTTAGATATATATGTACATATATATTAATATATGTATTGTTGAAAATATTTTCTCTAACTGCATAAAATCTTTCAAATTATTTGTCTAAACAAGTTCATCTATTACACATCACAATCGCATACAACCGTTAACCAGAAATGATATACACACTATATATTTACTATATACATAATATATATATAAAATATATAATAAAATTATATAGTATATATATACTACTTTAGTATATAACTACGTATATGCTATTTATGTGCTATATATACATGTATGGTACGTATAATGTTATATGCATTGCATTATTTGTTTACGATATTATGTTACGTTACATTACGTTTTCATTTATGTTTACGATATTAGGATTATTACGCTTATGCTTTGGGCGGGTTTTACTTAAATTTAAAATTACAAAACATAAACACTATTGCTATAGATACATTCATGTGTTATATATCACGTCAGTGTTTTGCTTTTTATTTTATTTTTTCTTTTGTCTTTTTATTTCTTTATACTAGCTTAATAATATATATATATATATATATATATATATATATATATATATATATATATGTAATTTCGTTGGATTTTCACTTCTTTTACTATGTCGTCTCTCTCTTATGCTTCTCATCATATCATTTTATTGCATTCGCTTTGTCTTTTTTTCATTTTGCATCTGTTTTTTTTTGCAAATGTCTCTTTTTATTTTTATTTATCTTTTTCGAACTGATATATTACAACAAGCGTGACGGCAGAGAGTCGTGCAATGTATTAAATATATACTGTTATTATTGCTATTGTTACTGTTATTCTGAATTCGGTATTCGTTTGTTGTTATTCGTTTTTCCTTTTTTATTGATTTGTTTTTCTTTTCATTTTATTTTGATATTTTGCATGAATTTGATGTTGATGATAGTGTTTTATTTATTCGTAAAAATTGCAAAATAGATTTTATGTTCCTTGTTTATACGTCTTCTTCCTTTTTGATGGTATTAAGATATTTATAAACAACATAATCTTAATGCATATTATTTATTGTACATAACTGTGTTATCAAATATGTAACATCGAAAACTAAAAAAAAAAAAAACAAAACAAAACAAAAAAATAGAAGGTACAAATAAGAACCAAATGCGAAATGCAATCGTTTTATTCGAGTATTTTGTTTTTTTTTGTAATTTTGTAATTTTTCGATTTTTCGTTTTACTTTTGTTTTTTAATTTTTCCCTATACATTCATATACAATTGTAATAATTGATTGATTAACTTAAGCCTAAAAGGCATAATTTACATTTTTTTCAGTTACTAAACTTACTATATATGTAGAATTTTATATATATGTATATAGACAATTAGCTGTGCGACAATGACATTTTGTATCCTACAAATACAAAGCGATTTTTATTTATTTATTTTTTTTTTTAAGATAATTTGTTCTTTTTTCTTAAACACTCATTTGAGCTCTCTATGTTGTTGTTGCTGCCGTTGTTGTTGTTGTTGTTGTTGTATTTACTGTTACTGCTGCGGCTGTAGTTGCTGTTGTTAAAATATCTTTTTTAAAATTTTCTACAATATTGTTAGTAGTAGTACTAGTAGTTACAATTGTTTCAATTGGTACATTTTTATTTAGAAATTTATGCTGTGTATCACCAACGGCATCAATAAAATTATGCATTGAAGGTTTTGCCTCTAAATTAATCTCATTAAAATTGTCACCATTTTCATCATCTTCGTTATTATTATCATCACTAAAATATTCGTGCTCGTTACTTGCGATATTCGCAATGGTGCCAGACTTAATTTTCGCCAGATTATTTCTAAAAGAAAAAATAAAATATCAACAAAATCCATCAAAGAGGAGAAGTTAAAAGTCAATAGAAGTAAAGTAAGTTGAGCAGTTATCCTTGAAAATCCTCTATTCCACAAATTGCCTTATGTGATTAAAAAATTAAGAAATACAAAATAAATTAAATGGTCGAACTGTTCGTTATATAAAGTCAGTCTAAAGAAAAAAGAAAATGCTGGCTCTGTACCGTCAAAGGCATCTAGAATTAAAAATTATTTCTACCAATATGGAATAATATTCTTAGAAAGTATAATAATAATAATGTAGCTTGGTACAACCACAATTTATGCTGGACAAAAAAGCTCTAAGCGCCTCAGAAGTTGAGCCTACATCAATCGATATAAAATATTGCAAAAGTGTGTATCATCATGTACAAGTGTGTATTTGGCGTGGAATATTTCCAATTTGGACAAAAAGCAAACATAGCCTAGAGAATTTAAAAGATATTATAAAGTCTGCGTTTGTCGAATAAAAAATGAAAGAGAAGTAAATTTCACTAACCCAACTTTCATACATGTAACAATTTTGCAAAAATATAAAGAAATATGAATTAGTTTTCGCCACTTACAATAATTCATTATCAGAGTTTGATTGCGTTTCATTATTGACAACCTGATTCTCTTCACCTGTCTCATCTCTGTCTAATTTCATATTTTGCGCATTTAACATTGTGGAAGCATAATTATGTGTATAAACTGGTCCATTAGTTGTTGGATTATTAGTAACATTGGGGTCTAATGAACCTTTGAGTACTCCAACTGCAACAATTTCTTCGTCTTTTGCAATATCATGTGATAACGATTGCATGGTTGTTGTTGGATTCACAACTACATCATGGCTACCTCCTAATGGTTTTGTCCACATGCCATCATCATTTTCATAATCATCAATAAAATTGCAACCCACAAATGTGGATGGGCTTTTATTCAATGTAGACCCTGTGAATTCGATTGGCCAGGATGATGATGATAATTTTTCAGCATTTACATTAACATTATTATCATATTCTTCCGTATTTATCATATAATTGAACGTGTTTGTATCAGAAGAACCGACAACTTCTCCTATCACCGCAGTATTTCTATTATTCGTATTATTTATATTTGACAAGCCCATGGTAGTGTTTGGTGTATTATTAGATGATATTGTTGTTGTAAATGGATCACCTAAATCATTATTAAAGGAACTAAAATGTGCATCGAAATCAGCGAAATTATCTGTACCAAAATCTGTAGTCCATGCCGCTACTAATGTATTATTATTTTGTTTGGTTGTTGATGTTACTGTTGTTGTCTTAAGCATATTAAAATCATCATTCATTTCCCATGGATTATTAGTAACACTAAACGGTGATAATAATGATGATGTTTTACCATAAATAGATAGATTACCATCATTATTTGGTGTAATAAAATCAGCATCTTCAACATTATCATCACCATCATCATCCATATTGTTACTGGAAGCACCACCAAGCTGTAATAAATTGAAATTGTTTCTGATGAATTCCTATAGATCATCAGAAACATTTTTATTAATTATATAGCATTTATAATTTTCGTATAAAATCAAACTCTGTGATAATTGTTTTTCGGGGTAGTAATGATAATATTTTATCAAAACTTTCTTTTCTTTAGTTTAATCTTTAGTAGTTTTGAAAAAATTTTTTTAAATAAAGCTACGCCTTAAATAATTGGGGTAAATGTTCTTTTAGATGTTGTATTATTATATGGATTTTGTAGTTAGTAATAATTTAACATAGATGTTTTCCAAGTATGCAGTAGTGCGAATGTGCTGTGTGGATAACATCAATGTAGAATCATTTTTATTGCCAACTTAAGTGAACTAATTTTAAATGTGCTTCAAAGAAAACCAATTGTCAGCTTTATATTGTTTTAATATAAACAATAAGAACAATAACAATTGTTATAAAATTTAAAGCTAATCAAAATTATAAAAAGTGCGCTTAATCTCTGTTTTAACTTTTCCACATTCTTATAAGATGAATGGTGATTATTAAATAAATTACATAATATTTTCTTTTTATTACCACAAATGTACTTACTTCATCAACACATAAATTATTGCTGTAGGGCAGAAACCAAAAAAAGGGAATAAAAAAGAAAAATAAGTAAAAGAGAAAGAAGTGAAAGCTTGAAAAAGTATAAAATTACTTACAAAGCATCGGGTAAATCGGTATCAGTTAAAAAGTCTAATGAAATATTATAATCACAGGCTTCATGTGCATTGCAATTGGCCAGCAATTGATTTTGTAACTTTATTGCTCTACTTAAATCACCTGTTTCCTTATTGACAATCGATTGCCATAATTCACGTTCAGCATTTGTTTGAAAATTATTTTCAATTAAGGCACCGATTTGTTCTGATTCTGTAATACAATTATTAATATGTTTAAAGATTTGTATTAAATGGCCCATATAACCAAGACGGCGTCCTTTAATTCCCTCTCTAAATAAATAAATAAAAATGCAAAAAAAAAGAAACAAAAAAAAAAACGCATTCTCAATAAATACAATAAAATCAATGTATATTATTTTTGCATTTATTTCTACGACTCACTCAGCTTCTCGATTATGTTGCCAGCAATTAACAAGTTTGCATATGATTTTACAATTAACAATAACCTAAGGAGAAAATAAATGAATGAAAATAAAAAAGAAGAAAAAAACATTAATATAGGTATAATTTAATAGAAGTAAAAAAAGAAAAGGAAACACTAAAATAGAAAGGAATAATTATTACGTGAGTTTGTAATTTGGACGGACCCACATTTATGGGTGCTTTGGTGCTTATATCCTGCTCATTATTATCACTCATAATATTCATGATTTCTTTGGATTCCATATTTTTTGGTGAACTAATAACATTATCTAAATTATTATCTAACTCTATTGAGTGATCATCTAATATTATGTTAACATTTTGTTGGGCACTGGTAGTATCACCATCATCATTACTAGTAATTAACTTTATTTTCGCTTCATCCTTACATATATCATTATCATAATTATCATCATTATGGTATGTTGATGAATGGCTAGCAGTATTAACTAATCCTAATGTAGAGTTATTTTCATTAATGAATTTCACTGAATGATTTTCATTTTCTTCTTCATTAATTGCGCTATCCTCTTTGTTATCTCCTTTTTCAGCTTCTATAGGCTTGTTTGCTTCTATTGATCTTTCTGCCTTATCAGCTACTTCCTCCACAATATAGATAGGATTATTTGATTGATTAGTATTATTGAGGTCATTAATATTAGTAACTACGGTGGTTAATTGTTGCTGTTCTTTTTGATGATCTTCTTGTTCATGTTTATATTCATTTTGTTCAAGGTGCTCGGGTTTCATATTAAATATATTGTCATTATTATTATCAAAGTAATTATCACTCATGGTGTTATGTTTATTTTGGGAACCATCGCTCGCATGCGTCGAATTATTATTATTATTAGCTGCTAATGATGTATAAAATACAGTTTGAAGACACTTTTCTACTTCACTATGCAAAAAGTTATTCCAACAATATTGCTTAAATAAGTCTAATAACGTTTCAAAAAAATCAATTTCACAAATACTGTAAAAAAAAAAAAACAATGCAAAATAAAACAACAAAGAAAAAAGAAGAAGAAAAATATGATTAAACGATATTAAAATGCGAATATAAAATGCATTAACGATAAAGTAACTTACGCTTTAGATATGTCCTCATTATTTGTTTGTAATAATACTGTAAATAAACGGCAAATTTGTAAACGTGTCATACCAAATGGTGGTGATAGTTTAGTTGCTGTTGTAACAATATCAGATTTCTACAATTACAAGTGTGATATATGTGAATTACTCCTATAAATTAATTTCATTATATCATTTTTATTGTACTGTACATACTTTTGGCGGGTTTCTCAATAACTCATTAAAATGTTTAAGATGAGGCTCAATAACGCAAATCACAGTATTTAATAGCTCATCGTGAATTTCTTTTTCACGATCTTGTATAAATTTCAAGCGATCCGGATTGCGTTCGTCTCTAATAAAAACGAAGAAACAAAGAGAGACAAAGAAAAGGGAATAGAGAGAGAGAGAGAAGAGAGACAAAGAAAAAGTAAGAGAGAGGGACAAGGAGAAAGGAAGAGAGAGATAAGTAAGTAGATCTGTAAAAGATAATTAATTGTTTCGATACTTACAAGATCACTATGGGCTTTATAATTTTAAGTACAACCGTTATTCCTGATACGATAGTGCTTTCTGGTGCATTTGGTTGTAAGATCACATTAAACAAGGCTTCTAAAGTTGTAGCACTTTCAATATTCTTTAGTATTGGATTTGAACCTTCAAACGCTGGCTCAAATGAATCATTATCTTGCTCAGTTTGACGCATCATACGCCCTTGTTGTATAAGATCACAGAGGAATTCCGATACATTTGCATGCATTTCACATTCATTCGCATTTGCCAAAACATTGATCACTTTTTCTATTAATCGTACCTCGTTTAACCAATTATATAAATTACGTCTTAATTGGCCGCCTTCAACATTACGCATCATTTGCAATATGAGATCGGGTATAACAGGTGTATTGAAATGTTTACATATTAAATCGACAAAATTATTTTGCAATTTTAAATATTCCAAAAGTTTTAGGCACATTTGTTGATACAAAAACCAATCTTGATCAGTTTTTTTGGTGAAGAGCGTTCTAAAGGTCTTACTAAAAAATGATGATAATAAAGGATTTAACGGTGGTTGATTCGTCAGATATGAATACAACAGTTGCAGAATCTCTGTGTCAGCGAGTAATTTTTCATCTAAGGACGGTAAACCCCTACAAAACAAAATACGTAATATATTTATGTATAATATAATAATAATAAAAAAATGGAGATTAAAATTTGTTTTTTCATGAGTCGTTTTATATTGAATATAATTTTTTAATTGATTTTACTTACAGAGTTAATATTTCACAGGCAACGTTGGCATGACGAAAACGTTGAGCAATAGGTAAATCTTCTGATGGTACTGTGATTATTAATTCCACAAGACGTCGTAAAATATCAGGACGTGTAAAACTAAAAACAATCAAATCATATACACGAAAATTTAATTAATCACATGTATCGTATATTCCTATATACGAAGAAATCCTCTTTACTTTTTTTCATCATTTCAAAATTCTTTTATATAGCATAATTCTTTAAGATTACACATGTATACCAAGATAATAATTTCAGTAACAAGAGAAAATAGAGCTTGCTTTTCATTTATGCTGATTGTGTTTTAAATCTGTCTGACACATTCTCAATGATAATTAATATTTATATGAAAGAATATTTTTGTGAAATCTGTCACAAGGTAAACATTTACTATAAATAAGGGTTTACTTAAAGAATTTATACCCAACAACAATGTGTACACCACTTTGTGTATTTTATAATAACTCAAACTTCAAGATGTTGAGTACTAATATGAATTTTTCTATAGCATAAAATGAGCATTACTTAAAAAGCAACCAAATTACTTACTAGGCGAGTAAAGTTTTTTTTTGACTTTTACATTCTTGTATAATATCATCTTCATCCAAGAATTCTTCAACTGTAACACCCTCTTTTTCCAATAGCACCTCAATATTTTGCGAGGGCGTATAATTCTTCTCCCAAAACATATTCCGATCCTTTTTCAATCTAATCGCTAATTGGCTTAATTATTTGTTTTTTTACTTTATAAATATCGATTAAAGTTTTTGGTACGAAAACTAAAAATCTCTAGATAGTTATGTTGCTATGATAATTATGTTTTTATTTTGTGCCCGTAGTATCTTGTCTTATAGTTTATTTTTGTTCTTATTATTACTTTTTTTTTTTTTTTGTAAAGTTATACTTACTGTATGTTGGAAGGATTTGGCAAGTGATTAAATGAATTTTGTATTGGTTTTGTACACATAGAGTCTTGCACTAAAGAAATAATACTCTGCAAAGTGTGAAAAAGGATATAAATTATTAAGTCTTATTGCAAACCAAGGAAATAATAAAAAAATTTAACTAAAAAATTACGAATACATAATACTCGTACGCCTGCCTAATCCAAACTTCAATAAACATAATGCGAATGCAGTAAATTTACACGAACTATATAAGTAAAATAAAAAGGCAGAACATACATTCAACTTATAACTGCTATTGTCTTGTATTCCCGAAATATTTATTGGAACTTTGTTTCTAGAATAAGCCTAAAATTTTTACATATTTCAGCTTTTTACTTAATTAGTAAGCAATAAAAAGTGATTTAGTATAACTGGAGTACAAAATGGGCTCTTAGTTCGCCTTGTCTTTGATGATGTTGATTTATTTCCAACATTTGTAAAATAGATTTTTCAATTGCAAGACACAAATGGTAGATTTTCCTAACCGAAAGTTTTTTTTTATAAGTTTTTTCAGCACTTTTTCCTGAAATTCCAAGTACAGAAACTACGACGCGGCCAACCTTAAAGTACGAAGTTTTTCTTCCTATTCTAAGCGGATATCACTACTACAAATAGTTCTAAATTATCATCGAAAGGTGCCCTCATTTCTCGTCGTTTTAGCACTATTGCTTTTATGCAAAAATTACTTTATATTTTTATAAATTATAAATTGATGCTAAAAAGGTGAAAAGTAAAAAAAATAAAGCTTTATAAAGAAAGTAACGAGTATTTACTCAACATTCATCCAAGAGGTGGATCAATAAAACAGAACACTGTGTAAACTCTGAGATTTAAAAATTTATAAATATTTGCATATATTTTTGAATTTCTTACATTGCGTCTTAAATACTATATATATCCCTTAACCCTTATGGATACCGTAATATCTTTTTCCCTTATTTCTATTTTTTTTATTGATACTATCCAAATGGATGCATTCTTACTCTGATGGCTTACAAGAAAACTCTTCTTGTTACGTGCAGGCGTATATTTACATCAAATTACCAAAAGATCTACAACATCTTTGATCAAAACTTTATATACTTCATGCTTTTTGAAATTCACATAAAAAAGGTATGACAATTGTATAATACAATAAATCATCTACATAATATCCATATTTATAATGGATATTTCGTCGCACATTGTTTACTTTTTGTATGCTTTATTTCATTATATTTTATTTATTTTTGTGCAAGAAAACAGTATATAGGCACTCGCAAATGTTATTGCAGTTTAATTTTTTAGGCAAAATGTAACACAAAAATTCTTCTTGTCCTCTTTTTTTTTTTGAATGTAGAAAAAAAACAAAAGAGGAAAAAACAAAAGTAAACTCTGAGAGAACAGGTAAAAGAGTACCACCATCACCAACATCGCTTATTAGATTCTACAATAAGTGTAAACGTCACACTGGCCTTTTTTTACTTGTTGCTTTTTAATTAAAAAAAAATACTACGGGGAAATTAAAAAGCAAACAAACAAAAATAGAAAAAACGACGAAATTATCAGAAGAAACGTTAGCACAAACAATGTTGATAAAGAAAAAAGTTAAAAATTACAGCGATAACTTCTAACTGTGAATTTAACGGTTTCAATTTGTCCGGTTAAAACACTACATACTCACATATACACAAAGCACACAACTGAACAACATGAACCACTACAATTCGTTGCACAAAATTTTTAGCTCATTGGTTTTTCCTTTTTTTTGCATTTTACCTTTTGATTTTATCGCTGGAATTTATCTCTTCTTTTTTTGCCTTGTTTTTCGTTCGTTATCAAGATTTTTACTTTTTCTTTTGCTTCACACTAACTATTCCTTTGTTTATTTATTCCATATATTGTTCTTTTTTTAATGTTTTTATTTTTTTGGTATTTGTATAAATTCGCACGCAAAATTTTGCATGAAAGTATTTTATGTTTCTTTTTTTTCGGAAATTGTCGAGATGGGATGCACAAACTAGTTCAACGTGTGCGTAGTATTATAAAAACGAATAACGCTTAGAGATGTGTAGAAAAATATTGTGTTTATTTATTATAGTTTACTTATTATAGTTGAAAATTAGTTGAAAATTTTAGGTATGTTTAATTAAATTTTTAACAGTTAACTTGAAATTTGATTAAATTAATGTATTTTTATGTATTTATTATGTTTAAGGTTTAATTGATGAAATTGTAAATAAAATGTCGCTTACACATAATGTAATATAAGATATTTTTCTGTTAGTTTCCACTTTAAGCAAATTAAATAAGCACCGAGCAAATTAATCACAAGTTTTCGTTTTAAATGTATAAAGTGAATAAATTTGTTAATAAGATGCCCAAAATAAATCCAATTTTATATATAAAATTCATATAAAATATTACAGCATTTGAGTTTGAAATAAACAATAGAAAGGGGGTTAGCCTTGGTGCACTGGATGAATTAATTTCACGACGCTCATCACATATTTTAACAGAGTTATGTTAAGCGATTAACACTAATCGTTATGTTATTAATATAAATACTAGCACAATTTAAAAATGCCGAAATTCATTTTCAGTAAAACAAGTAAAAGTTTTATACGTAATCAGAATATTCTAAATAACGTATATTTTTCAATATCTGCTAAATAATATGATTTAATAAAATATGTAACAGTTTGCGGGAAATTTTACAGAAATATTGATCTGCCTATTTGTGCGTAGTTTACATCTGCACATTTTTGTTCCGTTTATAGATTTTATTTGCTTTTTTTTTGTAAATAAACTATTTATACCACCGTGCTATTTATAATAGATAAACATTATTTCAAGATCAAACTATAAATAAAATAAAACAACCAAAACAATTTCAATAAATGCCTGCAAAATATTCATACATAAACATTAAGAAGAGGACTTGTCGTAAGGAAAGGTCAACGATAATCGAGGAAAAAAAAAGAGTCTAATAACAATTGAAATTTGTAATAAAAGCAATGAGTTTGGTAACATCAGAAATATATCAAGAAAATAATTTGCAAGCAGTTGAATTGAAAAATACTGGTGGCAAATGTATAACGAAATTTCAATTTACATATCCTAACAATGATCATACATATACCGTGGATGAAGATGGCGATTTAATAGTACAGAGAAGAAATAGAACTATTGATTGTAATACAAAACAATACAATGTAATTGAAGTGGAACATTATGTGGCAACTGAAATAGCATTAGTCGGCTTACAAGTGTGGCGCGGTGCTCTTTTCTTAGCTGATTATCTATTTCATAAACGTTCTGAATTATTACATAATAAACAAATTCTTGAATTGGGCGCTGGTGTCGGTTTAACTAGTATAGCTGCTGCAATATATGCACGCAAAATTTATTGCACTGACATTGATGTTGGTGGTATATTAGATTTAATTATACACAATATTCAACGTAATACTCATCTATTTCCTAGAAAATCAAATAATAACAATAATGATAAAACACGTGATCCACTTGTGCATGTAATAGAATATGACTTTAAACAAAATTTCGACATTTATTCTAAACAACTGTTACAAGCGATAGACTCAAGTGATGTGGTTATAGCGGCCGATGTTATATACGATAATGAATTAACAGATGCCTTTATAAATGTTATTGAAACGATATTTAAACGTGAATATGTGACGGGACATCGCAAAGTTATTTTGATTGCATTTGAAAAACGTTATGTATTCACAAAATGCGAATTGGATACAATCGCACCAATGTTTGAATATTTCATACAACAGACAATGAAGAAAAATTGGCACTTTGAATATATCGCCAGTGATTTTCCACAATATTTTCACTATGAACGTAATAAACATTTAATGTTATTGCAATTAACTTCTAAAAATTGATGTACATCATAAAAAAGTGAGCGAAAGGAACAGGGTAAACGATATTTATTACTTTGAGATTCTTATCAACAAAAAAGAAAAAAAAAAAAGAAATATAATGAGAACAAAAATTTAAAGTGAACAAATTTCTCATATTTTATATAAAAATGTATAAAAAAAACAAATAGATTTATAATTTGTTTTGTTAATAATCTTTGTTGTGCTTTTAATTTCCATTTAAATGTGCACTATGTATTCGATTAATATGGAAAAGTAATCAAATATAATTAAGTCAAAAAGCCAATAAAAAACAACATCTAAATATTTTCCTATGAAAAACAACAACAACAACAAACAACAAAACGAACTAAGTACATGAAAATTTAACAAAAACTTTAGGCTTAATATGGTCTACCACTTGGTAAAATTAAAAGAAATGAATTTAAAGTCAAGAAAGTGATACATAGAAATTTTTATAAAAATTTTAAAAAGTCCTTGATAGGACTTGATAGGATTTGGTGCCAGTAAAGACAGAAGGAATATAAAAAATGGACTAAATTAAAAAAAAATTTTTTCTCAAATAATTAGTTTGCAACAATTTTTCTAAGACATTATTCGAAAATGTCTTCCTTTTTATAAATGTTTGGGGGGAGGATGGTCGTAAATATTGTCCAATCTTTCATTCTGATTATCACTGAGCCAAATTGGTTTACCTATTAAATTTTATAATTTATTTTAAAAGTTGCGGAATGCTGATTATTAATAAAAATACAGACAGACTTAAATAGTTACACAAATTCGATTATTTATAGTCGATCAATATAATAAAAGGTGAGCATATCTCAAACTGTTCTATGTTTTACAAATATCCTTAAAGACTTATTATACCTCCTTGCAAGATGCTTATACTTTCCGGTGTAGTGGAAGACTATGACAATGAAATTAAAAAAATATATGTAGATGCTTATATACAAATGTACATGTGTATGGATATGGATTAATTAAAGATCTTGCATAGCAAGTATAATATTCTCTAGAGCTGTTCGAGCATCATTGGGTGGAAAATTTTTTAGGACACGCATGGCTGCAGTCGTATGTTTACGTTGTAATTGTTTAGTTTTTTCTAATGCTGGTCCTTGTATAATAGCTTTATGTATTTTTATATAATTAACCGCTTCCACGGAGACTTTACCTTTTTCAATTTCATCATACAATTTTGGATCGTATTCCAAATGGAAGAGTACCGGTGCACTGACCAAACAAAATTTACTATCTAATTAATAATAAATAAACAAATAATTAAAATGAAAATTCTTGATTCAATTGTATTCGAAATTATTCAAAATAATTAATTAGTATATTTTTACCTGGTGATAAAATATTAGTTTGAAATGGTTCGGCATCTAAACATGCCTGCCATGCTAATGATAAATGTTTACCAAATAAATATGCTTGACGTTGCATTTGCTCACTTTGTCCAGCCAATTTTAAGCTGGCTTTACATGATTTACCTAATAAACTGCCAGCACTTAAAATATTGCGACATTCCCATTCCTTTTCTGGTATACCCATAACATTATGAATGGCTAATGGTACTTGTACATCACTTTCATCAAAATCAATTTCATTATTTGTAATGACATGATTGCTATTATTTGCATAATTTTGATTGGGTTTTGTTGGCAATGGATTATTTTGCTCATCACGATCACCTATAAATTCTGATTCAGAGAAGTCACGTATAGCTGATGAAATCAATTCAACAACATCTTGATCAGCCAATTTAGCCAATTCAAGACTTGAATGCCCCAATAAATAATCACCAGTTAATAAACCAATTTTATTGCCAAACGTTAAATCTTCAAATGTTGCCAAATCTTTATTATTGGCAATTGAGTTTTGTAAATTAACTAAACTCTTTATTATATACATCACATATAATTAAAAAAAAAAGAAAAAAAGAGCAAAAAAATTAATGCTTTTTTGCCATTTAGTATAAAATGTACTTACACTATGAACTAAATGAGAGATGCGTATCATTTCAGTGACTTCAGCTAAGCCACGTTGAGAATGTAAAACACCAGCACTCTTATCTTGTTCCATATCTGGAACATTGGATGAATGGCCAGCGGCTTTTGATATCAATAATACAATAAGGCCCCAAGCTTGCATTGTATTTTTGCCGTTATATAATAAATGTCTTTGATAGATGTTTGTGTAAATATAAAATTAAAATTCTTTTCAGTTAATTAATTCTAATCACATATTTATAAATTCATTAATATACATCTATAGATGTATATATGAATTGTATGAATTTATTTATATTACTTAGCCGTTTTTAATAGAGGATGGGTACTGCCCACCAATTTACGTAAATGTAGAGCGACATTTGCTATTTCATCACTTAAAAGCCAACGTAAACTTAAAAATGATGTTGGATAACCAACAATACGCTCTGCTTCACTGACAGCCCGATTCCAATCATGTTTGGTGGTCGGTGGGCTCATTTTATTAACTACAGCCATTTTCTCATTATTACTACTTGTATTATTATTTCTACAAATTACTGTTGTATTAGTCATAGCTCCATAATGTTGCTGCTGTGATGGTTGTTGTTGGTGCAAAAAACTTTCACTTTTTCCATGATTACATACATAATTGCCATAATAATAATTATGATTTTTAAATGATTGTTTTTGTTTTCGAACGTACATTTGATTAACTCTATTTAATAGTGTAGTAAAAAGATATTCTCTTATACATGATTATTAAATTATATTAACAAAAATTAATTGATTATTTTATTTAAATATTAACTGGTTATTCGATCACTGCAATATACTTTAATGGTATACACGATCTAATTGATGTCGAAAATTGTGAAATCAAAAGTTTTGCTTTTATTTTGTTTTGTTTTGGTTTGTTTCGTATTATTTTCTTTTTGTTTTAGTTATTATTCTTGCTTTTGCTTCGCTTTCGTTTCTTTTATTTGATTTGTTTTATAATATTATGTACAACTTCTTCTTAATTCTTATAGATCTCAAGAAAGTATTAACATGAAAGAAGAGGAAGAAAAAAAATTTGTACAAATATGTTCGAATTGTTCGATTTTACACATTTTAGATTTTCTATATATTTGCAAAATTGTATAATTTTTTATACAGCGACTTCGGTAATTTAATCTAATCTAATTAATTTAATCTTTTGGTAAGGTTTCAATAAAAATTAATTTCATAAATTCTTGCATTTAACTGTCAAAGCTGTTAGAAAATGGAATGGTAACTTCACACGCATATAAAACATAATATATATGTATATTTATTAAACAAAGTTGCATTAGTTTAAAAGTAAGCGGAAAAAAGAGGACTTTCAAAAAAATATTACAATCTAATGTATATGCTGTAAAAAGTTAAAAATATAATAAAATAGTAATTTTTAAAGATAACAATTCTGCATTATGCATTGTACTAATCCAAGTTTAGAGCGTCATTTTACAGGACACACTAAAGAGATAACTCAAGTATGTTTTAATCCAGAAGGCAACAAAGTTGCTACCAGTTCTTTAGGTAAATAGTAAACAGTATAGTTTGAAAAAAAAAAACCAAATTGCATGCACAGATCTATATATATATATAATAAATATATATATATGTAAAATGAATTAGATTCTACTGTTATATTATGGGATCTAAAGCAGGCAGCACGTTGTATTCGTTTTGCGGCTCATACTGATGGTGTACTTGACGTTTCTTGGTCACCTAAATCGAATTTAGTAGCATCTTGTTCGAAAGATAGAACCGTCAAATTATGGGAACCTAAATTACGTGGCATTTCTACGGAATTCCTTGCTCATAGCAAGGCTGTTCGCTCTTTAGATTTTAATAGCAATGCAACGATGATTGTGACTGCATCCGATGATAAAACATTGAAATTGTGGCGTGTTGCCCATCGTAAATTTTTAACATCATTTGTAGGCCACACTAATTGGGTGCGTTCAGTTAAATTTAGTCCTAATGGTCAACTGGTAGCATCTTGTGGTGATGACAAAACTATTCGTATATTTGATATTAAGAGCGGTGGATGCATATGGAATTTTCATGGCGGACGTGGTATGGGTCGTAAAATAGCATGGCATCCTAATGGTAATATGGTGGCTGTCGCTTTAACGTGCAATCGTATTAAAATATTTGATTTGATTGGTGGCGAATTAATACAACTTTATGAAGTACATTCTGGTCCTGTAAATGATATAGCCTTCCATCCAACTGGTAACTTTATGTTGAGCGGCAGTGATGATGAAACATTGAAAATATTAGATTTATTGGAAGGTCGGCCAATATATACTTTAACTGGTCATACCAACAAAATTTTCGGTGTTTGCTTCAATTATGATGGCACACTTTTTGCATCAGCTGGTGCTGATAGACAACTACTCATCTGGAAGGCAAATTTGCATACTTACGATTCAATGCTACACGATATTGAATTGAAAAAAGTTTCCACAGCCGAAAATGATGCGATTAACATTGATAAATCATCTCCTAGTTTTAGTGAACAATCAATATTAGTAGATCCACGGCATACGGCTGCTTTTAAAGATATCGATAACAATTTACAGGTACTTCAAAGCTGTCATATTGAGTCAGGTATTGGCACATTAATGAACGAAAAATTGGAGGAAAAATTTGATGAAATAAAAACAGAAAAAATGCCCTCTAAAAGAAATGACAAATGTGAAGCTACCATTACTGATCCTTTAACTGGAGAAATTTGTGAAGATAGCACATCATCCATTTTAGATTTGAAACGTCTAAACATTAATGAGAAATCTGATTGTAATGGTTTTGTTGGCAGCAGTAAATACTTTGATTAAATATTTATTTGTAATTAAAAAAATGGATATTTTTATTTTAATTACAAATTCATATTTACTTAGTTTCTAGTACCGATATTTGATTTAATTAAATAAATTTTGTCCATATTTAATTAATAAATATTGTCCATATTGTTGTTTATCTCTTCACCTTGTTATGCTAAAAAAATTAAAAAACTATTAAGAAATTTATTTGAAGCAATTTCCATACAGAAAAAAATTGAAAAAAGCAGATGCGTATTTGTTAACGGAATTTCAATTGATCGTGAAATAAATACAGCGTCATCTGTTAAGATAAATTGTTATCTATAAGAAATCTTTAAGAGTTATGTCTTCACTAATAAAAAATATACTTTTACAAAATTTCTCTCAATTGGTTGTAGGTAGAGTTGCATAACAGCCATTTATCCGGTTCCGTTTATATTATGCTGTCAGTTTAATGTTATTTGTATAATTTGATGTGTAAAATCTATTAAATTTGCTAAAAATTCTTTAAAAAGAAAAGCTTATGGTTGAAGAAATTTACAAATAATTTATGTATGTCACCCGAAATTTGATAATTTTAGTAATTCATGAGATAACTGAAGAAATCTAAAATAAAAGCATTTGGTTCGATGAATAATTTTCTATAAAATTCTTATTTTAATCAGGAAGTACTTAAACAATGATAGAGAGATAAGAGATTCATATGGATGGAATATATCAAAATCCAAGGTAGTTCATGGCCTTATAATGAAATCCAAAAAAACAAAAAAAAAATTTAATAATAATAATAAAAAAATTCAAATAAATCATAAATGAATGAATAGATATGTTTAATCTGTTAAAGTTAACGTGCCTTGTGTCGCTGTACAATTATATTAAGTTAAAAAAAAAGAAAATTTATAATCATCAAACGTTTCTATCTTATCTTTGAATAATTAATTGATAAGGCTAGAATATTTTTATAAAATTTAATTTTGTATGGAAAATAAAAAGAAAAATCGATAATAAAATGTATTTAATATAGAAATTGAATGTTTCTTTTTTTTATGAAATTTTATTTACGAAGTTTTTTGTGCGCATGTGATTCAAATATGTATAATTATTTACAATAACTGTATAATTGTATTGTTGTTATTGTATCTATCTATGAATGAATTTGTTACAATCATTTCTAGAGAGACATAAATAAAAGTGTACATAAAGAAAATTTCAATGACAAAATCATTTGACATTTAACTGATTAAATTGCAAAATTTACGCTCTTCTCAAATATGATGTAAATTATATATATATAAAAAATTATATATAAAAAAAAAATATAAAATATATATTTATGTTATGTGTTATGTTTTAGATTAAAAAATCTTATATCAAAAATAAATGTGAAAGTAAAATATTTAGACGATGAAGATGAGCAATAGTGAATGTTGTAAATAATACTTTTCAAGAATATAAAAATAAGTACACAAAAGAAAGAAAAAATATAATCAAGAGAAATAAAAAGGCACACGTAGAAAAATCAATAAAATTAAGGGTAACAAATTTTTGAAATAACTTGAGTGAAAATATTGCTTTACAAAGTGAAGATCCCTAAAACATCAAGGTATCCAGGATGATGAAATGGTGAAATGTGCACAAATTGTTTTAATTGTTTCACAAAAAACAAATAAAAAGTGAAAAGAAAAGAAAAAAAAATTAATTAAGGGAAAGAGAAATTTTTTTAATGTAACAAAAACAAAAAATAACTAGGCTAAGATTTCATTTAAAATATCTGTTGGTCGTTTATCAGAATACTGATATTTTGATTTTGTTAATTCTTTCTTTTCTTTTTTTTTTTTTTTTTTTGAAATTTGGCAGTTTAATAATGCTCTTGAAGAAAAAGGAGCCAACGTTTCGTATTCTGCTCGTCTGTCCGTCTGTCCGTCTGTCCGTCTGTCGTCTGAGTGGTATTACAAATAAAATGGATAAAACAATTGGTAATAAATTGCTAATTTTGGCCAACAAATTTTTTTTTGGCTAATTTTCGATGGATGCAACTAAGATTTTCTTAAAATAGATGAACAGATTTTGGTATCACTACTACAGGGTATTTTCATGTAGATCTGAAATCTTTCTGAAAGTTGTAATTTAATTAATTAACTAATCATTTATGCAGCTATTCTCAGGATTTGAGTTAACCAGTAGATCTCCTTTGGCATAAACATTACTCGAAATTTTCGCTTCCATTAGAGATTATTTGCCCCAAATTTTTGCCATCGTTAAAGAGATAAAAATTATATGGATAAATAAATATTTGATTTGCCAATTGATAATTCAATGGTTGCAGAATGCAATTCGTTACGTACTTTTTCATAAAATAGTTATTTTCGGGCCCCACATTTTTAAATGATGAAAGAAAATCGTTACTACTTATATTTTGATGTAAAAAATCTTATATCCCTTAACCAGAGATTGAAAGTCCGCTCAGTTGTTCGTATATTTATAATGCTTAGACAGAAACACAAGCTACAGACCTACAAAATATATATATTCTGGATCAGCATGAAATTTTGATATATTTCCTGGTTTACGTACTCGCTTGTTGTCTGTCCGTGTGTAGTAAATATTATCCTCGTCGCTAAAAATTAGATATCGACTTTAAACTTTGTACAATCAGTGAAAGTTCATGGACGTCGTTTGGTATTGAAAATGGACCAAAAGTGAAGCAATTTTATGCAAAAAATTAATACCATAATTCTAAAAAGCTTGAAATGTAAAAATTGTGCCAATCAGCCAATCAACTTACCCAAAATTGTGCAACGTAAAATCATCTATCTGTTTCATAAATTACCAAATAGTGCGTTCAGGTAGAGGGTATCCAAGATTTGGTCCCAATCAACTAAAATTTTCTTCATAAAATTAAACTTACAATAATTGCAAATTATTGATTGCATGATTTCAATTTTTTTTTTCTAAAATAATTAATTGGCTAATACAACAAAAAAAAAATTCAAAGAACTAGAAAGGATAGTGAGGCTATATTTACAAAGAGAATAAATATTAAAAGGTCAAAATAGTGATTTGCAAAAATTTTAAGAGATTGTTTTTAATCGTACTAACTAAATTAAATGATTATGCGGTGTCTACGTGTGACATATTAACTAATTATAATAATTATAATTTTTCATTTAATCCAATCGTTGTGTGTTGTTGTTCAATTGTCATTTGTTTAAGTGAAAAAAAAAGCAAAGATAAAACACTTTAAAAAATGCAGCCTCCTCCGCGCAAGGTAAGTTGATTACCACTGAAATATCTTCTCTGACATTTATAAAAATATCTTGTATGTATGTAAGAATGTTAGAGGTTTTAAGATTAAGAAATTTATTTAAAATATTTTACAATTGAATGCAATGTCAGGTGAGTGAAAGATATAAATATTTCAAAACAACTTCTGAATAATAAAAATCATTTAGCTTAGTCTTGTACTTAAATTTACTAACTATATCGATTTATTTAATGTAAGGAGCGGGTAAATGGTTCAAACGCTGGCGTTCTTAATAGTTTTGTTGTTATTGAAAATTTCTTGAATTATTAGTTTGAAAGTTAAATAAAAAAAAATTAAATAAAATATTAGATTTCAATTTATTAAGAAAATTTATCTGAATCTTTTAGTTTAATTGGATTTAAATCATTTGTTAAATCTCTGAGAGTTTTTATGATTGTTAGACTTATCCCGCAAAATAGTTTATAATAATTTTATTGTAAAATTTTTAGGGAAATTATGTGAAATTTTTACGAAATTTACATGCAGAGCAAGTGGCAAAATTGCAATTGAAAAATCAACATGAATGTGATCTATTGGAAGATATACGACAATTTACTGTGAAACGTTCAGCAATTGAGAAAACGTATAGTGAGGCTTTATTAAAAATTTCATCACAATATTTGAATAAAAAGATTCCTAATATACCTGATATTAAAATGGAAGGAATGGAAGAGCGATGGTAAGAAGTTTTTTTCTTTTGGTAATTTTGAATATAAAATTAATTTGGAATATATTTGAAGGAATATGTGGAGTGTTTGGCGTACGGTTCTTGAGGAGAATGAGAAATTGGCAAGAGCTCGTTTGGCAGCCATTGAAGTGTTTCAACAACAAATAGCTGATGAAGCGAAAGTTTTACGTGATTATAAAGTTGGCATTGCCAAAAAATCATTAGCTCATATTGTTAATGTTCAAAAGGAGCTTCATTTGAGTGTAGCTGATTTGGATAAAATGAAAAAGCAATATTTCGACGAAGAACATTGTGCTCATGATGTACGTGACAAAGCTCGTGACATTGAGGAGAAATTGAAAAAGAAGAAAGGTTCATTTTTTCAATCCATTACATCATTGCAAAAGAATAGCGCTCGCGTTACATCGCGTAAAGAGTTGCTGGAAGAGAAATCTACTGGGGCACGTAACGATTATATATTAAGTTTGGCAGCAACTAATGCTCATCAGAATCGCTATTTTACCGTTGATTTACAAACCACAATGACAACAATGGAAAATTATGTTTTTGAACGTGTGGCTGAGTATTTGACATTAATGGGGCGAACGGAATTATTAACATGTTCGGCTACACAAAATTCATTTGGGAAGATCCGCGATCAGGCTCAACAATTGACGCGAGAATATAATTTACAATGTTGTTATTTATTTTATCCGGTTCTTAAACAGCATATACAATATGAATTTGAGCCATGCGATAATGATCCAGTCCGTAAAGTTACAACGGAACACGAATCTGCTGTAGAAACTTTAACCAAAGAAGCAAGAAATTTGGCAAGTCGTGTGGTTAAAGAAAATGTCTCCGTACGAGAGAATGCTAAAAAATTGGCAATTTGTGTAGCATTACGAGATTCTGGGCAACGTACTGACCCCAATGATCCAAATGGACCAGATTTAGATACAAAAATTGAAGAATTACGCGATATGATAAGACGTTCAGAGACGGAGAAAGCTAAAGCGGAAGCCTGTCTACAATGTTTGCGTGAGGGTGGTATAAATGTTGATGAATGGGTACAGGAAGCTGAAATAATTGGTGCGCAAGAATTAACACGATCGGCTAGTTCTATATCAATGCGTACAGATGCTTCGGGGCAAGGGGTGCGTACTATAATTAATGCAAAATTTTTATTTCTTTTTTTTTTACCAAAATTAACTTACAATTTAAAATTTATTGTTATTTTAAAGGAAAATCCTAGTTCGGATTCTTTCTATGACAGTGATAAAGAAGATACTGGGACAACAGATAATCAGGCAATAACTAGAAAACCTTATGAAGAAAATAAATTAACACATGTTAAAACATTTAGTGACAGTGAAGAAGGTCCGTGCATAATAGAAATTTTATTTCTTAATCTAAAATTTATAATCATCTTATAATTCGTTGTTACATTTCATTCAAAAGAAGAGCCAGCTGCAGAGGCTGCACCAGCTTCATCGAATGTACCAATGATGGTGCCTATGACTGGTGCCACTGGTTGGGATGATCCAACTAAAATTAATTGGGGCGAGGAAGAGGAAGAAGCCGAAGTTGAAAGAGATGACGTTTCTATGGCGCCTGAACTAAAAGAGGTCATTTTTAAATGTACGGCTTTGTACAGTTATTCTGTAAGTAAATTTTTTATACCTTTTTTTTTTGTAAAAATATATTGTAAAAATATTTTTTTCTGGATATTTTATTTCAAGGCACAAAATCCCGACGAATTAACTATAGTCGAGAATGAGCAATTAGAAGTAATTGGTGAAGGTGATGGCGATGGCTGGTTACGAGCCCGTAATTATCGTGGCGAAGTTGGCTATGTTCCTCATAATTATTTGGATATCGAACAAGATGCCAATATAAATGGTGCAACAGCCAATGTACTGCGATCACAAATCTCCTTCTCATCTGTGGATTATACTGTTGATAATGAAGATCAAACTGGTGATTCAATGCAATCACCCGATCAAGTTTCAGTTATAATGGCGCCAGCAACTACAACAATTACTACTACTACATTAATGGTAGTTGCAGTATAACTGGCGCCGACACAACTACTGCAACTGCACAAAAGACTCCACATACTTCAGATGTACAGTATTGTATTGCCATGTACGATTATGATGCTACCGCTGAAGATGAATTGACATTTGAAGAGGGTCAAATTATAAAAATTATAACTAAAACGGCCCATGGTGTAGATGATGGCTGGTGGGAGGGTGAATTAAATGGCAAATTTGGTAATTTCCCTTCATTAGTGGTAGAAGAATGTGATGAAAATGGTGAACCATTTTCTGAGGGTGATGATATCTCATTACCAACATCAACTTTACCCAGTATTGCCTTGCCACCGGTACCAACTTTACCACCTGAATACGCTCATGAATTAAATGATGATATGTTTGGCTCTCAAGATACTGTCGGTACGTAGAATTGTGATATTTTCCATAAATGTTACTTCCTACCTTAAGAGTTATTTGATCATTCAAATGTTATTTATGGCCTTTTCTAGATGATGATAGCGGCTACATACCAAATGGTTCTGTACAAAATATAACTGCATCAGGTAATCCAAAAAGCTTGTGATATTATATCATGTCTATATAAAGTATTAATTAATAGTAAATTAAGCCTCGATCATACAGAAATATTAAACTTGTATGTTTTCTACCTTTGTCTTAAAAACGGAAACTACTCCTTGTCTTTTTTTCGAAACTAAATTGACTTTTTTGTAAAAACATTTAGAACAAACAAAAAATAAATATATATATAATAGTTGGTCGTGATCGACTATTAAACACCTTACACCACATTTTTTTAAAGCCCTATCCGGAATTGCTAAATTTTTCAAATATGTCATTGTATGGGGCGTTTTCGTAATAATAGGTGGATCTTGTCCATTATAATTGCCAAACATCCTTGTATCAAGACACGCCTACATAGCAAATTTTATTCGAGTAACTCTAAAATTGAACTTTGTATTGTGATAATATATTTACATGAACAGATAGGCGGACAGACGGAGAGACCGGCTTAAAACAAACCAGAAAGTGTTTTTACGTCAATCGATAAAATAAAGGATGGGTCTGTTTCAAACTCCTTTGGTTGTTCCATAGGTCCGACGAAAACACATAATAACCTGCAGCACAAGTAGTGTAGGGTATAAAAACAACCCATTATGAGTACTTTTTCTAATCATTTACTTTTAAAAGGGTAATTTCTTCTAGCGCTCTCTGTGATTTTACTTATCATCTACGCTAAAGATGTTTAAATTTTGATCACAAATAGCACTTTCTGTTTTACCGAACAATTCTCGTGGTTGCGCAAGAATGTTCCGGTGTCCCATACAATTTATTTTCATAACAATCAACGTTTATGTTATTTGAAATATAATCAAATGCCTCTTTGTTATGATGACTTGCAAATTACTAAAATAATTTAGGTATTCAAATTTAAAGCCTTAAGCAAATATATTTCTAAGAATGAAGGAAATTTTTCATAATAATCCTAAAAAAAAAAAGTAAACATATTTGAATTGTTGGATACATCAGTTATAAAATGGTATAAATGTTAATTTGTTTTTGTAAATTTTGCCGTTATTTTGTTATATTTACTTAATTAAAGTCGACAGCCATTCATATTCAGGTAAATTAATTAAAATTATTTTTATGTTAATATGAAACGTTTTATTTCAAGCAGTTCAATCAATGAAATAAATTCTTGCTGCCTTAATTTTGAAGTTTGTGCCCAAGAAATGTGTCTAATAAAACTTTCCGGAGTGCTCTAATTTAATGCGTACTTTAATTCCAGATTAGTCAGAATTGTAGGGTTGCTCCATATAAATTATAAAATTTCTAATGTAAAATATTATAAGATTTGCATAAATGCATCAAACGTTCAAATAGTTTTGAAATAAAAACATTTCTTTTTGGATTGATTGGCTTAGAAGGAAATTTGGAATTGATTTAAAGTTGCTGCTTTGTACAAAGTTTGCCCATGTAAAATTTTTATAAAATACAGGGTATTATTTCAAAAAGATATTGATCAAATTTTGTTTTATAGGCGAGTTTTTTATTCAAAAATGAACGAAATTAATTATCGATAATGTTAGATGTTTTTTTATGATCAGTTTCCATGTAAAACTTTTCACTAAAACATTTCAAAAATTGCCACTTGTAACTTGATAACAAATTTATATTGACAGACGTTGGACGGACGTACAGACAAGTGGTATTTATTCGGATCAGGAAGTGTTTGTAAATTGATCGGTATAATAAAAGGCGGGTCTACTTCAAATTCTACTCGGTATTATAAAAATCTGCATTAACTTATAGTACTCTGTACGGCGTGTAATGTGTGATATAATAAATTGTTATAATGAATTTTTCTATATGAATGATAAAATTTTTGGTTATAAAAGTTGAAGCGATAATTTTGAACTTTAAAGTCACCAAAGAGCAACAAGTGATACAGTAAAACAGTACATAGCGCTATTTGTTGGTTCTGCTTCTTCTTTTTTATGCTAAATTTTTTTATTTATTATTTAGGTTTATACTATTTCTGCTTCGAAATGCAACAGTAGCATATTTTGGAAGAGTTCTATTTTTTTGTATCTTATTCTTACGTAAAACTTTACTTTAATTTCTATATATTTGCTTGTATGGAAATGCTTATAAATTGGCAGATGTATATCTATATCTTACGCCACTTGTGATACAGGGTATTGTAAATCTGTTTAGGTGTTTGTAACATCCAAAAAGAAAGATCCACTTCTTATTATATCAATCGACTTAAAATCACTTGCTGATTTGATTTACGCCTGTCTATCTGTCCGTCTGATGTCTACCCGTATAAATTTTCTATTAAGCTATGGATGGCGAGTTTTAATGGATTTTGTTACGATTTTTTGATGAAATTTGGTACGCAGATTAATTCGGGCCGTATTGAACCCTATTGAAAATTGTTAAAATCGGATCATGTTTAAGATGGCGCTTCATATAAAGTCGTTATATGGAAAAAAAGTTTTAATATATTTTTACGAAAATTGGCCCATAATTATATTTTGGCATAAAAAACGTGTGTACCGAATTTGGTCCAGAGTGACGTGTGTGTACGACTCTTTCCTGTATGGCGCATTTACAATGAATATACATTAATAAAAATTGCCTTTGCCTTGTGTTTTGACATAAAAAATATGTGTACTGAATTTAGACCAGTTCAATACATTTTTTGAACCCTTTCCCATAGGACAAACTTATGAAATAATTCAATTCAAAAATTACAATTTTTTTTAGCTTTGTTTGCTTACAAATTGCTTATTTGACTGCTTAATCAAAATAGATAAAGTGGCGTAGGGTATTAAAGAGTCGGCTCCGATTCGCTATAATATTTTTACTTGATTTTTTTTTGTAAAGATGTTTATAGTACCCCAAAATGGGAGTATCAGTATTCTTAGCTCAGTTGTTTCCAAACTTTAGGTCATAAAATTAAAATGGTTTTAAATTTGAATAAAACACCTTGACATGTTTCCGTGTCAAGCGACACGTTGTTTACAATATTGAGGACAGCGTGTTAAAATATCTGACTAAAATTCGGACGAATCTTTTCTTTGGGTTCAATTTTAGGAGACATTTAAATTTTAGTGATTATTTATTGTTTTTTGGGGATATTTGGACAAATTTAATCTCTTAATATTTTTTTGTATTCCCATTTGGGCATTACATTGATTTTACATTGTAAAATTGATAAAATATTCGAAATGTTAATGAGAAATAATAAGAAATTTCAGTGGTGGTTATACAAAATTTTGACATAAACTAAATATTGTACAACATTTTTATTTAGTTTTTGTTATTTCTATTCATGGTCGCATGTCTTGCACAATTTATTAAAATATTCAGTTTTTATATTTTTGCCAATTTCTTTCTAAATGTGATGTGTGAGAAATGTTTTTTTCAAAAAAAAAAAGAAAGTAAAACTTTTTAAAAAGGTATAAATTATACAAACAATTTGAATTAAAATAATATTTTACATTTAATTTATGTTTTTCCTCATGTACTCTTATTAGTGCTTACACAGGAGGCAGGTCCGGAGGTAAATTATACGAAACTTTTGTTATATTTTTTCTTGTAGCTTAAATCTGCTTATTAATTTATTAGCTCTTGATAAATGAATGAAAATTTGCAAGTTTAATAAAAAAACGAAAATGAAATAAAAATATCCTCTGTTTATGCGATGTCCTTGAATTTTTACTTACCAACGCAAGAAGTTCAAACTTTATTGCGATTTAGTGTATAGTTCGATGAAAATGATTCATTTTTGGAAATCTTTCTCATGCAAAAAATTTGGAAAATTTTTTAAAAATTATCACCTTTGACTTTCCAATTAAATTATAGGTCAAATACAAGACAGTCTTACATTAGAAGTCAACTCTTATAAATTGTAACAATTTTAATTTCTTTGTCATTACCAAAAGTAAACTTTTCAGTGATCTAAATTGTATATTGTACCGATTATTATCGAGTAGTTACTCGAAAATTTTTCAAAAATTTTTAATTAGTAAAGAACGACCATAATTATTGTAATGGATCTGTTACATTTCCTTTAAATTATAAATAATTAAATTATTGGAAGAAAACTTAGAAAAATTTTTTATTTTAATCTACATCTGTTGTACTCTAGAATCCAAATGAAAGTACTGATGTGAAAGATGCCATTTCGGAGCAGAAACCATTAGTAACAGTAACCCATCCAGCTTTAAAAATCAAGTCTGAGTCAAGCAAACATCAAGGTTCAGGTGATACTTCGCATTTAGGTATGGCACAAATTGTTGTTACCGCTGCAACCCCAATGTTTGAAGACGGTAAAGCTAAATCTTTCCCCTTAACAGACGATACCAACAATAGTAATAAAGAGGAAAAGCAAACAAATAAAAAACAGATTGAACAAGTTGTATCGAAGACAAATAACAAAGGTGGTAAGAAAGGTGATGAAGTGAGAAGTTTACCAACAAAAGTTTCAACGATTGAAACCCATAACAATCATGTTGAAGGTAGGCAAGATAATGAAGTTTGTGTAACTGTTACATTAACGTCGGCTTCACCTATATCAGATGATATTGAACAATCATCTACATTATCTGAGCAAGATAGTGATATTGCTTGTGTACAGCCCTTAAAAGAAGCTGAAGATCCATTTAATGAAAAAAAGTCTACAGAGATTAGTTCGACTGAAATTAAAACAAATAATGCAATACCATTTGAGGCAAATTTTGAAGATGCCTTTGCCGAAAATGCTTTTAATAATGCTACAGAGAATATTCTCAAAAATGGTGGCGAAGAAGATGAAGCCACACCGAAACAAGTAGTTGGTGGACGTGCTAGTATACCCGAAGAATTAGATTCGAATCAATTGGCACGCTTACAAAATCTTAAAGAATCTAACGCCTAAAGAAGTGAATTTGAGATGTCCTAAGCAGAAGAAAGTTGGCAAAACGTTCCGTTGAAATTTTCACAAGTGATAAAAGGAGAGAAAAGAAAGCAAAGGAAGAAAAAAAGTATTAAAATTATTGCTGCTTTCTACAAATACGCCCTGATTATAATTAAGGGGGAAGTAAAAAGAATGATGGTCTAAGTGATAGAGAAATTTCCTTGATCTATAATGTCTGAATTACAAAATTAAAAATAAAAACACAAAGGAAAAACACATATACATAAAGAAGAGACAAAAATCAAATAGAAATATTATAATCAACCATTTAATCACTGTAATGCCTTATCAAACTAACAAAATTTACCTTAATTCTAGGGATTTCCATTTAACAAGAAAACTCACTTTTTTACTGCTCTAACAAAACTCTTGAGAATTTAAGTAAAATTTTTTGACAAATTATCTACATTGAAAGACCGAGTAGCCATCCATATAACAGAGATATTATTTCGATATGATCCATACAAAAAAAAAATATCGATGAAACCTTCCTGTGTTGGATTGTCACTTATTTTTACACTTGGAATACCACAAACTCCATAATTGTAGGTCTAATATTTGTAATGTAAACTATAACATGAAAGGGGCGTAACGTTACATGTGTGCCTATGCTATGCTATGCTATATTTAAGGCAAAATGGCCTTTATAATGGAATACTGAAACTTTTTTTTTAGCTTTCAGAAGCAAGAAAGAAATGATCTGTTGAGAATTTTTTTTCCATGTATAACATTTCCGGAAGTATATTTTTTTCCATTTGCTTCGTCCCTTTGATCTTCTGATAAAGCAATTGTCTGATAAATGTATGTTATAAGAGAACTTCCAACTAGATAATGCACAATGAATCATAATAATCATAATAAAATTATTAAGAAAATAAATAGAAAATTTATGTAATTAAATTAATTAAAAATATATAGACAAATCAATAAAAATTCATTTATAAGTCTATAAATTCTGAATTTATGTGGCATAATTAATATAACAAAAATTTATAAAATTATAAAAATTTATTAAAAACAATTTAAGAATCTATATATTAAATTAAATCAATGTAATACAATGTAATTTTGCTTTAGTATTAATGAAAATAAAAAATGTAAAAACAAAATGATATTTCCTATGATCGAAAAATTTAATTGCAATAAAAAATTTCATTTTCATTTTATTTGTGTAATAGACTGAAACTTTATTGAAATTATTACTATTCAGAGAAATAATCATCAAAATAATGGACTCAAACGAATTTGATTTACAAAATTTCAAAGAATTTTTACATTCAGTAAAATCAGTTATTTTGCATTGAGGAAGGAGTTGAAATAGACTCATTTTTTTATAAAAGTTACTTTCTTATTTGTATCAAGCCTGTCTGTCCGTCTGCCCGTCTGCCCGTCTGTCTGTTGTTTATTTATATAAATTTGTTATCAAGGTACAGATTACAATTTTGGAGTTATTTGATTGAAATTGTATACTTTAGCTTAAAAGGATCCGAAAATTATTTTTGGTAAGATCAGATTATTATAACGACCACGCAGCATTTAACGAAATACACTTGATTAAAGGTTTGCATGGAAGTTGTCATTGTATTTGGTTATGCTAAATTTGTGTTCAAAGTTTGAAACATTATAATCCATATTTTGAACCCCCTTTTTTTTTTTTTCTAAAAAAAGAAAAATATCAAAAGTATTTCATTTTCTGCAATTTTAAATCATTTTTAAATGCTGTAGGGTAGTTCATGGTTAGGTCTAGTTGACTATAATGGATTTAATTGTTTGTTATTGAGGCTACCAGGTAGCCATTTTATTCGGGAAATGGCACCCTGCACGACAAGCATATAAATATGTTTGAACGAGCAACGCCCGCGACATGGGCACCACAGCCCCCACGAAGCCAACCTCAATATCCCGTGCTACCAAATTAAATCTTTGGATCCGATCTCGTGAACTCATGATGCACCCTGATGGCCACTGAATATCAACGACCATCTCATGAGCCACTCCCAGTTGAGTAGGTGCTTCTCGGGACTAGTTGCCCCCATTTTTAATAGCAATAACAATTATTCCTTCAGGCATTCCATTATAATCATTCATTTAGACTGGCAGCATTTTATATTTTGTCAGCCATAGAAATATTAAATACTTGGCCTGTTAAACGAGTGAATACAAATTTTCATAAGAGTCAAGTTTCGTTTTCTTTCAATAAAACAAGAGTTTTTTGTGTGTTTTTTTTTTGATTTTTGATTACTTTTCATATCATGTATAATTTTACGTAATTATTTTTTCATTTATTTATTAATATTACTCTTATACAATGACAAATTGTTCACTTAATTTTTAAATGTTATACGTGATAACATTTCGTTTACTTAACATGTTAAATTTTCATTTTTCATTTTAAGATTTTGCTTTCAATGTTTCATTTGAATTATTATTACTATTTTAATATGTACATTTTTTTTGCATTGATTTATTATTTTTTATATTTAAATTTTTTATTATATATCTAAAAAAAAAACTTCTATATACTTAAAATTTCCCTCAAAGTTTTGTATGCAATTTATATAAAGTATCGATTTGTAGTTTTGTTTCATAGAAATTAGTTGTTTGCAATTATTGTTTAATCCGTTGTATTAAATTTGATTTTAATTTAAATTTATATCTGTTGGTTATAATTATTTATGTATTTATTAATTGTTCTTTTTTAAAATGAATAATAATGATTTGTAGGTTAGGTTTCATAATTAAACATTTTATGTTCCGATATTTCCATGAATTTTACTTTGAATTTGCGTTTAGGTTAATTTTTAAGTTTTCTTTTGGGTTTTACTTTTTGGGTTTTTTTTTTTTTGAAGTTTTTTATTTAGGGGGTGTGCCGAATATATCAAATAACATAAATTTGGTTATTAATTTTCTGTACAACATACTCACATACTTATGCTGTTAAATTAAAAAAAAATTAAATTTTTTTGCATGCATTTTTAATTTATGGTGCCTCTTCTGCCGAAGATTATCGTTAAGCGTTCAGTTATTTTAGCCACCATTCAGATTTGACATGTGTATCAAAAGATTTTACAAAGGCATGGATACGAGAACCGTTTGAGATTGTGTAACATGAAATTTTGAATCACTTTAACCAAATGATTTTTTCGATCAACTGTTTTAATTATTTCCTTAAACAAAAACAAAAATAAACAAAAAAAAATCTACAAATATCGATTTACATGCAAGAGCTTGTAGATTAATATTGAAACCGTGGTAAAGCGATCGAAAAGAAATCGATCAAAATAAAACAAAAACATTTTGGTTCCTTTTACTTTGGTCGTAAATTGCGAAGACCATAAATTTTAAAAATTCACATAATTTTAAGTGCTTAAAAATGTAAAGAAGAAGAAAACGAGGAAGATTCAACCTTTTGATAATTTTTTTTTTTTGTAAAATCTATTAAGATTGCTAAGAGACTTCTATATGGGTTCTGTTTGGTGGCTACACAAGATTTGCCTTTGTCCAAAAAAACATAAAATTTTACTTTGCAGTTCAGTTCTTGTTATTATTTTAACTAATTTCATTAATTCTTTTCATTAATTTAATTAAGTAATTAATAAATTTATACTACATAAATGCATTTTAATTTTGGTTTGTATCAAAATGTTTATATGACAAATGGAAAATAAAAAAAAAAACCCAAAAAAGAAGGTTTCTAAATTTTTCTAAAAATCACTTATGTTTCAGAAATCATAAAATCAGTTTTGTGATAGAAAAATATATACATATTAATAAGGCACCATCATCTAAACATTTAAACGTAAAATTGTTTGATATCTTAAATTAATTAGTATTGAACTTTTAACTGATTCAAATGATATATCTATATCTATGGCCGTTTGGGCAATTAATTGCAAAAATTTTTTTGCTAGTTCAAATTAAAGTGAGAGTACAATAAATTGATCATATGTATTTACAATACGTCGTACGCTGATCATAATACACCTGCCATATAATTTAAACTGGGAAAACTATAGTTTAGTTTTATGGAAAAACTTCAACGATTAGTTCAACATGTGCCATAATTTGTAAATTGAGGAATTAGATCACGGTAATTCCAGTTACTCATTTTAACTGAGATTTAGAGTCATTGGCATGAAAGCTCCTTTTTAGGCAAACTTTTTTTAAGATATAAAGATATAAAGCAATGTGAATTATATTTTAAGACTTGGCAACATTAATATCTCAGCTTTTTGGGTATGAGAGTTGAGGTAAAAAGCCTTAATAATACAGGATAATTAAGCCATTATGGCAGAGGATTTTTTTTTGTTGTTTGTTTTGCCTAAAACAATACACAGGTGAAGTTGAATTGAATTGAATTGAAGTTCTAGTTTTTCTTAGAGATCTGCAATGTTTAGATGACGGTTATTTAGGATATTTGGCATGGGCCAAGCATTTTATTTAGGTTTGCATATGATGCTCATTTAATGATAGGAACTCTTCTGAATATAAATGATTGTAATTGCATTATATAAACTCATTTAACTATTGCAATAGAATTTCAAAGCAATATCAAATAATATTGGAAAATTAAATGTAAGTTGATTTTGAATTAACTTAAAATTCTAAATTGTTTTAATGTAAAATTATACTTACAAATTAATTAATTAGAAAAAATCTAAAGTTGTTCATTAAAGTAATTTCGTTTGCTTTTTAATTGTAGCAACATTAACTCTAAATATATACAGAAAATTATTTAAAAATAAAACAATCAAACATAAAATTTTTGTTCATTTAGTTACAACTTTTTTTTTATGGTATTTTCGAAAAGTATAATTAAATAAGCACTAAACAAAAGTTTGAATCTAAACGAGAAAAAAAAATATAAACTTTGTTTATATTTTTTTTTTTTTTTTTTTTTTTTTGAATGCTTATTTGAATTCTTACGATTTTTGGGTGACAAGCTCAGTGGCTCGGAGAAGTTTTAATGTATTAATATGCTGATTTAAAAATGTTCGATATTGGAAACCATAATTATATATATATTATATAATATATATATATATATATATATTTATATAATTATATATTACAAGGGTAATGTTATTGCTTCATACATACATAAATAAGGCAGATTACAAAAAAATGTTGTTTTTTTCCTTTTTTTTCTTTTTAGTTTGTAAAATAATTTCTTCTTGTGTTACAACCGTTAAGTGTATTATACATATATAAAATAGAATACTCTTATTAATTAATATCAGTTTCTTTGTAAAATTTATTTTTTTTATTATTATTATTTTGATGTACGCCCCTTTTAATAATTTGCATACAAAGTTTATTTATATCTTATGCCATTTGGGATTTATCATAATTCAATAGATCGATCCATTTAAAATAAATTATTAGAATCGATTTAAATGTAATCATTTATCTGTCCATGTGATATCTGTTCAAGTATTCCATAGTAATTTAAATTCGATACAAGATCTTAAAAGAACTCTCTATATCATTAGTTTTGTGCTTGATTTTTTCATGCATTCTTTTGCCAAGTACGATTTTCTACCATGTGACCCCATAGTAAAGTGTTTGACACCCCAAAATGTACCTAATTGAAAATGTTTAAAATCGTATCATTTCTGCAACTATTTCATATTTTCGCAGAAGCAATCACTGTATGGAAAAAAGTAGCAGTTTTAAATATATTTTAAAGAAAATCAGGGTATGTTACTGAACATCAATCTGGAAAATATATGTACCACATTTGGGCCAGATCGAGTAATCCTTTTGAACCTTACCCACATAACAATTTTTTTCAAAAAAAACAAATTAGATAGACAAAAGTATATATTTTTTTTGGGGAAAATGCCCCTGCTTTGTATTTGAACATAAAAAAAAGGCGTACCAAATTTGATTCAGATTCTTCCTTCTGATTTGATCACCCAAATTTGATTACCACTTCCATCTAACAAACCTTTCAAATTATTCTCAAATAATTGAAATATTAAAATTGTTTATAACTTTGTGGACTTAAGATTCCTTTATTTGACTTTTTAATCACATTAGGCAAGGTCTTGTAGGATCAACAAGTGATCGAGACCAAAATAATCATAAAAATGTACACAATTATCAGTATTTCGTAATGCGAATAAAAATCAATATATAGGAAAAAAATTTTTCAAGTATTTGTTCATAGAAATCGTTGGACAACTGTATACTCTGCGATTTAATCCAATTTTTAAAAATATTTCTATAAAAATTATCAACAACTGAAAGTATAATTCTTAATTATGAGTATTGAAATATTAGAAATCGATATTTTCAAAGATAAACTTTCGAATGGAATACCACAAAGATGTTGATCATTTATGACCATCTAGCAGTATGCTTTTATAAGATTCCTACTTTTAATTTTTAATTATTTCATTTGTGTAATGGCGTAAGATGCTTAAACAATCGGCATAACCCGAACAATTTTCACTTATTGTAATATTGTTATTTTTTTGGAGAAAAAAAAATTTACGCTACTTACAATACATTTAATTAATTTACTACATGTATTTATTTTTTTTTTACATTTAGTAGATTTAGCAGTAAATTTGATTTATATGCTACATTTTACATTTTATATTTTACATTATGTCAGTACAATAATATGAAAAAGAAGCATTTAATATGCATTTAGAATCATTTTCAAGTATTTTATGATACACTTTATTCTACGATGCCTTCTAGTACATTAATAAAAATTCAACTAAGTTGGCATTGAATAATATTACAATAAAAATGATTACATTAAGCTATTGATGACAAATCCGTATTTACACATAAAAAGTTCTATTCCATGCATGTGTTAAATGAATGAATGCATTTTTGAAATGCAAACTTCTAAAATGTTTACGGAAGTATTAAAAATATAAGTAATTAGATGGAATTTGATTTATTTGATCTATGCACTTCCATTTGTTAAGTATTATACAGCTAATTCACAGAATGAGCACTTTTGATAGCTTTGGAAGATTTCAGGTATATATAATTTTTAACAAAATAAAAACCAAAAAGAGAAGAAAATGGATGCAGGACATGCGAAATTCACTAAACTTGATCGTATGATTCAATAATTACGACATTTACAATTTGTGCATTGGACTAATTAAAATTTTCGTCAAGACTTCTTTAACAAGAATTTGTCAAATTCAAATTAGCATTTGACGCATGCTTTAATTTGTTGTGCTATTCGAACAAAATATTTTCAGACAACTTTGAAATAATTAGGATACAGAGCCGACTCTTAAGTACTCCACATTCATTTGCTTAATGTGATCAAATCAGAGAATTATAAGCCAAAAAAATTTGAAAAAATTCGACAATTTCAATTATATAAAAATGTTATTACATGAGGAAAAATTCAAAAAATAGATCGATGAATAATTGGACAATTTTTTTTTCCAAATATATTCAAAATTGAATTGACTTTTTTCTATAAAAGTTTTATATGGGAAGCGATCATAAAAATGGACCAATCTGGATTAAATTTAATGTACATGTTTATTTTGCTAAAGCACAATTCAGCGTTAATTTTCATTAAAATATGTTTAAAATTGTGATTTTTTTCCATAAGTCTTATATGAGACGAGATCGTAAAAATGTTCTGAATTTTAGCCATTTTCAAAAATTTGAAATTTTGAAGCTGATTCAAAATGCATCCATATGTCCAATTTCACAAAAATATCATAAAAATTTCGTTCTATAGCTTTATAACAAATCATGAGACGGACAGAGAGACATATAGCAAATTTAGAAGTGATTTTGAGTACATTGGTATAAGAAAAAAAATGCATGTATCTCAACTTATTTTGAGTATTACAAACATCTGCAAAAATAAGTTTTTCCAAATTTTTTTTATATTTACATATACATATCTATATATAGATATATGGTGTTCATTACATTCCATGGAATGTATATTTAAAATGATAATTGCATTTTACATACAAAATGTTTACAAAGTCATTGTATCATTAAAAATCATTGAAACTCAAATTTAATGCAATAATTTTTCTAATTACAATATTTATGAATGAATTTAATTGTATGACTTTTTCGTTATGTATTTGCGAAGTTTCTTCCTACTTTATTTTTTTTTCTAATATTTACTTTTCATTTTATATGTAATTTTTTTTTTTTTTTTTTTTTGGTTTTTGGTACCGTCTTTCTTTTTCGTGCACTTATTCATTTTATTGTATTAATTGTTTTAATTTTACTTTATTTTAATCTATTTATGTTATATTTTTTTTTATATAATTTATTTAGAAACTATATGAGTGTATGATAATTTAGAAATTTTTGCCATTATCCTAATAATGATCCTTAATAATGAAGAACACTTATGAGCAATATAATTCATCATTTAAAAAGGTGAGATATTAGAATAGCACTGTTTTATGTTACAGCATTGATGGCCTTGATTAATTAAAAACAATTAACAAAAATTTGATGAGAAACTCTCACTTCACATTTTCAGTTTTTTTCTTTTTTTTAAATTATTTTAATATGAAAACATTTTTTTCACTGTAAGAAAGAAGAAATGTATTTAATTTTTTTTGGTATAATGAATTTTTCGTTTAATTCTTTTTGATGAGAGAGTACACATATTTTTGTATGATTCTAACAAATTTTATTAAATTTTTTTTCCATCAATTTTCATAATTCTTCTTTTGCTCATGTTTTTCGTATTATTTGACTTAACTATTAATGTAGGTTTTAACTTATGTTTTTCTAATTTTCAATTCAATAATGAACTGAATTTTTATTATTATTTTCTTTTATTATTATTTTTTTTTAGTTTGAATTTTTATGTATTTATTGATTTATTTAGTAATTTATATTTATACTATAAATCGCTTTTCTTTTCATTATTGTTTTTTTTTTTTCTTTTGTTTTGTTTTTTTTTTTACGTACTATAAATTAGGCAGTATTTAGTTCATTCACTTTGTTTTTCTATTTTTCTGTTTTTCTGTTTTTCGATTTTACCATTTTGTTGTTGTTATTATTGTTTTGTTTCGTTTGTTTTTGCGGTTTTTTGCGGTTTTTTGCGTTTTTGCATTTTAGCGTTTTTATGTATGATAAAATGTCTTCATTGTGATACTTTTTTTTTACTAATTATTTAGATATTTCAATTAACTCCACACAAATGAGAATGAAACAAGTAAGAAAAATGTGAAGTAAAAACAAGAAACAGTGTTATTGAAATCAAATCAACGAAGTTGTTATATGCGCGAGGAAAGAAGAAAGTAAGGCAGGCAGGGTCTGACAAATTGATCGATCTGTTAAAAAATTTTCTTGTGTATTTATTATGTTAAAGTCTCCTTTTTCATATCTCAAATATTTCCTTTATGGGAAGCATACCATAACCCCATAAAAATACTAAATCAATAATCAGTAAATGGTTAGATTTTCAGCGACGGACTAATTAATTTAGAAGTTAATTTAAGAATTAATTTCTAGAATTAATTTAAGAGTTCTAGATCATAGAAATAATGGACTAAAGTACAACCTTTATACTGATTTTTATAACCATAATTGTACTTATTTTCCAAATTGAACTGATCTGCTCTAAATTATTGCCATAATATTTAGTATATGGATTTTTATTATGACATATTAAGCTTTTTTAAATTAAACATGGTTTGAGGAATAAGACGTTTTATGAGCCAGGATTGCAAAATTATTACGATCTTATTCACTAGTATTCCCAGGCATTTTTGGCCTATAACAAATTTTATACAAATTACCTAAAAATTGAGTTGTCATAATAAATTTACTTTAAAATGGACGGATGGACAAAATAAATTTAAATTAAATCGATATAATCAATTGAAGCGATATAATAAAAATTGCATCTATTTCAAGCCCTCCTGCGTGTTATGTGTATCACATGCCAGTGGTAGAGTGGAACATAATGACTATGTCAAAATATTTTACATTACTTTACATCTCTCAAATTGAATTATTTGATTTAGGGTAATGAATACTTTTTAATGAATAATTTTTAATGAAAAAGTGCTTAAGGTGCGCGTTTTTAGAATTTCTTACGTTTAAAGTAAATTTGTAAAGCAATAATCATAAGTTTCCTAATACTGTAATATTAGTAGCCGTTGCTGTTGTAGTAGTTGTTGTAATAATTATGATAATTGGAGTATTTGAGGTGCTTCAAATAAATCATTCAATATTAAGTTTTTTATTCATCATTTTCAATCAGAAATTGGCAGAGATACAAATTAGTGTATTCCATGATGTCGATAAACCCGAAGGCTGGAAGCTTTAGAGACTCTCTGGAAGTATTAAATTAATTGAAAGTATTTTCAATAGCAAAATATTTGAAAAATAGCCCCATCAAAGTAAAAATTAAAAGAAACTGAAAAAAAAAAATCGTGGCAACTACAAGAAAAACAAAAACGAAAGTGTGCGGGTGGTGGGCGTAAAAATATTTGTACTCCAGCCCCATATATTTTTCTTGTTTGGTGTTTTATTTCTAATTATTTTTTGTTTGTTTAGTTTTCCTCTCCTCCTCTCATTTACGATAATGAAAATTTTCTTCGTTCGCTTTTACGTTATACCTTACACCATTTGTGATATTAAAGGATATTAGAGGTTTGTACAAACGTCTATAAAAAACTAAAGTGGCCTGAGTTAGAACCGATTAACACATAAACGATTCTTGGCTCGATTTAAGTTGGAGGACCTGCCCTTTCAACTAAATTTTGTTTGTGCAAATTTATTATTAAAGAGCATATCGTAATTTTTGATATTTTAATGAAAGATTATGCATAAGAGAAGTACCTTTTGGTCTAAAGAGAAGTCGTATTGAAAATCATTAGAATTATACCATTTTCCTTAACAAACAAGTCTTTTTCAAATGTAATGTAAGTTATTGCAATGATAAATAATTTGACATCTTATTGTACTCTTGTATTCTAAGTGTAAAATTTAGCTAAAGACGATCAATTTTTTTGGACCTTCAGACAAGAAATTACAATTTAAGATTTTGGTGTAAGATATTTAAGAATCGGTAACAACCGACTATGAAGTTATTAGCTGCTTCCATAATAACAATAGTTCTGTTTATCAGTATTCTTTGTTATCTTCTTCTTCGTCATGTTGTTGTTGTTGTTATTGCTGTTATTATTATTATTATTATTATTATTATTATTATTTATTATTATTATTATTATTATTATTATTATTATTATTATTTTATTGTTGTTGTTGTTGTTGTTGTTATTGATAAATTAAAAGATATATTTACTTAAACATATAAATTTGGCAAATAGTTTTGGAAGCGCTATTTATGTGTTAATGTTTAGATATTTATGTGGTGTTTTTTTTTGTAATTTTTTCCAAATAATATTTTGTGTTATTGATTTTTAAAGAGTAGCGATCCGTTTGATTGCATATTTTTGAAGTATCGCAAAGCAAAAATTATTATTATTATTATTACAAGTAAATTAATTTTTTTTTTGTGTTTATTCTTTAAACTGTGATTTTTTCTGCTATAATCGAACGATGCCATAGATTGAATATTATTTCGTTGGATATTGCAAGTAGCTTTGAAATGTGAAATGTGCAAAAATCTTAATTACAGATAGCAATTGTGTGTCCAAAAGTAGAGCCTCGATTGCTTCAATTGTCTTCTGACATTATGCGTTTCTCATTTTTTCCATTTCGATTATTTCACCAGTTCTAGAAGGCACTTGTTTCAATGATCGCTTTTATATTTATAACCCAGAGGTTCAGGGTAGATTCATTTTGCCAGTAAGTTTGTTATATCTCATAGGAAGTGTTAGGGTCCTCACAATGTATATATTTTTTTCAGCATCAAATTTTGAATCAATTTAAATATGTCAGTCCGTCTGTCCGTGTATTGTTAACATGCTCTCGGTCATAAAAATTGAGATACCAAGCTCAAATTTTGTAGGCATATTAAAAATTTTTGTAGGCAGGTAAAATAAACTGAAGTCCCCTCAGTTTTTTTTAAAGCAAAAATTCGCCGTTTTTTGTTTATTTCTCGCAAAAAAAAAAAAAATAGAAAGGTAGAAAATTTGAAGAAATCTCAGTACCACAATGTTACATGGCTTGGATGATGGGCATCGAATTTTTGGACTCAGCCATATACAATTGCCTTGTTCTCTTTTTTTTTTTTTTGTTTTGTTTATGTAAGCAAAACAACAAGTGATGATTCTGGCTCAAATAAGCAAATTTGCAATCGGGACCCAGAGAATTTCAATTATTTTAAATGATAATAAGGAAGACTTGCTGATTGACATCAAACATTCGATTAAGTGTTTCTTATTGTTCACTGTTAAATGAAATGTGAGATTTTTTTTTTTTTTTTGAAATTTCTATTAAACGAAAACACAAAATCAAACGTGAAATATTTATATTATCGATTACTTGTGCTTGTGTTTTGGAGTTATGATTTCTGTTATTGTGCTTTCTCGTGCTGCTGCATTATCTTTCAATATTTTCTGTTTCTGTAACAATTTGCTATTGTTATTGTTTTAATTTTTATTGCAAATAATTATAAGTATGGTTTTATACATTCAATATAATATAATTTATTCCTATTCATTCAATTTGTATCTAAATTTTTCCTATATAAAGAAGTCGTTTAAACATTATTATTATTTTTAATTGGTTTTTTTTTCTATTTATCAATATTTGTTTTGATTTTTTTCGATTTGTTTGATTTTTCTTTCGATTTTTAATCATATGCGCTATTTATATTTTGCTGTTGTTGTTGTGTTATTATTATTGTTGTTGTTGTTGTTGTTGTTGTTTGATGTTACGTTTATATTGTTTATTTGATTGATGATGGCACTTTAAAATTTATTTCTCTTCGCCTAATAGCACTAAGTCATCAGCTACCACATCGCTGACATGTAGATAGATAATCCAATACATCAGATTGAAACATACAAAACATACGGGGAAAACTATTCGTGAATATTTATCAATATCTGAAGGTGTTACACCTAATAATTTATTAACATCCTAAATGATGATAGAGAAAATAAAAAGAAATGGCTTTAATGACTTCAATTATATATTAAATATTTGTAAGTATTACATAGCAAGTAGAAAAATTATATTTGACTGAGGCCAAATCTTGAATATCCACCATCCAAATATTTTATGATATTTTGATTCAGAGATGATATTGTGTTTCAAAGTTTTCTAGTAGTAGTTAGAAAATGTAAACCCAAACAGAGAAAATTTTAGTATTCTCTAATTTCGCGTGGACTTTTTTTTTGATTTTTTTTTATTCCCTTAATCATTATAGCCCAATGGTCTTAATATTTGTAGAAAATTTCAGATTTCTATCTCCAGTTGTTTGTTCAAAAATCTGAGGTATTCTCAGTTTGCATTGTATTGTAAGCATTTCCTTTGATCCAGTTTGCCCATTTTCCAGGTTTTTAACCTGGCTGTAAAAATTTCCAATGTTCCTGCCAAATTTGAGCTTAATATCTTTTCTTATGCCATCAGAAGAATGTTAACAACAAGCGGACAGACAGACAGATACACAGACAGACAGACAGGCAGACATACATGACTAAATCCATTCAGAATTTAAGGTTGATCAAGAATATATATATTCTGTAGGGTTCTCGTGCCTTCTTTTGGGTCTAACAAACCTAATGACAAAATTAGTACACTTTCATCATCTGGTAGGTGGTTATAAAAATAAATATACTTAATTATTAATGGTAGAATAGATGGCTAAAATAGTCTATTAAGCAATTTACATCACATACTTTAAATATAATCAATAGATTTTCTAACTTTCAATTCAACACTTTTTCATTGACATCTTAAATAAGGCACCTTAACCTTGTTAACATCGAAAACTTCATGCAATATTTTATGGCATTTTTTATTGTAAACTATTACAAAAAACTTATATTTTCTTTATTATTTTATTGTGGTAGGATTTTGTCAATGGAAAAGAAGTTCTTAAATTTAAAGTACATGAATTTAAGATTGAATTAGATGCTATCTAAGTTTTAGATCAAAGTGAGGTTGGGTATTATTTCGTTAAATGTGAGCGAACGGACATGAAACAAAAAATGCGGACTACGTTTAGATATTAGATGAATTTGTAAAAATTTCTTAAGTTAAGTGATATCGATTATAGAGTTACATTGAAAGAGATATTTACACTTTTTGGTTTACTCTGCATTAGATGAGCGGGTATAGCCGCTTCAGCATCACCGCCCTCCAGAGGTCCACTGGCAGCTGATTGAGGGGCCTGACCAGACCCGGCAGATTGTGGTGGAGCATGTGGCGGCCCTGGTGGTGGTCCACCACGACCACCATTTACCGTATTCTCTAGTGTACCACCTTTAGAATGTGCCTTGGGATCATGAACTTTAAATCTGACTTCCTGGAACAATGGTCCCACTATCGAGCAACCGCGACCACCGATATTTGGTGGAATATTTTGAAAGCCAATTAAGCGACCACCCATTGTTTGTTTGGGCGCATGAGGATGACCATGGCTATGGCCATGACCATGCCCATGTCCATGTTCAGCTACATTTGGATTTGGATTCTGCGGCTGTTGCACCCCATCTAATTGTTGACTTTTTTGCTCTTTCATCTTTTGGATCGTCATAAATCTTTGTTTTCGCATTTGAATTCGTTTTGCCATATAGCCCACGGTGGCATATTCTATTCATTCATTCAATATTACATTGTTTGCGGATTCAATAACAATTAAATAATAATCATAAAAATATATTGGTTTATGGAAGTTATTTAGGGCATGATAGGTATGACATTATTAGAATATTCGATTTTCAATATTCAATTTTCGTATTAAGAATAATTATATTTTAAAAGCAGATTGTTGTTATTGTTATTAGTGATTTTTTGGGATTTCAATTAGGAAATGTAAGTAGTAAAATATTATAATTGGATTACGGATATTTACAGATATTTATCAGGGGAGTTTGAATTTCAATTGTATGTTGAAGACCAAAAGAAAGAAAAAAGAAAAGAAAGAGTTTTGGCGTAAAAAATTAGAAAAAGAATACAAATGATAGAAAAATAACAACTATAAAAATGTAAAGCATTTTTTTAAATGTCTGTTTTCTTCCTTTCCTTTTATTTAATAATTTTTTTTTGTTCAATTTTTTGGACTAAAATTTTTTGTATAGAAATTATGTACTCAGATGAATTAAGTAAATTAAATTTAATTTGAATGAATTGAAAAGAGAATTCCGTATAATTCTTTTATGTTATAAAAAAATATTCTAACTACAAAAAAACAAATAATAAATAATAAATAAATAATAGAAATTTTTCAAGAGTGCAATCAAGTGTATAAAAGAAAAATTGGTTATAAATTGATAACATTGAAAAATTGAAAGCCATGTAAAACATTTTATATGATATAGAACAAATATTTGAAATCCATTACCCAGTTATTTTTTAATTTTCAGTAAGCGTAATCTATTTGTCAAGTTAAATTGAATCATTTGATGTGAGACTAAAATTTTGTGATTCTTCTCAAGAAATGTCATAATACTCGAGTTACTTAGATATCAATTACTATGAAAACCAATATTTAGGATAATTATTTAGTTCAATAAATTTTTACTATTTTTTCAAATTGTAAACATAGGCAACGATTGTTTACAAATTATTAAATTACTTTTTAAAGTAATTTAGTGAAAACCGAAATTAATTACTTCAAAATTATTCAATTTGTAAAAAATTTCGAGTTTAAAGTTCGGCTTTCCAAAAGATTACTTTATGGTTTGTATTGTACCAATTACTTAAGCTTTGGTTTGAAAAAGAAATGTTTCCTTGTAGCTTGGTAGCTTGTTCAATGACCGAAAAAGTTGTAGCCGGCATTTTTACAATGGATTTTAAATTACTTTTAAATATTAAATTACGTTGGGACATAAAGACTCTTAGTATAAATTTAAATTCACTTTAGTTCTACTATTTAATATCGTTTTCCTGGGTGATGGGTATAAAATTATCACGCACTGAAACATAAACTTTTCTTTATATAGAAAGTTTAGATACAGAATTTGAAAGCGTGCGATTTGATATTTATTTGATAAAATTATTTATTTATTATTTTAATGAAACATAAAACAAACAAGAAGCAAAATCAATATAAAATGTGAAACATAAAAGAAAATCGTTTACCACAATTTAAATATGAAATTTAAAATATCATTTTTAATTAATATAAAATTTTTCAAAATTTTGCAAAATCACTACATAAACAAAACATACATACATACAAACAAAACAGAAAAATGTAGAATATTTAAAGCAAAGGATTTTTTTTTTTTACTTTTGACAAAGTTTTTATTAATTTTTTTATAAATATTTATTAATATTTCGTTACTTTCTGCTCATCTTTCTAATCATTCAAAAGAAAATCATAATGTAATTCATAAATTTTATGAGATTTTACAAATGTATAATTAAGGAATAAACGCTTTGCATTGTGATACATTTTCAAAGGACAAACAAATCGATTTGAGTAATTGTCGCAACAAGTTGAAGAATGATCCATTTAAATAAAAATATTTGCATATTTTTTGGAAAAATTTTCCATATTTTTTTCATTATGCTCAAGTAAATTCGAATTGTAACAAAACTCCAATAATTGGATATACTTTAAATAAAATAATAACAGACATTTTCAATTTTGCAAAAAATATTACCACCAAAATTTAAAACAATCAAAAAAAAAAACGGACCGTTAAGAATTTTTAAACGGTATTGCTGAGTTTATCGTGGCCGGGGCTTCATAAATTTTTACTGAAACAAACATATAAATTAAGTTAAAATTTCAGGGTTAAAATTTCTGTATAAAAAAACTTGTTATGACAAATTAATGGATGAAAAATTACAGGCAAAATGTGAACAATTTTTGATACCGTTTTACGTAGAATCGATTTAATTGTAATTGTAATTTTGTAAAAAAATTAACTTTTCAATGTTTACTTAATTATTTCAACAACTAAATTAGTGGCGTATTTTTTGACAACGCTTTTAAAGGTGTTTGCTTTTCTTATTTTAAAACTTCTAATAATCAAGATTTAGAATGGTCCTTGTGACGTTTAAATACAACTAAGAAAAATTTTGCATAATTTTGAAAAATTGTTTTCTCAAAATTATGCAAAGAAAGAGGGAAAGTTCAGTTAAAAAACAAAACTCCAGCAACTTTATTTACAATTACATTTAATTTAATTTATTGTTTCTATGACTTTAATTTGTTGCTCTGCTTGATGTTTGATGCTCATTTTTATTGACGTTCTTAATAATATTATTTTAGATTATTGTTGAAATACTTTTAAAGTATATAACAATAATAATGCAGTATAAATCTTAAATAGATGACGGCGTGTACTTTGTATACTGCAGCTTTAATTATATGTCTTCTCTTTTGGCAAACTGAGCGTGTATGATATTTGGGTATCATTTTGGTTTTAGTTGGGCTTTCAATTCATTTCATGGCTCTTCATTTCTCACCATTAACATGCATTTGAATGACACTTTGTTGGTTCAGTCCGATCTAATCATTAATAAACAAAAATTCTTAACATTAACATTCATCAGCATAGATTTCTAGTGTGCCCACTTTTTTCAGAATTTTCATAGAGTCTTCATTCTTTGAAAAAATTCTTTTCCTTTCAAGATTTGTTTGCTTTAAATAATGTACAATCTACAATACAATAGAATCCGAAATGGATATTGGAAAGCATATAACCCGGATTATACAAATATTTTCATTGAATGATTAGCGCTAATTTGTTGTAAGTAAATATTACAAAAATAATAATAACATACAAATATGAAAAAAGATATTTCATTGTTTTAGAGTCTTGTTTTAGATTATTTTTCTCCACTTTCCCTTCTCTATTGTTTATTATCTATTATCGATTAACTGTTTTAGTTTTGCTTTTGTTTCAGTTTTACTTTCCAGTTTCATAGGAAATTTCATTTGAAAAATTTCTTTTGTTTTTGGAATTGTAATTGTAATTGCAATTGTTAGATTATTGTTGTATATGATGATGATGTAACTATTACTTGAAGCTGGCCTTGTTGCCTTGTTCTTGGAATCACAAATAACATAACAAGAAAATTATTACACATTATCGCACATTTATCTGAGCATTTTTCCTTTACTTAATTAGTGCAAATTAGTGCAATTGTGTTGTTGTTATTTTTTGATGTTAATGAGATGCTAAAACAAAAATTTTAAATAAATTTGAACAAATGGTAAATTGAGATTTGGAAACGGACTTTGACTTGCAAATCATGGTTTTCCTTTCACTTTTGCAATTCATTCAATTTAATCACCAAATAAGCATCAAGTCTTACGTAGGAAGTAAAAAACATAAAAAAAAAATAAAAAAAATTCTGAGCTTTAAAATTCACATAATTTAAAACTGTATTAAATAAGAAGTACGTTGGATTTTCCGTTTAATTTGTGTTTGAACTGAAGTTGAACTAAACTTATATAAAGTCTTCATTGGCTTAATGGGCTCATTAAGTCTATGAATGGCTGTTCAAATTCTAAGATTCAAGTCAAGGAGATTTCATATGAAAAGAAAAGGATAAATGTATTTTGCAATAACATTCAAGTACTTGAAACAAAAGTCCATTCGAAACGTATCAACAAGCAGGGATGGTTATATTTTTTTACATGCCACTCGTAGCAAGGACTTGCAAGGACTTGTCGTAGTTTGTCCCATCATCATCTAGATGAGGTAAGTGCATGTTTATAGGATACTAATAAATATACATTCTTGTTTTGAAATCCTGTAAATTACTTTTCCCAAGGAACGCGCAAACACTTTGATGGTTGGAGTAGTTTCGCTTATTACGAGGATATTTTATCGTTATTTATTTTGGAATGATTTTTAGCCAAATTGTTTTGATATAATGTATCTGAGTTATAACATCTAAGATAAAAACTGTAGGACATGAGGATTTGAAATTTATTTCTATATTCTAATATTGGTACCCATGAATCGCCATTGAATTTAACATTTACAAAATTTTCAAAATCATTGTAAATTATTTTCACTTTTACTCATTCTATCTCGTTTGCTTTCTCCCTCTTTCTCTAAGTATCTTTGCGTAAAAATCTGTTAGGATTTTTTCTAAAATTATTCATCATTTTAACATTTATCAAACTTAACTCTCAAGCTCATACATTTTTACATTCCTCGTATGAGTATGTTTTGTAAAATGTTCTAGTAAAACAATAAAAATTAACAATAATGACATTGTACGTTATTTAGATGAATAGAATTTAAGATTTTCTTTTTTTAAGATTTTGTTTAGTTAAATGCTTGTCACTTGTTTTTTTTTATCATAATATTAAAAATTGCATCACAAAAATAAAGAGAGAGCAATAGAGAAAGAGAAATATAGCAAGAGAGACAGAGAGAGATAGAGAGATATGGAAAGAGACATACGTAAACACAGATGGCGATAGAGAAAGCAATATGAAGATATAGAAAAGTGTTTAGTGATAGAGAAGAGAAGAGTAATAAGAGCTGTACAAAGCATACAACGTTCAGAGAGACAGAAGAGCAAACTCTCTCAAATTATAGAAAGTTATACAAAAATAAGAGAGAGACAGAGAAAAAGAGAGAGTTATAGTGAGACTAAGAGTGATAGAGTGACATAGACATAGTTTTGAGAGATGTTGAGCAAGAGGAATGTGATGTTGTAACAAAATACTAAAAATTATTCAAAGGAAAATAAATAATCTTATTGGTTTCATCCGGCCTTTTTTTTAAATCTTTTTCTTCTTGGTTTTCTTTTCTTTGGTTTGTTTGTTTTTTTTTTGTTTTGTTTAATGTTTGTTTAATGCGTGCGTGTGTGTGTGTGTGTTTTGTATCTTTACCCAATAAACTGGCAAAGACCATAACGAAGCACGTTCCCAAATAAACATCGATAGATTTAACATAAGAAATTTTTGGTAAGGCAGCATTTGTTGATGACATCAATGTGGTCATTGTTAGCACAGTGGTAACACCCAATGCAACACGTGCCGGAGTTGCATTACGATTTAGCCAAAATGATACCCACGATATAATAACGATCAGTCCAGATGGTATATAAATTTGTATTAAATAATAGCCCATCGATCGAACAAATTGTATTTCACATGCTAAACGTGAATAATTTCCTATAATTTTATTGCCATAATTATGCCACAAAGAATGCATCATTCATCATGATTTGTTCAATTAATCATTCAGCATTATGATGATGGCACAATAATCCAATTGTTTAATTCATTATAATGCGCCATTTGCATTGATAGAGAGAGATGGAGAAAGAGAAGGAGAGAAAGAAAAAACAAGAATATATTTATTTATTAAAATAATCGTATTTATTATTATTATTATTATTATTAAATTATTTGGTTTTTTTAGTTTTTTTTTGCATTTTAAATTATTTCATAAAACCATGAAATAATTAGTAAAAATAAATAATCATAGAACATAACTGTTTTAAATAAGTAGAAGAAGCAAAATATTACATTTATTTAATCATATTTTTATTTTATTTTTATTTTGGATAATTTGGTTTTTTTTAGAAAGGTCAAAGCAATTATACATTAAAATAAATATTAAGAGATAATTGAAATGAAAAATTAAAATTAATAAGAAAAAAAGTGAGTGCATAAATAATTTTGTAAATTCAAAATGAGTATTATTTTTTTTTTTATAGAAATTTGAGGCATAAACAACACCACAAAAATTACGTGATTTGATGTAGTGTTAAAATTTTTTAAAGCAAATGGAAGATATATTATTTACAATAAATATTATAAATAAATTATATTGATATGAAATTTATTAATAAGCATTGTTTGTTTTTTTTTCCTTGAAAAATGAAGTATGTAAAATCTTATTATATATTTTTTTTATATAATTTTGATTAGCACAAATTTTTTTTTAATATAATTTTTTATTTAATTTTAGATAGAATCTCTAGATAATAAATTCAAGTGTAAATAAGTTCAAAGAGTTTAAATAATATTAAGCATGGAATGGACTTGCCTTCTAAAAATTTCTTAAACGTTTAACAAACTCATCATACAATTTGAAAAATTTAGTAAAAATATCCATTTTGTAAAATGATAAATGACTTTTAGAAATTACTATAAATTTGTTTTAGATAAATGAAATTTCTTAACATGCTATGGAAATTTTTTATGCAGAATAATCCAAATTTTGCGAAAATGTCTCCGCATAAAGCAATTTCTTTACAATTTAGAAACATTTCAACTAAGTTGAGTTGAAATATTTAGCAGTTTTAGTAGGTACATACTTTTATAATGAAATAAATTGCAATTTCAAATTTTAAAAAAGTTAAAATTTGGCAGAAATAGGCAGACTATTTGTCTAGAAAGTTTGGCCAAGAATCATGCCAATTAGCCACACCTACGCCAAATTGTATAATCTCAAACTTTCGGTTTTTCATTTACTCAATATAAATTTACTCCTAAAAAAAACTGAAACAGGTTTTGAATTGTAATATCGTGGTATTTAGGTGGTTTTAAAAGCTGCCTCAATATTATACGATTTTTAGGAAATCGTCTCAATAAATTTTTACATAATAATCTAAACTATATAAAATCCAATTACCAATTATCAATAATTAAGAGTAATTTTTAAAAAGCCTTTAATCATCAAGAAGAAGTCATTTCATTAAATAAATTTCTCTTCAGTCATCAGTTTAAGCTTAAAGGGCCATAAAAAGTTAACAATGCAGTTTTTTCTCTAACTTGAAAAATTGTTTATTCCGAATTTACGAATGATGGCAAACTAACATGCACATAAGTATTAATTATTATTAAGTAATTTCATACAAAAAAATTTTTTTTTGTAAAATAGTAATTAATTTTTTTTAAATTTTTTTTACATTTTATATTAATCATATTAATTTGACAGCTTTTGCAATAAGTTGCCATTTTTCAATTATCAATTATTAATTATTATAAAATTTATATATGTATGTAAAAATATGTGAACTAATAGAGAGAACATGAGGTCATACTTGAGCAAAAGGCTTAAGTGGACCTTTCTTTACGTGTATAATTTTTATTTTCCTTTTTTATAGTTCCTTTATATTTGTACAAGTTATAATGGCATGCTTGGGAGGGCGTTTCCATTTTCTTTTTATTATGGTCTTTTGGTTTTATTTTTATTTCTTGAATGATAAATATTTTATAATTTTTCGCTAAAGAAATAATAAACAATTGCTATTGCATTTTAAAGCTTTGATTAATAAAAATTCAAAATTACTTAAAAAAAAACAAATAAAATACTTTGAAGTCCATCGTGGTCTATTTTTAAATATTCTACACCTTTTTTATTTAATGTCCTTAAGAACTTAAGTCAAGTAAATGAATTATCATCTAAAAAACTGTATAAACTGTACTTAGAAAATATATTGAAAGTTTGTTAAAAAGTTCGTTCTATGAAATGTGGTTGGCAATGTGGACCGATTTGAATCAAAATGTGTACACATATTTTTTATGTCCAATTTTTGTTACAGTTTATTCAAAATTGTTATTTAGTTTGTGGCATATAATGAATTTTTTCGAATCAGACGTTATGTGACAAATGGTGGTAAAAATGATTTCACTACCACCATTTTCAATAGGTTTCTTCTCTGCACAAACGCACAAACGCACAAACGAAACGAAATTCCATTAAAATATCTCAATAATTGTGATCTGTACTTTAATAGTGGGCGGACAGATGAACAGAGATGCTTAAGTTGAGATTTATAACTGATTCTGAATGGTGCGTGGTAACATAAGATAGGTCTCAATTTAACCCTTCCGGGTCTTATAAATATTTGCAAAAAAGCGCTACAAGTGCTGCAGGGTTATATAAATAAAATAAAAAAAATACTGAGTAAAATATGATAGATTTGATTTGCATGTAGAACATGAAATGAGATTGGATGAAAAAGTGTAAAAGTTCGATGTATGCGATTTCAATAATTTTTCTTCAAAATATTCAAGAAAAATGAAACAGACTCTAGACGCATCAGATTTATTATGAATTATTCCATTTATTCTATTTATTTTAAGACCTTGTGGGTATTACATGCTTTCTTAGAAAGTTGCAATGATTTGAAGGCAAACATTTTCAATTTCTGTAAATTTTTAAGACAAAAAACTAAATACCAATTTCATTAAAATATCTTGGAGAGACTAACAATCGGTTGTTCTTCTTTCAATTTAGGAGATTATTTTGAGATGATCAGCGCAATAGATTAGGTCAATAATTGCGATCTGTACTTTAATAATAGGCGGATCGATGAACAGATATTTTTAAGATCAGATTTAGAACTGAATCTGAATAGTTCGGGGTAACATAAGATAGGTCTCAATTTAACCCCTTCTGGGTATTATAAACATCTGCAAAAAAGCGTCATCTCAAACATTTTCAAATTCTAACCGTATTTAGACCATAAATTACGTCTATATAATGAATAAAATTAAAACATTTAAAAAGGTTAGACGCTTTCATGAATCCGAGATCTTTCAACGATTTAAAAAATTTTCCATTTTTATGGTTGTTTATTAATAATTTATATAATTTATATGCAAAAGTGTGAATAAAATGTGTGTGAAAGCAGGCGAGAAATTCACTTGAAATTATTTAGCTAAAGCCATTTATTCATTTTGAATTTTTCATGATTTACCAAGAAATTTAATTATAAAATTTATAGTAATTACTTAAGTACTTGTTTTCTTTTTCTTTTTCTTTTTCTTTTTTTTTTCTTTGTAGCTGACTAAATAGTAATAAAAAATATTAAGTGTTGAAATTAGATTTGTTATTGTTTAATATGAAAATGCAAAATAGAATACAAAAGTGAAATTAATATATTTATTTGTTAATCCAAAAACATGCTTAATCGAATTTTTTCTTCATTCGATTTACTTAAATTGCATTATTGCAAAATTACAAAATTTCAAAATTACAAAATTTAAAAAGTTACGAAACTTTCACATAAATAGAGTTTATTTTGCATAATGGCCAACGAAAAACAAAAAAAAAAAAAAAAAGAAGAAGAATAAGAAGAAGAAGAAATATATATCTAATAAAATTCAATTTGTCGTGTTTAAAATGAAAGAGAACATAAAATTAGTTAGTTGCTTTTTATTAAAATAACTTTTCTTCTTATTTCTTTTTTGGTGTCATTTACAAGAAGATAACAGAAGACGTTAAATAAATGATTTTCCAATAAATAAGAGATTTTCAAAGAATCAAGCAGATAAAAATGAATAAGTAAGAAAAAGAAAAAACAAGTCAAATATTGAAATATGGAAAGATTTAAAGATGGAAAGATAGAAAGATAAAAATAAGAGTAAGAGGATTCGGTAACCGTCTACAGGTACCTGTAGTTAGACTGATTTCCATAGCTCTTTGACGATGTCCCAAGACCTTAAATTGTGGTAGTGATACCTCACTCGAGACACCAACCGAATTCGGCCCTTCGTTCCATTTATAACGTATGTCACGCATCGTATAGCCGACTTTATAATTTTAGTATACAAATTATTTATTTACTTCTTTCTCATTTCAGTTTTTTTTTTATTTATTTATTGTATTCTATTTTCTTGTATATATATGTATATATGTATATGTATTAATATGTATATATGTATAATATAATTAAATAATTTTAAAATGATTTCCATTGTTTGTTAGTTTGTTATGGGAACTTGTTAACTTTTTCAAATCTCATTTAGAAATTTTTATTGTTTTATGGTAAATGAATAAAATTTTTATGAATGAGTGAAATGTGAAATAGAGCATGAGGAATTCACTTATTAGAATACATAAAAGTAAATGAGACTCCATTCGATTCGATTCGATTGATAAAACTTTTCCCGTGAGGCAAAATCATATTGTTGTAATACTGAGATTATGAAAAATAGTTATATAAACCAAGTCGCGAAATATCGGATATAGGTCAAGTAAATTTGTCAGACTTACACGCCGACTGAATAATATCAATGAATATCTCAAATTTGCTTGGTGTCAACTAATTTTTGAATATGACGCAGTAAGTTTATAAACGACTATTTCGTGAGCTGATTTTTGATAGGCAAATTATTACTTTCCCAACATAAATTGAGAAACATTATGAAGATACGGGGCCAGAGAATTTAACCATTGCTTAAGGAACTGTTGAACTTAAGCTCAGCCAAGCACATATCGATCATGCTAAGCGACTTGTTGTCCAACTCAATGTTAGAAAAGTTTTAGTATACATAGCCAGTTTGAGACATGTTTGCCCTATTTGTAAATATTTGTAAATATCGAAATAAATGCAACCGTGCTTTGCCGATTCATAGTTCTCTTTGGAGTTGTGTAAGTACCATAAAGAGAGCTCTATGGATGAAACTAAATCAAAACAATTGTTAGCTGCGACAAGAACTTATAATGAGAGCCATCCAAAAGCACCAAAAATTAAACATCAAGTTATGACATTTGGATTTTGTCATGGGCAAGATATTATTGGATCGGCCACTCTTAGAAAGTTAATCTTATTAAAGGCATTGTCGGATCAATTTTAAGTGTAAAAAAAAGGAAATCAAAAGATAAATTTGTCTTAATTTTATAGACATAGAATGAAATTGATTAACAAAGCTGAATATTCATTACCTTAAGGAATCGTTATAATGAAGACAAGAGAATGTTAACTTTACTTAAACCAGAGATTTATAGTTCCATGTGTTTTATGTGATATATAAAATGAATTGATTTGAAATAGTGAAAAATTGAATTTATATAAAGTGCGAATTAAAATGAAAGAGCTGAAAAAGTAGTTGAAAAAGTTTATATAGTGTTCATAATTTGTTATTGTTGTTATTGTTATTGTTGTTGTTAGAGTTCTAACAATATATAAATGTACTTTTTTATACATCATTTTATTATGTAATAATACAATAATAAATATTTCGTATGATAATAAATGTATATTTATATAAATATTTTTTTTTATTTGTTTACATATAAATAATTTGAGAAGACTAAGAGCATAAACAAATATGAAATAAATCACTAATATGGGCTACCGCTGGTTCTAGTTGGCAGTAGTAATAATTATTGTATTAATTAGTGATGATTTTATTGGTGATTTTTTCGTATTATGCGTTTTCTTTTCTTAGAAATTTTCTGCTAAATCATTTCACTGAATGAAAATTTATAGCAAAAAAAAAAAAAAAAAAAAGAAAGGGAAAAAATTGGAAAAAAGGGGAAGCAGCTTCAAGTGCTCATGTGTATTTTCTTAATTATGATGCTGTTATTGTTATGTTATTGTTGCTGTTATGATTTTTTTTTGTAACAATTGTTGTTATAATTATTCTTTCAGTATTGTTGATGTACACTACAAATAATTGAGAATATTGTTAAAAATATTTGCATAATATAGCGTGATATATTTATACACATATAAAAAAAATATAAATTTAAATTTTGTTGTTTGTTTTTTCTTTTTTTTTTTTTGTTGCTTTTGAAAAAACCCTCCCGCGTAATCACTTAACAAAAATGTAAAACGGGTCGATTGAGGGTTGACAAAATATTTAAAGGGAAGACAGAAGAGCCAGCGTACTGACTATCAAATTTTACATAACATTGTCGTCTAAGTATAATTTAACAATAAGGGAAATGAAATATTCATCAGAGAGTAATAATTTTTCCATAAATAATAAGCGTAATACATTTTAGGCCAACAGTTTTATAAAGGGCTTTTAGCAGGGTGCTTGAAAAGATGGAAGTATTAAATTGAAATTTTTCTTATACGTTTATCATGCCGAACTACTGTTTTACTATAGACTTTAGGTAAACAAAGGAAAGCAAAATGGAAAGGAAATGCAAAGAAATCAATCTTAACGATTTTTTTTTTTTAAAATAAGCTGTAAAGTCTTACGATCGACTTATTTTCAATAAGATTCATTTCTCGTTAACAGCAGCTGAATTTACCGATAGATAGATATATATTTGATTTAGAAAAATACGTCCAAAAAACATGAAAATGTTTGTGAAAGAAGTATGCTTAATCATTATGATTATTTGAAATAAACTTAGCCTCCAATCACATACATTTAGGCGCGAGCTTATTAAAATAATGTAAAGTGCAAGAAATGTTTATATTTTGTTATTTTCAAATTGACTTTACATTCTTTACATTCTTTACATTAAATCTCATTTAAAGTTGCTATAATGAAAAATCAAATTTGAATAGATTTTTTAATTTATTCTAGTTAAACAAAATCGGCATTTTTAGTGTACGAAATGTTGCCTTGTATCGTGTTGGATTGTTCTTATGATATAATTGTAATTTTTTTTATTTAAATATTAAGCAAAACGAAATATATGATTTAATTTATACTGTTAACTCTGCTAACAGTTATTTGTATTCTCCTACAACTTTTTCCTTTTCATATAAATCTTTTGCTATATTTAAAAAAAAAAAAATAGAACAAAAAATGAAGCCGGTGCTCGAAAGAAATTAAGCAGAAAGAAAAAAAAAGAACATAAAAATAAGAAATAAAGTAACAGAGAAATAGGGAAACTTAATAATTAAACTTTTCGCACAATTTAACATTAAACAAAATTAAAAAAAAAAACAAAAACAAAAAAAAAACAAAAATTTAATGGAGTATAATAAAAAGAAGGAAAGGACAATTTTATCAATTTTATCAATGTAGAGAGAAATTTTTGGAGAATGAGGAAATAATAGAAAAATATTTACATCTAAATATATAATATAATGAGGCAAATTGTATGAAAGAAATTATTAGCAATAGAGTTAAAAGTTTGAAGTTAATTAAAGTTGAAATTGAAACGTTAAATTTTAAAATATATATTTGAAATCTGTTGGGTAGGATGATGATACCTGTAGTTAGGTTTATTTCAGTCGCCCTCTGCCTGTGACCCAATACGCGAAATTGCGGTAGTTCAACTTCACTGCTCATGCCAACACTACTTAGTCCATCTCTCCAGAAATAACGTATATCTCGCATCGTGTAACCGACTTTATTTATTTCATTATCATTATTATGGAATTTGATCGATTTCATTTAATTTAATGGATTTGATAAAAGCTTTTTTACTAATTTTTATATATGTTTTTTATAAATTATATATATATATATATATATATCTTTTGTAACATTGAGAAGAATATTTAAGTATTTGAGATGAGTATTTTATTATGGAATACGCCTACATTTTTATAATTTCTTTACAATGCGCTTAAGCTTAACATAAGTATATGAAAAGTATAAAAAAAGGAAAGTTACATTAGATTGGACCTTACTCTAATATTACCCTAATACTTTTCAATACTTTTAGAATTTCATATGAGTTCATTGTATCGTGTAGAGTCAAAATGACGTATGAGATATGCTGATTAAAATTGGCATACACATATATATAAATAATTAAATATAAAATATAAAGTACGCAAAATTTGTTGGCGGTCCATGATTTCTGTCTGTATTAAACGATGTAAATTGAAGGCTGTTTCTATAAAAACTTTCTAAGTACATCACAGAAATACTTTATCATAGTATTGCATCTACCATTTGATTTGCGGGAGTGTTAAAATTCCTAAACAAATTCCACTTAAAACGCTCAAGATCGGACCATTTCGTAAATCGTAATTCAGAATATAGCATACGGCAATGTAAGATGAGTTTTATGCTTTTTAAATTATACAAGGCATGATGTAGAGTGAAGTATTCGATTAGAACTTCGATAAACTGTCACTTTTACTTTTAGTAGTTTTTTTGTGACTTCAAAATGTCCTTTAAGCTGGTTCAATAGATTCCATTTTGTAAGCATTACCTTACAAGATTTATTTTTGAAAAATATTTTTAATATAACATTCAAAAAGATGTTTTGAAAATCTTTTTAAGAGTGAAGTATAGATTTAGCATGCATGAACTGCGATCAATCAGGTCAGGTTATTCCGTTCTGGTAAAAATTTTTTTTAGCACTTTCTGAGATAAGGATATTAAGTTAAGAAACCGTGTCTAAAATCTTGCATAAATTTTGCCCTACGTTTGGAAAGAACGCCTACTTCCCTCGCAAGAAGTTTTACGAATTTTCCTTAGATATACATTCTAATGAATTAATGCGATTAGGCGATATGGTGAAGTATTTAGCAAGTTTATAGCGATCTACAATTATATGTTTCCTACACCATCAGTGGTACAGGGTTTTTGTGGGTACATGTAACATCCAAAGAGAGTTAAGCTAGATTCATTTTTTATAATACCAAATGACTCAGTGTAACTTTCCTATTCAATTGAAGGTTGTCTGTCTGTTCGTTCGCATTTTTGCCTTTTTTTGAATAAAATTTGTTATGTAAGTTTTGATTCATATACGCTGGGAACTATTATAATGGCTACGCTCAAACAACGACTTATTTTGCAAAGTATTGAATATTCTTTTGTAAAAATCTTATGTAGGATATGTATTAATTGGCTAAGACCAACTATAATATATATACTTAATACTTAGATAATGTTTAGAATTCATATTCAGTAATTGTATAATTATTTGAAATTATATAAATTCTTTTAAAATAATTTTCTACATCTTAAACTTTTTAATTCTTTCATTTCCATATAATTTCGTTATTTTAATATATTTAATAATATTATTTGTAATTGGAATGTTTAACAAATTTGAAACGATTTTGATTTAACTTTTCAAAAGAAATTTTCCAAAAGAAAAATCTTTTCTTTAGAAATTTCAACATAAATAATTATCCCATATATTGTAATTCATTTCATACGTTTGAACTTAATCCATAAATATATTAAATATATAAATTTTATTCTGTTTATTAAATAACATGAATCACTGAATGAATTGAGTAAATACTTCAAGATGAAATATTTTATTAGTACACAGACCTGAATTGCTAAGTTTTTCGTTTTTTTTTTAATTTTATACTCCAATACATTTTGTGTTTATATGAATTTATTGTTCTGTGTGTATAAATGTTTTATAAATATTTATTAAAAAAATGTTTTTACACTAAAAGGAGTGTAGTTTTATACTCTATAACCAAATTGGGGGCATATGTCAAACCAAAAGGGGGGACATTTAATATTTATATTATTGATTTACATCAGGACAAACAAACATTGTCTGGCATATAAAAATATTGTTTTGTACTTTTAAAATCTGGAGCTTAATAATGTTGAACTTTAAGTCCAACATTATTGAACACAAAATAATAGAAAAAATATTTGATAAAATACATAACTAAAGATACATTTACGATTTAGTACATTAAACATGAATTAGTCCAGCCTAAATGTTTTACAAAGCCATAAAATCTCGCCATAATTAATGCATCGTCTTATGATGCCTTAATTGCTATTAAGTTTCCTTAATTATAAATTATGAAAATTTTTTTAATTAAATGTGAACACTAAAAATGAATACAATCAGATGTTTAACAATATTTGCTTCATATAAAATTGTATTTAAAATTTTGATGCAAACTCTTAAACAAAATCGTTACCAAACAATATTTTTGAATATTGAAATGGTATGAATTCATTTGGAAGAGTTTTTATAAAAGATAATAATATGTCAAATAGATTTGACTTTAATTCTTAAATCTAACTTTTAACTAAGTCAACTTATTGTATGATTAACTTGCCCATTTATGGCATAGAGTGTATAATGATCGATATTTACCGATTTCTACAAAATATTTTTATTGAATGAATATTATAAAAGTTTATTGATACTTACAACTTTCAATTTCAATATGACACAATTGACGATCCATAGGGAAATATTGTAGATTCATGGGACATGAAGCTGTTATTGTTAATCTATAATAAAGTGTTAAAAGTAATCAAAGAAAAGGAAAAAAAAAACAATACAAAATACAAAAAACAATAAAAAACAAAGTAGTTTATATTTAGATATGTACGTAGAAATGTAAATACAAACGAGGCAAAGAGATAGAGAGAGAGAGAGAGATAGAAAAAAGGAACCAACATTTTTTTTATCTCAATATATTTTTTGAGCACACATAATTTTATTTGCACACATATGTGCATGGATACTCATAAATATATATATACATATATAATATATATATATATATATATATACATTTTGTATGTATGAGTCGTTCATGCAAGATAACTTTATATGATACAAAAAATAAACAATAAGCTTTCTTTTCGTTTCTTTTCTTTTTCCGTTATTTTTTCTTTTTTTTTTTTTTGTTAAATATTGGATACAAGCGATTACACATACACATACACACACATATATATATATATATATATATACATATATACAAATACAAATATGTATAATAGACAGAGTAGAACGTAACAGTTACTCAGCGAGTTCAATTGGTTTCGTTGATTTCGTTTTTTAGAAATTGTTTTCATTTTAACATTATTGTTGTTGTTGTTCAATGAATTTTCTTTATATCAATTGAAACGATGTTGTCTTGTACAAATCGTTTCAGATAATTGTACATTAACTGTTTCTGCTGAAATGCCCTTTTTATTTTTAAAGCTTGAATGTAAATGGATTTTATAGTTTAGGAAATTATTTTGCTTTTTTTCTTCCATGGTTATTCTTTTTTTTGCTTTTTGTGAAAATGAAACCGGCAGACAATTTTCTTAAATGAAATAGCTCGCATAAAATTATTAAAATATTTTAATAATCCGCGAGATCTGTTCTTTAACTTTAATTTGAATTTCAATTTCAAAATTGCTCAAATTTTCCAAATTAAATTTGCTTTTTCATTTTCTCATTTTGATGCTTAGATTTAATCGATTTTTTTGTTAATGAAAAAAATTCAAAAAGGCGAAAATATATATTTTCAATTTGAAAGATGGTCAATAAAAAATAATTCGAACAATTTGCCAAGCAAGCTGTTAAACGTGAGACGTGCAATTCGGAAATTGTTCCAAAAACACTTAAAATGACTTTCTAATTAATTAAAATTAAATGCGCAATATTTATATTGGTCAAGTTCATTTGAAGCGACTTCATATGAAAGCGTAAAATAAGCGCATTTAATCATCTCACTTTTCGACTGTAACAATTTATTTTTTGAAAGATTTTCATGTAACAGCACATAGTGTCGATATCGATAACGAGCGAAATATTATGTCGATTGAATATGCTTTTCGAATATTCTCATATAAAGAGTGACTTTTTATTTCAAATTCGTGAAAATTCTGCGGAGAATTAACTAGTCGGTTAAGACCAACTATAACATTTTTATTGATTTAAAAATTTTTCTAAGATATTAAAAACTTGTGAAACATACTTACATTTTGTGTTACATATGTATTTATAAATATCTATAGTATACCCAGTTATATAAATATATATTTACTATTTATGTTCATAATTTACAGTCTGAAATTCTACTTCTGGTTTAAATATGTTTTCTTCTTTTCTTTTTTCCTCATTTTTCGTTCAGTTTTCTGCTTAAGTTTTATGTTTCTTTCGTTTTGCTTGTTTGTTTTTCTTTTTCGTTGTTTTTGTTTTTTTTACCGTTTTTTTTTTTTTTTTGGACAGATTCTTGTTTTAAGGTAATAGAAAAAATTATAAATGGAGAAATTTCTATTCTATTTTCGATTTCTTTTTATTGTTATTATATTCTGTAATCTGTGAAATTTCTCCAAGCCTGGGCAAACCTTTTGGTGGTGTAGCAACACACACACACACACACACACGCACACAGACTCTCTTATTTTATTATTATCGAAATTTTTGCATAAAAATTTTGTTAGTTGTATACAAATTAAAAAATGCTATTAGAATGTCTTAAATGTTGTTGTTGTTGTTGTTTGTAGTTGTTGTTTGTGGTTGTTGTTGTTGCTGTTGCTATTGTTCTTGTCCTTGTTATTGTGATTATTTTAGAATATAAATGCGTTTAATGTTTGCTATGCAATTTGATGTTCGTTCGGGGTTTTCTTGCTCATTTGTAAAAGAAAAAAAAAATTTGCAGCCAATTGAACTCACTTCAAATGGGAGATTCGGTGTTGGGATTTTTCTGATTTTCATTTTCTTTTCTCTTATTATTATTTTAATAATGAAATGTTTGTCAACATGCAACAGATTTTCGTAGCGTTTCTAAAATATACGCACACCTAAAGTTACATAAATTCGAAACGAAAAGTTAAACTAAAAAAAATTAAAAATGACAACAACATAAAAAAAAAAAAATAAAAAATAAAAAATAAAAACAAGAACAATAGAATTCAGCATCAATTTACTTTAAAATATACTTAAAAATGCAAAATTTCTACCTTTTTTATAAGAAAGGCGTTATGTGGGGCGTGGTCATTTAAAACGATCTACTTTTTAGCATTTTCATGGTGATTTGTGTCTGGTCCAAAAAAAAATTTATGTACCGAAATTCATTTAAATATCTGAAAAATTGCGATCTGTAGCTTCTACAGAAGGGTAGACAAGCTTAAATCGAATTAGGGAGTGATTCTGAGTATTTTCGTTTAATAAAAAGGGGGTCTATATAAATTCCTTTTGGGTGTTACAAACATCTCTTATAGTCTCTTAGGTTATAATGAATAACCAAAATTGTTCCAACCACATTTTGCAAATTAAGAGTAGTATTATCGAAAATAGGCACAAGATAGACTTGTAATCGAATTATTTAACCTACTAGACCATTTTGATCATTAAGCCAAGTGCAATAACAATTTTCGATATTCCAGCTAAACTCGATATTCTATTTCTTAATGACAATGAATGTACAACTCATAGACACGTCATCAAATGATCGCATGATCTGATAGATCTAAATTGATGAAGAATTTAATGCTGAGTAACTTATCTATCCATGAATTTTGATTACTAAACTACAGTTTACTATTTGGCCGTATGTTTTAATGAAGAAATATTAGGACAGAATTATCGAAAATTACAATGTAATATATATGTATATATAATATATATATATATATATATATTTTTTTTTTTTGATAAAAATCTACATACAAAGAAATTTTGAATTTCTTTCAAATTTTTCTCCCCTATAACGTTTTACGACAAATTTTGCTGATGTTTATTCTTTGCTTGACATTTTCAGTGAATAAAAATTAAAAAAGTGAAATGACGTGAGAATTTTAAGAGTTGACTTTAATTTCCTATAACATGTCTTTACTAAAATGTACATAAAACGTTGTCACTTTTTAATGCACTTGATTTGGAAAATTAAATGAAGTTATTGTTATGTACCAAATTAGTCATAAAAAGGATTTAGAATTATTTACATTTAAATAAGATGAAAACACCAATAATGAACAAATAAAAAAAAAAAAAAAAAAAAACATAAAGAAATATTGAAAGAATGAAACAGAAATGATATGAATTATTTTAAAAGTGTAGAAGGAAACAGTGATGTTTGCAAATTTTTGTTGATGCTTTCAAAATACAATAAAATGTAATAACAGTAAACAGTTTTAGTAGTAAGAAAGAAACAATTTCGAAAAGCGTACATTAAAACAAATAGATTTCTTTAGTTACATTAAGTTTTTTTTGTTTTTGGGTAGTGTGAAGGCGTTGGAGGACGCGGGGGGGGGGGGGGGTTGGGGTTGGGGTTGGAGGGTGGAATGTTTTGACGTATAACTAGAGAGATTTTTACCTAATGCTTCTGGTTATCGATCCGGAATGATGAACACGTATGAATTCGTTACTGGTTGTCGCTATATGAAAATATGATTGTTTTTCATTTACAAAAAAGGTGTCAGGTACCCAAATATTTTTTATGAATTCTGATCCAACCGACAGTGTTTCTACACCAGGTCGTTTTCTATACGCTAAACGAGGATCAGTCCAAAATTGACGAAAGTAAAAATCCAATGTAAAATCCTAAATTTTTTTTTTTTTTTGGTTTTTTTGGTTTATTTTTTGTTTTTTGTTTAATTTTTTTGTAATATTTAATTTTTTTTAAAAATTTTTTATTTCAATTTTATTATGATTATAAGTTTGTTGTTTGCGTTTTTTTTTCATTGTTTTATGTTACACAATTTGAGAATAAAAAAATGTGTATAAAAAGCAAATAGAATAAAATATTGATTTAAATTTTTATTTATTTAAAAATTATTTTTATTATTATTATTATTTGATTATTATAATCAATATTATTTTAATTATTTTCATTAACATTCAATCATTTTTAAAAATGATTATGTTAATATGAAAATTAATAAAGGAAATGTAATTAATAATTAAATAATAATTAATAAAGAAAATTAATTATAAATAAAGAAAAAAAATGCTGAATAAATTATATATAAAAAATATAAAAAAAATAATTATAAAAAATAATTTATAATAAATAATATTTCAAAAAAAAAAACCGAGATTTAAGAAGAAATGGATCGAGTGTTCAAAATGCAGTTTCAGTAGAATCCAAAAAAAAAAATACAATAATAAAAATAAAAGTATTAAGAAATATAAATTAAAAAATATATATATACAAAAAATTACAGTTAGCAAAAGCCAACTTTTCAGTACTCTACACCACATTAATTTAATTTAATTTGAAATTTGGAAAAAAAAATTTATTCAGATTTTGTTGATTTTTTTTAAATATGCAAATTTGCATAAAAATTTTCTTACTTTGAAAATTCTCACAAAAAAAAGCTTGTGAGATTTAGTACTTTTAACATGAAACGTGGCAGGATAAGTAATCAGCAAATTTATTCGTTTTTTCAACTTTTTAATTTTACTTGAATGCTGCATTAATTTTATTAGTTGATTGTTCTTTTTTTTTTTTTTTGAACCAACATTCTATTTAAATATCTTAGAATTTGTGATTTATAGTTTAATGATATTAATAAATAAAATGAAATTTATTTTTGCATAAAAATCAGATGGACAAACGATTGGATGTTCTCTATTAGATTGAAATAACAATCGTAAAATATTTGAATTAGTATCCAACTTACAAGACCTTGTTATTGTGCACTGTAAAGTACAATAATAACAAAAAAAAATAAATAAATAAATAAATAAATAAGAAAAACCTTTAATTTAAGAGCTAAAATGCCATAAAACACAAATAATTATTTAATTATTATAATTATAATTTTTTACAATCGTGAGGTGTAAACTGAGTTAACATGAATTTTCTATGAAATTATAAGACAATGGAATTTAAAATATGAAAAATGAAGAAAAGGGCGAGCGTAATATTGAAAGAAATTACACTGCAAGGAATAAAAGTACAACATGCTTATTATAATAATTTGTACATATATAAAAACAAGCATTTACAATAAATTATAATTTAAAAAATTTTATAAAATTTATATGCTTATCAATTTTAAGGATGAAAGAAAATCATATTTGACTGCGGGAAATTTTTTCAATACCCACAAATTTCAACTAGTTATAAATGTAACTAGTTAAAAATGTAATTTAAGAGATTTCAGTAAATTTTTAGTAAGGCAGCCTATTGGCACGTTTTATTATCGCTTATGATGACATCTTAAATTATGAAGTCAGGTGTACGGGAAAAAATAGAGCTGAAAACGAATATTTACTTTGTTCAAAATTAAAGTTTTTAGTGTCCGTCCATATTGTTTTAGATGCTATCAACTTGATAAAAAATAATTTTATTTTACTCATAAGAAAGAACAAGTGAATAAGGTCGGGGCCGACTCTTAAATATTCTGCATCAATATGATTAGTGTGATTATTCAGTTAGGAGAATTATAAATGAAAGATGAAAAATTGTAATTTTTTAATTATATAAAATGTTCGTTATATGAAAAGAGGTTCAAAATATAGACTGATTTAGACTAAATTTTGAAAATTGAAACCTTTGTCCACATAATAACTTTGTTCGAAAAAAGCTTTGTATGGGAAGTGATTGTAAAAATGCATCCATTTAAAACAAATTTGGTATGCGTATTTTTCAATTCAGAGCCAATTTCTATTAAAATTTTTTTCATTTAATGATTTTTTTTTCAAAAGGACTTGTCTCTAAACCAAAACACACTTTTGTACAAGATTTCATTAAAATATCTCTAAAATAGTGAGATGTAGCTTGCACACAGACGAACAGACAGACAGATAGACAGGCGGAAATACAGACAGGTTTAAATTAAATCAGGAAGTGATTCTGAGGCGATAGGTATAATAAAAGGTGCACGAAATATCCATAAATATTTCATATAGATATTTCATTTAACTTATGCGCTTATAATCTATTCGATTTAACTTTTTCCATATTGCCTTATAGAAATTTACTAACATTAGTCATTCGGAAATTATCCGTCATCGGAAATGTCAATTAAAAATTGGCAAAATGTTTCTTATATGAAATGGATATAACGTGAATCAAATCGTTCAATTTATTGGACGATTTATGTTCTAAACTTGTCGATTTTGAAACATTTACTGGTCTGCTATAACCGATTGTATAACTTTAGGATGAAAATTATATTATTGGACCACAAAAAAATCTTCTAACTGAACAAATAAAAGTAAGATAAAACTCTGTCAAACCAACCGAAAATGGCCATCGCAAAAGCTTATGAAGAAAATCCTTGTATGAAAAAATTGTACGAAAAGTTAATTTCCCGATAACATTTGCAACGTAATCAGTTACGATGAAAGTGTTACCATTCCATTTACTTTCAATTGGTTACAATTTTAGATGATTTATTATTTGAATAACGTTTCAATATGGACAGACAGACATAGATAAAGCAAGCAAATATAGGTATCTGTAGATGCAAAAAATCATTCAAAGTTATTTAAGCGTTTTAAATAGAAAATCAAAAGCTTCTACATATCAAAATTTTGTGTAGAGCAAAAGTGCAGTAATTTAATGTAATTTTGTGCCTACACATAAATACGAGCCAATTTATTTTTAACTCATTTTTATCAAAAATATTGAAACAATTTAAAAGAGAAAACTCAAAAATATATCTATATCCTTGAGCGGCATCAAATTCTACATTAATGCATGTTTATATGGCCAAACATTAAGGTAGAGGTAGTTCCTAAATATGAATGTAACATGAGAAAAGTTTTTTTTTTTTATAGAAATTTGTGTTGAAAATCCCTTAGAGACAACCATGGAATACAAATCATGTAAAAATTTAATAATATTACAGGAAGAGGCTTCTTTTAATTATTTAGAATATAATTAACAAAAGGTTTTTAATAGATAAATATCTAAAACAGAGTTGATACCAAAGAAAGATTGAAAGAAATTTCATCCAACATTTCAGTAGTTTAATTTTATTGTCTTAATAAGTGCATTATTGCCAATTACATAATTTATTTAATTAATATGGCCTGGTGAAACATTCAAAGATGACTCCTATTTATATCTATTTAGACGGTGGGTATTTAAATTTTTGCCGCATAGTCAAATATATTTTTTGTGTTAAATGCCATTTTTTTTTTTGCAAATTCTACTATTTAATCAAGTTACCTCGATAAATTATGTTCTTAACTGATTAATCATATTTATATATAAATTATTTCAATTTAACTTGTTTCTTTATTAATTGATAAATCTCAAGTGCATTTACTTTTTTCATCTCTGGCTTATCATGCATAAAAGCGGATTATTTTTCATATACAAAAATATTATAATCCTTATAAAGTGCTGGTGTATTATGCATTATACTAAAATTAGCTAAAAATTATATATATTATGGATAAGTAAAAATTTTATAAACGGTCACAAACGATTTTTTTAAATATTCTACACCACTTTTCTGCTCCATTACTTTTTCAGATAGTCAAATAAATATTTAAGAAACAAGTTGGGAAATAAAAAGAGAAAGGTAAAAATTTCATGACAAATTTCATACAAAATTTTGCAAAGTTTTACATGCGATTTTCATGCCAATGAAATTTTTCAAAAAAAATATCATAATTTGTTAAATATTTTCAGTAAATGAGTTTTCTCTAATTGAAGCCTTCATATAGAAAGTGATCTTAAAAATAATCTTATCTCAATCATTTCTTTTCTGAATCATATTTTGGAAATCTGCATACATATATCAGATATCAGATGGACAGATGGACAGATGGACAGATGGACAAGCAATTTTATAGAATTATGTAAAAATTGTTCGCTTTATTTGAAATCCTTTTAAATGTTTGCTTAATTTTAGTGGTGTAGGAGTAAAAATAAATAAACAAAACAGATAATAGAAAAAAAAAAGCCAAATATACTAATTGCTTATACATTGATTTGGTTTCCATTTACACCTGCTTTTTTTGCTTTGTTTTTGTTTTAAATTTACATATTTGTTTAGCATGTTTAGCATGTTTATAAACTTTTGTTATAAATAATTATTGTTTATATCCCTTTTTATATATAAATATATATACCACAAGATATCTAAATCAAAAAGGAACAAAGTAAAAAAGACGAAGAAGAAACCAAGCAAGACAAAATCAGAGAAGAAATTAAAGACTTTTTGTATAAAGTTTTTTCATAAAAACCAATGAATGTAAAGTTTTAATTCAGTTTTCCGTTGGCATTTATATATATATATATATATATATATATATATATATATATTATATTTATTTATTTATTTATTTATTTAATTTATTTATTAATAGTTAGTACAGAAAGTTTGAATGGGTGCATAACAACCGTACTTGTCGGTATGTAGGGTTGGTGTGCAAAACCACAATAAAGTATTTCATTATTATGATTATCATATAAATATATATATATATATATATATACATATATATATATCTAAATTAATTACGACAATTGTTATTATTATTATTATTATGATTTGTTTTGTATAATAAAGTTTATTCTAAAACGTCCTACAACAAAAATCCTAAAACAAAATCGTTAAAAAAAAAACAAAACGATTTATTACATTTTAATGAAATTATTGAATTAAACCGAGACAATCGAGAAACACCAAAGAAAAAAAAGAGAACAACAAACAAAACAAAAAAAACCAAAAAAAAAAAAACATAATAATAAGAAATAATATTTACAAGTCCGAATTTTTATACCCTTTTTGTGTTTATTGGGTGCAATTTGAGATTTAAGTCGATCAAAGTCGATTTTTTATTCAGTTTGCTAAAAGTGTTTTATTTTTTCATTTGGTTGCATTACTTTAAAACTAGGGGACTTGGATATTTTACAAATCCTTATTAAAAGCGGTTAATTATTAAACGGGTTAAATATTTTGTATTTTTAAAAATTTGCTTTTGGAAAGCAAAGTTATAAAAAAATTTTTCGTTGAAATTATTTTCCAGTCATGTTTTATAAATTAGAAAAGTTTTGATATAAGTGAATCAAAATTGATAGAGATTATTTTGAAAAGCTAATTCATCTTAACAATTATAAATCTATTTTCTAATTTTATTTTGCCTTCGTATAAGAAAAAAATGTCTTTTGGCGGTTTTGTTACTTCAAAATAAATTACCGTAAATCAGGCTTTCGCAAACAGCAAACCGTAGTCCTCTATGTTTAGTGCGATATAAAACGTATGATTTGATATGAAAGCAGACAAATAATCAAAACAGTTTCTAATGAATCAGATATAAATGAAAGATCGAACTTTAGCACAAAATAAAATTCTGATAAATTATTGAAAAAATGGATTTCGTCCTTAGCAAAATGATGTGCCAAACTAAAATTTGTAAAACCAAATGGAAGAGAAATAAAAAGAGTTTTAATTAGTTTGTTAAATAGTTAGATTAAATTCTCTATAACCCCAAATAATTTTATAGTAGTAGTACATAAAAATTACATCACACTTGGAATACATGGATTAAGTGTTTCTTCTATAATCCATGTATGTGGAATGGTGGAAAAATTCAAACAAAATCGAGACATAAAAACTTAAGGTGTTGTATTGAAAATAGATTCCATTTAAACAGTAGACTTCTATTTCAATACAAATCAATTGAAAAGGACTCGGCTCCGATGTTACTGTAAAACTTTTTCATCGTTTATTGGCTCCCTACTCTACGATCCCTACTTCCTACGATCAGATATATTAAAATTAATTACGAATTTGAGCCTTTTGGAAAATATACTTTTTAGATTTGTTGAAACTAAATTTTTTTTTTTCTAAATTTTGATTGGGTATTATTTTCAGATGATATTTTCTTTTTTACTTGATGCGTTTAAATATCTGAAGAAAAATTTTTACTCTAACTTATTATGCGACTGCTAATATAGTCTTGAACCATACTGGTTCATTTTGAAGTAGATTGAAGATATAATTTTTTCGAGATCGCAGCAAAAGCCATAATTTAGTACCATATACTAAATAATGTGGTGAGTCTGGCCTGGGTTTTGAATCAAAAATAGAGTTCCGTGCAATTTTGAACTCAAGATTAAATAATGAAGGCATAACTTTGTACATTTTGGGCTAATGAATTTTCTGATTTTTCAAACCGATTAAATACCAGATTAAAAAAAAACAAATAAGAAATTATAAACAATTAAGCAAAAAAGTACCACATTAAAAAAAAATTAGATGTTCTCAGCTTAGGTTGCACTGTGGGCGTGTCCTTTAACCGATTTTGTACATTTTCTATTCCAATCTGCATGCAAGAACTTCCAGTGATTCTGCTAAATTAGAACTTCAGATATTAAATTTTTACGATCAGGAGAATATTTACAGCAGTAAGGGCACAGACAGACAGATGAATAGTCATTTTCAAATCAATTCAGAATTTGATGCTGATCAAGAATATATATACTTTTTACACACAGGATCTTCAATGCTTTCTTCTAGGCGTTACAAACATAATGACGAAATGAATATACCCTTCTGGGTGGTGAGTGTAATAAGAGGACGTTCCTATTTCATAATTAATAAATTGTAAATGTCATTTTAGGTGCGGTAGCGATACCATAAAAATAGAGCCAATAGTGTTGCCAGTACCATAAAATTTTTATAAAGTTTTTAAGTTAAAAAAATGTATAACGTATTATAAAGAAAAGATAGAGATAAATGAATTGACATTAAATTCAAAAATGTTAACAGAAAAAACAAAGAGAGAAAAAATGGATAAGTGAAGAATTTTTAGTTAATAATTTTTTTAGATGTTGTTATTTAATGTATAATTAAAATAATAAAACAACAATTTTAACATTTATACACACATACATACATACATACCACACATATGAATATATATATATATACATATACATGTTCTTGGAAGCATAAAAAGTGATAAGTTATATATTTTAGTTATATACTTTTTTTTCCTTTGTCTCTTTTTAATTATACACAAAAAAAAGAAAGAATAAACAATTTCAAAGAAACGTTTATAAACATTTATAAAAAAAATTTATAAAAAAACGAAAAATTAGAAAAAATAAATTATATAAATAAAGTATTAAAAATACATACAAAAAAATTTAACGTTCGCTTTTTTTTTGATTTTTGATCATTTCTTTTTATTTTTTTTTTTTTTGATTTTTTTTGTTTCATTTAAATTTTTTTTAGAAGAAAAATGTGCACACTTTTTTTAAGGTTTTTTATTTTTATTTTTTTGCAAAATATTATTATTGTATTTTGTTTGATTTGATATACCATAAGGACTTCCGACACAGAACTGATACTCAGCACATACATGGTGACGCCAACTTCCACGGGTGGACCTGTAACACATACACACTTTTTTTTGATACATGACTTGACTCATACAAATTTCATATAATTTTTTTTTTTTATAAAAATATTTCTAAACTTTATTTAGTGATTTGTTTATAATTATTTTTGTTTTTTTTTTGGTTTTTACTTATTTAGGTTTTGCACACACAAACTTATATACTTATATGTATGTAACATGTTTTTTTATAAGATACGTAATATTTATTTGAAAAATGTTGAAAGAAATAAAAAAAAAATTTTTTTTTGTTGTTATTATATAACAATAAAAGTTTGGCAACTCTTTCTGGTGGCCATTGCCCTTTTCTAAATAATATCTCATATACTGGATACCAATATATTAATGATTATTAACTTAACTATTTCGAGCAATTGATTCAATATAAAATTTTCTAAAATTTTACTTTTAGATTAGGACCCTTCCAAAATTAGTTTTTAGCAGCCTACTGATTTCGCTAAAATGTTTATTACAAGAAAAAATAGCCGGGTTTGTCCATCTTCATAGGCCAAATAGATCAAAGCAATTTAAGGTCGTAGCCATCAATAAATGTAGCTGTATATTTATAAAATGTTACAACTGGAGCGTTACATTTTTAAAGGTTTTATTTTACATATATCTTCCTTTAATATTTATGTAATAATAAGAAAATTTCGATATGCCTAAGTAAAATTATAGGGACCCAAAAATTTCAGTTTATTTACTTATTACTTTTGATTTGTCTAAAAGAAAATATTTTAAAATTGTCCGTAAAGTTTTATATTATTTATATTGTTTAGCGAAATTTGCTGAGTAAAAAAAGTAAAAAATTGCCAAACAGTTTGGTAAATAAGTCAAATATTCTTATTAAGTAAAAATTCTTGAATATAATTTGGTTGCCAAACTTTTGCTCTGTTTAGTCAAATTTCTATTTTCAAATTTTTTTTTTTTATTGTAAAGTATTATTTGATGTACAGCATCCAAAGATCGGGTGCACTAAAAAAAAGTAAGCTATATAAATGCATATAAAACATATAAAAATTTTATAGTCGCTTTAGCCGACATTTAAATACTCTACACCATTTTGACTAAAGAATAAAATAAATGAATTACAAATTAACAAAGTTGAAAAAATTAAAATTTTTGCCATAAATTATTGGAATGGTTTGTTATATGAAAGGGGGATTTCCAAAAATACACCAAACTGATCCATATTTATTGCATACGGTTTTTAGGTTATGTACCTTTTGTTTATATAACTACCTTGTTTTATTTTTCTCCTAGTCCTAAAAAAAGTCATTTAGCTTATATTTGGCAAAAATATTGCAAGTTCTTACTACCAGATTGATGTTTAAAATGGTTAAAATCGTTTAAAGAACACGCTCATAGTTCAATGTAAACTAAGATCACCTTTGGGTAAAAAAACATCGATGTACCGAATGTCACTAAAGTGTATCAAAAATTGCAAACTGTAGCCTGATAATAGATGGACGGACGTACAGACATGCTTATATAGGCTCAAAAAGTAATTCTGAGGCGGTTCGGTATAATAAAAGATGTTCATCACCTTCTGGATATTACAAACATTGTGCGAATGCTTTGTATTAGAAGTAGTGTAAAATATATTTAGACATATTGTCAATAATTGTAAGGTCTCAAATTAAATTATATGTCTTTATTCATAGATTTATACAGCCTGAGTAATGCTAAACAGAATTTGAAAATTGTACTGCAACGATTGTAACGATTTTTTTGGTGAGATATGAATTCGAGTCAAAAATAAATTTCATTCTTGTTAAATAAGTTTTATAAATTTCTTATCTTGATATTTGTTATTATGTACACTTAAACTAAAAATATATGTTACACATTTGCTAACGCATACTTAAGAGATTTTATTATTATTTTTTTTTTGTATAAATTAAGAAAAGTAAAAAGAAAAAAAAACGAAAGTAGATAGAAAATGCTTTTCAGGGTTTTCATAAACTTTTTCATAAAAAATAAGGAATTTATATATATATATATATATATATATATATATATATATATATATATATGTACTATAAATTTATAAAAAACTTGAGTAAGGACCTTTGTATTGAGGCCAAGTTAAATCTTATGAGCACAATGTAAGAAGGTACAAGAGAAAGTTTCATGATTTGATATTGCAAATTTAAACTTGGTCAACAGAAAAATTTTCTACCTTTTCCACTAAAATCATCCATCAATTTGTCTATCATTTCATTTCCATTCATTTCATATCAAGTGCAATACTGAATAAAATAACTTTATGGGAAAATAAGTTAAACTTTGAGGTTCACTCTTATAGTAACCTTCTTAATACTATTTTAGCAATAAATTTAAACAATTTTTAAAATTCTAAGATGTATTCTTTAGACTAGACTGCTAAGGATATCTAATTCACTAAGTGATCGAATAATAAATTATGTTCATATTGTTGGCTTTAACAAATAGTTGTAGATTTGTGGTAATAGGTCCAAATGGTTAAACTAATAAAAAATCTTTCCTAAGCCTTTATTGTAATAAATCTTTATTTTTGTTGTGATTAGATTTTTCTAGCATAACGATAATAATGGAATAGAATTCTATGCTTAATTGAGAGATTTAGCCATTTACTAAGTTTGGTATATAACTTTTTACGTAACATTTCGAAGTTGACATGACCCATTTTCAAGTAAAATATTTGATCGGTATTTTAAATCATTTAGTTTTAATATTATTTTTTAATTTTGTATTGAACATTTTCTTTTTATAAACTACTTGATTTTTTATGTAATTAACTAAAAAACCAAAATGTGGCTTTTTTTACAATAATAACTTTCATTTTCACATCGTTATCTGGTGTGATATAAATAGATGAAAACCAAATCAAAGTAAATGAATAATTTAAAGATATAAAAAATTGTTTTTCTAAGATTTAATTTTGTATTAAGATTGTAATGTTTTTCTTCTTTGGGATTTCAATAATTTCATTAAATAATTTAAAATAAATGTTATAATAATAAATATGTATTATTTATTGTTATAATGAACATATATTAAATATATGTAAAAAATTATAAATTGAAATATTTACATTAATATTATGAGATTGGCTGAGATTGACTTTCACATTTTCCCCACATTATGCTTCTACAACAATCAAACCAACTTGGCCTAACAGTTCTACGCAAAGTCAAAATTTGTCAAAGTCAAAATTTTTCAGACGTCTAATAATTATTCGCATATTCCATGCTTGATTCATTAAGTTTAATTAAAATTAGGCATTTTATTTTACGAAAGAAATTGTTAACACAGCTTTTTGCTTGATGTAATTTATTAAAAAGAATGGTAACGTTGTTAGAAAAGAAATATCTGGCAATCAGGATCCAGACAATCTCTACATTGCTACCTAGTTCTATACAATTTCTCGAATACTTATGTCTTCGATAACTCACAATTAGTAAAACATAAAAAAAAAAATCTATGAAACAAAAAGCAAAAAAATCTGGAATTATGAAATCTCATAATTCTTGATGGGTGCGACTGATCTCTTTTATTTCTTGAAAATTAATTAATTAACAGGAGAGATTAAGGTCCATTAAAAAAAATGGAGATACATATTAATTTAAGTTGTACTCTGATTAATTTTGATATATTTTGAAAACTTTTAATATGTTTGTGAAATTTTGAAATTCTAACATTCTAACATGGTTCAGGTGATTTAGATTTTATAGTAATCTATTTCATCTACTTTTACAGGCCAGACAGTTTCTTGAACAATAATAATATGTCTCAAGATATAAAAAAATAAGCAAATAAATAAATTGTGTCGAATCGAATAACTATCTGAAGCCCCCTGAAATATTATACATGTATTTTTTTTTAAATAAAATTAATTTGTCCCAAAAATAAAGAAAACACTACGAAAAAACATACATATGCATATTTAATAATTTTATTACAATAAAATTTTGTTAAAATTTGAAAATTTGAAAATTTGAAATTTGATAATTTAAAAATTTGAAAATTTTACATTGGGATTAGGAATATCTTGCAAAGATAGATATATTGAGTTGGGTGATTGTGATTGCGTTTACGATTGAATTAGATGCATGGTGTAGGGAATTTAATAGTCGTTCGCGCATTTTTTTATTTTAAACTTTATAATGAATGATTAATAATTATTTCTAATTTATGATTTATAAAAATAATAATTATAATCAAATATAAATTTATAATTATATTAAACGGAAAGATACTATAAAATTTTAAGTTAAAATTTTCTATTTAATTAATACGCAACATTAAATAAAATTCAAAAACGAAAAGTCACTAAATTAAATTAAATTAATTAAAATTTTTAATAATTAATTAATTTTAAGATAAGAAAGTAAATAATATACGATAATCCACTAAGCCACATTTCGTTAGAGCAAGATAACATTTCAGACAAAAGAAAAACAATTGAGACATTATTTAAATTTTTTTTTAAAATTATCATTGAAATTAATGCATAATTAGAAAAAATTATTGATGGTACAGTTTTTTATAATATACTTTATTATTTATTATCCAGGCCCTTGTAATAGATACAAAGTAATCGTCCTAATTAATGGAATATATTGCGAGGACTTTGCAGAAATTTTCTTTTAAAAGAAGTACCCTCAAAAACTTAGTTATTTTTATAAAAAATTATTTTACTTTTGTTTCTATGGGGTATTGACCATCAACAAAAAAAAAAAAAAAGACAATGTATGAGACAATACTTTCGATATGTAGTCCGAATTTATAATGAAATGTATAGTTTTAATTAATATTGTATCGGAAAATGTGGTGTAGCGGATAAATATTTGAAAAAAAGTTACGTAGAAAAGTTGTAAAATAAGCACTCAAAATTGGCAAACTAAAAAATAATAATGCAATTAAAAAGAGTAGAAGTAAAAAAAAAATAGACAAAATAATTTGAAATAAAGAAATTAAGGAGGCACATGAGCTAAGTTTAGTCTTATGTACCATTTTCACTTCAGATAGCGAACTGATCGACAGCACGTACATGGTGACACCAACTTCAACAGGTGGTCCTGAAATATCATCATCATAACTCAATTGTAATTTACAAAATTATATGAAATCCAAATGCAGATATATTGATGCAATATATATATAATATATATATATATATATATATATATATATATATAAACATTTAAATTACAATTTTAAAGCTATATTTTTAAAATTAGTTTCTATATAATAAATATTATATAATTTTTAGAGAAAGTATTCTGCAGTATTTAGATTTTTTAGATTTTTTATTTAGTACTTAATTAAATTTATATTAATCTATTGCTTACTACACACAACATAAGAATCATATAAAAATAGCTGTGATGCGAAATAATCAACTTACCGCCATAATTTGGTCTTACTCTTTTGTCATAACTAATGCTAAATGAATCCAATATGGCAGATATGTTTACATCGCCCAACATACTGCCGCCAGCGGTACTAACAAATAAAGGAAAAAATAAAGAAAAAAATTGAATAAAATTTTCAATAAATATGCCCATAAAATAGTTAGAACAATAAAATAGAAAAATCACATGGAATAGTACTTTTTCAAGGTAACTAAAATTGAAAATTCCAGCGAGGAAGAATAGTTAAGCGCGTGGTTTAAAAAACTTAGTAACTTAGTAAAATATATAGGCGTGACAATTTCCTTATCTTCCCATAATTTTACTATTGCCATTAATGATATCTTTCTGAGATATCTTATTTTCATCTTAGATTTATTATTAAACTCAAGCTTTTGTTGTTTAATGTTTAATTAAAAATTTACCCTTGAATTTTGTCAATTAAGAAATATCAAACCAACTAAAACCAACAAGTCATTTTGTAGTACATTAAACACATTAATTTATTTTGGTAAAATTTTATATAAGTTCAATATTGAAGTGACACTTTAATTTACAAAAAAAAAAAAAAAAAAAAAAAAAAAGCAGAATTCCTTTAAATACTTGAAAGGCTGAAGAGTTGTTTATTTTGTAAATAGAATGAGAATGGCCCTACAATTTACGTAAAAGTTTACTTCAATGTTAACTTGCAGGATTATTTGCCTGTAATAAATAAAATCAAATAATTTATGTAGCATTAACAAGCTTGGAATATTTTTAATCTATTTTTAGATTCAATAGAAATCTAAAAAAAAACGTACGTCATTGTACATGGAGGTGACTTTAAAATTTCCTATATCACGTTTTTGCAAGAAAAAATTCTTGAAAGTGTACAATTTTTTTCCATAAAAATGCCTTATGCCTTTCCCATAAAAATAGGCTTCCATGTGAGGCATGGTAGTAAGAACTGCCTAATCGTAGGTTAAATTATTCCCGGGCATATTTGGGCTAAATTACATCAATAAATCAAATTTCCTTGAAAGAGCTTCAAAATTAGGCCCTGTACTATAAAAAATTTCCATGGCTAGACAACAAACGTATAAACAGATGGGTCCATCTATTAGAGATGGCCTTTTTTTAGGCCTAAATCGATTCCTAAAAAAAGATTGATCAGATAAATCAATCAGTATAATAAAAGATGGGTCTATCCTCCTCCTTGTAACTCCTTCTGGATGTTACAAACAAACTGCACAAATTTTTAATATCCTGTAACTTGTAAAATGGATGTAAAATGTAAAATGTAAAATGTAATACGAAAATTTATAAAATAAATTTTCATATTAATAACGTTGTTGTGGGTCATTTTGTTGTTGTTGTTCATTGTCATTCGTCTGCTTTTTGCTGTCTGCTGTTTACTTATTTAAGTGTTTTACTTAATATCGAGAAGCACTCAGGAGCCATTTTAATTTACTTGTAGATACAAAGCGTAGATAATAAAACATCTTAAACAAGATTGTTCTTCTTCTTCTTCTTCTATTTCTTTTTCTTTTTCTATTTTCTTTTGTAATTTTTCCTTACTTTTTTTTTTTTATTTGTTTATTGTCTTTTGCTTTCTGTGCCATCATAAATCATTTGCAATGTAGTGAATAACCTGTCGAAGAATTTAGATGGAAAAAGTAGACTTGTATTTTACTATAATAAGCAACACTAATCGATCTAAATCAGTTGTCTGACGTTTACATGGTTGCCTTTTTTTTTTTTCTATTGCGAATTAATATATTAATTTTGAAGGACATTTCTATGAAAATTCCAAAATGAAGGGTTTTTGCAAAATAAATAAAGTTTGAAAAATGTTTTATATTTCAATTTCAATGCAACAATAAGTTTTGTAAAATGTTGAAATGGTATCGAAGCAATTTTATTACGGAACTATTAGTGCTCATTAATTCTGTGAGGTTTTTTTGGCTTCACAAAGTCCATGTTTTAGATACCTCTCATAGCGCGATTTCTATAACAAATAAGCCACATTCTCACATTTTATTGTTTTAATTAGAGCGGCAAAATTTTTTCGCTTTGTAATTCTATATTTCTATAAAGAAGGCTCTACATTTATGACCATCTGCTGGAATATTGATCTAGAAAAGTCACCTTGTTTTTTGTAAAAAAAAAAAAAAATTATTCATATAAAACGATTAAGAGAACAAATATCTTTCATTCCTTGAAATCATTACAAATTTATGGGCCGCCTACTAATTTAGGTACATTTTTGATTTTAAACAAGATTTTTAATGAATTAAAAAAAAAAAAACGAGAGAACTATTAAAGATAAAGCAAATTATTAAGATTATGCTGTAAGAATAAAAATTAATTATAAAAAATTTAACTAGCAATAGATCCATAAGAAACTTTTTCTACCACATACATTTATGGCAAATTTAATTAATCGTTTTTATTCAAACCGGTGTAGGGCACAGTGTGGTAATGTAAGAAGTTTCGTGTTAAAAAATATTGCAGACATGAAGGAAGAAATTGAATGAAAAATCGTTTTCAATAAAACGATATAAAAATATTGTTTATTAGATGGATAAATTGAATTGTGTTAATGGTAATTTATACCAATTAAATTGTTTTAAATGTTTTTGAAAACTTTTTGTATGTTGTTATGCTCTTATTGTTAGTTTTGTTACTTTAATTTATACTTTGTATACCAGCAATTGAGGTGCCTTGAAGTTCAGGGTTTCAAATTGAACTTTGACATATTTTGCCTTTAACATACACACACACACACACAACACAATATATATATATATATATATATATATTGCTTCTTCTTCTCTTTTCTAGTAGTTTCTTTTCATTTTTAGTAAAGTTTGTTTGTTGGTTCTCAGTTCTCATTTTTTCTTGTTTCGTCATTTATTAAAATATTCTTAATTTTAATGGTAAGGTCAAATATGTTCAATTTAATATAATGTGGGAAATAATTAAATATCATTGACTTAATAAATCCGTATTATAATTAAAAATTATTATATAAAGACAATTTTTTTTCAAATTAAATATCATTTTCTTTTGTTGGAAAAGAATTTAAGAATTTAAGAATTAGGAATATGCCAACGATTTTATATAATACATAAAAATTTTTGATTAGTATAAATTTTTGATAATTTTGTTGTAATTTGGTGTATAAAAAAAAGTTATATAACGTTAATGGAATAAGACTGAATATTAAAATTTCGCTTTCTATTAATAGATTTGTTAATTACTTAGATTTTGTAAGGTAGAATGTAACATAAGAAAGATATTGTTTGAAATTTTCCTCATTAAAGTATGGCCCGGAATTTTTTTTTTTTTTTTGAGGTACATAAAACAAGTACGGAACAAGTAAGTTAGTTGAGGCCGACTACAACACTAATGGGTGACCTAATGAGACTAAAATGTCAAAGTTAAAACAAGGCAAGAAAAAAAATTGAAAAAATTATAATTTTGAAATTGTTTGAAAGGTTGTTTCAAATGTTACATGAAAGGGGGTACCAAAAATGGACCGTTCTGAACTAAATTTGATGCATACATTTTTTATATCAAAATCATATAATATGCCAATTTTTGTTAAAACATATTCAAATTTGTAACTTTTCTCCAAATAGAGACTTTTTTTCACAATAAATATTTTTTTATGAGGAGTACTCGTAAATTTTGACCGGCACGGATCAAATTTTCATGTTAGAATGCAATGATATACAAATTTTCATTAAAATATATTAAAAATTGTAATTCTATAAAGACTCCATTCAAAAAAAAAATTGTTAAATGTAAAGCGGGTTTAAAATGTTTCGATTCATTGTCGATAAGATTTGTTTCTATGCTAAAGCACGACATTTATGAAATTTCTTTAAAGTGTCTGTAGACTTGCGACCTGTAGCTAAATAGCAGACATACAGGGCACAGCGGACATTGCATTGCAGTGGGTGTTCTACATGCATAGCAGCCGTGAAGGCTCAAATGCATGGTACATAAACGTCATGACATAATGAGCGCTAGCTCATTATGTCATGTAGTCATGTCACACAATTTAAAGCCTGCAATGTACCTTATGTACATGGCTTAATCTTTGGTATCTAGATTCGGAGCCTTCTATTACTCCTAGGCTTAGCTTAAATTAGCTCAATAAGCCTACCCAGCTATCCATTTTATTCGAAAAATGGGACCCTGCACAACAAGCATATGTATGTTTGAAAGAGTAACGCCCCCACACAGCCCCGACGAAACCAAACTCAATATCACCACATTGGGCGTATTATAACTGGTGACCCCGTGGTACCAAATTAAATCTTTGGATCTGATCTCGTGACTCATGATGCCTCCTAATGTCAACGGAGAACCAACAACCATCTCATGAATCACTCCTAGTTGAGCAGATGCTTCTCGGGACTGTTTGCCCCCAGAGACCAGCGGACATAAAGTGTTTCTGGGTTGATTGAATGAATGAAATGAAATGTTATGGGTGACAAAGGCCACCTATAATGCGTTATAGTTTACTTACGCTGCTTCGACATTGACGATAACGTGTAATGGATCTTGTAGCAGTAGAATAAAATTCAATGACAACCAGATTCTTATGAATGACATCTTTGGTGATATCTCCATTATATTAGAATGATGATAAAATGTTGTCATACTCATATTTTTCTTCCGTTTTTCTTTGCTTTTACAATGAATCTATTTATATATATTTTTTATTTAAGATGTTTACAGTAATGCACACTGTAAAATGCCACTTCAATGAGTGGCAGAATGAGCGGAAGTCAATATACTATGTTAGTTAGTTTATATAATAATTTAACGAGAATTAATTGATGATGATATGTATATAAAAACACAAACATGCAGGCACACTCCCACAATTCCCACAATTCCTACAATTCCCACAATTCCACTTGAATAAAATGCTGTTAATGCATGTTAGTGTTGATGGCAGAGTCAGTGCCAGTGCCAGTGTCAGTGCCAGTGTTAGTGCCAAAGGTAGTGCTGATTATGGTAATAATGATGATAATGGCGATGGCGATGGCGATGGCGATGGCGATGGCGATTTCTTTAACGTTATTTAGATATTTAAAGTAACAGCAATACACTTGCATCGTATCTCTTTATTTTATAATTCTGGCAAATTTTATTACTACAGAATTGTTAAGTGTTTTTGCAATTTTTGCTTTTCCAGTTGCTGCTGTTGTCTTTCTTGTTGTTTTTTATAATTAAGGTAAAACATAATTATTGTTTAATTAGATTTGGAAATTATGTTGTTTACACGTTGAATACATAAAAATTATATAATCAGTTTATTTCTGTTGTTGTTATTTCAATTATTTAATCGCTAAAATGTTTTGCATAAAAGTTTTACAAGAAATACAATTGAATGGCATTTTTATTTATCTTCTTTCATCATCTCTTTATCTTCTTTTATCTTCATTCCATCATCCAGTTAAATATGTCAGAGTCAAAGTATCTGTTTCATATGAATCTTTAAAAATTTGATCAAGTATGCTTCACTCTTTTTTTACACAACATTAACTTAATTGTAAAAGTTAAGCTATTACTTTCAGTTTTTGTAACACTAATAAGGAATCGTTTGATATTTAAGAAAAGGCTAAATATGTTGAAGGACAATAATATAAAGTAAATATATATATGTATATTTATTTGTAATACACGAAAAGCAATTAAAAGGATTAGAGTTGGTGAAAGTCCATTCGTACAAATTCTATAACATTTTGGTTAATGGAATAAGATGAAAGCTGAGGAAAGAATTAAATATCTTTGATATAGAATAAAACAACTCCCTTAAGTTCGGTATATAAATTATGATTCTTAACATTTATCCATTTCATCTAAATTTCGGTTACACGAGATAATTATGTTAAAATTATATTTTGTGCTCATTTTTAAATATTTTCTCACATAAAAACTTTATGCAATATCAGGCCTTACGATCTTACAGTTTTAAGATACAACTCAAATATTTTGCAAGATTTCCCTAAATCAAATATTAAGTTTTAAGAGAACTTTTACTATGCGAACAACTAATTCTAAAGTTAGCTCATTGTTGCTCATGTTTGTGATAAAATTTTCCATAGAAATTTTAAAAGTAGTCATCTCTTTCTAAGTATTAAAAGCTTTATACACTTTGTAGTACAAAGTGTTATAAGTTTGTGTAAATATTTGTAACATTCGAAAAAAGATTGAGATAAATCCACCTAACTGTCTGTCTGTCTGTCCATCATATATTTTATTCAAATTTGATAAATAGATGTGTTTTGTCCCAAAGGCAAACTTTACTGAAAATGTTAAAATTTGAAGAATTTTTTTCATTGAAGCTCCACCTTAAGACTTTCTTAAGAAAACGTAATTGTATGATAAAAAATGAAAATTTTTAATATATTATAAAGTAAAATGGCATTCGGTTGTATTTTAACATAGAAAACATGTATAACAAATTTAGTCTAGATCGGTCCATTTTTACAACCATACAGCGTGCTTTTCGAAAAAAGTTATTACATAAACGAAAGCTTCAATTTGGCAAATGTTTTAGCAAAAATTGGCAATGCCTTGCTATTAAAATTTGTTACGGATTGGTCCATTTTTCGAACCTCCTCTCATATAACGAACTTTTTGAATAATTGAGAAATTATAATTTATTCAATATTATTGAAGGAAATTTAAAAATCTCTTACGACTGACTGAAAAATTCTCACTTGTTTTCTAAACGTATGTTTTTTAAGGTGCTTCGTTTTTCATAATTTCGTTAGACCGAAACGCTTTGTAATTATAGTCTGTATTATAGTCTGTATTAAATAGAAGGACAGACATTTTTAAGTTATTTAAAAAAAATGTGAGTGTTATTGAAATGACTTTAAGAGTTACAAGTATCTTGTACGATAAATTGCGTCCATTATAAAAATTTTGGCCAAATTCCATCATTTTATTTAATATAATAAAAAACATCTGAGTGATGGGAACTCAAACAATTTGACCTTAACTTCTAACAATTTTATTATTTGTTTAGTTTTGTTTTCGCATTTATTTTTATTATTATTATTAGTTGTTTTTCATTTTATTGCTTGGCATTTTTATTGTTACTTCTTTAATTCTAATTTATTGTACTAAATTTTTATTGTATAAATTTTTGTTATTATTATTGCTATTATTTTGTGTTTAATGTTGTTCTTTTGTTTTTTTGTTTTTTTGTTTTTGTTTTTTTCTTAAGAAATATTTTATTCTACTATAAATGATTTGATTACACGAGATGTTATTAGGCGATAATTGTTTATATATATTTTTTTATTGTTATTAGTTGCATAAAAATATTTTTCAATTATATAACTTCTTAAATTAAATGTTAAACATTATTATTAATATATTTTTTTTATTGTTTTAAAAGTTTCAGCATTCTGTTCGATGATGAATACAGACATCAATATTATTAATCCAATGGAAATTAATTTTAATCGATATATGAATATATGAATCGATTACTAATTAAAACTCTTATAAATTTTATATATTATTAAGCTTATTGTTGTTGTTGTTATTATTATTATTATTATTTATTATTATTATTAATTATTATTATTATTATTATTAAGATGGCCAAACTTATCAAACGAAACTTTTCAATTACAATTTAATGAGCTTTTAAGTAAAAAAAAAAAAATAAAATAAAATAAAATAAAAAAATGGTGAAAAAGCAAATCGAATTTGTTGTTGTGGTTTGTTGCTATTGCTTTAAATTTTTCCTTCAAAATAAACATGCATGTAATGAAATTTGTTTCCTTTTATTGTTTTTATTTTATTTTATTTTATTTTTTATTCTTCATTTTATTATTTGTACGCCTTGAAAGTTTCCATCATGTTCATGTTAATTTTATGCGTTAGATGATTGTTAGAAAACTTATTGTTTTTGTTGCTGTCATTATTTTTTTTTTTTTATTGTTTTCTTTTTTTCAAATTTCCTTGTTTCTCATCTTTTTTTATTTTTTTATTTTTTTGGTTCATATAATATTTTTCGGGTAATTCTTGCATGCTTTAAAAGTATATCAAATTTTTAAGGGTTAACACGTTTCTTGTATTCTTCTTATTGTTGTTATTTTTAATTTAATTTAATATTCACACAATTTAGGTTAATACTTTATTAATTATTTTTTATTTTTTTTATATTGCTATTGTTGTTGTTATTATTGTAACTGCTACTAATAATAACTTATTTATTATAAAAATATTATAAAAACAAAAAGTAAAACGTCAAATATTTAAAGTATATTTTTGTGCGTTCGCAATTTCGGTTAATTTTCGAAAAACATTTTAATTAATTTGTTTTCTCTCTTAAATGTTTATTTATATTATTAGCATTTATTAATTGTATTATTTTTGTTATTATTATAAATTTTTGTTTACATTTTCGTTTATTCAATCATGTCAAAATGTTACAACAATTTTCTTTTAATATCTTTCTATTCGCAGTTTCTCGCTTCTCGATATTTTCAGTTCTACGCTTTTCATTTAAGTAATTTTTTATTGTTGCTATTGTTGCTGTAACATTTGTTTAGCAATTTACATATTTTTGCTTGTTATTGTTTTTGTTTTTACATTTTGCATTTATTACCAAAGGAAAAAAAAATAAATAGAACATTTCAGTTTTCGTGAGAGTTGATTGAAATTATATTTTAAAATTTCGTTTTTTTGGTTGTTACATTTTTAAAATGAATTTCAGAAAAAAGAAATGAAATGTAGATGCCATTGGGAATTAAAGTCAACGTTAAAATAACATTGTAACATTTTGTTGAATCGTTCAAAATAAACATGATGAAAAATAATTGTATATAAATAAAGCAAAAATGTAAAAAATGTAAAAAAAGTGTAAAACGAAAATGTATCAATTTTCTAAAATATTTAATAGTTCGATGATATGAGACTGATTTCAATAAAATAGATTTGTCCGGTCCATATATTTTCCACACTGAAATAGCACTTCATATCATATTCATATCCACCATATAGAGGTTGTCATTATGTTTGTAACGCTTAATAGAAGGTATCGGAATTCCTACAAAGATTATATATTTTTTATCAGCATCGATCTCTGAATCATTTTAGAGGAAGTCTGTCTCTTTATTCTGTGTAATTTTTCGCTCACAACTTGAAAATCAACGAATGTGAAATTAAGAAAATACTAAGACCGTTATTCTGCCATGTTTATTTACAAATAGTAAAAATCGGTACCGCCCATCCGAAATTAGGCCGCCTCAAATTATCTGTCTGTACTATAAATTTACAAATAGCATCTGGGTGGTGGGTATCTGAGATTTCGCCCCAGCCAAATACAGTTTTCTTATTTGCTTTTATATAAAAACAAATGATGCATTTTCTAAGACATTAGGGCTCATTTTTGGGTTCATTTTTGGGCCAAAATTATGTAACTAAACACAAAATGTCTAAAAAATTATCTCAAAAATTGAATCTGATTAAATACAAAAATACCAGAAGAAAGAAATCAAACAGATCAAACTGACTGGCAGACAAAGTTAAATCACTATTCACTATGGCTCAAGAAATTTTAGAATGTTACACTTATTTTTAAGAAACTGATTACAACAAGTGGTTAAAAGTTGAACAAAAATGAGAAAAAGAAAAACGTTGTTGCAATATAAAAAGTTGATTATCAAACTTTGTTTATACAGATACCTGAAAAATTTGAATTATACATCATAATTGTGGGAGCTTAATTTAACTTACACAAATTATGATATAACTTTCAATATAACTGAGCTACACTTTTAGATGTGTGTTGTTTCAGGTAATGGCATTAAAGAATTCGTTTTAAGATTCTTTAGCACAGAATATTTTTTTAACATATAAATATGGACACACCCTTAGCATTGTATCATAATTTAAAATAATAACTGATAATGAATTGGAAAGAAACTTAAGAAGATTTTATGTACATACAAACACGAATGAGATATTTATTTGAAAGTTTTTGATAGTTGATTCCATATCAAACATTTATATCGTGCGATGTTTTCACTTTATTTCATGTTTATAACTTCTTTTACATATTTTTATTTTTTTGCAAATCATACATATTTATATTTATGTATATATATATATATATATATATATATATATATATATATATATATATGACCCAATTGGATCTAATCCAAAATGTGCAAAAATTTGTAATTTTATAATTTTTTAATTTTAGTCCGCAATAATTAAATTGCATTATGCAAATGTTAATATAAATGTAAATGGTACATGTAAAACTTCAATTTCAAATTTCAATTCAAATTTCAATTTTAATTTTAGTTCACAATGTCTTCAATATTCTATAAAAGTTGAAATTATGCTATATAATTAATGGCGCGCTGAAAAGTAGGCTACTAACGTCACTTATGGTAATAAAATACTTAGGGCTCTGTGATATGTGAGAAGCTAACACGATTCTCAAAAAAAAAAAAAAATAGAGAAAACTTTACACATACATTGATTCATAAATAGGCACACTCTCTCTCTCGCATCTAAACATATGCATACTTTTAGTATAGAATCATATTTGCTTCTCAATCTCGCTCGGTGTTTTTAGTTGAATGCTCTTGAACTCTCTCTGACTCTTTCATAACTAGTTTGCATAGAATGTTTATTCCATTGAGAAAGCTTTTTAGAAATCATACAAAATTTGTTGTGCAGACTTAAAAGTTGATTCATTTGATAAGACAAATGTAAAGTTTTTGGAGAATGAGAGTGAGAGTGAATTGGTAAAGATAAAATTTTTATGGATGATGATAACAAGAAGTAAGAGATAGAAGGAATAGGGAGAGAAAAAGTTAATAATAAATATTCATTAACTATTAACTACTGTTAACTGCTTTGTTACTCTATAAGAATATTTTTTTGCACTTTATTATAGAGAATAGAGAGTATAGAGCAGTTTTGTTTTAAAAGTATTTTATTCATTTAGTTACATGAAACGTACATGTCTCTAAACATTTATTTATTTCTCCATAATCTCTAGGATATTATAATTTAGGCCTTAATAGTTGCATTGTTACTTTATAGTATTTCATTTTGAAATATTATTCATAAGTATTTTATATCGGTCTCTTGTTTAACTTGGGATTTTCAATTAGAAAATCCCAAGTTAGTTTTGATACCAATTTATTTTATTTTACCTCTTGATAGAAAAAGTTGGACGCGTACAAATATTAATATAAAAATTTTTATAACATCTAATGAAAAATCTAAAGGAAAGGATCTGAATTGATTTATATGTTCTTTTAGCAAATGCAGTTGCTGAAATTGATTTTAAGAAATAGTAAATTTAATCCAATTTTCTACGCATAGGTTTTTTGTGCCCAGAAGTATGCTACAATAGAAAAAATTGCTACGGTTTTCTTGAAAATAAAACGCCTTACCCAAAAAGTATTTCTGTCCATTCTGTCCATTCTGTCCATATTACGTTTTTGATTTAAGTGTGCATTAAAGGAACCATATTTTAAGATGATGCAGCACAAATAAATTTTGAATTGACAATGCCGTACTAATTATTAGAGTAATTTCTTTATACTTATAAAATTCCTAGGGTTTTATTTGAAGATCTTTTTCAATTTTTACATATAAAATTGAAAAGCTATAAAATATTTATCAAAACTCTTTGCCATATATTCGCAAAATTGTTGAATAATGCCTTAACGAATAATTTTTCTTGAATTGTGGCGTCTGGCTTTTTTCGACTTATTCTATTTCTTTCGTTTTCATTCTTGTTTGATTTTGTACACTTTTTAAAGTAACTAACGATTATTGCATTGCTGTTTGTTAGAGGTGTTGGCAAATTTAGATGTAGCAATAATACTTGTGTTAAGTTTACTTAGGCCGGATTCTATTCATCTTAGTGCAAGAGTAAGAGATGGCAAATGTAGAATGTTTGGAAAAACAAAAAGGCGAAACAACACAAAAAGTATGCACAATAGACAAGTTTTTTAAGTAAGTACAGCAAATGGTATAATTTTTATTATAAATAAATTCAACTATAAATACAAATATTTATTTTTATATATAAATATTCTATATATTATATATATTCTATATATATTCTATATATTTTATATATTTTATTGCTATCTTTGCCATTTGTATTTATGTCTATTTATGCGTGTCTATTTATTGTGTTTGTGCCATTACACGTAAAAGTTATAAAGTCCTTTTTCCTTCTGTAAAATGCAGTTTTCAGTTTTTTTTTTTTTAGTTATTTGTTTTTCTTTTTTATCAAAATAATACTTCATTCAAAGTTATCGGAATTCAGTTTTGGTAGCCATTAAATGTAAGTTGAAAATATTTGTTTAAATAATTGAAAATTGTGTACGTTTATAAAAGCTGATTCAAATTCCAAAAAAAAAAGCAATTAAAGTTGTTGCAAATTTAACAAAAAAAAAAAAAAAAAAAACAGAAAAAATTTAACATTTTTTGAAAATTTTTATTAAGTTTTGTTAAGTTGAGTATGACTTAAATTGAGATTTTTTTGTTTTCATAATTTTTACCTTTTAAAGATAAGATATTTATTAAAATAAAATCACTTAAGACATTTCAGAAGCGCCATAGAAATCTGTTTGTATTCGATTCTTCAAAACTTTACACTTTTATATTTCTTTCTGAAATAAAAGAACATGGCCATTTGGGATACGATAACTATTTAATTCTGATCAAGTTGTAATGGCCTATGTTGAATAAATATTTGACATTATAATTGGGCAAAAATTTTTTTTTTGAAAATGACCTAAATAGGTTCAAAGTACCTTCTACGAATGCTACGTTAAGTTAAGAAGCAAGGAAAAAGTATAATAAATTACGTTACACGAAACTTTCCATCTTTCTCTTTCTACGCATGGTTTTTGCCATATGCCAAAGAAATGTTAAAAAGATATGAATGGCCATTTAAAATTATGAAATATTTTCATTTTAATTCCAAAAATATAATAAATAATTTTATGTGTATTGTAGAAAATTTCTCCACTATCTAAACACTGAAAGATAAGTAACAAAAAATGACGCAAAAATTTTTTTGTAAAATGACATTCAAAGTTAATCTAAGTAAAAAAAAAAAAAAAAAAAATAACAAGGTAGGCACAAATTTATAGAAGTAAAACAAAATATAAAATTAAAGGTAAAAATAAAGAAAATTTTAGATCGTTTAATAAGTTTGTTTAATTCTTCTTTTCTTTATTGAAATATTTCATAATTTATAAATTTGTATGTAAATTATGTCACTTTAAATAGAAATTTAATTTTCTTTCATTGCTCTTTACATTCTTTTTTTTTTTTTCATATTTTTACTTTGTAGGTTTTTGCTTTTATTTTTGTGGTTTCTTCCATTTTTGTATTCTTTTTTATTTAAATTTTCATTTTATTTTAGAAAAAAAAAGTAATTTTTATCTTTTTCATTCTTAGATCCATTTTCAATTTATCACAAACACATTTCAGAATAGATTTTCCCACACACACAACACAACACAAGTATTTGGGTGTTTTATTGGAGAAAATATAAAACACAAGAAAAAACGAAAACCAATATTCAAGCGAATATACAGAGACCGACTGCCCCAGAACTTACATCATGAAGAAAATTCAGGGTGCGACCAGTAGTTGAATTCACTTAGATAAAACTATAACAGAAAAACTAAAAAAAAAAAAAAAAAAAAAAAAAAAAAAAACTTTTTACTAGGCATTCGTGTCTCTGATTTTTATTATTATATATACACATACACACATGCACACACCCATAAAACACATACATATACAAGTGTAATGAAGACTTTTGAAGAAAGCTGCAAAGCAGCTTTTACAGGATACAGGATGAAAATTTCATTTAAATGCTCTCAACGTTTTTGGCACATTTTCCTTATTTTTATTGTCTCTCATTCTCTCTTTTACTCTCCTTTTTTTTGCGCGCACACACACACATACACATACACTCATACAGACGCAGACTTTCTTTTTGACCATATTTGTCGGTCTTTTTTTTTTTTTTGGTTTTTTTTTGTTGTTTTGGTTTTTTTCAATTTTTTTGTAATTTTTTTTTTTTTTTTTGGGATACAATTTGTTTGAAGGTGTAATGAGAAGGTCCTTCGCCTTCATTTAAATAAGTTGTAGATAAATAAAAATTTGTTCATGTTGCTGTTACTTGTGTTGCCATTGTTCCCATACTAAGCAATTTTTTTCTTTTACGTAGTTTAATGCTGCAAATGCGTACAATATGCTTTTCCTTTAAATGGACCTACTTATGGTTTTTATTCTTGTTTTTTTCTTTTATTCTTTTTTTGATATAAATCATAATGATAGATCGTTTTAGTGAGCGCCTGAAATTTCTTTAACATTTTTTACTGAAAGTGCTAAGATTCTTCAAAATCTATCTCATAACATATGCCTTTATAATTAAAATAATCATAATTTATAGCGTCTCAAGTTTTGTAGATTGTAAAATTTTACTATTAGGTCGTTTAGAAAGTTATTTAAGTTTTTACCAAAATAAAGTTTTTTTCTTTTTGTAGGAAACTTTAATCTGAATCGAGTTACTGTAGTCTTAGATTATATTGAAGACGGGTGATTCGATCGATTCGGTCTATTCTAATAAGAAGAAAAATCAGTGTTCATAACGGGAATTACGAAAAGTTTTACAATTCACATAGATATAGATTGATATAGAAAGTATTATTTATGAAATGTAAGTACATTTTATAGGATCTCTGACAAGTACTTTTGCTGCAATATTTTCATATTTAAGTGGTAAAGGATAGAAAGTGACATTCATACCGTGAATGTTTTACAGGCCCACCTGCCTTGATGGCTTAATTTTACAAATGAGCATAAATGAATGAAGTTGAGCTCTGTCATAATAGCTTCCAATTTAAAGCCCGTATTGCATCTTATCTACGAAGCTTAACCTGTGGTATCCAGATTCAGAACCTTTCCAAAACCCTTAGGCCTGTTTGTTTAGTTAAGTAAGCCTGGCTAGCTACCCATTACATTAGGGAAATAGAACCTTGTGTAACAAATATACATGTATATGTCTGAAAAAGCATCGCATGCGATGTGGGCATCAAGCCCACACAATGAGCATTATTAAAATTGATGATCCCGTGATACCAAATAATTTGTTGACCATCCTGTAGACCGGCATTACTAACACCCTTCTCATGAGTCATTCCCATCTGAGCTGATACTTCTCAGAAATAGAAAAGTGGCAAGCAAATTATCGCATGACATTTTCTAAGGCAAATCATTAATTTATATATTTGTTTTAACTTATTCATTCGGTTATTATTTTTCAAAGTTACATTTAAAAAAAAAATACAAATTAATAAACATAAAGATATTAAATAGCAAACAAAACTAAGCAAGTGCTCTTCTTTGAAATTCAGAATTTGTTACATTTTCTTTTTGTGTGGCTTACTGTTTGCTATAATTCATGTTATTTTCCAAGGCCTACGATAAAAAGCGTTAATTGAAAATAATGTTATAAAATATTGAAAATACAAAAAAAAAAATATGTAAAATTAGATACTTTTTTTGCTACATTATCAAATTTATGAGCTAGTTAAACATAAACCCTTAAGCTTTGGATTTATGCTTAAATATTTTATTTTCAATAAACTTTCCGTTAACATTATATTTTCTTAAAATAATGTTAATGATTTAATTGTAAAATGTTTCAATAAAATTTTTATATTTTTTTTTTTTGAATAAATGTCTACGATAAGGATTTTTGTTCACTAGTTTACAAGGCTTGTGCTTTAACGTAAGATCCATTCAACTTTTGCCGTTGGTAGAACTTTTAAAATATGCATTTAAGCGGGTAAACTTACAAAAGCGATGCCAGCTTACAAAGTTCTTATTAAATATAAGCAAAAAAGCTTTAGTGTCCTTAATCTTTTGGAAATGGCAGACTAAAAAGTTCAAGTAGAATGAAATTATAAAAATTTTTAGTTGTGAAAATGTTTCAAAGCTAAATAACTATTTAGCTTTGGGATACTGACAAATACCGATCCATGCGGATAGTAGTAAATTCCGTGCAATAGCAATGTGACCATTGCGAAGGCATGACACAGATTTTTTGGGTACTGAATGCATAAGTAATTTGATGTTAACTAAAAAAGCCTATGAAAATTTTCAATGAGACTTATACTTGTCGGATGATAATGGAGGCTTTTAACATTAAACACGTAAGAGTTTAATGTAGCATATAAGAAGGTCAAGCGCTTGATATATCAGGAATTATTAATGCAAAGAAATTCAATTCAATTGATCGAATCATCGAAGCATCAGCGATAGGCCACAAAAGCACAGTAAAATTGTACAATTTTTGAAAAAGCTTACTATGAAAGTAGCAATCTTTTTAATCAAATTTTTCTAATTTATCTGCTTAAATTTGTATTTTAAGAGAGTTATGCAAATATTAGCTCCTCAAAATTGTATTAAAATTATCAAGGTGAATTCAATTAAACAGAATAAAAATACTTTTTTTTTGAGGTATAAAATAAAAGACAATATGAAGAAATTTTTTAATATTTTATTACATTTTTTTTTGTTATAAATTCTTTTTTATTTACGTTCATTTACTGTTAAAAATTTATGAAGGAATTTTCATAAATTCTTGCTTTTTTTTTCTTGTTCCTGTACATAAATTATAACTATTATTAGAATAATTTCTATTTATTACAATTTTCAATTTTTCTATTTATTTATTTATTTATTTTTTTGTATATTACGCTTTACAAGTATTTTATTTCATTTTGCTTATATTAAACCTTTATTTTGTTATTTAATTTTTTTTAATATTTTAAATTTTATATAATTTATTTTATAGTAAAACTATCAGTAAATGCATTTTGTAACAATTCACGTTTTTATTAATACCCTACAACTCTTTTGGCGTAACATTCAAGAGGAGTTTAGGTAGACTCATCTTTTATTACAACGATTGACTTAGAATCATTACTTAATTTAATTTAAGTTTGTCCGTCTGTTTACATGTTTGTGTACAAGGTACATTTGGTATATTTAAAAATATTTTAATGAAATTTTGTGCTACAGTTTTTGCCCAAAGGCGAAACTTATTGAAATTGCTTAAAATTAGACAAATTTTATGATCACTCCCCATATAAGGCCTTTTTCGAAGAAAGTCATTATATGGACAAAAGATACAATTTTAAATATATTTTAGAGCCTTTTATTTTGGCATAAAGAAGTTGTGTACGTAATTTGGCCCGGATCGGTCTAGTTTTTGAACCTCCTCTAACATAATCAATTTTTTAACTAACTTAAAAATTACAATTTTTCAATATTATTGACTTGCAATTCACCTATTTGACTTTAATCACATTAAGCAAAGTGGTGTAGGGTATTTAAAAGCCGGTTTCGACCGGCAAGTTTTAACTCGTTTTTTTTTGCATAGTTTGCATGATATAACTTTATCCCTATCTCTTTCTCCTCCATTTTGTTTTTCTTTTTTACTATATCTATCTTTCTCTATCGCTCTCTTCTCTCTCTCTCTCTCTCTATCTCTTTCTCATTCGATCTCTTAATTATTGTTGTTATATTAATTATATTTTTTATACATAAAGATAAGTTTTTGTTTACATATAAATCTTTTTTTTTTTATTTTCATACTCTAAAGACAAAAGAATTATGTTTTTCTTCGATTTTTTTTTATTAATTTTTTCAATTAATTTTCTTTATAGTTCAGTATGTTCATTTCACTTTACACCACTTTTAATGCAAGATATAATATGTTTGTGTGTATGTTTGTGCAATTCAGAAAGATTTCAGATAGATTCGACATTTATTACACCGATCAATTTAGAATAAATTTTTACAACACATTCTGTTGCATTCTATTGCATTCAAGTTGTCTGTTTAAGAAATTTTAGCATACAATTGTGTATAATTTTAAATATTTATTAAAAATATTCAATATTGAGCCAATTTGGCAAATTTTATGCAAATCTGCCAAGTGCTTGGAATTTTATAACTCATTTAACAAACTTTTCAAGTTTTAAATTGTCCAAAAAGTGTATTCTCATTTTCAGGTTTTTAAATTGTATTAACGCCCAATGGTGTAGGGTACTTAAAAGTCAACGTTTATGGAGTATTATATTTTGATTATGAAATGATAAAATAAATTGTGAAGGCTACGAATGATACAAATGTTAAAGTTGATTAGATAGATGGGCTGGAATCAAATCTTAAATACTTAACATTTAGTATTTTTTTTTTTTTTTTTACATTACAAGGAAACTTTTATGGTAATGGCCTGCTCAACTAAAAAGTCACTTTGAGATACCAAGATGCATAGTAAAATTTATAAATATTTAGTAAATCAAGTAGTCGATTTAATAAATATTTTTAAGATTAGATAGTTAAATTAGGATTTTAAAAAAGGTCGTTCTGTATGGTGTAATTTAAAATAAGTAAATTATAATTAGTTTAAGTTACATCTCGTGGTAAATTGTTTTGTAAAATGAAATAAAATTGACATCAAAATGCTATTTTGATTGATGTCAATTATCGAAAGAATTTTATCGAAAGAATTTTGAAATATTTTAAAAGAAATTTTTAAAAAATCTCTCTATTAAGATTTTTCATAAGTCAATCATTTTGTCATTTATAAATCTTGAATTGAAGAGTCACTAAATTTGCCATTTTCAAAACAAATTCTATAATTTCGTATAAGAAAATTTTATTTTGTAATTAATAAAAAAAGAAAAATTCAAACCATAATAATTAAATCGATAATATCTAAAATGTATATAATAATTAATTATTTTATATAAATGTAAAAAATTTATGTATAAAAATAAAAACATAAATCATGATTTATAAACATTTTCATCAATACTTTTTATCTTCATTTATGGCATTATAGCATTCCGTATGGTTTGAGGAATGTTCATCAGCTCGAATAGATGTAAACACTTAATTAGATTTAACATTTTAATAAAATTTTTGCTAATTTTTAAAATAACATTTTACATTATATTTTCATAGGAAAAATTTCATAAAAATAAATATTATTTTTAGAATTCCTGCGCCTTCTTATTCAAATGATCATTTTTCAAAACAAAAAGTAAGACTTTACTTTGTATAAAACTTTTGAATTATCTAAGTAAATTACAATAAATCAATTCAACTTTGGGACCCTCAGACCTAAAACTATTTACAAAAAAAAAAAAAAAAAAAAAAAAAAGTTATTTCTTTTTTCAATGCTCCACTGGTCTATAATATTTAACAAATTTTTATTTATGTTGAGTAGTTTATCGATTGTTTTTGTGGATTTAATTTTTCTAAATTATAAATTACAATCGATTTAAGTAAACAACAAAAAACTGATACTTTTTTTTTCATACGATAATTTTCCTATATTAATAAATTACGTGAGAGCAAAAACAATTCCTTCTTAAATTATTACTTTAATAAATAATTTGCATACAATGACTTTGATTTTTTTTTTTTTTGCTTTACAAAAAAACTAAAAATAAAAAACGTTAAAACAAATATGTAATTTATTATATTTCTTATTGTTATAATTATAGTTTACTAAATTCTTTTCACTATTTCTCTTTACATATATAAAATTATATGCATTTCATATTTTATATAAATTATCAGTCAATTTTCATTATTTCATCATAATTAATTGTTTCATTTATTTGATAATTTAAAAAATTGTCTAAAATTGTCTAAAAGACAATTAACAAAGTTCTCAATTTGTTAATTTTATTTTTGCTCTTCATTTTAATTTTATAGATTTTTTCAAATCACCCACCAACCAAAACTGAACCAAGAGATAATTTAAGATAATTTATTATATGTAAAGAATTTTATGCAGATATAGAATTCATTTAAAATATACACATAAATTATTACTGAGTTAATTAAATTAGAAAAGTTATATTGAAATGAATTTAAATGTTGGATACTCATCATTTGAATAAAGTTTATTTTGCTCTTGAAATTTTAGAATTTTACTTGAAAATATGGGATTGCTTTAAATTTAAGGTTCTACCTCGATATGGCCCATTTCCAATACAAATCTACTTGCATAAATTTCGAATAGTTTTTCTAAATTTAAATACGGCACTTCAATTTTTGATAAGATACCTAACTTACAAATAAATATTTGTTTGTGTTTTATAAGCCCTTTCTTAGGCTATAAAAAATACAATATACGGACTGAATAAATCGATTTACTGGATATTTTGATAAAGATTTAAAGATTTAAAGATTTAAAGACCTTCATCAGATATACATAACCTTTCTTGATGACTGATGACTGATTTCTTGTTCTGATTACTTGTTGTTGCCTTTCTTAATATTGAATGGAAACTAAATTAATTTAAGAAATTTTCAAAATCGAAAAGTTATTGCTTTAATTTTATCTTAGGCCATAGAAAGTTCAATATTTCTTATAAAATATCTGTTCAAAATAAAGCGCAAATTCTCGGCCATGTCCGCCATAATTTTATACTTTCTTACGCTTAATTTTTTTGCACCATCTTTTTATCCCATATTCCTGATTTATGCAACATAAGATGATAAAAATAATTATATGTTTAGTTATAACAATAATGAAGAGTAAAGGAAAAATTGAACGATATTTCAGCCAAATATAATTCTTATATTTGAATTTTAATAATTTCCTTACTCCTTTGATAAAATTATACCATAAATTTTTACATTATTTTTTATTATACGTCTAAACATATTTTATATTATTTGCTTTATATATAAATATTCTGCTTTGTGGGTTTTTTTAAAAAAATTTTTTTTTTTTAAGATTTTGGCAGTGTCCTTAGTATACATGTAAATGTCTTGTTTGTAACTGGTATTTATTTGATTTGATTTATTTGATTTATTTGATTTATTTTTATAAGGATGATTTACATCGGCATTACGAATTAATGTATTACTATTTTGATTTGTGTTTACCAATTGTTCGTGCGTATTAAGTATTTTTTCGGTTTCTTGGCGGCTATTTGCCATAATGCGACGTATTGTGGGTGCGCAGGGTGTACGTCAAAGTCTTGACTCCTGCGTATGTTCATGTCAAACTTGATTATGCCCGCTCATATGCATTGTATCAACATTATCAGCAGTTGTTGTGGGTGAATGTCCAACACCAACACCAACACCAACACCAACACCCACACCAATGCCCACATTAGTACCGCCACTGCTAGGCGTTAATTGGGCTGTGGGATAATACTGCAACGAGGCACAATTTAAATACTGTTTTAATGTTAAGAGAGTATTTTTCTAGAGCAATTTAACAGTAATCTAACAAAACTAAAAAACAAATAAATAAATAAATAAAAATAATAAAAACAAATAAGAAAATTATATGTGGCTGAGGCTAAAACTTGGATACCCATCATCCATATATGGATGGATGATATTACAATTTAGAATCTGCTTCAATTTTTGAGTAATAATTACATAAAAAAAAAGGAAAAAAAGGAAAATTTTGAATCATACAATTTAGAGTAGGCGTGGTCGTTTCGCATGCCTTTTAAACATATTGTTATAGACCAAAAGCCTTAGTACCTTAGCAGTCGCCAAATTTTGCTTTAAAGAATCGAGATGTTTTTAGTTAATATTGTATTGTGGGTGTGGTCCTTGACTAATTTTGTTCATTTTAAAAACCAACCTACCTGCAAGACGCTGCCAAATTTGAACTTCCTATCTTTTTCCTGTGACCTGTGGGGAATGTTAAAAACTCCTGGACAAATGGACAGGCAGACAGACAGACACCTATAAATCGATACAGTATTTGATGCTGAACAACAAGAAGAATACTTTATAAGACTTTCGAGTGTTACAAACATAATTACAAAATGTATATACCTCCAATGGGTGGCTTATGGGTGCTGGCTATAATAAAACAACAAACTTGTAAGAAAAAATATAGAAATTATAATTTCTCAAAGAGAAAAAATTTAATTGAATTGTTTAGTTTGTTAAAGTAATTTAAAATATCCGGCTTCTTAAACATGAAATATTTATGTTGCCTTAATTTAAGTTTCATTACAAAAGTGTAGCCGATTATGATTATTATCAAAACTAAAATGAAACGTGCATTCCTTTTCCTTATAATAAATAATTTATTGATGCATTTTGATGAAATGAAACATCATGTAGAAGAATTTGAAGGTAAAAATAAGCATTTTAAAATCTTAATAATTTTACAAAAATTAAGGAATAAATTTCCAAAAAAGAAACCTTTTTATATAATTATCTTTCAATCGTTTGATGGCATGTGAATACAAAATGATTCAATATAAACCAAACATGTATAAATAAATTGATCATTTGTGGACTACGTGCTGATGTAATAATTTGAAGGTAAGAACCAATACATTTGAAATGAAATCAATATGTTTTAGCTTTACTAAATCATACATACATAATATATATATATATATATATATATATACATGTATTTTTGTATGAATTAAGAAGTGTTTTTAGTTTGAAAAACATTTGTCTATTCCATTGTAATCAGTCTTTAAATAATGAAAATTTGATAGAACTGCATTTCCTTTTTTTTTTTTTTTTTTTTTTTAGAAAGATAAAATATTTCTTCAACAGGTAGATGAGAATGGCTGACATCCATATTTGATGCACTTTGCTTTATTTTTAATACATACAAAAAAAATTTTTCGCAAGATTTGTAAAAACTATAAAATAAAAGTTTTCTAGTTTTATGTTATGATTCTAAGTAATCTACTTAAAAGTTGGAAAAGTCGTTCATGTTTGTAAAAAGGTTTTACTCATAAATAATTTATAAGAAATGCTCAATTAAAATGTTTTCCATATAAGTTAATTATGTCCGTCTTTCTGCTTAGTTTTTGTTAACATTTTTCTGATCGTAAAAACTGAGATATAAAGATCTAAATATTGCAACTTCTTGCACGCTTATTTTTATTTGAAATTGGGCCAAATTGATTAAAGGACACGCCCATAATGCAATGTAAACTGCAAATAAAATTTAATGGTTTGTCGCAAACAAGTAAAAAATCTCAAATTTGTACAAAGCTTATGCGAAATTATACGGTATCAAATTTTCAATTATTTGTTTTTTGCCTTTTCTATTGTTCAAAACCTCAAATTATCTGAGTATTTGGACAATGAGGATCCAAAATTTGCCTCCAGCCAAGTATAATTTTCTTTATTGTTATTTTATTATAAGGCCACTTGTTCAAATCGTTCAGTACGTTCAAAGAAGAAGCCTTATTTGTGCAAATTTTATTGGTTATATTTAAATGAGTTTCTATTATTAGATTGTAAAGGTCAACTTTTGTTATTATAAATGTAAGATTTTTCCATTTAAATTTCTTCATTACAATAATATCTGGTATTGAGACTTGATTGAATTTCAAATATTTGAACAAGAGAGGTAAGAAAAGGTTGAAAAATTTATCTCAATTAAATCCATTAAATTAATAGAAAAATTCATTTGAAGTTAATGAAATTTTTTGCCAGTGACCAGTTCTATTATGTAAGAAGGTCTAACAAATTATGTTAAGTGAAATGAAATCATAAAATATTTCATAAATAATTTATAATCAAAGCAATCGCTTTACGCAACAAAAGATTTAATTTGACTTGATTTTTTGTAAAATGTCGGAAAAAGAAAGGAATTAAAATGACAAATTTTATAATAAAGAAGTTTATAAATATATTTATAAAAAGAGACAAAATTGAGGCTTTTTCTATGACCCATGAAAGAAAAAGCAATAAAAATTGCTTATATATGAATTTGCATCTTTATACGAGATAAAATGTTGAAACGTAAAATGGCATAGACATACAATCATCAAAATGTATTTCATAAGGAGCATCTATTTTCCATTCTCCAAGAATATTCCATAAAAAACGATTTTAATAAAAAATCAAAAAAAAAAAAATAAAACGGAAAAGAAAATTCAATAAAAATGAACGGAAGAATGATTTAACATCATGAAAATCCATTGAGTGCGAAATTTGATTAAAAAAGCAAAAAAGTACAAAAAAAAAAAAATAGAAAAAAAACATACCGAAAAAAGACAGAAAACGAAGAAGAATAGAAAAAAAAAAAAAGGAATATATTGGTTAACTGTACTTACGCCAACTCTTCCATTATCATATTCTCTACTCGCTTGTATGGACAATTTCGTTTTTGAGTGCATCACATCTGTCAATGCGTTTCTATGATGTTGACTTTGATGATGTTCCGCTGATGTTGATGTTAACATTGTACTATTCATTTTGGTTGTTGTTAATGATGATTTGCTGCGAAAGCAAAATTCTATAATGGCCACAAGTACTGCCACCAATAGACCACCGATCAATATATAGAATATGCCAGCAACATTGCTCAATGATAATTCATTATGTGACGTTTCCTGATTGTCCTTATTTAGGTTACATTCAGCTTTATCATACCACCATTTATTGCGTAATTTTATCAATTCACCATTTTCTTTCAGTGACAATACAGCTAAATTTATTGGATCTCTAAATACAAACACACAATTAATTTATACTTGAGAAATTTACGCTTGATTTCTTTTGAAAAAAATATATTAAATTAAGATGGATGAGAATCTATTAAGAGAATACATTTTCAACAAAACCATTTTATTACACTTTATAAATTTGAAAGCGATTGGTATTTAGCCGTTTTATATTTGCCATAAATTTCCATAATTTTTGCTTAACTATAACGCATAAGTCTATAAAATGTCCTTGATTAACTATTGACTCAAAGATTAATTCACTTGATATTGGTTGGTATCATTTAAAAAAAAAAACAGAAGTTGATACAATATCGGCAAATTTGTTTAAAATGCAGTCCCTCTTTTAGATTTAAGAGAGTACTACGAAAATTGATTAACTAATCAATTTAGGAAGTTTTTTTTTTTTTTAGCTAAACTAAAATAGTTGTTCAATTTATACAAACTTCGGATAATGAGGAAAATTCCAATTTTCAATTTTTTAAATGGATTATTTTGAAAATTTTTTTTATAGATAATTTTAAACCATTTAATTGATTTTGCCTTAGCCTAACCCTTTAATGGATTTACATATTAGAATATAATAAATAAAAATAAAAATGTTCAGTTAAAAAAATCGCTTTAATATAATGAAAATTAATTACTTGAGTGGTGAACCGATTGGTGTAGCTATACCGAAACCTTTTGTATCCAAATTTCGTCCAACTTTCATTGTATCACACGGCTCACGGGCATTAATATAATCATTCTTCGGTGATTCAATAAGTAATGCATATTTCCCATTCGATGTTCTTACACGACGTACACCTTCTTCATATGTATTTACAAAGACATGTTTCCGTGAATTCATATATTCCCACATTTTATTATGTAAACTTATTTGGGATCTCTAGGTAATTATAATTTTAATATAAAAATTCAATTTATAATATTTACATGAATAGAGTTTATAAATTTATAAATTTATAAATTTAGTTCATGAAAAAAGGCTTTAAAGGCTCTTTCATAATAGAAGAGTTGTTATTTGTTTCTTAAGATACTTGTAACAATCAAAAGGAAAATCTGGAATGATCTGGAAAAGTATATGTACTTTGGATTAGCATAGAATTCTCAATTCATATGGCTAATTAAATTTCTTTTCCACTGTCTTCTGTTCGACTGTGATGTAATCGTTTTGGCAAAAATTAAACGTTTATATGGAGAGGAACATTTTAGCAGCAGATTTATATAGAAAATTGAAGGCTTAAGTTCTTAAAACTCTACTCTTTGCAACTAGACATTTGCAGAACTTTAGTGTAGTAAGTAAAATAAAGTATTCATATATTTATTGTGTACTGCACTATCTGAAAATTTTTTTTAAGGTATTTTGTGCCTTTTTGCGTTATATAAGTACATCATTATTTATGGCCTCTTTGCTTGAATAAAGAAGATGGCTTACCTTAAAAAAATCCCATGTGGAACCATATAATAATGTACCGTATTGTATATCGGTTTGCATGGCTAAATCTTCCGGTGAATTGATTGGCGTTACCATACGTTGTACAGTTAAAAAGGCCGCTAAATTGGCTGTATATGAACTGATAAGTATTAGGGCAAAAAACCACCAGACAGCGCTTACAATACGGCCGGAAATTGATCTTGGCGACATATATGAATCTTGTTGCATGAATGCAGCCAAAGAATACCAAAAAGAATTTAATATACTAAAATCATTGACAGCCGCTGTTGTTGTTAGCGCTGTTGTTGTTGGTATTGAATTTGGACCATTTGAAATAATGCCACCAGCGTTAACACTAACACCAACACCAACACCAACACCAACGCCAGTTGTTGTTGCTCCAGTTGTAGATACTGTTGTCATGGGACCGGATACTGGTATGCCTCCTATTATGCCAGTCGTTTGTTGATTATCCAATTGATCATGATGTGTGTATGATGGTTCTACAAAACAAATAAAAAAAAAAAAGAAAGAAATTTCCACAAATAAAATAGAAAAAAAAAATACAAAAGAAAATAAAAAGCTTCAAATAATATAAATCTAATCGTTGAAAGCTTTGAGTATTTGTTGTTGTTATGGCTACGGAAATCGAAACGTTTAACAATCAAGTAAATCTTGAAATTATTTGTACTGATGCAAGTCAGATATTTCTTATTCCATTTACGGATATAACGGATACACTTTAAGTGGCCATGTTATTTCTCTTATTTATATTTATCAATTTATTTATTACAGAAATTTCATAATAAGTTTCATGCATTTAGCAATAAATTTGTATTATAATACAAAACTCTTACGTTTGGCATGACAAATTTTTTTTGTAATTTTTAAGTGATTTGTAGAAATATTAGGTATTCATTATTTCATGAAACATATAAAGAACGTTTTAAATGTTGAACATAAAGTTTATATCTAAAGGTTTTCTTAATGGAATTTTTTCTTCTTATCATGAGGTAAGAACAACCTTTTTTATTGCGACATTCAAATTTATCAATGAAATTTGAATTTTTATACCAATTGTTTTGTAGGTAAAAAAATTGAACCATCTAGAACTGTTTAACATTGACCTTACTAATTAATTTAAGCTTATTTAGATCTCTCTAACAAAGTTTGCTTGAGTTGTGCCACAAAGTGCCGAAGGGGGACTATATGCAACGCTTTTACAAAATGATCATGGCACTTTAAACCAATCAAGCCATATATGAAAATATTATAATCGAAATTTCTATTTCACAAAACGGTTGACAAAAAGGTTCAAAAAGATTGTATATATTTACGAAGTTAATCAAGAGAGGGAATAATTTGATAGAAAATTTTTAATCTGGGCTTTTGCTTTGGACCATTGAAATCTTCAGTTTATCTATAGAAATGTAGGCGGAATTAGTTCAGTTAGCATTTCATAAGCTTAAATGCTGTGAAAGGATAATTGCATGGTACGCTTAGTACTACTACACTTGCGCAAGGGTTGGCAGATAAGCGTACATAGTACACAGCCAATGTATAGCTTATACTGGACCGTTTATATAGGTAACTTTTTGGCGAAGAGCGAAACGTTCCTAAAATCCCTGGGCAGAATTTTTAGTATAGGCTTATTCACTAAGAAGGTAGGAATCCTGTCCGACAATCATACGAATACTGATATCACGTGCTCAATTCCAATATAACCAAATGATCATTAGTGATACCGTGGCATTAAGTTTGTTTCGATTTAGCTAAACCCCAAAGCGCTAGTTCTCTTCAAAAGACTACTCCCTGGTGCTTGTTGGTCTTCGATAATTAATTTAATTTTTTAATGTAATTTTTATTTATGCATTACTCTTTCAAAAAAAAAAAAAGAACTTTGTTGGAGCGTCCAATTTTTTTATTTCTAGAATTCTCCATTGTGGAATAAACAATGTGCCATGGTAGAATTTCAATGTTTTATCTTTTCTAACTTTTACGTAATCTGCTTATGGATATTATTTTGCCTTTTTATTTATATTTTTATCTAGCTTTGGGTCCAGAATATTTGCCACATGTATGTATTATTAGACACATCTAAGTCGGTTCAGAATTCGATTGTGAAACCTCTTCTATTCTTGCTTCTTTTTCTACTTCTAACGATTGCTTAAGGTTTCAGCAACAGATGAAGCGTCCCTTTAAATTGAATAAAATTGTCGCCGTCTATGTAAAATGTATGTAAAGTACAATTCTGCGACTTAATGTAGTTAGCGATTCTTGTTAAATATTAAAAATGAAAAACTCTCTTAACTAACCAGCCAACTTCACAGAAATATGGTCCATATAACCTGAACAATGAAACTACTTCACTTCATTTTGGCTTTATTCGTATAAAATCATTTTAATAAGTTTTAATTTGTCAAGAATAAAATTCATCAAAAAATGTTCTTTAACAATTAGAATACTTTTAAAACAAATATAAAGAAAAAATTGAAATGCTCCATGTGGCCTAAGATTGCAATTGTAAAATTACCCGTTCCCTGTTCCAACTAAATTTGTTGCCTTAAGAAAAATTAAAGGCAGTTGTAGAGATTCTATAATTTTTACTCGTTTCCAGTTTTAAGTTCCATGTAGCAAGCATCCAGTAAAGCCCACCAAGTAACGTACACGAAATTTTTACTAAACGCTGGCCATATTTCGTGGATCTTTAACTCGGCTATCTTTAAATTATTTCTGTATATTTCTTTTACTTATTTAAAAGTTATATTTATTAAGTTATTATATTTGAAGATTTTTCCTCTTCCAATTCACACTCATATAAAAAATATTTTTTAACTGATAAAATATTTGACACATGAAATTTTTATATAATTGACAACTTTTTCTTTGTAAAAGCCTTCATAGAAATTCTTCCTTTTTTTGTAAAGTGTGTCTTAAACTTAATCTTAAGATTTTCATGAGTTCTAAGTATAAAGGAAATTTTTAGAACTTACCAGTTCGGTATTGTACAATTCGCCATTCATATGGTGAAAAGCGTGAAACGAAAAATAGTACAATACTCACGCCAATATAACTAAATATAACACTCATCTGAAATTATAAAAATATCAAATTTTTTCTTTTAAAGCTCTTGAATTATAAGGAATTTTTATTCAGGAATCTATAGTTTTAAGGAAATGTATAAGCTGTATAGTTATTAATATCTTTAAGCGGAAATTTTGGAAATTTTTCGAAATGTGTAAAAAAGCATTAGGAATTTCTGGAAAGCCCATTTTTTCTTTGACGTTAAGATTTAAATTTGAGCGCTGTCTAGTTCGCTTCTACTTTTAATGGTTTCAATTTGATTTACTAGAGCCAAGTAACTTACTTTAGAGGGAAGGGCGCTAGAAATTTTTTCATTTTTTTTATTTATATTGAAGAACAATGATAAAAACATGGGTGGTTAAGGAACACCCATGACTCTTAGAATAAGTTGTATTTTGTTTATATTCTTCCACCGATTTTGCTTATTTTTTAATATGAATTGTTGTTCAAGTGAAATAATATTCACTTGAACATTCACATCAATCATTCTGGTTAAACTGCCAGTCTAACTTCAATTCAACGATAAATTGCGTACATTTAGAACTTTGTAATTAGTTAGCCCAGTTCAAGTAGTAGTCTAACTTTAATATATGAGGGTAAGTGTTTTCAAATCACGCCATTACCAAATAAACAGACAGATTAAATATTTTGTAATTATTAGAAGTACTCTCGAAATAATTTACAGATATTTTCGTATTCTCGTAAACTTGGCAAATTGAATAAGCCTTAAAGTTATAAAAGAAAAGCTAATAGTTCTAAACATTTTATATGGATAATTGCAAATTGATAAATAAATGTTATTACTTACCCAAATTTCTTGGGATAAAGGATTCATAAAATTGAAAACTCCTGGCGTTTGCTTGACTGGCATTTTAATCATTATCGAAATACCTAAAGACATGAATGGTTTACTAAAATCAATGACACGTTCACGTTCTGCTGTTATTGTCATGGCAGCTATTGCAATGTCAGCCTCCTGATTGATTTATGATTTAAGAAATTAAGAAATTAAGAAATTAAGAAATTAAGAAATTTCACATATATATACAAGTAATGATAAAATATGGATTAAGTGAATAAAGAATTGTATGAAGTCAATTAATTGATCCAATTGATTGTAAATGCAAACTTCAATCTATTGTTGCAATGACTTTTTGATACTTACACGACGCACTAATTCACCAACCATGCCATCCCAACCGCCACGTACATTTGGATTTTCTGAGCCATAAGTACCATCTTTAACCAAACGCATTTCATCTGGTCAGATTTAATGGAATGAAAGCGTCAAATTAAACAAGAAATTAATTAAACGATTATCTCTACCTTACTTTATTTACTTTATCTTTATCTGTGCGTCTAAATCCCACACAAATATACAAATCTTGTAAAAATCAAGCAATAAAAATGACAACTTACAATTTATGCCCAACTTCCTGGCTAAAAGGTCAGCCAAATCTTTACAATAGCCTTCATAGCGTTCATTCCCTGTAATTATATTTGTGTGTGTATGTGAATGTGTATGTGTATGTGTAAGTGTTTCTACAATCGTATTGGATGTCTGTTTCAACATGATATATGGCTCTTCCAATAAAGTTGTTACAATGTATGTACGATTTCGATCAATATCCGTATGTGGCTTTAAACGTACAAATTTCGCAGATAATGCTTGTAAGCCAGCATCATCACTCCATTCGGCCACTTTGACCATCGCACTATTTACTGTCATTTCGACTATGTGTAAAGTGTAATTGATACGGCGACCATCATCGTTAAATTTAATATCGCCAGTAAGTCCTTCTATTTCAACCTGGACGACGAACGTATTTAACGAGCCATCGGCATGTTAGAGATGAAAGAGAAATAAAAAAAATTAAAGGATAATTTCCAATTACAATAACAAGTACATTTGTTGAATAGAAACTCCTTTTTAAATTCTTGGGAGTAAGGTGAGAGAAAGTGATACAAGCAGTACATTTGAATAGGATTTCTCATAGTTAAGGAAATATTTGCCAGTTACATAATTTTCTCGCTACTAAAACTCAGAGTTAATGATAATGCCGACGTAAGCTTCTTTTATAATTGAATTGTAAGATTGAAATATAATTTTGTCACAATAAACTGCATTCAATAATATTTAAGTTTTGTATACTTTTTGAATAAATTTCATTGAATGTTTGAATGTTCGTAAAATGTTTGATCTGTTGTGATTTTGGAAGATTTTGGAAAGAATATTTATAAGAATTTAAGTACCTTTCTGAGATAACGTGATATCTTATCACCATGCTCCCAAGGATTTACCCAGCCCTTTGCTGTATTACAATCTAAAGTGCGTGCGGCATTATTAGCATTCATCAGGGTATTGCTAGCTCCAGCAATGCTCGCACCAGCATTACCGCCACTAATACCATTCGTATTAATGTTCATTAAATTTGATGCTAAATTATTTAGGCCATTATTCATGCCATTATTATTAATTAGAATGCTAGCATTAGAAGATGTTGATATTGCAGATGCCATTAGCGTTTGACCACGTCTAATGCTATTGCGAAATTGATCCGGTTTCTTACGTAAAATTTTATTGAATGCTTCAACTAATACAAAAACTGCATCATACATGAGAGCTGCTTGAGCCTACGATTATATCATGCAATATATCAATAGTAGAAATGAATGTTGAATAAGAAGTAAGAATTTTTCTACCGATATTGAATCACGTCCAGCTCCAATTGATGTTGTAGGATCTAAACGTTTCCAGCTATCATAAAATTCTCGTACAAGGCGACGATTTGTATCAACTAAACGAAAACCAGTTATATTAATGGCTCCAAATTCAATAATCTCACTTTCCCAACGATCATCCATAACCTTCGAAATTTGAAATAATTTCAATAGCAAAAATTCAATTATTATTAAAAGAAATAAAGAAAATAAAATCTCTCAACCTGAAGTAATATAAAGTAAAGGTGAACAGTTAAATAGATAAATTGTATTGTTTTAATACTCACCAGGCCACTAAGTAAATAGTGATATGTGCGTCGCCCTAATGAAATATCTCGTACATGTTGAATTAATATCTCTTTAGCCATTTCCATTGGACAATCAAGTACAATGTATTTATTGGTGAAACGACCTAACTCTTCGAGTGTATGCAAAAAATCTATGGCCATTGTTAAATTAGCAATACGTTTTACCATTTCTACTTGAAAGGATTCATTTCCCGGTTTTAAACCTTGATAGATTTGCTGTAGACGTAACAATCCTTAAATTGTGAAGAGGAAATTTAAAAACAAATGCAAAAATGTGTCTAACTATGATTATTATACAAATCATATGGATTGAATTATAATTAAAGATTCTAAATGTACAAAATTTTATTTAGTAAACTATTCAAAAAAATTTCCTGAGCATTTTGGTGAAGCAATATTTTGCACCATATTTTGAATACTTGTAACAAACTTAAATTTCCATTATTTATTGGTTTTTTTTTTTATAGAGCTGTTGGAATTTTTTAAAGATTAACATGTAAAGAATTTCACTCTTAAAAGTTCATCGGTGCGTATGAGTGATATTATTTATAGCACCAACTATAAATGTCAGTGTAAAGAATGAAAACAAAGCAAAATTAACAATTGAGAAAATGTATGAAACCTTTAGGTTTTTAATTTTTTTATTGCAATTTTTTATGTATTTTTTGGGTTTTTGTAAATATTTTTAATAAGTTTTTAAAATTTACCATCATGTGAATCGTAAAGATAAATAATTCTACGCCAACCATAAAATTGTATTGTATCGATAATAGCTTGATGATAATCTGGACGCATGCTAATTGCAAAATCTAAAAAACCTGATGATGGAGTTAACACCTAAAAAAAATGAAAAAAGAAAGAAAAATCAATACTAAGCATTAAAGAAAAACAAGAGGAAATTTTTCTAATTTTGACTTTTGTTTAATTTAAACATAAAACGATAGGAAAACAAAAATTTTTATTACAAATTTCTTGTGATCCAATGAAATATAAAAATAGATAAACAATTTGCCAAAAATTTGTGTTTCCTAAAGATTTTTTGGGTTGTTTTTTATTTAAAATGAAAATACGTGACTCTCTAAAAGTGGAACTATGTATAAGGTTTAAGTTTAAGGAAAAAGTTAAAGGAAGAGTTGCAAGAATTTATCTAATTTAAAATGTTTATATGAAAAGTTTGAAACCTTAATTTTTTCTACCTTCTCATGCAAATCTATTTAATTGATATATTTTTGTCATAGTTTAAGGAAATTTACTAATTTGAAAAGCTTTAGCTGAAATAGATATTGATGGCATATCAAAAAGTTGCCATAGCGTACCATTTGTTCAATATCTCTTAAAATTAATTTTGTATGCATCACTCAAATTTGTAAAATGTATTTTGCTTAAAAGGCCCAATATTTGAATATTGAGATCGAGAAATGGATCAGTTTGGTACAATAAAAGCTACATACTGCATGCTGCATGATGTAGCTTTTAATAAAAAAAAAAAGGATTTTGAAATGATGAATTATTTCTTGAAAAGATCACAAAAAATGATATATAAATTTATTTAAAAAAAAAAAAAAGAAGGACTTTATTTATTTTTTTTTTTATTTTTTAAATAAGTTTTGTAAAATTGTAAAATGTACGTCAATGTATTTTTCGCAGATTTCATCTTAATATTATTTAGTTTAATTAATGTACGAAAGAAATTTTATTGATAAATTAAAATTGAAAAATTTTATAAATGAAATGCAACAATGTTCACTTACTTTTTCGGGGAACCATGGAGTCACAAATGGCATTTGAAATGTATTGCTATAAGAATGCAATGTATCAAATGAATCCGGCGATACGGCGCCCAACATTGAATAAACACCACGCGAAAATTGATTGCATACTAAATGTTCATGTTCATTTCATGTTCATGTTCATGTTCATGTTGATGTTCATGTTGATGTTCACATATTTTTATATACATATAGAAAAATTTTATATATATTTACATATATATGAGTATATTAGATGACAATGAACGCCATATGTATTCAAATTCATAGTCAGCCATTTAACCATATTGTTTATTAAATAAATGAGAGTTTAGTTTTATATTAAAGTATTTGAATGGAAAAGAGAAGAAAAACACAAAGAGGAAAAGTTTTAATAAAAGGTCATATATAAATATTTAATAAAGTGGTACTTTAAATTTTTTATTAAGTTTTATAATTTTACATAAGTGTTGTCAAAAGATGAAAAGAAAGAAAATTGATTTTTGATTTTCTTTGGTGTACGACAGATAATAAGATAAATGTCTTGGCTTTTAACTTTCAATTTAGATTAAACAACAATTTTCATATAATTTGACTCAAACAAATAAAAATGTTATAGGTTTTAAGTGAATCGATTGACCTGAATCAATCAAATCTTTTCATTTCATTTGATTGGATTTGGAAGATTGATCTTTTAAGATTTTGAATAAATTTTGATAGCGTAAAAATACTTCTTAAATTAGATTTAAGAATTTTTTCTCAATTAAAGAAAACAAAAACAAGTGGAACTGGCTTCAAAACTGTTTTAGATCTAAAAAAGCTTTAGCACTAATTTAGCCAATAAAACGTTTTGTGTGCTCATTAACCATGATTTTATGGACACCATGGTGTCCATAAAATCATTTATCAAAATTAAAGAAGCCTTCGTAAAAACTTTTATATTGTTGGTCAGCACGTAAGATAAAGCCGTTTAAATTTCTTTTTTCTTAATGAATCTCGTAATTACGGAAATCACGACATGCTTATCATTAAAAACTAAAAGCCGAAAATTACTTGAAAACGGACAAATCTCCTTGAATTCGAGTATCCAACAGAAACTTTTATAAATTAAAAGTAAGGACAATCAACTAAAAGTATAACAATTTTATAAAGGCAGATTTTTACTAAAAAAAGAGCTAAAGCAGTTTTTTCTCTGAGATGGGCGTAAAATTAATTGTGAATAAATCATATTTAATATTTATCTTCCATTGAAATTATTACTTTAATTGAAAAAGACATTCAGTTGACATATGTAAATATACACGATTCTATCATTCTGGAATCATATAGACAGAGTTTGAAATTTGTTAATTGCAATAAAAATCCAAGTAACTTACTTAGACGAGACAATTTGAAGGCATCAGCTGTATTAATAACATCAACATAGGCTTGCAACTCGAAACGTCTTGATGATACATTTAGATTATGATTAAGCATAGCATATTTAAATGCTGATTGTACCTCGTCCGTACCTTGCTCGAATATGGCTCCTAAGAAATGGAATTATAAAGAAAAAAAAAAAAATTGTTGAATATTCCCGTAAATCTATTTTTTTACTAAAACATTAATTTCCCAATTGTTTGAATAAAATTTGTTTGACCTACATAACAAAAAAAGTTTCATGTTGCTCAGATTTATCTGTAAGAAGCAAATTTTGCATAAATGTATCGAACTTACACGCTTTCCGCTTAACCTAAATTATTCAAAGTGGAACTGTAATATCTCAAAAATAAAAAGTTTCAAGTATTAAAAGAAAATATAAAAAATATAAAAAATAAAATGATGAGCTGGCCAATGATTTCCTATTCAATTTGGCCACATATTATAAATCAATCCTTATACTAAAAAAAAGAATTTATCGCAAACTTTTTTCAATATTTACAATTATCTACCGTTTTTCATCAGTGCAAAAGTTTTTTATGTTATGTCTTCGGCTACAAAAAGCAAAATGAAATTCCAATTTCAATTTTCAAACATTGAATTTTCAAACATATAAATTAGACACACACATACATACATATATATATATATATATATATATATATATTATATAATCCAATAGGAAAGTTTTGTACATTTATATAAAGAATGCATTCACGTGCGTCCAATGAATTTTTTCATAATCTTCAAGGTATTTCAATTGTTCTACAAAACTTCATTATTAAATTTTTCACGCACTTTTATACAAATATGCAAAAAAGAACAAAAAAGAACAAAAAAGAACAAAAAAGAAAATTTTGTTTGGGCTGGTAGTAAATCTTGAGTACCCAGCATTTGGGTCGATAAATTTAATAAATGCCGACAATTCTTTCAATTTTAATTCAACATCAGCACCATAACTGAACTGATTAGACTTTTGTATAAAATCGATCGTTATTATAAGAAACATAAGAGACCATTTTTATAAAATACAATTAATAATAAAATAAAACTTTTTGTTTATGAAAAATGGAAACTGTCAATTTAGTAATCATCGTGATTTTAGACTAATTTTTTTGTATGGTTTTATCTTAAAATGAATCCGATCTATTTCCATTTTCCAATTTCCAATTTCCAATTTCCATTGCATTACTTTGCATATTCCAAAGCGTCTGCTATATTTCAAGGTAACTTTTAGCGCAAGCAGAACAACGGACCGCACAAATTGTTGATTATGATTAGATCGATTTAAAATTTATGATTGATCATGAAAACACACAATTTTAAAAAATCATAAAAGTTTTGATATTTCTGGCCTTTTATTTGGACTATATCTCCCTGGGTAAATAATAAACAGACAGCAAATCTAAAAGCAATTAATCCATCAGGATATTTTTATAAATAAGCTACGCAAATGCATTATCTGTTGCAAAAATTTTAACGCCCTTTTTTCATTTATATAAAAAATTTCTTTGATTGTTCATTCATCTGCGAATAATTATTGTGAGATCAGGATAAACCGTCTCTTTCAGAATCTTTTTCCTGTGTATAATTTAACTACAAAAACAACGGACTAAATGAATTTCACTTCTAAACTTCTTCTTATGCCTTAAATATTTTAAAAATAGGTTTTTTTAATTTTCCTAGATTTCTTAAATAACAAAAGTGAAAAATGGTAATTAATCGATTTTAAAGTATCTACTTTTAATAGGACTCGCTCTTATCACATTAATAATCTTATACATAAAATTTCATTAAAATATGTCAAAAATTGCAAGCGGCATTTTAAACTGAAATAAACAGACAAATTTTAGACAAATTTTAGACAAATTTTAGAAAAAATTTTAGACAAATTTTAGACAAATTTTTGCAAATATTTAGATTATTGAAATGGGAACTTTAAAGTAGTACAATAAGAAGGATGCTTAAGGATGCTTTCCAGAGCTTAAATTTATAACGCAAAATAAAAAATAAAAAATAAAAAAAATTGAAAAATAAACAAAGTTATTTAAAAAGCTTGACATTCACTTTTCAACATTTAACGACTAAAAAAAATTGTCGACCTCCTTTTTACGTGATGTTTATGTTTCGTTTTTTCTATTTAGTAATTTGCTGAATTTAAAAGGGCTTTGCCTTTTTATGCTTCACACAATTAAAATGCTTATGGAGGCTGCACTTACAAGAATTTTAGGAAAAATATCACGTCACTTTTATCTAATCAAAATAGTTTTCTGAATCCAATGTAAGCATGTCTGTCTGTACAACCATGTTTGTATATGAAATTTTTCCAAGTACATTTTTAAAAAATTTAAAACACGTAAATTTCAACGGGTCCAAGGTAAAGTGATCTTTATGGCAAATATGTTCCTCCCTTTAACATAAATCTGAGACTTCAGATATTTCGATTCAGATGGAATTTATCGAAAGTTTGAATTGATTGAATCTATTGAATCTATTGAATCTATTTAAGGTGCGATTTGCAAGACGTTCAGTGTTATCCCGCCTTGTTTAAATGTTTTCAAATATTTTAGTGCCACATTTAGTAACACTAAAATTCTTTCTTGACTCCTACTTTTGTGGTCTGAACTTACCTAATGGAATTTTCTCAGTTAATGATGGTTGCGCTTGAACACTCAACATAACACCAAAATGGCCTTGATTGTGTGTTAAACGATTTCTGCTGAGATGATGATTATTGCTAGCCGTATGACTGTAGATATTTCCATTGCTAGCACTGTTGCTACTGCTGCCGTTGCTAGTTAAATGGTTATAACTAATCCATGAATTGCTTAATGTTATCCATAGAAATGTAAAAAATCTTAATCCCAGAGGCATTTTGTTAACGCTTTTGCACTTTTGCACTTTTGCACTTTTGAAGTTTTGCAGTTTTGTTTAGTTCGGTTTAGTTAGCTTTTATTGGCTGGATGACTGGCTCTTTGGTTAATTAGATGTTGCTTTAATGTGTAAAAGTTTTTTGACAGCAATTTAATGTCAAAAGATGTAAAGAGAAAATAGAAAAGCGGCTACAAAATTGTTACACTTTTCACAAATGACTTGTTGGTTTTTTTTTTTAGTTTTTTATTTGGTTTCTTTTTCGGAATTACTCTTAACGTAATTCAAGGTGTTTCAGTTAATTGTTGCTATTCATAATTTCACTTATCATATAGAATTTTATTTAACGTGGTCTTTTTCAATGATATTCATTTCACAGCACAATGAAGAGGAAAAGTTCGTATAAATGAGAAGTCGCAACTATTTCTAAGCATTTTAAGGGACAGCAACAGCATCTTTCTAAGATTTCACATAAATAAATTAAATTTTTATTGATAATTATTACAAAGTAGATTGTGTTTGTGTGTGTATGCGTGTACATGTGAATATGTTATATACACTTCAAATGAGCCAACGGTTAGAAATAAATTCGCTTATTTTTTTCACGTGTAATTTTATGATGAAAGATTAACGGGTTAATAAATTAAATTTTTTTTTCACTTTAAAATCAAAGAAGCATGAAAAGTAAAATTGAAATTGATACAACACACTGTACATTCATTCAAGGTATTCTGTCTTGATAAATGGAAATTGGCAAAAAATTACTTTAGCAATGATGAAAAAAAAGTCATTAAAGATTTCAAAATTAAATTATGAAGAAAATTCTTACCATAAGTAAAAATATGATTTTTACTAACAAAATAAAATTTTTAAAGATTAAGATTTCTCTATGGCAATTTTTTTCCTTGAAATTCTAAAGCATTTCATATTTTAATATTTTAATATTTAATTGTTGTTTCAAAAATTATTTTCCAATTGTTTCTTCAAAAAAAGTTGAAGAAATTCGACTACTTTTTAAAAATATTATTTTAGATAATGGTTACATAAATTTAGGATGCAGGAAAATAGAATTTTTTTAGTTTAGTAAAATTTACTTAAAAAATTTGACTTTGATTTAATTCATTAAAAAAAAAAAAAACAGTAGTAAAATTGTGGATTATTGACGTTTCCAGATTCCTAAAGAAACTTAAAATTTAAAGAGACTTCATTAAAGAGTTTTCTGATTTAAAAAAAATCTAAATTATAAAGATTTTTGTTTCGTAAAGCGCTTGCCTTTTTTTACAGTTTCTATTTCTTATAAAAAAGATCTATTTACTTTTTCAATATATTTTGAGCATGAACACTACTCATTTAAATTTAATTTAATAAAATTCAATGCGTTACAACAAACTTTATTTAAAGTTGATTTTTCACAAAATTCACAATCAAGAAGTTTGTTAATTCTTATTTATATTTTATTGCATTAAATTGTTACGTTATTCCTTTTTTGCGTTTCTTATAATACTTCTTGTATATTATTAGGTTATAAACACATACACATACACATACACATACACATACACAAACACAAACAAATACACATACACATACATGTCGAAATATAAATGAATTATTCAATTCATACCAAGATCACACTTTTCTTAAAATGATTTCGCATTTAATGTTGTTATTACTATTTTTCATGTTGTTGTTTGTTGTTGTTGCTACTGCTTCTGATGTTGCTGCTGTTACTGATGCGTCCTTTAGAAAACATGAGCAAATGTAAAAGTGATGTTAAAGAAGATTGTGTACATTATTATGATGCTGATGATGCTGATGATGCTGATGATGATGATGGTGATGTTGCAAATGGCGACGTAAAAGTATACTTTTCCTTATAAATTGTATCATTGTAATGTAAATTACGTAGCAACATTGATTGCTACATGTTACTTTCACAGTTCAATAAACTTTTCTCTTTTTTTCTATTTTCCATTATTCTTTTATTGGTTTTACTTATTTTTTAATTTTTTCTTTAAATATTTTCAAATATTTGAAAATGTTTTCTCTTGTTGATTTCACATTTTTAAAATTTTGATTTTATATCATAAATAACATTTTTGTTGCTTTGAAAGAAAATTTATGTCTAAAACTTCTTGGATTAAAAGTAACTGTTTCTGCTTTTTAATGATAAAAAAATTTTGCCATTTTTACCATCATTTTTCTTATTTTTCTTATTGTTTGTTCATTGTTCGTTCTTTTAGTTTTACAGTTTTCATTTGATTAGACTTGTTATTGCTATTGTTATGTTATTAATTTTTTTTTTTTGTTTAATGAATTTTGTTTGATTATGAAATATCACAAAAAACTTTTTTTCATTCCTTATTTTTGATTCGAATTTAAAGGATTTTTGTTGTTTGACTTTTACACTCCATAAACTTTGTTAATTAAATAAATTTTGATTTTTTTTTTTGCATTCTTATTTTTAACTTTTTAATTCCTTTAGTTTACATAAATAAAGTGAAAATTTTAATGACAAAATAAGATCCTTAAATTTATAAATTATACAATTTTTTGCTACAAAATATCGAAAGTTCTTTCGATTATTTGAAATTGATTTAACTGAAAGGACATTTTGTCCTTTCAGTTAAATCAATTTTTATTATCACACTGATACAATTTGTGATGTCACTAAAATATCTCAAGCGAAATTCGTTTAACAGTTGAATAATTTGGAAAATGAATAAGATCGTTCAGTTTTTGGGAACATTTTCCATAAATTTGTTTATTTTGAGCAAAATTTTTCCATTAAGAAAACTTTGCATATTTTCTTTTCTTTTCATGGATTCATAAAATTTTACCAAAAATTCCCATTTTTGAATTTTACGTCTTTTCATTTCGTTTTTTCTTCTTTTTAATATTTACCTTAAGCAAAAAGACATAAAATTATTTAACAATGAGCGACTAAATTGTAATAAATTTTTACTTAGTTTCAGCCTGCTCATTCCATTTGATTCTATGAGAGATTGGGCAAAACCGTTATCTGCCTTCGGAACCAGAGAAAAAAAATTGAAAAAGTCCTTAGAACATGCCGGAATCCTTCAAATGTTACGCATTTTATAGCTTGCGATTTATGAACAAGTAACTTAAAAATAATTTAGCAATTTTACAATTTCGCACAACTTTTCAATAAAAAAAGGTTGAATTCAGAATTTCAGTCAGTTCTATTGAATTTAAATCCAATATTTTCAAAAAACATTTTAACAAAATAATTGTAAATGCTGCTGCATAATTATTAAGAATTTTTTCTTAATTAAATTTCTTCATCACTCAATTTTTCAACTTTAGAAAAATCATTTTTATTAGAAATAAAGCGGAAACGCATAAATATTAAATAAAATTACAAAATTACAAAATTACAATTATTACAAAATACATTGGTCAATATTTATTTTGAAGAAGCTTCACAGATGCTGCCAGGTATCAGAAAATAAATGTGAAGCTATCAACATTAGAAAAATTTTGATGAATTTGTAAAGCACACGACAGTTATCATTGTGCAGGTTTGCCAAAATGTCCTGCAAACTTCTACTTGGACACACATAGAAACAGAGAGAGACTGAGTTAGAGAGAGATTAATACAAACATTGTGCAGATTTGTCAAATTAACATTAACATTCAAGTGGACAACAATTGATAATAATTAATAATTATCTGATAATTAAATTATACGACGTAAGTTAATCGGAAAATACACAAACATTTTACATTTTATTTGTATGAACATATCGCAACTAAAATCATGTGATGTCTTCTTGTGAAAAACAAGAAAATAAAAAAAATAAAAATCTTGAAATGGTCAAAAATCTTTAAGTAAATGCGATTTCGATGTTTCAGAAATTTTTTTTGCCTCATCGCAAGTAAATAAATATCCTCATATATCCAAAGTTCATTACGATTGTTGTTCCACACATACACCCACATGCACACACATACACACACATACACACACATACACACCCATCCAAAGGCGCAACATAATTTTTGTTACTTTGTGTTATTGTTTTTACTGTTATAGTTGCTGGCCATTAACACTCATTAAAACTTTTATCAATTTTAGGCTTTCTGAACCTTTCTGAAAATTTTTATGAAAGTTTTTTGTGAACAATCCATGATTTTTAAAATTCAATTTTTCAATAAACGTTAATTCATATTTATGGTTCCGCATCTTTCCGTATCCGGTGTGGAATTTCACTTCATTTAAATTCATTCCATTTCATTCCCAGTCTCAATCCCAATCACATTCCCATCACATTTACATTCCATAAAGTTCACTATTTATAATTGAACATTTGCTGAAATGAATTCAATTGAATTGAATTGACTTGAATTGACTTGAACTGAATTGATTCAAGAAAATAGTCCTTTTATTAGAAAATCCATAAATGTAGTTGTATTCAATGCAATAGGGCATTTTGTGCATCTGCATGTAACAAGCACATTAATTTTCAACATTTATAGATAATTTGAATTGAATTGAAAAAATGTACGCGTTAATATTTCCGCATATAACGAACCATTATACGGGACGTTCTAATAAGTACTAAAACTATCTTAGTGTAGTAACGTTGCTTAAACCCCAAAAACTAAATAGCAAAACTAACATCAACACCAATAACAACCAATAACGCCAACAAAAATTCAAAATAACACAAAAGCATGAAAGCAAAAGAAATGAAAGAAAAATAGAATGAAATAAAATGTTATCATTGTTGCATAACAGTAGCTGCAAATTTGATTGCTGTACGACGGGTGATGGAAGAAAATTCTCTATCACAAAAAGTAATTTCACACATATTTATGCATATTATCAAGCACACACAAATACACACCCAAGCAGACATTTATTACTGAGTAAGAACTAAGATAAATTTTCTCTTTTCTTTCATATTTTCCTTTTTTTTTGACTTTTATCGCATCTCAAAATAGTACAATATCTTCTAGAAGTAAAAATCATAGATTACTAATTACTTCTACATATACAGATATACGTATGTATGGGTGTATTAATTTTTACACGCAGGTACGAATAGAAAGAATAGAAAACTAAAATTTATTTATGTCACTTAAGAGAATAACAAACTTTGTTTAGCATCTTTAAAGAGATGCAAAAGGAAATAGTTGTAGAAATAATAAAAGAGAGAGAGCAGAGACAAAGAGCGAAAAAAAGTGTTATAAAGAGATTGAGATTGAGATTGTGAGATGTTGAATTTAGTTTATGTCCAATGTTACAAAGTAACACGGTAGCAGTAATAGCAGTGACTTTAAAATACACATTTAAAATACTCTTTTGTAATGTTTTTATGGAAATCACATACATTAAATAAGACAGCAGAGTTAGAGTTACTAATTGGTCTAACGAGAGAGAGAGAGAAAGGTAACGCATGAGAATTTTATGTAGAATATTTATCTCTAAGTTTTTCGTTAAATTCCTAAAATATATTTTCATTGCAAAAGTTATCATAAAATTTAAAATAACAAATATTATATTTTCTATATTTGAAAATCTTCTTTGGGCCACAGTGACCCAACTTGTTGTTGCTGTGAGTAAATTCAACGCTTGACTTTTAATCAGCCACAACCACATAATAAAAAACAAATTTTACAAAGCAACAATTTAGAACAAAAGAAGATGAATGGAAAAAGACATGGATCCCTAAATAAACTGCGGGTTAAAGAGAAAAATTACTACAATTTTAAGTGTAGTAATTTTTCAATTCGCAACTAATAATTTACATGAATTATTAAACATAAATTTCTAAAGACCCAGAAATCTCCATAATTTGCGCACCGCTATTTTATAGATAAATGGGGTCAAGTTTATTTTAATGCTTTATATTAAATTTAAAGTAATTTTCGGTCAGTAACTGAATTCTAAATAATGTAAAATTAGTCGCTTAAATAAGTTAAAGTTTTTAGTTATAACCATCCAAATCATTTTAACAAATCGCTTTAACAAACTTTTGTATTTTTATTCAGTATTTTGCGTTGTAAGTTCAAAGAATGTTAAAAAATATTTTCCAGCTAAGTGAAAATACATCGATAATTTTTCCAAGATCAGTTATCATTTTTATGTCGATTAATGTGCGCTCGTCTTTTTTGTTTGAATGAAAAATTTGTATTTTTAACGATTTCAATTTTAATTAATAACATTTTTTAGTCTTTGTGAAAATATTAACTTTTCATACATGGGATTATTTGATTTTATAGTTATTTTTAGGTTGATTAACCGCAATCTGTTCAATTTAGCTTGGAATTTTATTTCACGATCAATGTTACATAATTATTTACCACACAAAGTAGCACGATACGAAAAAGAATGTTCATCTCTTAAAAAATTTGTGTCTTATTAAGTTTCATTCTGTCTAAAAAAAAAAACTCTTAAACGATTATTTTATATTGTTGCTTTGCTTGCAATCACTTTATAACTAATGCTTAATCTTTCTAATTTGAATGCATACTTTTCTTTTCTACAAATTAATTTATAATACGATTATATTGATTTTATAAAAGGACAAAAATTTCAAGCAATTTAATTTTCCAGTTAGATATCACAACATTCACGTTCTTCTAGTCGAGAGATGCGTTTATCTCGTTATGGATTATTATGGACTCATTTATTAACAAATTAATTCTAAATAAATGTTAAAGCAGTAAGTTAAAATTAAATAAATTAAATTGTTTCTTGTTATTTCCTTTACTTAGCATTATTAATATTATTATTATTATTAATAGAAGGTGAGTATTTTTCATTGGTTTTTCTTATTCAAAATTTTACTTGATTAATTGCGATTATATAAAATTTTTATTTACGAATTAATTTTATTTATGAATTAAATAAAATATGTGTAATTTGGCAAACAAAAAAAAAAAAAAGGAACCAGCAACAAATAGCAAAAGAGGAAAAGGAAAAATGGCCATAATTTCTGGTGTCCTCTAAATAAAATTAAAAATTATTTAGTATGCAGAATTAGAACAAAAACTAACTAAGAATGAAGGTGAAAAGTAGAATATAAAATAGTAATCGTAAATCATTCATAACAAGTAAGAAAATTATATTTGGTTGGGGCAAAATCTTGGTATCCACCATCCAAATACCATGATATTACGATTTAGAACCTGATTCAGTTTTTTAGGAAAAATTGAAAACGTATACTTAAAAAAGTGAACATTTTGTAGTACATAATTTCGCATAGGCGTGGCCGATTTGCATTATTTTAGGACAATTGTTGAAGTCTAATTTGCAAAAAATTTCAGATTTGTAATTTGCAAATAAGGAACAAAAAATCATCAACTGTTGTTTTATAAAGCAGAAGTGTTTTCAGTTTACAGTTTGCATTGTAGGCGTATCCTCTATCCTCTAAGCGATTTTCACCAATTTCAAAATCAACCTGCTTGCAAGAACTTTCAATGTGCCTACTAAGTTTTAGCGACAAGGAAAATGTTTACATTACGCGGACAGACAGACAAATATGTCTAAATCGATTTAGAATACTTTTTGGGGTCTGCGGTCAAATTAGGTGCTACAAACAAAATGACAAAATGAATATACCTTCATACTCTGGGTGGTGAAAACATTGTTGCGCTGTTTTGTTTTGATTTTATACCCAACCGGTAAATTTTAGCGATGTATACATTTTGCCAAACTTTTCAGACTTATCAAAAAGGAAGCCTCGGAAACTTTGGATAAAAGATATATTTTAATAATATTCGATTGTATGCTTCTGACTTTTATGGCTACCAAAATTAAGCCAACCAGCTCAAGCGTTAGAATGTGGCAAGTTCTTGAAAGCAAATCGGTATTAAAAATGAATGAAATCAATTCTTTAGCATTACTAGTCTCGTCTTTCCAAATTTCTCTTTTTAAATTATTCTTTCCAAATTACATTTTGTAAAATTACAAAAAGATAAATATTTAAAATATATTAAGTTGAATTATTTCCCATAAATCAGTCCAAAATTGATCGATCTTAAAATATATCTCAAATTTATATTTCTATTCCGTGTTTCATTAAAAATTATTCATAAGTTGAGATTTAAAAGAAATTCAAAAATTATAGCACACATGGCCATCAAATTTCCCAACCTTAAAGGTTATTAAAATTTTGAAGATTGACCAAGTCAAATAACAAAAATTCCTTTGATGGTTTCCTTCATTTCAGTTTTCTTTTTCTAGTTTTATTATTCTGCTTTTTTTTCCTTTTTTTTTTTTTTTGTTTCTTTAAAAGAATACAAACATATAAATCATAAAATACATCAAGTTACTGCTTGAAACCGGAAAGTAACTGAAATTCAAAGAAACGCAGGACATTCCATAGTTACTTAGTTATGCTCACTAAAACGTGATTTCACAAAAAAAAAGCAAAATATCGCACAAACGTATCATGGAATAGTGATTAGTTTATGTAAATGTATTTTTATTTTGTTTAGGGAATTGTTATTATTATTACAGTTAGTTTTTTTATCACTTTATATTGGCTGCTATTGTCAGCAATTGTAAAAATATTTATTAGTTGTAAACACATTTCGACAGTTCAGTAGTACGACAATGCACGCTCTCTGACCGAAGTAAAAAATTTCACAATTGTGATAGTATCATAAAATACTCTCTTCTTCTTCTTAGTTGTGTCTTGTACAAATTTTATTACAATGATTTTAATAGAAACAAATACGTAATAGAAGCATCTGAGAAAAATGCAAAAGAAACGAAACGCAAGGAAAATGCGCAATTTAAGTGACATTTTTTTTTCTCAATTTAATTAGTTAAAGAAATTTAGGGTAAAGGAAAAGTAACCTTGGTCGAAGCTTGTGATCTTTTTAAAGGTAAGGAAAAGTTTTTCGTCCTTGGTAGATGAACTTAATTTAGTTCAAATAAATGGAAAACAATTCTTTTACTTTATATGACTTTAAGCAAACCAAAGTAAAGACCTTTGGACTTAAGAAGTAAATTAAGTACATGCTAAATTGTTTGGCATGAAAGTCGAAACGTGGCTTAGTAAATACCGATCAAGCTTGCCAGATGGAAAACATCATCACTCTAAATAATTTTATATGATTTTGCTTACTTCAATACAAGACCTTGTCGATATTTATCTGAATTTGCGATCTCCGATATTCGGTTTCGCAAATGTTGCAATAGAAATTTTGAAGCAAAATATTATACATACTTTTGACTAGTATATTTTCAAAAATGGACTTTGCATTTCCGTGCTCATCATCGAAGACTTAATAAAATTTGCAATTTAGATTGGCATTAAGTTCCAATTTGCTTAATTTCCTTTTGTCATTTCGTTTCAGAAGAAACGAAATGATTCTTTCTGCAGAATTTAATCTTGCGTCACGCCTTTTTAGAATGGTTCAAACATTGTCGATATTTTACTCAATAATAAGTGGTTTCGAAAGATTCTCTAATTAAAATGTTAATTCCACAGAGACGACAAATACGAAATAGAGCATAATAAATTCATGATAAATGAAATTTTTTTAGTTTGTGTAGAAATAAATTTCATGTATACGATTTCATCATTATTCGGTGCATAAAACTTCTTGAAGAGAAAAACAAATATAATTTCTTATTAGTTTTGGTCATTTCGATTAATTTTTTCCTTTAAGTTAATATATTAATTTTTGCAAATATTTTCTATTATACAAAGATTTTTATGGTGCCTTCGGATATATCGGCAAATTATAAAAATTATCTTGTAACTAATTATAATATTAAATTAAGCATAATTTAAATTTTATGACAATTTTATTAATGAAAATATATTTTTCGAATTTAACGAAAAACTATAAAAAAAAATAGAAAATATTCCTAAGAGATAAATATTCTGTATAAAACTCTCATGCGTTAGACCAATTAATAACTCTAACTCTGCTGTCTTATTTAATGTATGTGGTTTCCATAAAAACATTACAAAAGAGTATTTTAAATGTGTATTTTAAAGTCACTGCTATTACTGCTACCGTGTTACTTTGTAACATTGGACATAAACTAAATTCAACATCTCACAATCTCAATCTCAATCTCTTTATAACACTTTTTTTCGCTCTTTGTCTCTGCTCTCTCTCTTTTATTATTTCTACAACTATTTCCATTTGCATCTCTTTAAAGATGCTAAACAAAGTTTGTTATTCTGTTAAGTGACATAAATAAATTTCAGTTTTCTATTCTTTCTATTCGTACCTGCGCGTAAAAATTAATACACCCATACATACATATATCTGTATATGTAGAAGTAATTAGTAATCTATGATTTTTACTTCTAGAAGATATTGTACTATTTTGAGATGCGATAAAAGTCAAAAAAAAAGGAAAATATGAAAAAAAGAGAAAATTTATCTTAGTTCTTACTCAGTAATAAATGTCTGCTTGGGTGTGTATTTGTGTGTGCTTGATAATATGCATAAATATGTGTGAAATTACTTTTTGTGATAGAGAATTTTCTTCCATCACCCGTCGTACAGCAATCAAATTTGCAGCTACTGTTATGCAACAATGATAACATTTTATTTCATTCTATTTTTCTTTCATTTCTTTTGCTTTCATGCTTTTGTGTTATTTTGAATTTTTGTTGGCGTTATTGGTTGTTATTGGTGTTGATGTTAGTTTTGCTATTTAGTTTTTGGGGTTTAAGCAACGTTACTACACTAAGATAGTTTTAGTACTTATTAGAACGTCCCGTATAATGGTTCGTTATATGCGGAAATATTAACGCGTACATTTTTTCAATTCAATTCAAATTATCTATAAATGTTGAAAATTAATGTGCTTGTTACATGCAGATGCACAAAATGCCCTATTGCATTGAATACAACTACATTTATGGATTTTCTAATAAAAGGACTATTTTCTTGAATCAATTCAGTTCAAGTCAATTCAAGTCAATCCAATTCAATTGAATTCATTTCAGCAAATGTTCAATTATAAATAGTGAACTTTATGAAATGTAAATGTGATGGGAATGTGATTGGGATTGAGACTGGGAATGAAATGGAATGAATTTAAATGAAGTGAAATTCCACACCGGATACGGAAAGATGCGGAACCATAAATATGAATTAACGTTTATTGAAAAATTGAATTTTAAAAATCATGGATTGTTCACAAAAAACTTTCATAAAAATTTTCAGAAAGGTTCAGCGAATTTAAAGCTAAAATTGATAAAAGTTTTAATGAGTGTTAATGGCCAGCAACTATAACAGTAAAAACAATAACACAAAGTAACAAAAATTATGTTGCGCCTTTGGATGGGTGTGTATGTGTGTGTATGTGTGTGTATGTGTGTGCATGTGGGTGTATGTGTGGAACAACAATCGTAATGAACTTTGAATATATGAGGATATTTATTTACTTGCGATGAGGCAAAAAAAATTTCTGAAACATCGAAATCGCATTTACTTAAAGATTTTTGACCATTTCAAGATTTTTATTTTTTTTATTTTCTTGTTTTTCACAAGAAGACATCACATGATTTTAGTTGCGATATGTTCATACAAATAAAATGTAAAATGTTTGTGTATTTTCCGATTAACTTACGTCGTATAATTTAATTATCAGATAATTATTAATTATTATCAATTGTTGTCCACTTGAATGTTAATGTTAATTTGACAAATCTGCACAATGTTTGTATTAATCTCTCTCTAACTCAGTCTCTCTCTGTTTCTATGTGTGTCCAAGTAGAAGTTTGCAGGACATTTTGGCAAACCTGCACAATGATAACTGTCGTGTGCTTTACAAATTCATCAAAATTTTTCTAATGTTGATAGCTTCACATTTATTTTCTGATACCTGGCAGCATCTGTGAAGCTTCTTCAAAATAAATATTGACCAATGTATTTTGTAATAATTGTAATTTTGTAATTTTGTAATTTTATTTAATATTTATGCGTTTCCGCTTTATTTCTAATAAAAATGATTTTTCTAAAGTTGAAAAATTGAGTGATGAAGAAATTTAATTAAGAAAAAATTCTTAATAATTATGCAGCAGCATTTACAATTATTTTGTTAAAATGTTTTTGCCGGACCCTTGAAAATATTGGATTTAAATTCAATAGAACTGACTGAAATTCTGAATTCAACCTTTTTTTTATTGAAAAGTTGTGCGAAATTGTAAAATTGCTAAATTATTTTTAAGTTACTTGTTCATAAATCGCAAGCTATAAAATGCGTAACATTTGAAGGATTCCGGCATGTTCTAAGGACTTTTTCAATTTTTTTTCTCTGGTTCCGAAGGCAGAAAACGGTTTTGCCCAATCTCTCATAGAATCAAATGGAATGAGCAGGCTGAAACTAAGTAAAAATTTATTACAATTTAGTCGCTCATTGTTAAATAATTTTATGTCTTTTTGCTTAAGGTAAATATTAAAAAGAAGAAAAAACGAAATGAAAAGACGTAAAATTCAAAAATGGGAATTTTTGGTAAAATTTTATGAATCCATGAAAAGAAAAGAAAATATGCAAAGTTTTCTTAATGGAAAAATTTTGCTCAAAATAAACAAATTTATGGAAAATGTTCCCAAAAATTGAACGATCTTATTCATTTTCCAAATTATTCAACTGTTAAACGAATTTCGCTTGAGATATTTTAGTGACATCACAAATTGTATCAGTGTGATAATAAAAATTGATTTAACTGAAAGGACAAAATGTCCTTTCAGTTAAATCAATTTCAAATAATCGAAAGAACTTTCGATATTTTGTAGCAAAAAATTGTATAATTTATAAATTTAAGGATTTTATTTTGTCATTAAAATTTTCACTTTATTTATATAAACTAAAGGAATTAAAAAATTAAAAATAATGAGAATGCAAAAAAAATAAAATTTATTTAATGAACGAAGTTTATGGAAATTAAAATTTCAAATTACTTGTACAAGGAGATAAAAATAGGAAATAATCAGTCTCAAGTTATTCAATCATGCACACGCATACACACACAAACGCAATCTACTTTGTAATAATTATCAATAAAAATTTAATTTATTTATTTATGTGAAATCTTAGAAAGATGCTGTTGCTGTCCCTTAAAATGCTTAGAAATAGTTGCGACTTCTCATTTATACGAACTTTTCCTCTTCATTGTGCTGTGAAATGAATATCATTGAAAAGTGAAATTATGAATAGCAACAATTAACTGAAACACCTTGAATTACGTTAAGAGTAATTCCGAAAAAGAAACCAAATAAAAAACTAAAAAAAAAACCAACAAGTCATTTGTGAAAAGTGTAACAATTTTGTAGCCGCTTTTCTATTTTCTCTTTACATCTTTTGACATTGAATTTCTGTCAAAAAACTTTTACACATTAAAGCAACATCTAATTAACCAAAGAGCCAGTCATCCAGCCAATAAAAGCTAACTAAACCGAACTAAACAAAACTGCAAAAGTGCAAAAGCGTTAACAAAATGCCTCTGGGATTAAGATTTTTTACATTTCTATGGATAACATTAAGCAATTCATGGATTAGTTATAACCATTTAACTAGCAACGGCAGCAGTAGCAACAGTGCTAGCAATGGAAATATCTACAGTCATACGGCTAGCAATAATCATCATCTCAGCAGAAATCGTTTAACACACAATCAAGGCCATTTTGGTGTTATGTTGAGTGTTCAAGCGCAACCATCATTAACTGAGAAAATTCCATTAGGTAAGTTCAGACCACAAAAGTAGGAGTCAAGAAAGAATTTTAGTGTTACTAAATGTGGCACTAAAATATTTGAAAACATTTAAACAAGGCGGGATAACACTGAACGTCTTGCAAATCGCACCTTAAATAGATTCAATAGATTCAATAGATTCAATCAATTCAAACTTTCGATAAATTCCATCTGAATCGAAATATCTGAAGTCTCAGATTTATGTTAAAGGGAGGAACATATTTGCCATAAAGATCACTCTACCTTGGACCAGTTGAAATTTACGTGTTTTAAATTTTTTAAAAATGTACTTGGAAAAATTTCATATACAAACATGGTTGTACAGACAGACATGCTTACATTGGATTCAGAAAACTATTTTGATTAGATAAAAGTGACGTGATATTTTTCCTAAAATTCTTGTAAGTGCAGCCTCCATAAGCATTTTAATTGGTGAAGCATAAAAAGGCAAAGCCCTTTTAAATTCAGCAAATTACTAAATAGAAAAAACGAAACATAAACATCACGTAAAAAGAGGTCGACAATTTTTTTTAGTCGTTAAATGTTGAAAAGTGAATGTCAAGCTTTTTAAATAACTTTATTTATTTTTCAATTTTTTTTATTTTTTATTTTTTATTTTGCGTTATAAATTTAAGCTCTGGAAAGCATCCTTAAGCATCCTTCTTATTGTACTACTTTAAAGTTCCCATTTCAATAATCTAAATATTTGCAAAAATTTGTCTAAAATTTGTCTAAAATTTGTCTAAAATTTGTCTAAAATTTGTCTAAAATTTGTCTAAAATTTGTCTGTTTATTTCATTTTAAAATGCCGCTTGCAATTTTTGACATATTTTAATGAAATTTTATGTATAAGATTATTAATGTGATAAGAGCGAGTCCTATTAAAAGTAGATACTTTAAAATCGATTAATTACCATTTTTCACTTTTGTTATTTAAGAAATCTAGGAAAATTAAAAAAACCTATTTTTAAAATATTTAAGGCATAAGAAGAAGTTTAGAAGTGAAATTCATTTAGTCCGTTGTTTTTGTAGTTAAATTATACACAGGAAAAAGATTCTGAAAGAGACGGTTTATCCTTTGATCAAAGAATGTGGCCATAAGGCGATCTCTCACAATAATTATTCGCAGATGAATGAACAATCAAAGAAATTTTTTATATAAATGAAAAAAGGGCGTTAAAATTTTTGCAACAGATAATGCATTTGCGTAGCTTATTTATAAAAATATCCTGATGGATTAATTGCTTTTAGATTTGCTGTCTGTTTATTATTTACCCAGGGAGATATAGTCCAAATAAAAGGCCAGAAATATCAAAACTTTTATGATTTTTGAAAATTGTGTGTTTTCATGATCAATCATAAATTTTAAATCGATCTATCAACAATCATAATCAACAATTTGTGCGGTCCGTTGTTCTGCTTGCGCTAAAAGTTACCTTGAAATATAGCAGACGCTTTGGAATATGCAAAGTAATGCAATGGAAATTGGAAATTGGAAATTGGAAAATGGAAATAGATCGGATTCATTTTAAGATAAAACCATACAAAAAAATTAGTCTAAAATCACGATGATTACTAAATTGACAGTTTCCATTTTTCATAAACAAAAAGTTTTATTTTATTATTAATTGTATTTTATAAAAATGGTCTCTTATGTTTCTTATAATAACGATCGATTTTATACAAAAGTCTAATCAGTTCAGTTATGGTGCTGATGTTGAATTAAAATTGAAAGAATTGTCGGCATTTATTAAATTTATCGACCCAAATGCTGGGTACTCAAGATTTACTACCAGCCCAAACAAAATTTTCTTTTTTGTTCTTTTTTGTTCTTTTTTGTTCTTTTTTGCATATTTGTATAAAAGTGCGTGAAAAATTTAATAATGAAGTTTTGTAGAACAATTGAAATACCTTGAAGATTATGAAAAAATTCATTGGACGCACGTGAATGCATTTTATATATAACTGCATATTTAAAAGTTTATATTGTACATTTATAAAAGTTTATTACGTACGTGTACCTTTGAATGCATGTGTGTGTGTGTGTAATTTATATTACACATCTGCATTTGAAATTCGGACTTATAAAGTAAATAGTTGCTATACTTGGGGCGGACAGAGACTTTAACGGCTTGTGCAAATATTTGTAATATCATCTACAAAATTTTTTTTTTTTTATTTAGACTTTTTTTCTAAATGAAACAAAAGGTCGTTCACGTGATCACCTTTCTATTAAAAAACGTTAATATGTGACTTAAAAAATATGTGTAAAAAATTTAGTCCAAATCGGTCCATTTTTTGAACTTTCTCTCATATAACGAACTCTTTAAATATTTGAGAAATGTGAATTTTTCTTAATTTTTCTTAATTTGTAATTTTTTTATTTGATTTTAAACACATTGAGCAAAGTTGTGTAGGGTATTTAAGAGTCGTCTCTGAGCGATTATAAAGTCCTTCGATATGCAATACGATACAATTTTTTAGTTGACATAGAATCATTTGTTTGGACCATTCACATGATGCTGAATGTTGAAGACTTGCTAATAAAATCAGAAATCAAAATTCAATGTGATCGATTTAAATGCCAAAATTTACCAAATTTTCCAAAACTTTTAATAATTCCTTTAATTTTGTTTTTGATGTTAATAATTATTAATTCAAACAAAATGGTGTAAAAATCTGAAATATATGACTTCAAACTTAAATGGGAAAAATATGGACAATATAATGCAAATTTTTTAAGGTCACTTACATATTATTCTAATATTCTACCAGACAGTTTGTAGCGCAAAAACAAATTGGATAATCTATTGGGAACATTATGGTAATAAGCCCATGAAAGAGAGCTTCTCGCAAAATAGAATTCTGCTTAAAGCGAATATGGAAAATTCTTTGTCTACTCTGGAAGTTCAAGTATTTCAGTGTAAAATTTTTTTATCGTTCTATTGAAGAAGATTCCAATAATTATTCTTAAGTTACTTTGATGTATAACAAAAAAAAAAGTCTTGCTGAACCGATTGATGTCGGGAAAGTTATGTAACTCATTGATATTTTTTTAACTTTGAGAAATCCTATTCAAATTTACTGCTTGTTTCACTTTCTCTCACCTTACTCCCAAGAATTTAAAAAGGAGTTTCTATTCAACAAATGTACTTGTTATTGTAATTGGAAATTATCCTTTAATTTTTTTATTTCTCTTTCATCTCTAACATGCCGATGGCTCGTTAAATACGTTCGTCGTCCAGGTTGAAATAGAAGGACTTACTGGCGATATTAAATTTAACGATGATGGTCGCCGTATCAATTACACTTTACACATAGTCGAAATGACAGTAAATAGTGCGATGGTCAAAGTGGCCGAATGGAGTGATGATGCTGGCTTACAAGCATTATCTGCGAAATTTGTACGTTTAAAGCCACATACGGATATTGATCGAAATCGTACATACATTGTAACAACTTTATTGGAAGAGCCATATATCATGTTGAAACAGACATCCAATACGATTGTAGAAACACTTACACATACACATACACATTCACATACACATACACACACAAATATAATTACAGGGAATGAACGCTATGAAGGCTATTGTAAAGATTTGGCTGACCTTTTAGCCAGGAAGTTGGGCATAAATTGTAAGTTGTCATTTTTATTGCTTGATTTTTACAAGATTTGTATATTTGTGTGGGATTTAGACGCACAGATAAAGATAAAGTAAATAAAGTAAGGTAGAGATAATCGTTTAATTAATTTCTTGTTTAATTTGACGCTTTCATTCCATTAAATCTGACCAGATGAAATGCGTTTGGTTAAAGATGGTACTTATGGCTCAGAAAATCCAAATGTACGTGGCGGTTGGGATGGCATGGTTGGTGAATTAGTGCGTCGTGTAAGTATCAAAAAGTCATTGCAACAATAGATTGAAGTTTGCATTTACAATCAATTGGATCAATTAATTGACTTCATACAATTCTTTATTCACTTAATCCATATTTTATCATTACTTGTATATATATGTGAAATTTCTTAATTTCTTAATTTCTTAATTTCTTAAATCATAAATCAATCAGGAGGCTGACATTGCAATAGCTGCCATGACAATAACAGCAGAACGTGAACGTGTCATTGATTTTAGTAAACCATTCATGTCTTTAGGTATTTCGATAATGATTAAAATGCCAGTCAAGCAAACGCCAGGAGTTTTCAATTTTATGAATCCTTTATCGCAAAAAATTTGGCTAAGGATTAACTCAAGCTTTCATATCTGTAAAATTTTACCTCAAACTATAAATTGCAAATGATGGATCAAGTGAGTTCAAGGAGATTCTCTTGAAGCAGCTTTCAACTTAAAGCAATTGAGTTCTTTTAGTGTTCGCAGATTTAGCCTTAAAATTTGTATTCAATAATCAGAGACATCAGTTGAGCTGGCTGCTTTTTGAAAATTTACAAAGCTCAAGGCGTGAAGAAAAAAGAACAAAATGAATGAGTTCTAATAATTTAATTTGTCATTTTAAAATTTTGCATTTCATTAATTGCTTATAAATCATGAGTTTCTTAGATTTTTGCAAATTTATATCAAAGAAAAGTTTTATGTAATGTTTAAAAATCACGGTCATTCAAATATATTTACTCTCTTAAATATTTTGGTATAAATAAATAGTAATAATAAATAATTGAATATTCTTTTGCCTAAACTTTTTCTGCAAATGTAAATGACGCCAAATGGTAAGTTTTACAAAAAAAAAAAAAATTTAAAAAAATTCAAGCGCCAGGCCCAAGATGGAGGTACTGAAACATTTTTAGGTTGCTTTATTTAAGGTAGTTCGTAAATTAGTAACAATTACACTGCATAAATTTACTGGGCTTGAATTTAAGGATAACATGTAATACTGATTCCAATAAACACTGCCCAATTGAATTTCATATGAACAGTGATTGTTTAAAATGGTTTATATTTTCCTTTCTAGAAAATAGGCTAGACAATTTCCTTCTGAAGTTTAATAATTGTGCCAAATTTTAAGAAAAGTAAAGGAAAAAGTACATTTTGCAGTAATAGCGATAATTAAAAAGTTTAAATAATTTGAAACAACGTATGAAAGTTTGCCTTTAATTATAATGAAAATACCACTAATATGAATGATTCGAATGACAATAATGATATAATTTGAAAATGAAAATCGATAAGAATAAAATTAATCTACAAGTCAATGACACTTCCAATTGATTTGTAACTTTACGGTTAGAAAAGAATAAAATGAAGAAAGTGTTGCCATGCCAAAAAAAACACACTCAAAATTGAAATCTTTTAGGTTGCTTATAATAAAAGAGTTATCATAAAGACAGAAGGCAAGGCAATATGAAAAATTTAAGACCTCAACGACAAAATTCACATGGTATGATTGACGTCCAAAGAGATCCATTGAACAATTAAGAATTAGAAGGAATGTAAATGAAAAACAATTAGAAACGGAAGTAGAATTAACTGCATTGAAGGCAATGACGACAATGAAAGAGAAAATTTTGATGTATATAACGTGGCAGAAATTTTCAAAATGGAAAAAAAAATATAAAAATTGTCGTTAAGAATGAGAAAATAAAAATGAATGTCACCAAAAATATAGAAACCCAAGCAGGCAAAATGGTCTTGTGTTCATATTAAAAGATTTACATAACAAAGAGTGAATTAGAAGAATTACAGAAAGCTACTGAAACCAATATTTATAAAAAAAAAAATCAATTTATAAGGAATGAAAAAAAAATGACGGGAACAGCAACAGCAGAAAGAATACTTCAAAAAGCAATATTCCTTTGAAATTCCACATTTTAATCTGAAGGTTCTTTTAACATCCAAATGCTTCCAATCTAGAGGTAGCAATATGTCCCAGGCTAAGATAAATTCTTCAAACCAGATCTCAAAGTCTAAAGCCTTAAAATAAAAGAAGGCATCAGCAGTCTTAAACACTTCCAAAAAAAAGTACAATGTCCCTGGAGAGAGTAATAGGCAGCGACAATATAAAAAAATCAAATAATCCAAAAGGAAAGAAAAATTAGAAGTGACAAAAACAGCGGCTGTAGAATACTTAAAAAAATAGTACTTTTAAAAAATTGCATATTTAACTTTTGCAATAACAGCCAAAAAACATCCTAACCTTTCTCAAACCCTCCACGAAATGATAGAAGAGTTTATGTGTAGCAGTATTTATAACCGTTCGTCTTTATTGCTGCGTGATGTGGTAAACACTTTTGCGCAAACTCACCATAGCAGCAAAACTATACAATACACTTAGCCTAGAAATTCCCTGCGTGTAACAGTATTATAACGTGACTATAATAAACAATACAGCGTAAGCTAAATATAACAGTACTTTACATTATTAAAGAGTCTCTAGAGAATACTAAATGTATAAGAATTAACTCAAAGAGATGAAAAAAAAAAGAGTTTAAAAACACATCACTCATGTGTGGCTTTTAGACTTTTCTTTCTCATTGCCTTGGTAGACTATGCTGATTACTCATATACAATAAGTTGTGGTAAATTACGTTGGATGGTGTTTATAAATGTCCAGAGTAAATTTATCATGCTGTTATGGGTTCTTTTTTGGACATAAAAATAAATTGAAACGGGAAAAAACAACTTAAACCTATTGGAGGGGCCGTAGCATTCTGATTAAATGTACAAAAATATTACTAATTTTAAGAGTTAAATATCTGTGGTGTAGGCGTAAAAAATTTTGATCTATTTAGACCTTATTTGTATATCAATGTTATTATTATAAATAAAGTATTGTAAAGTGTAAATATCTAAAAGTGAAAATTCTTCTTTCAAATAACTTTTTTTTATTTATTTTGAAAATAAGGGAAGTCATCGAAAAAAAATGCAATTCTAAATGTTTTCAATAAAATACAAATGAAACCAATGGACCAATGAAGGGTTTAACAAAAAATTTAATCAAAATATATCATTGACCACCATTGCAGTTTATATCTACTTTACGGTATAAATAATTTAAAATTTCATAAACGCATTTACACGATACGAAAATTAGCCGAAAGTAATTACAAGCGAACAGAGAGCTTAAAAACTATTAGATTGAATTCAGAATACGTTATGAATGAAGAATATTTATATTCTAAACTTTTTCAAAGTATCACTTATATTTAAAGTACGCTCTGTTTTCATGAAGCATAAAAATTATAGATTTTAATAAACTTCAAACTGTTCAAACATAATATTTGTTGTACAAAAAATTTTTATGAAAAATTTCCAAAGATTATAAAATCATAATTTACAATATATCATTGAAATTTTTTAGCAGTATTTCTCTTTTAATCACAAACTTTCACAGACTTTTTAATATAATTTTAACATGGCAAGAGAGTGTAAAAGTTATTTCATTATTCTATAAAAATTTTATTTTACCAGAACGATTTCTTTCTATCACACAATAAAATCCTTATATATATATTATATAAATATATATATATATGAATATTTCTATAAGATAAAATGTAAAATATACTTTGTACTTTTCCAAAGCACGTAAGGATTAAAAAACAGAATGAAACATTTATGAAATAAAATAAGCTAAAATGAAATAAAAGGTAAAAAGCATGTTACAAATATTATTTGAAAGTATCCCTAAAGTAATAAACACAACTGCTGTAAATGCTTATTATGCTTATTATGTAAAATGTTGTTCATAGTGTTCTGGTTGTTCTACTGCAATGCAGCATTGCTTGACTTAAATTGTTTTCTTTGGATAATTTTCATTTCAGATCATGTAAGTAATGCAAAAAAAAAATATAATGCAAAATCTATGGAAATATTTATGTAAAGAGTTGTTTAATGAAATCATATTAGTAAATATATATATTTTCATGTGCATTCAGTTTGGTAATAAATCCAATAATCGAATTATAGCAATTTAAAAAGTCTCTCGGAATAGATCATTAATTATCTAATAATATTTTGGTTAGATGCGCTGAAGAAGTGAAATTTGCATTTAAAAAAATTTTATACTTTTACAAATTTGATACCATGAGAAACCGTTATTCGTAATAAGCTCAAAAATATGGCCATAATAGATTACCGAATATATTTTATATATATATAAAAAGCCAAAGGAGTCTAAGTTTGTGGTTTATTATTTTAAGTACAAAAAAAATATTACTCCAAAAAAAAAGTTTTATGTTTTAAAAAATCTTTCTAAATGTTAAGATTCATTTCCAGTTTCAACATAATTTATTCCAAATTTATTCGGGAAATGGCACCCTGTACGACAAGCATATAGGATAACACATAATATAAAATTAATATAAGTCGAGCTACGCCCGCGACAGGGGCACCACAGCCACCACGAAGCCAACCTCAATATCACCATTGGCAAATATTAAAAACTGGTGATCCCGTGGTACCAAATTAAATCTATGGATCGGATCTCGTGAAACTCATGATGCACCCTGATGGCTGGCATCACCAACGACCATCTCATGAGCCACTCCCAGTTGAGCAGGTGCTTCTCGGGACTGGTTGCCCCCATAGACAGACGAACAGACAGTTACTGTTGAAAATGAAAGAAAGGATTTTTTTTTAGCAAATTTCAAACGAAAGAATTCTCTTAAACTTGATAATTTAAGTTATGCCAACTATTAATTGCCTCATACCACGTTTACCTGAAATCTTATTTTCACTCTAAATTGGATTTGCCTATTTTGTTGGCCTTTTTAAATAATCTCATTAAATCAGTGTTGCTGGAATTCACATTTATGTAATTCTAATAATGATTTAATTAAAAAATTAAAAATGAAGAATATTATTCATGAAAGTAATTAATTTTTTTTATATATATCCAATTTTATTATTGTGGCTCTTATTGCTACATAAATTGTTATATTATAATTTAAAAATAACAGTGAACTTTTACATTTTTCTAAAGTGATGTTTTAATTAACTCTCTACCATTTTAAATTGCCTTCCTTACTGCCTTTATCTCTTTCTTTTAACCTTTACTTTTCCTTACTCTGTTTTGTTTTTTTTGGGCAAATTGTAAATAATTCATATACATCATTTTTTCCCTTGTAATTCCCAGAATTCGACTTATCTCTTTTTTTTCGGTAGTATAATTTTTTTGCGGTTTTACATGTTGCCATTTTGCATTAGACTCTTGGTTTAGTTGTGTTGTCCTTAATTGGATGACAAAGGAAATTTTTCGTATTATAAGTGATAATAATTTTCACTTTTAATCCATCCAAATAGCTTACAGCAGCATAAATTTTAATACATAATACGGGATTATATACAATTTTACCTGATGCTGGTTGATAAGTTGGTAAATTAGTGGATGGTTACTTGTGCCTTCATACATTTATGCTTATCCTTCTATTACGTTTTAATATTTGTCCATATATGTGGGTAATACAAAGTTCTATATTAAAAAAAATTGTTAAATCTTTTATATAAATTTTTATGAGAAGAAAGATATGTTTAAAAAAATGTATTGATGGTTTTTCATACTCTAAACATTTCATGTCCAATTATAAACAAATCTCTAAACTATTTTAGGTGGCATGAAGTGGAAATGTTTTACAAATAGAAAAGTCTTTAGGTATACTTTTTATTAATCAGTTAATGCTTTACATGCCCAGTGCCCATGGAGCCCACATTACGATCAGAACTACGAGCTTTATTAAAACTGGAAATCCAGTGGTACAAAATTAAATCCTTGATCGGATTGAGTGAATCCACAAGTCGTTACACAAAGATCTGTCCTTCTAACGACCTTCTCTTCTTATGAGCAAACAAGTTATGCCAAATCATCAATACCAAATCACCGGTGCCAGAAAATTCAAGTCCTTATTATTTCTTATTACCTTTCCATATAGAAAGTTCTTTCTAATTCGCTTAAATATATTTCAAATAATGCTTTATGGTAAATGTTTATTACGATAACGTGTTATAAAAAAATTTATCTAATATTTAATTTATTAATTGTATTTTAACATTTTTCTTTTAAAATTATTTCATAAGTAAAATTGTTATGTATCACAATTGGAACTTTTTAAGTTATATGTGGAAACTATTTTATTCCAAATAAGCATAAATCTCTAATGAAATTTACTCATATTAATACAAATTTAAAGGTTTAATTATTTTTTTTTTTTTAAATCGAATACATTTAAGATTTAAGCAAAGCCATAAAAAATAAATCCAAAATTAGGCTTACATTGTTTTTTTTTTTTTGCTAAAACACTTTTATACAATTAGCACTTGAAATTGTGGATTCCAGCCCATTCTTCCTGTCTTCATTTCTTATGATATAAGCAACGTTTGTTTGGACTAGTCAGTCTGATTATGCCTCAGAGATCAAAACAGGAGAAAAACAATGGTTGCAACTTTTTATTGCATTTCGTGTTTCGTTTGATCGTGCGCTCGTAATCAAAACAGGTTATAGATGATGGTTGTTAAGCTCATTTGGAAAAATTTTACAAATGGTATAAACTTTGGAATTTAGAACTGATAATTTACATAACATTGCAAAACATTCTAAATTAGTATCAATTTCTGAAGTGGTGACTGCTACAATTTGTACAATATCGTACATTTTTTTAATCATTTCTATTACTTTTACTTTTATTTTTCTCATGAGTTTTATTAGTTCCACTTTTACTAATGGTCAAAGCAAAATGGACAAATAAAACGCTAAGAAAGGAAAACCACAAAAACTTCAAGGGAACATTTGCTCTAGTGGTTTTTACAAAATAATTACTCTTGTAAATATTGTTTGTTTTTGTTGTTGATATTGTAGTGCGGATGTACATATTTTGGTTATATTTTGCTTCCCTTCCTTTTCGCATTTAATGCTTTCGTTAATTGAGTAATTTTTTTTTGTTGCATTTAGTTGTTGAATGAAATGAATTAAACTGAAAATAAGAAAGCACTATAATCAATGTGAACACGCCCACCATAAACTGAAAGCAATTGACTTATTTTTTGTTTAAAATAAGACTTATGTTTTTCTGCAAATTTAAGCAAATAGAGGTCTAAAGTTTCTAAAAATCATTTTAATGCACTTCTTAGTGATTTAGTAAAGAATTTCTTTTCATATGTCAAATATCCATCGAGTTAGTTTAGAATGAAGCTTCATTCGAGTAAAATCTTTTGACAACTAATGTAACTAATATAACGGAACATTAAATTTATAGTGGCAACTAAATATCATTAGCAAATTCTGATTTGAGGTCAGCGTTGAACGTATTCTTAATCGAAAGTACATTGAAAAGAGGTAGAGAGCCGCATTTCTATAAGTTTATGTTTGCAGATTGGTAATGAAAATGATTAAAATCGGTCTATACGATTTAAATACGTTAGAATATTGGGCAGTAGTTTATAACCAATTAAAAGGCTCCAAACTTATTTTATAAGTGATTCTATGCATCCGTGAAAATGAAACAAATCATGCATATTCTTAAATGTCAATTGGAAAAGATATATCTCTGAAAATTTCCCACCCTTTGCTATGTGTAAAAACATAAGTATTGGGATGAAATTTTCTTATTTGGTTTCGTATTGCTCACAAATCTTGACATCAGCTTTAAAGCATATTTATGGGCAATTTTATATGTAACTTTATGTTCATATCATGGAGGAATTTATAAAAATCTCTTGCTTTATAAATGACATTAATTTATTTTTGTACTCTACAATGTTTACCACTAGATAATTAACCATTCAACTTGGTCTTCTACATGCAGAATTTAATAATCACAACTCAGTAAAATGCATGTTAAATGTTTACTTTATAATTATATACGTACATACACATACACACACCCCCATGTACAAGAGCAACATATACATATCTACTAATTTAATAAATTACATTCATTTTTCATTTGCACTTGGGAGTATTTAAAAAAAAAAATACGCTTTCAACGTGGCATTCATATCATAAAACGAAGATGAAGAAGAAACAGATTAAGAAAAACTAAAAAACTAAAAAACTAGAAAACTACATAAAACTTAAGCTAATGCAATAAAAGTAATAAAAATTGCCACATTGCTGTTATGAAATAACAGTAAAAATAACAGTTCGAGTTAGAGTAAGAACTAAGTTGAGTTGAGATTTATTCCATTTTATATTTAGTTGTCATCAACACTAATGCCAACACTGAACAGTAATTTAACGGTATATAAGAATATATATGTAAAATATGTTAAATATATAACGGTTTATATAGAGCTCTTTTTATTTTATATGTTCATATATGTAAAAAGATTTAGTTAATTGCTTTAGTGTCAAGTAATCAGCGCCCTCTACTCAATTACAATGATAAATTGCATTATGACATAAGAAGAAGATGAATAAAAATGTTACACATATATATCTACGTATATGTATGTATTGATGTACGTATAAATGTAAAATAATAATAGGCTGTTATGTTAGTTCAAGGCTAGAAAACATAGAAAATTAGATTGAGATTCAAATTTCGTTTATAAAAAATGAAGAAATTTATTATTGTGGCTAAAATAATAAGTTATTTTAGTTACTGCAAATGTTTTAATTAATTAAATAAATCTTAAAACTAAAAATGGTGAAAATGACAAAAAATATTTTCCAAAATAATAATCACTTTTAAGAAATTGCGGAAAATGTAATAAAATAGCTCACATTATATTTCGTAATATACAGAGAGGAATTTTATTATAAAAAAGAAATATATCACTTTAAAATGATGGCTTTTTATATCCATCATGTGTAGGTCGGGGGGAGGGGGGGGGGAGTATATTCATTTTGTTACCACGTTTGTAACACCCATAAGAAAGCGTCAAAGACGCCACAAAATATATACAAGCTTGATCAGCATTAAGTGCTGAATCGATTTAATTTGATTTTGTATATAAAAATGTTTAAATTCTCTTATGTGAGAGCCAGTAACATTAACTTATTTATGGCATATTATAATACCATTTACTTATTTTATTAAATGAATAAAAAAAAAATTGCGTATTCTAAAAGTTGCTTTATTTGGCCTAATTAAATTTTGTGACGAATAGAAGTATCTGAATGTTTATACAAAAATTAGTTATTGCAGATTTTTAAAAGCGATTTTTAAGATCTGCATCGGTTTCTAGAATTTTCATTAATATATTTTAACTTTTCCAAGTAGCGTTTGCACAACATAAAAATTAAGATATTTCAAAAATTGTTACATGTTGCTAAAATTGTAATACGTGGATTTCAAATAGGCAACCTAGGAGAAGGTCAATTAAAAAATCTGTCCAAAGTCATTGTGGATTTGTAACATTTGTCACACAATCAGTTTAGAATAGAAAGACAAAGTAATTAGCCAGAGCATTTTAAAATAAAACAATCACCATCAATTTAAAGGAAAAATGGAAAAGTCTATTCAAATGCGAATTTTTCAGATATACGAAAATGGGTTGAAAATGGTTTTTTTGAAGGCAATAATTTCATTCAGATTTTAATTTCTCTTATTTGTGGTAATAAAATCTTTCCACTTTTTCTCGCTGAAAGGGAACTGAAAATTACTTGCAGTCGCTTGAAAAAGTTTTTTAGTTTAGTTTCCTTGTTTCCATAATGTAACCGAAAGTAAAATAAAAGGACCAAGCTACAAAAAAAAAATAAATAAGTAAGAAATTACGTCCTGTGTATTTTTATATTTATTTTTATTCCTCAAATTGTGCTATAATTTAATGAGTTCCGGACTGCTCCCTTGGTTTACTACACAAACTATTAAACATATTGCGGCTTCATGCACACAAAACTCCACAAAAAAAAAAGCTAAACATACTTAAAGTCTAATATAAACATTATAAATTTTTCTTCCCTTTCTACTTTTTTCTTTTTTTCTATTCTTTTTCCCTCGTTTTGCTTTTGTTAACTCTAATAAAATCGTTTTAATTTTACTTTGCCCTAAACTATTTTTTCCCTTATTTTTCTGTACTTTTTTTTTTTTATTTTTCATTTTGTAATGCATTTTTATGAGTAAATATTCGACGCTTAATGTGAGTAATAAACATATTTTTTTTTTCATTAGTAAGTATTAAATGTTTCTTTAACAACTAGAAATTCATTTAACTGCTTTTGTTTCTTTCTACTTTTTGTCTCTTTCTCAATTTCTCCTTCTCTTCATCAAAATATCATAAAATAAAGAAAGCGATTATTTACAGGCAAAATCATTAAGATTTTATGTAAAAAATTTTAGTATCATTATATCGCTTAGCTCACACCATTTGTCATCTAAAGATCTCTCTACAAGTCAATCATTTCAAAATTGCTCGACTTGTATCGACTTAAATCTGCTGTAGCGTCTCTTTAAACAGAGTTAGATCGCGCAAGACGCGCTATATGAGTCTTTATTAATCAAAATTATGCCTGCGTAAATGGAACATTGTTAAAGGATCTCGAAAATGTTGAAGTAACTGTCCATGTACTTTTATTTATAATACTATTCCAATGTTTCAAATCTATATAATCGACCAGGCCTATGAAGTCTAAAGCAATATCCTGGGTAAAAGGGATTCTAAATTACACTTCACTCTCATATAATTTATTCAATCTTGTCAAGTCTCTTATGAAAATTTGACCTATGGAGCCACTTGAGAAATTTTTTGATCTAGCAAAATGCTTTCGCTTTTCGAGCCTTTCGATGAAAACAAGGATTTTTCTGTTACATAAATTAGCCAGGTTTAGTTGTAGTTGTAGTGTGTGTGTAGTTAGTAGTAGTAGTAGTAGTAGTAGTAGTAGTAGTAGTAGTAGTAGTAGTAGTAGTAGTAGTAGTAGTAGTAGTAGTAGTAGTAGTAGTAGTAGTAGTAGTAGTAGTAGTAGTAGTAGTAGTAGTAGTAGTTGTTGTTGTGTTGTTGTTGTTGTTGTAGTTGTTGCAGTTGTTGTTGTAGTAGTTGTTGTACTTGTTGTTGTAGTAGTTGTTGTTGTATGTATAGTATAGTAGTAGTTTGTTGTTGTTGTTGTATGTAGTTGATGTGTGTGTGAGTGTATGTAGTGCATGTTGTTGTTGTTGTTAGTGTTGTAGTTGTAGTGTAGTTTATAGTTAGTAGTTGTTAGTAGTGTAGTGTAGTTGTAGTTGTAGTTGTTGTTAGTTAGTTGTAGTAGTAGTTAGTTAGTAGTAGTATAGTAGTTAGTAGTTAGTAGTAGTAGTAGTAGTAGTAGTAGTGTAGTAGTAGTAGTAGTATAGTAGTTAGTAGTAGTTAGTATGTTAGTAGTAGTAGTAGTAGTAGTATGTTGTAGTAGTTATGTAGTGTTAGTTGTGTAGTTTAGTTGTTGTGTGTGTGTTGTTGTAGTTGTGTTGTTTGTTGTATGTGTTGTTTTGTTGTTGTTGTTGTTGTTGTTGTGTGTTGTTGTGTTGTTGTTGTTGTTGTTGCTGTTGTCGTTGTTGTTCTTGTTGTTCAGTTGTTCTTGTTGTTGTAGAAAAAAATTGTTACAATAATGAATAAGTAAATGAACAATAATTGGAACAACTGAAACAAAGCTAAAGCCATGCATTTACTATGGAAAGTTTTTACAAAAAAAGTTCTTTAAAAAAACCTTCATATTTTTACTTTTCTAATCTAAGTAAGAGAAAAATGTTTATTTACTTGAAGGGAAAGCGATTATTATTCCATGAGAAAATGCAGGCATGATCGATATTCGGTGGTTGCATAATTTTAATAAACTTGAGATAATTTAACAATAGAGATATTTAACATTAACTCTCAGAGCATTCCCAAAAGCCCTAGGTTTTATTTGTTTAACTCAGGAAGCTTGATTAGCTTATTACCCATTATATTAGGGGAAAAAGGAATCTGCGCGACAAATATGTAAACATATGTCTGAACGAGTATCGTTCGGAAAGTAAACACATAAGCCCCCAAGAAGCTAACTTTAATATCACCACAATGGACATGATTAAGACTGATTATCCTTTGGTACCAAATAAAACTTTGGTGCGTGAGCTCATGACCCGCCTCTAAGGCCTGACCTTCCAATGAACAGATAGACAAACAACTAGAAATGGATAGACAGAAATGTTTATAACATTTTGGAATTACTGTTCATCATAAATATGTACAGTGGATATTTCTTTTGACGGCTGGATACATTTGTAACATGTGCTTTTAAATGGTTGGAACGGTTGATTGAAGAAATTTTGCTTTTGTAACTATTTCACTCATTTCACTTTTAAAGTGTAAAATTTATGATTATTGTTCCCATTTTATTGATGCCATATTTTTTCAAATATTTTATATTCAAATAATTGTCATTTTATAATATTTGAATTTTGTGCCAAATGGTTTTATAGTGCAAATAAATTGTTATAAATAATTGTGAAAAAAGTACAAATGAGAAAACAAAAAGTATAATTTTTTCAATTTGTGCTTCATTTTGTGTGTTGTTAATATTTCAAATAAATTAGAAATTATTTATTTTATTTATTTGCTATTTTCAATAGTTTCGTAAAATTATTCCTCTAATGCGTTATAATTTATAAATTGCCCTACTTTATATGTTTTGTTTAATAGTGATCCATTTATCAGCATAGATTTCTCTTGCCCTTTTTTGCTAAATAATAAATTTTATGAAAAGAGTGATACTGAAAGAAAACTTTATTTAGAGGACTTATATAGAATTGAATAAAATAAATACTTCAAAATATGCTGGATAAAGTGTAACGAATTAAGCGAAGACTATTTTGAGAAGTAAAATGTCGATTTCAGTTGTCAAAGTACCTTAGCATATTCTTGCTTTAGAATAAATTTATTATAATTTAATATCAATAAAATGTGGTTCATAAAAAAAGAAAAATTGTTAAACTTTGAGATTTCATAAAATCCCTTTGATCGAATGTAGAGTTGTCAAGTTTTATTTAGGTAACATCATGTAATAAAATTAAAGTTAAAAGTTTCAATTCATTTTTAAGTAAAATTTAAAATTTATATACATTTACAGAGAATTAGATTAGATTTGGCAAGAAGAAACCTTACCATAATATTCATAAGGTATTTGTAAATAATAAGCATGACAAGTAGACAATTATTCGTTTCATTATTATGGAGAGTAAAAGTTATAACATAAATTTCCGAATATATAAAGTCCAAGTCAATTTACATAGACATTTATTATACCATATAAATATAACTGTACAAATGGGTGTTCTTTGATAATGTATGTATGCAAAAGTATATAAATATCATGTTATTACATATATTAACATATATGAATAAGAATGTGAATGGCAACGTGAATATTAGTGCAATGGAGAAAGCGAATCCATAAAAAAAAAAACCGACAAAGCAGACAAGGCAGACAATTGTTAAGCTAGCGAGAAAAATGTATTTGTTAAAGTAGTTTTGATACCTTTGACTTTACGAGTTGTAATACGAGTGCACAAATACATTAGTAATAGAGAATATAGCACGAACACATGATGTAGCAATTTATAATATATTTATATATTTAGGTAACACAAAAAAAGTGAGAGCAGAAATATAGAATAAGAGAAGGAGAGAGTATCATAAGTAACGTAAGTGAGTAGAAAAGGAATTGGTTTAAAATAACTGAAAGGAAGAAAAAGGAAAGTAGAGAAATGAGAAAATTTTATCTGCCTGAGTTCAAATCTTGTATAATCATCTCAATACAAAATTTTAACCTTTCTATTTGTTTCAGTTTTCAAGTTGTAATCTATAAAATATAAAAATTTTTCTTTAATAAGGTAGAGATGTTTTTGGTTTATGTAGCACTGTAGGCGTGTCTTTTGAACGATTTGGCCCATTTTTAACAAATTCGAAGTCCATTTTTATATTTTGCCGACCAGAAAAACCTTTAAACGCACGCATATAGAAGGACGGACAGACAGACAGACAGACAGACAGACAGGCAGACATACCTATAAATCGTTTCGAAATTTAACGTTTCATTTTAGACGTTATAAACGTATTAACAAAGAGAATATACCTTCAACCTCTGGTTGGTGGTTATAAAAAGAAGGAGAAACGATGCGCATTAATCACAACCATAAAATTGTTACATAAATGCAGCTTAAACAGCATAAAGAACAATAATAACAACAACGAAATGATAACAATAATTTTTTTTGCACATAAGTAAAACTAAAATGATAAATTTTTCAATCCTATATACATATAATTTTTACATACAAAATGCATACTTTGTTGAAGTATTCTAAAACTCGGGTTAAATTGGATTAAATTGGATGATTTGTGTATATAAAAATATAATGATGATTTTCAGGTTCATTATTCCTTTTATGATTTATTACATTTAATATTTCTTACATATTTCTTACATTTTGTTTTTGTTTTTTTTCAATTTATTACCCTTGTCATTGAATAATCGAATGAAATCAAATATAAAAATAAATCTATTCCAAAATTGATATAAACAATTATGGAGAAAAATAAGTTTTCTATTTCTTTTTTTTTGTTTTGTAAATCCTCAATCTATGTAAATCAAGTGAGAAGTTTATCTTGGAATTTTCTTACAATATTCGGTCAATATTTCTTAAATGATTTTGTTTGATATAAAAAGTTTTCATATTTTATTATGTATCTAAAATTTCGATCAAATTTTAAAAGAAACAACTAAGTCTCTTACAGTCGCTCGTGGCCGACTCTTAATAAGTCTTCTGAACTTTATCTAATATAATTAAAAATATAGCTAAATAATTTGCAAATTAACAAATTAAATAAAATTATAATTTTTTAATTATTTGAGAGAAATTCGAGAGATTCATTATATGGTAGAATTTTCGAACAATGCACCGATATGGAGCAAATTTGGTACGCATATTTTTTATATGAAATGTAAGGCAGAACCAATTTGTTTTGAAATATTTTTCAAGTTGCCACGTTTGCCCATATAATGACCCTTTTTTGAAGAAGCTTTTATATGGAAAAGGATCGGGGCCCATTTCATGTCAATTTTTATTAAAACATATTTAAATTTCTTCATTTTCTTTAAAAAAAATCGTTATACCACAAAAAGGTCGAAAAAAATGTCCAATTCAAAATATTTTCAATGGAGTTTGTACAAAATTTTTTTAAAATATCTTAAAAACTGCTATTAAAAGACCGATGGACATACTTAAATTAATTAAGAATGTAATTTTGAGGCGATGGGTGTAATAAAATATGGAACTATCTCATCCAGAATGAGTATTCTTGATGTTACAAACAGCTGCAAAAAATTTATAATATTCTCTACTTAAATTACGTAGGATATAAAAACTGCAATAAAAATACATTTTGAAAAAATGGATATATTTAAATTAATTCAGGCAAAAGCTCGGCATCATTTTGTTAGATATTGCCTTCCACATTCTCCATGTACGTAAATTTTTTTTTTCCAAAAATGTCAAATATTTCCTGCTAGTAACCAACACAAGAAAAAGGAAAAGAAAAGGAAAGGAAAAATTTTTGTTTTTCTTTATAAAACTTTAGTTTATTTTATGGGTCTTAAAATAAAATATTGTACTGTTTTAGTAAAAATAAAAATTTTTATAATAGAAATTGTGTAAATGTATTCTTTTGTGTTTTTAGAGATGGGCCTAAAAATTGAATTACTACTAGCAACAACATTAATAACGATATTTAGAAAAATAATGGAATGAAATTTAATGTAGTCTCATTAGACAAAAAAAAAAAAAAACAAAAAATAAAACAAATTGCTGAGTGCCCTAAAAATTGCATTAAATTGCACTCAATATTTGCCATTCCAATGTTTATAAATTTTTGAACTGTATCAATTTAATAATTTTGATGGATCATATTGACAAATTTTTCTTGTTTTCCCATTAAAAATTTTCAAGGCAATGACTGGTTTTTTTGCCATTTTTAAAATAGTAAATGAAAAATATTAAACTTTTCGATGAGTTAGAAGTTTTTGAAAATTAATACATTTTTACTTAGTTATTTAAGGTTGTGGTAGTGGCACTCCCTATTTTTAGGGCGTATTCATCACATCAAATGAGAACTTAAAAATAAGACTTTATATATTTATAAGTATGACTAAACAATTCAAATCTCTAATTACATTGAGTCCAACTTTTACAATGATCTAATATATCTGAATATTTCTGAGCCTCTTTTGTTCTATCAAAGATATCAGTTTTCTACTGATTTTTAGCTAACAAAATTTCGTAGTGGCGTTCCAGCTAAGGCTTTCAAAAGTAATTAATTTTGTATGCCTAATTTTGGAATAGTCTTTCTTATGCCTTCAGTTTGTTTTTCTTATTCTTTTAATGTTTATTACAAACAACATACGCACATACATTTAGCATAGAGATACATAAAACTTCTTTAGTTAATTTAAGTTTAATGTTAACTATTGTTAAAACTTGAAATTTTATTAAAAGATAGAGAAGTTTGAATTGAAGAAGAAATGTTTTTGTGAGTGTTTGTGCATATAAAGTGAATATAAAATGAATATGAGTGTGTATATGTAAATATTTATAAACATTGTAGAATACTGAAAATGTAAAGAAATATAAACAGAGGAAGTATTGTTTCATTCTATTTCCTAACGTTTACATTTTTAAGTATATTTGCCAACTTTTTTAGAAAGTTGTTTTATCAAAAGACGTTCTATAAATAACAAAATTATTTTTACCAATAAATTGCATGCAAAACTATTAATTTAGAAAAACTTATTTCAGTCATGCGATTATGCTTTTTTCTTTTTCTTTTTGTAATTCCTCAGTAAAGTTGGAAAATTGAAAATGGAATTATTTTTAAATACTTCAGCAAATTGATTACACTTGCGCTTAAACGCTTTGAGTACAACTCTGTGTTTAAGTAATGAAGGCATCATGATCAGCCCAAAATTGTAAGGTATAAAATTTTCATTTATTTAGGCATTTATTAAGCAAAAAAAAAAATTGTGACACATTCTGTAGATGCCATTGAAAGAAATTTATTATTAATGCCTTAGTATTGTTGCAGAGGAATTTCGTTCATTTAAAATTAGTTTGTAAACGATATAAGTTCGGCCTTGTGCCTAAGCCATAAATATTTCTTCATACTTGTTAATATTTTCGAAAAAAGACATTCTAAATAACAAAAAATAATCATAAGCCACATATAAAAATATAACATATGAATTAATAAGTCTCGATTATTAGTTAGTTAAATTAATAAGCAGAAGATTGAATTGTTTGCCACATCTATGATTTGCACTAATTGCACTGTTATTCGATTATGGTTGAAACATAAATTTATTATTAGACGGCTCAATTAAATAAAAAAAATTACTTTACTTAGTGAAAAATTGCGAAATAAGTTTAAGAGACAACGGATGCAATAACTTAAATGTCAATTTGGTTAAATTATAATCGAAATAAAATAAAAATAAAAATAAAAATAAAATAGATAAAATTCTTAGTAGAGCAAACGCTACATGATATTTCTGACTCAAATACTCAATTATTGAAATTAATAAATACTTCATCAATCGAACCGGGTACTTATTGAACAATGAAATATGTTTATTAGTTTTATAAATGTTTATGTTATTGTTGTTGTTTGTGTAACAAATAACATGCAATACATTTTCTATGAAAAATGAAATATCAATTTTAGGTGCATTGGGCTAAATCAAATAAGAAAAACCAATGCAACCATGAAGTTTTTGAGTAGAGTTTGGAGAGTTGTTACTTATTTATGTACACAAATATAAATTACAACAAAAACAACAAAAGCAAAAATAGTTATGCTAAAAAAAAAAATTAAAATTTCAAAGTCATCCGACTTGTATAATCACTTGTTGGTCCTGATTTATATTGGAGATGGTCTAAGGAATTTCCTCTGTTAGGTCTAAAGCATTAAGAAAAAGATATCGAAAATCAAACAAATATAAAGTCCTCCTTGAAGAGTTCCCATGAATAACTTGAAGTAATTCAAATTTTGGATCCTAATGCTGGTTTTTTTTTTGTAACAATTTTTGATAAACTTTTATCAGAAAATTTAAAAACTTTTTCTTAAGGGTTAAATCTTTTACAAAAACTTCCCTTATGGACTTGTCTGAATGAACCGTAATATATCAAACTACAAGTTTAAATCGATTTTTCATATAGAGAGTCCAAAATTGTAAACCTCTGCTCGTGAAAATGGCCATAGAAAATGATTAATGTTATTTATATTCAATTCTATTTGAATTTAAGGCCAAGTCGATCTATATTTAATGGAGATTGCTAATATGTATAATTTGATAGATATTAGATGTACAAACTAACTAATTAATGAATCCATACATTTCGAAAATGATTTTGCAAAGATCGGTATAATAAAAGTTTTTTGAACTTTTCTTCAGTCATTCTCGATGTTGTAACTCATACCTCTTCATATAGCACTATAAATGTAGGTTGTAAAAAAAGAAGGACATCAATGCATTCAAAACTTTTCTATACTAAACCATAACATTTCGTTTATTTGAAATTTCTCGATGCTTCATTTTACCCTTTTCTTTGCCCATTTTCTTTGGCCAAGACTACGTTTTTATGCTTCAGTTGCCCAGTTAATAAATGTTATGATTTTCGTTAGGTTACATTTCTATTTGTTTGCTTGTTTTCTTGTTGTTATTATCACTATTATTATTAATATCAGTGTGGTAGTTTTCTTTTATTATAATTCAGAATTTGAGTATTTTTTATTTTCTCATTTTCATTCGCAAACACTTTAACTTTCACAAACATTTCACTGAAATTGTAAAACGTCAATATAAATGTATTGGCTTAAGTGGAGTCGTCTGCGTTCATATGTATTCTTATCATAGAAAAATTTTCAAAATATTTTCTTTTAGTTAAATAATAAAATTGTAACCAAAGTTTCGCTGCCTTTGAAATATTTAAGGTATTGATTCTTTTTAGCTAAAGTTTTTTGAAACGATAGATGGGCCATATCAGTTCAAGTCTACTCTTTATTTGGACTTGAATTACTTTATGAATAGAATAATAAAGAATAGTAGAGAGAACAAAAAATCGAAAATTTTTACCTACTATCAAAATATTTGATATTAGTTGTGCAAAACTGTTCTAAACCCTTTTCTAAAAAGTTTAATTTTTATGCCAAAGAAAAAATTATACTAAACGGCTTAACATTTTTTCCATTGTTTGCCTTTGAGAAAGTGTTGGAATTTTAGCATCGAGGCTTTCAAATCATCAACGTAAAGTCTTGAAAAATGTGTGAAATGTGCGAATAATTGAAAGATGGCGTTAGAAATCTAAGGCGGAAATATTCCTGTGAAGAGATTTTGCATCATACGTTGGAAATCTTATTCTTTAAAGCTGATTTACGCTCAAATTTTCACAGTTTTTTTTTCATTCATTATGAGCATTTCCAAAACTTAAGTATTCAAGTTTTAAAACTAAAATTAAAAATATATAAAATGAATATTTTTACTTTGCTTATTTATAATTTAATCGAATCGAACTTTTTTGTTCATCTAATATTTATTGATATTCCTGATAATGTTTATTTATGGGTTTCCATGTGTTTTATATGGCTGCGTATGCATGGTCAAAAATTTAAACTCACTACGAATGCTATCAGAAGTCAATTTAATCAAAAATTATTATACGAGTCGTTTAATGCGTATGACATGAATCATACAAACAGCCAGCAAGTCAGTCAACCAACCAACCAACCAACCAATCAACCAATCAACCAATCTATCAGACAACCAAGTAAACAATTGAATCATTCATGCAAAAAATCATTTAAACGAGTAATCCAAATGTATGCCCATTTCATATATTACCATACATTCGTACATATATATATATATATATATATATATATATATATATTTATAAAGATATTCACATAAACTGAGAATGTGAATGTGAATGTGAATGTTTCATATAAATTTTTATTGAATATAATTTAAAAAAAAAATTGTATAATCACAAAAATGTTCATAGGCATAAGATTCATTCTTGCATAATCATGATTGGGCTGACATATTGATATCAACTATTTGTAGATATTTAACTTTTAATTGCTTCAACATGTCTAGCGATTTATGATTTTATTGATTCTGTAGAAAAGAAAATCTTATCACAATTGTTTACATTTTTTATTCAATATAAATCTTATTTATGGTCGCTTTATACTTATTTTACAAGCCTCCTCATTTTTATTGCTTTCTTCTATTTATGATGATTATAAAATATGTTTTAAGCATTTTGTGGGCAAATTAGATATTTCATCTATTACATTTATTAAAATTTCAAATTAAAGGAAAAATTTGAGAAGCAAAATTTATCATTTTAAAATTGCATTTTAATTAAATTGATATAAATTAGCCACATCTAATTTATGATTTTTACATTAATAAAGTTTCTATAGACTATTTTTGTATTACGCTTCCTACAAACCAGTTTAAGAAATCGATTCACTTTACAAAGTATGGTAATGTCAAATGTCCAAAAAAAAAAAGTTAAATATCAGAATTTTTGTGATTTGCCTAAAATTCAATTCAATTCAATTCAAATCAAGATCTGGGCACGCTTTAAGTAGAAACAATTTCCACATACTTCTTTCAAGTTTTTTTTAAATTTATTAGTCATAAGTTAAAAAGGATACAATGTTTGTTTGGTCACGCCCATCGTTTGGTTTGTAAATATTTAAAATTCCTTTTAAATAAATTTTTTTAATAGTTACTTGAATACAAATGTATAATTACTAATTGATTATTGTTGGTCCATGCAGGTTGATTAACTTTTCCTCTGTTATTATTGCAAAATTAATTTAATTCATAATTTCTTTGGCATAAGTAATAAATGGAAAAAAAAAATTTATCTCCATGCAATATCAAACTAAAAGCGTAAACAAAAATAAATTTTATTTTTTCATATTCTATTCCATATTTTTTTTTACCTTCCATATGATTTGCAATGGAGATTCCATTAAATTAGTGCTGATATATGTAACGTTTTATCGATTGAAATTTATTTGAAAAATTTCATAAAATTCGACAATGTAAGAGCAGACACTTGTCTGTTCTTACATTGCTCTTCATGGTTCATAAAAATCTGCCATAAGTTCAAACGGTTTATCGGAAATGTCATTAGAAAACGAAATTGTTTGGAGTCCAAATTTTAAGATTTAAGGTGGAATCAGTTTGTGGCAATTAATACGGTTTAACATGGATTTATAATGAAAAGTTATTGTAACAAAATTTTAAAAAGTTGAAACAAATCTTAACAAAACTAGAAAATATTGTAGGTCCTTTAGTTTAGGCAAGGCATATAGTGCCAACCAAGAAATAGTTTTATATTTCCATTTATTGCTGTTTATAAATAAAACCACCGGGGGATAGAATTTTTCTCAATGAGCAATGTTTTTTGAGTGTTTTCAAATATTTACAAATTTTTAATATTTATTTAGCTAAAAAGGCATGTATAAATAAATAATTGGCCACTTATATTTAGAAGCACTTCAAATTAATTATTAATAAAGAATGGAGTCCATGAGTCATGGATTATGCCTTCAATTTTTGTTTGCTGGATAAAAAAAAGAACGTATCATAAAAAAAATTAATAAATAAATTGAAAAATCTCTTTTATTTTCTTTTTTGATTTTTCCTTTCGTTACTTCAATTACTTTCATGTTTTGTGCGTTTGTTTTTTTTTTTTTTTTATTTATTATAAAACTTGTTTTAAAAGTTGACACTTTTCCAATGTGGCTAGAGAAAATAAGTTAGAAAGAGAGGAAAATACAATCATATTAAAATTAAATTTTCTTTGAATTACTTTCTTTCACGTGTAAAAGAATGAGGTAGGGAAAGTACAAAAAAAAAAGGCAGTAGAAGGAAGAAGAATAAGGAAAGAAAAATAATTTGCGTAGAAATATTTTTTTTTTTTGGGTTAAAATTCTTTACTTTTATTTATTAGAATTTCAATGCTATTTGTGCTTGTCGTATTCAAATTGTGTTAAATATCTTTTAAAATGATATTTCACTTAATTTATACAAAAAAAATAATGCGGATTAGTGGGAGGAAAAAGTCCATAAAACTAAAGTTGCTTTATTGCATTTTTCTAAATATGAAAAATTACCCCCAAGCATTTTCATTATAAAACATTGCATTTTTATTTGATAATAATAATTTGAAGTGGGCATCCACAATAAATGACAATTTTTTATTCAAAAAAACAGAAAGAGAAACAATCAAAAATGTTTGAAAAATTATGCCTAAAGGAATTTTGATATAATTTCATTGAAATGATGACTTTAAACTAAACAAAAGTAAAAAATAATCTATAGAAGTTACGATTCTCGCAGTTAAATCGCAATAGCGACTTTGAAATGAAGTGCAAAGCAATCGGAAATCGCTACGGTATTATAGAAATTTATAAAAGTCATTTTGCTAATTAATAACATGAACAAATCGAATCTAATCTCATTTCATATATGATGGGACTGCTTGCATAAACGCAGATACGCAAATTTGATATGAATCCATTTTTTATTAACCTATTGTTATCCATTTAACTAATGTTTATTTATCCGTCCGTCCATGTGAAGTTTATTCAAGAAAATCTTCTATCAAAATTTAGGCTACAAATTAATTAATTTTATTGATATTTGGTAGGCTTGGTCTAAAGACGATCTTATGGAAAACGATTAGATTCGAATAATCGATTATTCTCTAAATTGAAAAAATATAAAACGGCATATATGGAAAGTTAAAATTTTTTCTAAAATTTTTTTAAGAGAATTCATTGACAATGATTATTAACAAAAACCTAAATATTTTTACAACATTCTTTCCAAATGGGATCACTGTATGAGACTCCTTTCATTTAACGAATTTTTTAGTTAATCATAGTAACTGAATTTTTTTTATAGCATTTATTTGGAATTGAATTTCTAGACTTTTCATTAAATTTAAATAAAGTGATGCAGTTTATTTAAAAGTCGCTTAACACTCTATTGTAATGTCTTTACTAATTTTGTGTTATTATTTTAAAATAAGTTAACTATTTTTATTGGCATCTTCATGGAAGTTCCTTTCTTTTAATGAATTTTTCAACTTCTTTTTCTTTGTTTAAAAATCTTAAAAATAAAAAATAACTTGATTTATTTGATGAAATGGCAAAATACAAGGAATATCGAAAATGTCCCCTTTTTATGTATGAATGTTTCAATAGAAGCTTGCTTTTTTCAGTTTTGCGTAAAAAAAGCAAAAGGGCTTTTTTAAAGGACACTTGTCTGCAACACCTTGAAAATAGGAACAATAGCTTTAGACAAGTTTTCAGACACAAAAGAAAACAAAGAAAAGGAAAACAAGTAGAGTTAATTAGAGGAAAAGGATTTTTAATTGTCACAACAGATAACGTTGACATTAATTGAATTAAAGTTAAACTTAATGTTTTCGCCATTTATTTGAGATAATATTTAAGTAAATGAAGAATGATAAAAGGAAATAAAAACAATACAAATGAAGGAATTTTATTTGCTCGGTCTTTCCTTCATTTACTCTTATAAAAATTAAAGAAATTGCAAGTTATTTTCCGTATAATTGAAAGCATTACAAGAAAAAAGCGGTAAAAGGGAGACACATTTTTTTTATGTTCGTTTTTGGATGATTTAAGATGAAAATTTAAAGATGGATGAGCTCTGAAATATGTTTTGCAAAAGTGAGTTAACATTAAGAAAAAAAACGAAATCATCTTAAATAATATTAAGGCTAATAGGAGCAATAAGGTACAATGAGTTTTTCCGGTTGTATCTAAAGTTCAGAAAGGTTTGCGTTATCTACGGACCTAAAGCCGAAAAAAAGCTTGTAACTTAAGCCCAGAAAGGCTTGAGAGACTTGAAATCATTTCTTGAAACGATTCAAGGTTTTTGTTCATGTAATCATCCAAAATTCGAGAAAATGTTCTTGTTATAGAAACAGAGTTTCCATTTTCTAGGTTATTTCAATATAATTCTTTATATAAAAAAAGTTTAGATAAGGAATTTCAAAGGGTACACCCTTTGGAAAAGTTTTGCTTCTCTCAACTTAGCGTCTCTTTTTTTTTAAAGCAAATTATAAAATTATAAACTTTGCGCAAGTTTGAATTTTCAAAATTTTACCAAAATTAGAGTACCTTCAGCCCATTTCTGCATTCACTTCTATTTAATTAACATTCTTCATTTTCTTTATTTGTTAATTACATTAGATGAAATGCTTCTTTCTTACTTATTACTTTTTTAGATTAAGTCAATCGTATTCATTAAAAAAATTTTTAATGCAAGAGATTTATACTTTTTTCTTTTAGTTAACGCTTGATGCGGTTTTTGTGGATGCATATAGCACATAAAAATGGAAATTTTGTAAAATTAATTATTATAAATATTCTCAGCATCTATGTTTTTCTAGATTTAAATCTGCGGTTGCATTAAATAACCTACAACAAAAGGAGATGCCAAAGTAAGAATAAATTGCGTTTAAGAGCGTTTGTTGCTGTTATTGCTGCTGCTGAATTTCCTTTATGTATTTCATTTTTCTTTTTATTAGAGTACTTATATTAGTAGCAGCATCATCTTAATCAATAAAGGCAAAAGCCTGGAATAGTAGTTACATAAAGGGTCTGTCAAAATGAACTGAGATATTTTTCCAACTAAACGTTTTACTTTTCTTTAGACATTAAACCATTTTCTTTATTTTTTTATTATCAATATTTGTCTATAAATGAAAAGGTCTACGTATTAACTTCCTGAAGGACCCTATATACACATTTAAAATGCGAAAGCATATTCGTATGGATAGTACATGATTCATCGTATGGTTCATTGTTTAGTTGAAGACTCTTTTAAATGAAAATGCCTCAGGCAGTAGGCTCTACTTGAATTTCTTTGTTATTTAAGAGATATATTCGAACTATTGTACAGAAATATTTAAAGCGTTTGTATAAAATACACGTACGTTTTACATTTGTGAAAATTGTGAAAATTTGTAGTAAATATTTTTAGTCTTTTAATGATAAGAAATTTTCCTTTTAAAGAATGATAAATGATTGAGAGTTAAGAGTTTTAATATTTCTCTTGTCCATCCATTGTACAAATTTGAGTTCAGAATTCTTCAGTTCAATTACAAAGTTCAATTTATGGAAAAGTTTATTAATTAATTCCATGCAAAGTAATGTGGAAAAGTAATTCAAAATTGATCACATTTTAGTTTATTTTGGAATCTCTAACAATTTATTGTAAATTTACTTAGAATGAAATGCGCTTGGTTTTTTAAATAAATTTTCTCGTGATTTACTTCTAAATTAATTAAACAATAATTTCAGATTATTGTCGTAATTTTTTGGCCCAATAACAAAGAAGTTCGTAAGAGAAACGCTTAACGGATGCACTAAAGTTCGAAATTGAATGAGACTTCAAATGAAATTGTCCCTTAACTTTTTTTTTAATAAATTTGGCACAGAATCAGATAATAATTTGGCTTCGATTAGTTTAATAATATCCATTTTTTGGTGTTGGAATGTTATATTGGTCGATTTGGTTTATACTTAGGCCTGAGAGTTTTTGGGTTTGTTATATTTTTATCCTTTAACTTAAAATTTTCACTTTAATGACTAATTGACGTGGACAGGCAACAGACATAGGGATGGAACCAGGGTCACGTGGCCAAAGAAATGTAAATTGGAACAATCGATGGAATAAAAGGTAAGTCTATTGCAAGGTTTTCTGAGTGTTACACATTTCCGCCCAAACCTTAAAAAAAAAACTTTCGACTTTCTTATGATTTTTTTTGTGTTGTGTTAGAACGAAATTTTTTAAAGAAATTCAGTGAATATCAAATGTTAGTTAAGGATTATTATGATGATGATAAATTGTCACGAATAATTTGAACATGCATCTAGCAAATGTCATTTGCATAAAAGTTTTGCTTCATTTTCTTATTTCATGTTCAACTTATTTTTTTTTTTTTTATACAAATTTCTTTTTTCTTTATATTTACTGTGTTACGTTTATTCCGTGATGCAGCATCAAATGTCATTGTGACAATATTCAATTTATTATTAAATGCAATTAATTTATTGTTAAATTATAAGTGAAATATAAAAATATGAATGAAGATGTACTAACAAAAAATATGCCTGTCAATTTAAAGAGATTTATAAAATTTTATTAACAATACATTAAGATAATTGTGATTATTTTAATAATTAATTTAAATTAATTGCAAATAATTTTACACAAATCAAAGATGAATCAAAAAATGCAAAAAAAAAAAAAAAACAAAGCTACTGTGATTTTCGAAATTATCAACAATAAATCTATAAATAAATGGGAAAGTTACATTCGGTTAGGCCTACAACTTTGTTTAGACATTACGTTATACTTGGGCGTAGTCAAACATATGCTTCCATTTTAGACAGAAAGTGCAACATTGTGAAATAAAATTTTTCATGATTTCAAATTGTCATCAAATTTTTTAAATGAATTAAATATTTGTTGGATTTTCTTCCCATTGCACTTTAAAGGCAAAAATGGAAGAGGCTTCCCTCGCTTGAAGATGTACCGCCGTTTACGGAGCGTCCTTTAGCCTTTTTCATTCAAATCTTTCCTGAATTAAAGCGTTTTCAATGCGGTTGTTATTACGAGGAATGATGATGGTTAAATATATAAGAAAATTATGGTTAGCTGAGGCCAAATCTTGGATACCCAGCAATAATATACAAAAATATTACGATTCAGAGCCTGTTTCAGTTTTTAGATAGATCATCTTAACATAAAAAAATGAAGTGGTTACGGCCGATTTGCAGGCATTTGTTTTAAAAGATTTGGTAAAGTAATGACAATACTTGTAAATTATTGTAGTTTTGAATCTTTGGCCACATGTGAGCGCTAAGCAAAAATTTATCAAATTTTGGCATTAAAAACTGAAGTATTTTTGTTTACGTTACACTGTGGGCGTGCTTCTTGACCGATTTCACAAATTTTCAATACCAACCTGCCTGCAAGAACTTCCAATGGTCCTGCCAAATTTGAGCTTGATATATTTTCTTTGCAACCAAGAGAATGTTACAGCAAAAGGAAAGGCGGGCAGACAGACAAATATCTCTACATCGATTCAAAATTTGATGCTGATCAAGAAAAGATACATTTTGTAGGGTCGCTGTACTTCCTTTTGGGTGCTACAAACATAATGACAAAATGAATAAACCCCTTGGTGTGTGGACCCTTACGCTTCTTTCTGGCTGTCGTCAGGTTTTTTTAAACAAATGATTAAAATCAAATCAAACAAATATGATTATGTTGTGCAGTAAATTGATGCTTTATCATTATAAATTATTTAATTAATAAATCAATCGAAAACAATTAAAGGAAATATGTCAGCATAATGTTTAAATTAAAAACTTTAATGAAAAAACGATGCAACTGAAGTAAAAAGTTAAGCTGATACAATTTTTGAAGTTCACTTGTACGTACAAAATGTTGCGAATGTTTGGTATAATTCAGACAGTTGGTTATTCTTAGTTCTAAGTAGCCGTTGTAATTAATGGCTTCAGCGATAAACGATATCTGGTTCCATTGTTAAAAAAATTTATACCGAATAATTGGCGTTTTTTGAAATCCATTGAAATTAAGAAAAGTGAAATAAACAACAATTGAAAAAGTTCAGTAATTTTAAAACCATTAGAAAAAATACAAGGAAAGCACTTGAAATTTGTGCAAAATATTTTATTTAAAATACCAATTTTTTTAGGAGGGTTCAATTTATTCCATTTATATATTTGGGCTAAATTTTCCAAACAACAATCACCTTCAGCATATAGCTCAAAAGGCTTGTGTCAAATTCTACTCTCAATACAATTTCAACTGGATGCAAATTGGACAAGAAAAGTGAGCCTTAATTGGTTTCTAAACGAATATGGCGACAAGTGGAACAAATATCAGATAATTTGACAAATGACTTTTTATAAAAGACTTTTTTTGTAAAATATATATTTACAATGAATTGTCACAAATCTAAAAAATTAAGCGATCTAAAGTTAGAGAAATGCTTCGATGCGATTACGATCCACAAATATCAATGAAACATCAAGCCAAGATAACGGAATCTATTACTAATAATTGTAAGTTTTCATTCGATCCATTTTAGTATGTTCCATTAACCAAAAAGTCTTGAAGCTTTACATTTACTCCTTCTTTTTTCTTATTACAAAATGTTAATTTAATAAGTAAATAGAAAGAAAAATAACAACAACAAATTTCTATAGGTCCATTAAAAAAAGCATCAGTAGTTATAATTTTTGTATAATAATGATAATAATAATAATGAAAAAAAAGCTGCTCCAAAGCATATCAAAAAAAAAAAAAACTTAATTCTCTTCTAGCATTTGAATATAAAAAGATTCATATTTTTATTTATTTTTATATCACATTGTTCATTTATTTATAATGCAAACAAATTTTGTATAGAAATTTTCCTTAATGCAGAATCATGGACTAATTTTATTTTTATTGCAGCGACTAGAGTCGAAATATTATTTGCGCTCAATCAAAAAACAATTTCAAATGTCTTTTTAACTTTAAAATTATATCTGCTTAAATGCTTGGATACTTTTGGCTTTTTCAAATTGGTAGAAGGCAATTTTATATTCTTTGCAAACATTGCTTTGCCTGATTATCCAAGTTGCATTTAATTAAAGAGCCAAATGGAATATTTACAATTCGAACTAAATTGAGTTGTTTAATTTTGACTTTTAAGGAGGCATGGTCTGTAAGAAGATTTATAATTTTGCACTTTTTTTTTGGGGTTACATGATCCGAAAGTGTCTTTCTAAATTTAAGAGAAATAATCAACAATCTTCTTGAAATATTTATTCTCTTTCAGTTCTAAGACTTTTAATCAATATTTTTGCAAAAGATCGAGAATTAGGAATGCGATTTCTTTTCGAGGCAAAGCAATACATTTAATAGATAAAATGACAAAATTACGTGGCAAAAATTCAGCGCTTGTTAAAAGAAATTTAACTATTTTTTTGCAATTTCAAAAAATCTACAAAATCGAAGGCAAACTTAGTTAATGGCAAAAAATTTCTTCAAACAATCGACATCTAAACTAAACTAAAATAGTTAAATTAGCTTATTTAAAGAAAATAAGTACAATTTTAAGCATAATGAATTTTTCTATCAACAAGAAAATGGCGTCAGATAAAACATCAAAATGTATCTAAATATTGATTAAATAAACTCGAATAAAAAAAAATACGTATGTATAAAAATTGGCATAGTATTTGTTTCTATACAAGAAATAATTTTTTATATATCTAATGGATGAAAAATGAAAATTTTATAAAAAAATACAAAATTTACATAAATTTCTCTCTGCATTAAAAGACAGAAAAATGAGGTACTTTGTTTTTTTAATATAAAAAAAAAAAAAACAATACTAGCAGGACGAATGTTAGCAGAACGAATGTGTCAGTTAAAGGAAATTTTCTGAAAAAAAATATTTTTCTAATAATCTATATTTAAACGGCTCACAATTTTACCATTATTTCCATTCATTTGCCACCTCTTTTAATTTGCCATAAACATGTAGCGTGAAAATTTCAAATTGATAAATCTATAAAAAATAAATAAACAAAAAGGACATCAAATATTTTGACATTTCTATTCATGAATGCACATGAAAAATAACCGAAATAGAATTTAAAGAACTAATATCGAATTTAAAATTTAAAAATAGATAAGTTATTATATCTCGAATTATGGACATTTTTCGTAGCAAATGGCACTTGGTGAGCTTTCTTGGTTGCCTCCTATATGGTACATAAAATTGTAAAAGTATAAAAATTTCAGAATCTTATGAGATTAAAAATGAAATTTAAAGCCATCTGTAATTTATCTTATAGCAAAAGTTTCAGTTGTGATAGATGTTCCACCAAAATTTTTACAACTTTTTCGCATATTTCTAAGACCATGGTGCACTGTCCATCCAATAAGAGATAAAAATGAAATTTAAATTTTTATTTTGAATTTTTTTTTGCTCGTGTTTTAGTTTTGCAAATTTTATATTTCTGAAATAAAGTTTTGCCATTTAATTATTAATTATTAAATTATTTAAGTATGTGAATGGCAGAAATGTTTAAATGTTGTGTTAAATGTTTTGCAAAAAATATTCCATATTTATATAACTTCAAAATGTTATTGCATTTAATTAAAAAAATTTTTTATTCGTTTATTTATTAAAATTTGCAAAATTTCATTATTTTGTAAGCAAAAAATATGAAAAAATAATGCAAACTTTTATTGAAAGAAATTTTTGTTTGTTAAGGTTCATCATATTGTTCTAAGATATTAGTATTTTCTATATTGAAAAGTTCAATATTTATTAGAAAATCATTATTAACCAAATAAGAATTGTATAGTTAGGAATAAAATAATAATCGAAAAGCAAAATGCGAAAAATCTAAAATGGGAAAGTCCAGTTTTACAAACGATCGATATTTAGACAGACTTTAAGTCTTAAATATAATTTCTTGTCTGTCGAAAGTACAATCTATTTTGAACTTGAATTGCAAATAAATCGTAAAATATTAGTATTTACTGGAAGTATTTCGTATGAGCGTTATGCACTTGGCCACAATTAAAATGTAGCTACGAGATTCTGGTGAAGATTTTCAACTAAATAATAAAATCAAATAAAAATGCTATAACTTAAAAGGGAATAATTTATTCAATTAATAAAATTCTAAAAGCTGTTTCATCAATGCATTAAATTTATTTATTAAATATGTATAAATCTTTTAAATATAAAATTTTTACATAATTTTCCAAATGCTTGACAATATTTGAAAATCCTTTGCATTCGTTCAAGAGCTTTTGTTTTATTATTTCTTTGTAGGCATAAAATGATAGATGTTAGTTTTCTTATGAAGGAGTTCATGAAATAATTGTTCATATTTTACAGATTTTACTTTAATTTTCATTTATTCTTTCAATATGGCGTTTACATTGTTGAATAAATTCGAATCCATATTATTTGATATAAAAGAATATTTCTGCAAGTGAAATTAATTTTTCCTTTATAATAATAAAAATCATTTACATTTTATTAATTTAATTGTTTGAGTTTGCTGATAAATATTTTGCCTTAGTTTTATTATAAATCTCCAGATTTTTTTTTAATCAGAGAAAAAAATCAATTTGTAATAGGAAACATCAAAGGTTAAAGGTAAGTTAAAGGTAAGTTCCAAGAATTATCAAGTGATTGATAGCTTTACAAATGTCAAGAAACCAAGCGTCCATTTATGGCCATACATTTGCAGATCAATTTATGGAATTTCAATCAATTCAAAAATATTATCAGATTATCTTAAAATAGTTTGAAAGATACAATTTTCTATGGAAGATATTTATGAAAAATATGTCATATTGGTTCAATTTTTTTAGAAACCACTCAGAAGTTGGGGGTGTTCTAATTTTATCATCATCATTTTATCATCACCCAAAAGGAAGTATTAAGTATTAAATTCTAATTCGATTTGATCATGTTCCGTCTGTTCGTATGTTGTTAGCATTCTCATGCATGGGGCACAAAAAATAAAATCTGTTCAAAAATTATGAATTGATTTTTGGACAGATATAAGTCAGTCACACCCATTTGAAATTAAACAATACCATATTTTCACCTCTATCTATTATTGAAGAAGTGAAACAGGTTATGAATCGTAAAATCAAGATTTGGCCCCAGCCAAATGTACTTCTCTAACTTGTTTAAATTTTCTTTTAAAAATCGATAAGGACTAGAATGAATGAAGTAGAATTCATTTATTAGTATAAATTTTAAATGAATCGTGGCGATTTTTGTTTATTTTAATTCTTTTTTTTGAATTCCCTTATGCAAATATTCTTTTGATTTGACACATGAATACTGATAAAAATATTTCGAGGAAAATTATGCAAAATTAATTATGCCATAGAAATTATAACTTTTTATTTGTAATTTCCGCTTACTCTGCTTTTCTTTTCAAAACGCATTCACTCGTTTATTAATTTTTTTCTATATTCTGTTATAATTTCTATTCGAGATAATGATGTCTCATTGATATTAAAATATCCTTTCTGTTTGACATTCTTATTAAAGATAAATATCAAAGAAAAATTGCAAAATAAATGTAACGAATCGAGCGACATTTAGAAAATTATGCTAATATAAATTTTATATCAATAATTTGTGATTTTTTGTTATACAAATAATTTGAAGAAATCAAGAAACAAGTAAAATGTTACTATATAAATTTTCATGATAACGATTGAAACAAATTAAAATGAAAAATTGGGAAAAAATGTGCGATATTCTTCATCATGAGTATTACAACATTTAAGAAATTTCTAGGGTTGGATGTAACATCCAGGTGATTCATGTTATACCGCATGATGCAACATGATTTTAAGTGGCCATGAATTTTTCTTCTTTAAATATGTTGATATAGATAAATTGAGGTAAATTTCATAATTAAGCTTAAGTTAATAAAAACATAAGTTCAATTAAAAAATATAACTGCAGAATGTCCTTCATAAAACGCTCTGTATTTTGATATATAAAGTCTAAACAATTCGGAACATTTTTATACATAAATTTTTCTACTATCAAAAATTTCAATTCTATTATATAGATAAATTCAGGAAATTTGTTAGCCATTTAGCAAACTTAACACTTTTTTCATGTTTAACTTTCCTTTCTAAAATGCTCGATTATTGGTGGCTAATAAAAAAGTGAGTATATTTAGCTTTTCTTTGCAGGAACTTCAATATTTCAATATCATATATCATATATCATAAACATAATAATAAGATATAAATACAAGTCAGGTAGACGAAATTCCAAAAAAAAAAAATCATTTTTGAAATGGAATGATAAAATGTAAATCTATTTCATATTCTTTGGCCTCATAAATCTGATAAACTTTATATTAAATTTTACATAGCATAATGATTTATTACAAGTAAGTATAATTAATGAGTCTAGTGTTACTCATGCCATGTAAAAGGAGCATCAGTTTATCTAGTCCTTTTTCTCCCTTAAATAAAATTGCAATATCTAGATATCATCTTCTACCTTTTACTCTTTTGCTTATTTACATTTTTCCTGTATTAGTATATTTATTAATTTATTTGTATTTTTATGTAATATGCATTTTTAGTGCAGCTGACATTTTTAACATCTGAATGTCCATCATAAAATGAACAACATACAGAATAGTTAGAATGAAAAAATTCTTTTTTTTATGATTATTAATCAAAGGGCTGTTGCCATAGTGCATCATTTCTTTATTCTTTCATTCTCAATCTCTAAATTTTCATGTAATTTTCCCGGTTTACCTCTTACTATGCCTTTTTATATAATTTCTTCCAATTTGCCCACATACCGCAATTCACATATCATTTAATTTCATTGTAGATTTGCATAAATGGTTTGATTGCTACGATACTTCCCCATAACCCCATAATAATTTTTTGATGAATAAATTTTTCTATTCTTTTGTTCATTTGACGATTTTTAAGTGTGATAAAAAGTTGCATACTTTTTTTTATGCAATTATGAATCTATATCTCTATATATATAAAATTTTAAATAGAAAATTAATTCGAACTAAAAAAATATTTAAAAATTGTTTATATAGAATTTTTCACTCTTTGCATCGGATTGTCTCTATTTAAACTCCTATACTAGATCTTTTAGAGGTTCTGCATATGGATTTACTCTGATTTCTTTGATCATTATCTCACAATCATTATTGTATGATCGCTCTTTCTGTATATTAAGAGAAAATATTCAAAATTATTCGTAACTGTTTTTTAAGTACTTAAAGCACAAGTTATTGTAAATTAGGGTCGATTTTCTGAATCTTTCCAAACGGTGAATGAAATTCTCAAAGACAATTTAAAGAATTTTAAAGAAGTAAACGTTTTAACAAATTATTCAAGTGATCTATATTTGGCTTCATCAATTTCAAAATCTAATCAATTGAAATGTTGAAATTACACATTTCTAATGATTTAATTTTTGTAAAAATAGTTATATGCTAAAGATTCAATAAATGAAATTGTTCAGTTCAAAATTTGATCACCGATTTATATTCTTCATGTAAATTATCCAAAATTGGTCATTTCAAATATGTTACTATTTTATTCATTAAAAAGTGGAAGAAATAAGGGCCTCCATTTCTTCTTGCAAAATTTATATATTGCGATTATTTCAGTATAACAGATTCTGTGTTGTAAATAAATACATTTTCGATAACTATGACTTAATTTAAGGTCTGTTTAAATATTGAAATGGATACACTAACACTTGAACCCATTTCGTAAAAACTTTTTAATATTACAATTTTTTTTTTTATTACATTTTTAAAGTAAGTAAAAAAATATTAAAAATTGTTTTTCAAAAAAAAAAAAATACATAAATCTGAATATTGGATTTTAGATAAACATTAAACATTATAAATTTTATATTTTACATATTGACAAAGTAATAATTTTTTTCTTGTTATTTCGGGTTCAACAATATTTTAAGGATCATAGATCGTAAGATACTTCAGATAATAATCTTCACAATAATAAGACAAAAATCTTACCAAATTATGCATTTCGAATGGAATGGTCAGGCTAACAAAATGAAATAGCATTTTATAGATAAATTGAGTCTAAAAAATAAATCTAAAGGCACCACATAAAGATTATACCTTAAAATCCCACTTTTGAAAATTAATGACGTTTAAATTCGATTACTGTATTTTATAAAAAATTTTAACGTATTCTTGGACACTAGAACTTTTCTCATTTTACAGTAATTCCTTTTTCTGTTCTTCTTCTTCTTCTTCTTCTTCTCTTTGCATATCAGATTGCTATTTAATGCAATAGAGGATAGAACCCAGAGGAAAAGTTTTTTTTGTAAGTAAAAATGGTTGTTCTTGTTGTTGTTGGTGTTACATTAAAAAAATGAATTTCATCTTTTAAGCTGAAATGGTGTTGACGTATTATTTATTATGATTTATTTGTATCGACTACTGCTGCTTTATATCTCGGACACAATTAACTTTTATAAGGCACTTTTAATAAAATCTTTATATATAAATTATTTTTTGAATTCCATACAATTATTGTAATGTAATTTGTTAAGCGTAAATTTGATGTTGATAGCTCCATAGAAACAGGCATTGTATCCGTTTGCCTTATACATGCACATAAATTGTAAAAATCGAGTAAAGTTTATATTTAGATCAAGAAGTGCGATAGTTCCTGCTTCCTTTATTCTTTTTTTTTTGTTTTTTTGTTTTTTTGTTTTTTTTGCTTTATTAGTCATTGTTTGTAAGTTCAATTGGAATTTTATTTATACAAAAAGGACAATATTGTAAAAAATTTGTGCAACAACAACAATTGTAATCAATAAGTGGCATGAGGTAAACAGCAGCAAAAATAAATTTATATGCTACCTGTTTCAACTATTTCAGTGTACATCAATAAATTCTTGTCCAAAAAACAAGTAAATAATATATTTTCTTTCATACTCTGTACAACATATATATATATATATATATATATATAAGTCTCCATTGGAGCATTTCTTTATTATATAACTTATTTAATAGTTTACATTATTTGAAACCACAAGAATTTCTATAGGCAACCACCCATTGTTACACCCTGCCTAATTTGTAGTTTTAACGTACTAACAACTAACAAAAAGTTGGATTTTAAACACAATTATATAATTCATATATTTAACATAAAAAGTCTTGATTTTTGCCATATTAAATGTATAAATAAGTTTATATCATTTCAACTGAATTTAGAGTAAATATTTTACTTAATTATGACGATCTTTTCTTGATTTTCATGCTTGGTTGATTTAGCTATGCCTTTAAATATTTGAGAGACGATTTAATTCCTTTTTTACGAATGTTGCATTTTCCATCTTAGTTGGACGGTTTCGAATAGCGTTCTGTACGTAATACATTTGCATTACCTGCATCAAATAAATGCATATTTTTGAGTTATGCGAATAATTCATTTTAATATTACAAGATACGAATTTATTCAACTTAGAGCTTTAGACGGCCAATTTTAGAGTTTCTTCTCAATTGATCTAACACATTTTTTCTATAAGTCTCTCATTGAAATGGATTACTTGAAACGTTCCAAAACAAGCTTTAAAGGGATCATAACAGTATATATATATATATATATATTCTTGTCTGTCTGTTTGATTGTCTAAATAACTGTTTGTGCATCATAGAAATTCAATTGGTTACTAAGAGTTTTAAGCTTAAGCTTAAGATCAAAAAAGTGATCTGTTTAAAAAATTTGACATTGAGTTCCTTTGTTTTACGTAATATTTTGACAGAACTAGGTCTACAGAGCCAATTAAGAACAATTTTGGAAAAAGTAAATAAAGCTAAGTCCATTTTGTAATCAAGCACCACATCATCCTCTATCAAAATTTCCGCTTTGGCTAAAAGTGATACAAAATGAAATTTTCAAATATGAAATATTGAAGCCATTTTGAAAGTATTGTTCCAGTGAAATTTTCTCAGAGTAAAAACATTTTTAAATTTTCGAAAAATTGATACATTTAAAGATGAAATTTCTATTGAATTTAATTTCGTTTGGCATTCAAGTTGAGCTGTTGTCTTTACGTTTTTGTTAACAAAATCAATTTGTTTGCTTCTTCTTACATTTAATGTACTTTATTGACAAATTGATATCATCAATTTTATAGAATTTATAATACGTTTACAATTTTCTTATATTTAGTTTTTTCTGTTCATTATTTTTCATCCATTTGAACATGTTTTGCTTTGTTGTGAAAAGTTTTTTTTGTTCCAGAAATTTGCGAACGGCTTGTTATATCATAGCGTCCTTTTATCTCCTCGAAGCTGTTATACAATGTGCCGGATTGTAAGTATCTATTTCTCTCTTTCTCCATCAGATTTCCTTCATTTGTATTTTCCTTCATTTGCTTTTTTTGTGGCTTCTTTTTCATTTTATTTTATGCTGTGCTGGTTTTTGAAGCACAAAAGTCCATTTGGCATGTCAAATAGCAGGTTATTGTAGACGTGGCGGTTACACGTTTCCTTCTAAGGGTATGTATTTTGTTTTCGGCATTCTATTTATATATATAATATATATGTAAGTGAAAGTTTCATTTTTATTTTAAGATGCCTTGAAATTGGGTCATCATTGGAATGCATTTTCTTTAACTTTGCTCTTGTATAATATTTTACTGAATATTTTCTTAATTTTTGGCGGCTTATATGTAAGTTCATCTATATCCTATCATATCACTCTCTCTTTCTCTTTCTCTTTCTCTCTCTTCTCTCTCTCTCTCTCTCTCTCTTATTCACTTTCTCTTTCACTTTCTTACTATATTTTTGTATACTCTGTTTCATAATAAATTGAGAAATAATTTAGTATTGTTTTAATGGATAGCGCAATGCCTGCTTATGTATAATTTGGTTGAATGGATTTAGTGTGGTTGCCATACACTGGGAATTTGAAATTTTATTCTGTGTCGCCGGATCTGAATTTTGTAAATGTATGGTGACAAATGAATCATCTACACTTTTTACAATCATTTTATTAATGATGTTCTTTACGGTTATGGGTGCGAAATTTCATTTATGCAAAAATTCATCCAATTTAGATTTAATTGTAGAACTTTTTGAGAATTACTCTTTCATTTTTGTTTGTTTGTTTGTTTTTTTTTTTTCTAGGCTTCTATCTGTATTTCACAGTAGTTGTTTATTCATATGTTCATCATTTGCAACATTATTGGTATGACTATCAAAAAAAGCAACTTCTTCGAATGTCTAACAATCGTCAACATATAAATGTGCAATCGAGAGAATCTGTCTGAAGTTTGATATTATTTTTTTCTTTTTTTTTTATCATTTTAAGTAAAACGGAAAGTGGAAAATATTTTCATGGAGTATTCATATATAAAAATACAAGAAATTTTTTTTGAAGTGGAAACTATTTTAAAAAAACTATTTGAGGTTAAAGAATTTCTTTCTTGTTTCCTCTTTAATTTTTTTTTTTTTATTAATTGTACCACAAATTGCAAAAGTTTTTCTTGCATTTTTATTCTATATCAATTCTTTTGTGTGTAAATAGGATAAGTTAGGCAATACGGGGCTTGAGAAGTATTTACTGCTTAATATTTCTAGCAAATCATATTTTGAATCAATTTAAATCGGCCCTTGTAATTTTATTGTTAAACTTGGAAGACATTTTTTAGAAGTTTGGCAAATAAGTCCATTGTGCCCCAAAGATAAATTTTATTGAAAGTGGCTAAAAACGACTTTTTTCACTCTCACTCCCCCACTCTCTATGTGAAGTCTTGTTGTAAGGAAATACGCTGTATAAATGTAATTTAAACTTTGGATTAGTTTGCTTTTTTTTTTATTAGTGAATCGGGGTACATTGATATATTAAACCTAGTCCTTTTTAATGTTACTTTTTTTTAAAAATTTGTTAATTTTAAGCAAAAATTGCGTTTAGTTTACGGTTCACTTCGTGAGGGCTGTGGCGCCCACAACGCGGGCGTTGCACGTTCAATCATATATATGCTTGTCATGCAGGGTCCCGGGTAGCTGGGTAGGCTTAACGGGCTGCTTTGATCGACTTCACTAATTTTAAATACCAACCTATCTGCAAGAACTTCCAATATTTCTGCCATATTTAATCTTCATATCTCAATATCTATAACCAGGATGTTAACAGTGCAGTGTCTGCTTTACCTGCCATGAAGGCTCAAGTGCATGGTACACAAACGTACATAATGAGCGCTAGCGTTGGTAGTCATGTCACACAGGGTGCATGCTAACGTCACGAATAGCTTCCAATTTAAAGCCTGCATTGCACCTTATATATATGGCTTAATTTTTGGTATCTAGATTCGGAGCCTTCCTATTACTCCTAAGCTTGCTTGGCTTAAGCCTACCCAGCTACCCATTTTATTCGGGAAATGGGACCCTGCACGACAAGCATATATATGATTGAACGTGCAACGCCCGCGTTGTGGGCACCACGGCCCTCACGAAGTTAATCTCAATATCACCACAATGAGCATATTAAAACTGGTGATCCCATGGTACCAAATTAAAACTTTGGATCTGATCTGATCTGAGAACCAACAACCATCTTATGAGCCACTCCCAGTTGAGCAGGTGCTTCTCGGGACTGGTTGCCCCCACCAGGATGTTAACAGTACAGTTAGTGTTTTACATGCATACCTGCCTGGAAGGCTCAAATGCATGGTATAAACATACTTATGATCGCTAGCGTTGGTAGACACGTCACAAAGTGCATGCCACCGTCCCGACTAGCTTCCAATTTAAAGCCACTATTGCACCTCATCTAGTAAGCTTAATCCTCGGTGTAAGATTTCAGGGCCTTCTTAAAACCCATAGGCTTAGATTAGATTAGCCCGATAAGCCCACCCAGCTAGCCATTTTGTTCGGGAAATGGCACCCTGCTCGACAAAACTATAATAGTGGTATAAACATAATAGGTCGAGCTACGTCCGCGACATGGACACCACAGCCCCCACGAAGCCAACTCCAACATCACCACATGGGCAAAATATGAATTTGGTGATCCCGTGGTACCAAATTAAATCTTTGGATCTGATCTCGTGAACTCATGATGCCCCCTGATGGATATGGATCAGAAATCATCTCATGAGCCACTCCCAATTGAGCAGGTGCTTCTCGGGATTGGTCGCCCCCACCAGGATGTTAACAGCACAAGATCCAATGGGCAGACGGACAGATGGATACACGTGTCTAAAGCAATTTAGAATTTTAAGCTCTTCTTTGTAGGGTGTCCGCGCCTCTCTTTTGGGTCTTATAAATATAATGACAAAATGGGTATAATTCCAAACTCGGGATGTGAGTACAAAAAGAGGAAGAACATTGAAATTGAAATTTAAGTCTATTAAAGGACATAAATTACAGAAATGTAAACGTATCATTAAAAAAGTGCTGTTTTTGAAATGTTATAAATATTTTACATTACTGTAAGTTTATAAAAAAATTCGACAATACAAATCCCTTTTTTAGTATGTACCGCCTAATTATTGCTTTCACTAATATTCTGCCTTGATTTATTTAAGCCCATCCATTTGTCTGTCCATCCACCTGACCATCCATCTGTCCATCCATCCGTCCATCCATCTGTCCATCTATATATCTGTATAAATATATAATTTTTAAAAATCAGTGGGCAGTTAAAAAACGGGAGAGATCAAAATGGAATAGAATATGATACAACAGAACAAAATGGCCTCAATGGCATATAGAATTATAGCTATGCAAAGTATATTTTTGCATATCAAGTGAAAATTTGAATGGAAATTAATTTTGCTTTCTAGTTATTTCGTAATCACAGACTGTTAAGCATCAATATTCCTAAATAAATATATTCAGACGAAATTATATATGTATGTAACAAGTAATAACAAAAGTATTTGATATTTAATTATTGATATACGATTTCATATTTGGTTTGATATTTCATCGAAATAAACAAGAACAATAAAATTATTAGTTTAAAAAATTTTTCTAATTTGTATTTATAAAATTTTCATTATTATTGTTATGATGATGACTATTATTATTATTATTATGATTATTATATATGTATTAAATATAATACTAATGAAAATAGTTAATTTATTACTTCAGTTTATCTTCCATTTTTCTATTTGCTTTGCTTTCTTCATAATAATTTTTATTAGATTCTCTTGGCAAATATTTGGTGGATAATAATCTTTCGCTTTATAAATTTTCTTTTTTGGGGTTTTTTTCTTATTTTGGCCATAAAAGCCATAAAAGCTTGCCAAAAAACAAAAGACCAAAAAAAAATATATATAAAAGGAAAATCTAAAAATTAATGAGAAAATCTTATTCACTTTGATTTAGTCTTTACTTTAGTTTATTTGTGTGTTCCACTATTTACGACCAAAGTTGTCTAAAGATAAAGATCGATTTAGAGGTGTGTTAGAATGTACGTAATATGAAAGACTTTTTGTTTTGGATCAAAGTTCTATTTGTTCTGAATTTTTGTAGAAATTTTTTAAAGAAATTTGTTTTTACTAATTAACTGATAAAGTTGTGGATATTTATTAGTCGATCATATTGAACTGTACATTTTGTTTTTTTTATTCTTGAGTACGAAACTTTTAAATGCTTTAAGTAATTTAATGTTATCGATTTTATTTAACTACTCAACGTCTAAAATTTCGCAGAAATTTTTGTCTTACGCTCTGCCGGGGACATGCTTTTTAACCGATTTTAACACAATTCCAAAAATGAGGAAAGAACTTTTAAAATTGTTACTATAATTAAAATTTTGTGCTAACAAGGAATAAACATAAAAGTGAACTTTTTATGACTCTGTAAGTCTTTAGATAGTTCCATTTGAATCGGGATACAATAATCAATCCGATTACAGGACATCAACTTCGTTAATATTCATGAAATAGATACAATTCGAAAAATTTTGATTAAAACGCTTAAAAAATATTTTAATATTTGATTCGATTTTAACAAAAAAATCTACATACCAAAGTTTGATCTAGAATGGTATATTTTTTAAAGCTTCTTTCATATAAAGAACTTTTTAAATAATTTAAAAATTATATTTTTCTCAATTTTCTTGGCTTTTAAATCTTTTATTTGACATGAACCACATTAAATTATTTCAGAATCGGCCTCAAACGACCCTAAAATTCTCATTTATTTTATATTGATTTTGTGGGTTTTCTTCCATATAAAAATTCTACAAACTGTGAGTGACATTCAACGGATTTTAGAAAGTCTTCTTACATTGATATTTGGACCAAATTAAAGCAAATTATTTTTAGTTTTTTTTTTGCAATTAAATTTTTTCCCTTTAAAGTATTTTAAAATTCAATCTGTATTAAATAAGAACAATGTCAACTACTTTGACAAAATAAAAATAAAAATGCAAAAGAAAGTGATTCGTTGGCACTAAGGTAAAGTGGAAAAATGGTGGAAAAATGTCTTGCCTATGAAAATAATAAAACTTTCAGTTATGACGTTATGGAAAATATTCAGTCCAATGAACAAATCTACCAGAAAATAAGAAGTAAAGACAAGTAGAGAATAAAAAAAAAAAAAAAAAAACGTAGCGCCCTAAATGAATGAGAAAAATGTCTTCTTTCATTTTACATGCATGTCAGCCTTCACAGATTCGTTTACATTACGTAATTTGTATATATATATATATATATATATATATATATATATATATGTACATTTGTATATGTATATGTATATATATATTTGATTATAAAATTCTCATTGTATAATATGAATAAAATTGCAATATGAAATGCGTCATAAGTATGTTAAAAAAATATTACGCAAAGTAAAGAAAATTTACAAGATGAAATTGTATTGTAAAATATAATGATGCTTTTGTCATATAGTAATCGATTGATAATGAATGAAATAAAAAGGGACTTGATGTTTCATAAACTGCCGCATGTTCACTGTAACATTCTTCAAGTTCTTTTTTCAAATTGTTTATATTCCAATTTTTATGGAATTGTCGTAGATAAATGCAAAAGTGAAATAAATTAATAGTTTGCAAAAATATACATCGATCGATCAGGTGGATCTATCTCAAGCCCCTTAGCTTTTACGTACCAAATGTACGTACAAATAGAGCAGAGTTCTTGAAATTATTATATAACTTTTTCATTTGTGTTCTTTTGTTTAAAAACCAGTTGAATCGATACGAAATTTGAACTTTGAAATTTTGATTTAAAATCAAAAGCAATTTTAAATCCTTAGACGTAAACTTTCTTATTGTTGTATCATTTTGCTTTGATGGTTTACCGCGTCTTTTCAAAAAAATTCCATGAAAATCGGTTATGCCTGCTTTTAAGTGTAATTTTTTTACTTGTTGATGCTTATGTCTTTTATCTGTTACTTAAAAATTGAAATAGTCTCAGTATTGTAACGTTGGATGAAAGTTAACCAAAATTTGGTTTTAGCTGTCTATCAAAAAGAAGAATTTAATTGAAATTTGGTTTTATCCAACAAAGTTTCATTACTTTTCATTCTTTTCTTTATGCATAATTTTTTACTTTAAAAATATTAGTTAATATAAAATTCTATAAATTCTTAAATGTTTTAAATTGAAATTTTACAGTTATTGTTGCGACAGGCACAAATCAGTTAATAAGTTTATTATGAGTAAACTTTTTATGTTGTTTCTTTTTTCTTTTAAATTTTCAATTATTACGCTCATTTTTATTCAGTCTTTATATTTTGGTTAGTGTGTACACAAAAAGTCGTAGTAAAATAATAAAATTTTAATTTTTTATTATCACACAATAAATGTGGTAATGTTGATAAACAAAATGCAAAAGGCACAGAAGCTTGTTATAACATCATACACACACACACACACACACATACACATACATACACACACACACACACACACACACACACACACACACACACACACACACACATACACATACACATACACACACACACACACACAACACACACACACACACACACACACACACACACACACACACTCACACTACATCACACATACATACATACATATGGGTAAATCACGATATGTTTGCGCTTGATTTGCTCGTTGTAATTAAAATAATTATTCGTTGTTCTTTTAATGCGACATGAAAACAAAATAAGTCTGCACAAAAAATAATACGAAGAGATATTTTATGTGATGTATATTTAAGATGGCTATAACAATGCATTTTCTTTAGAAGGAGCTTTGCTTAAATGTAAGAGTTTTTTTATTTGAAATTTTATTTTCTTCTTCTCTGGTGGTCTCTTGTTTTGGGCCTTTAATTTAAATAAAAGCCAGATCGTTTGTTCTAAAGAACTTACATTTATTGTTGCTTAGAGATTATTTTCTGTCCAAGAGAAAGATTAAAGTGACTTAAAAATTTTGTAATGCAATTTGATAGGTCAAATTAAATAAACGAACATTTAAACGGTATAAAGTGGACTAAGAAAAATTGTTATCAGGAGAATTCACTGATTCAATGAATAGAATATCTAAAGAAATCCATCCATAGAAAGTGGACCATCAGTTAAATGTAAGAGTCACTCTAATGGCATTCAAAAAATTGTAATTATCGAAGGATTTGTAAAGATTTTTATATGAGTACGGTTTCAAAAAATTGATTAATTTGGACCAAATTTGAAACACTTATTTAGTATGTTGGATAAATTGTGGCGAATTGAATTAGAAAGTAATTTAGAGTTGATCGATATTAAAAAAAAAAACCTTCTTAGTGTTACAAACATCCGCAAATGTTGTAGGGAATAACGCGATATTAATAAACGTACGATTGACAGTTAAGTACCCCGCACTACATCAAACCGGAAATGAAAAAAATTATCTAAACATTTCAAACTTTTCAGCCTACAACAAATTAGTTTTCTAAAGAATTTTTATTGTGAAGCATAAAATAAGATAATCTTATGGTTTAAGAATCTCTTTAAAGATTTTGGGACAAATTTTTTAATTAATTTAAAATCTTAATCTTAATTTTAACATGTATCGAAAGGCCTAAAATTGTTTCACGTACTTTTGACACCACAAAACTCAACAAAAAATCGCCAAGTAAATTCGTAAAGAATTGTTACACCAAAAGAAGCCTTTTAAGAAGCAGTTATCTTAAGCCCCAGACTGCCCAACACTATTGAAGATATAACATATTTTTATCTCTTTCTCCTTTCGCTTATTTTCAAATTTTTTTTTCATTTTGATTGAAAAATCAGAAAGTTTTACATGAAAATAATCGATTTTCTTTTATGTTTTAAGCTCAAATGTACTTTCATGCTATTTGGTCTTATGTTTAAGATTTATTTGCTCACCAGAATTAGTTCAATATTTTTGTAACATTTTGATTGATTATTTGAAATTTTCAAATCAAAAGAATGTTTCTTCTAGCAAGACAGACAGACAGTCATATGGACAGAAAAACAAAGTAGATTTTAAAATTTCACATTTCACAATTTGAATCTGAAAAATCAAAAAAATGTTTCTTCAGCAAGACAGACAGACAGACAGACATATGGACAGAAAAACAAAGTAGATTTTAAAATTTCACATTTCACAATTTGAATCTGAAAAATCAAAAAAATGTTTCTTCTAGCAAGACAGACGAACATAGGACAGAAAACAAGTAGATTTTAAAATTTCAATTCAATTTGATCTAAAATCAAAAAATGTTCTTCAGAAGACAGACGGAAGACTATGATAGCAAACAATAATTCAAATTTCACATTTTGAATCTGAAATTGCCACGAGTTGCTGTTAAAAACAAATTCAGGTAAGTCTAACTTTTTTGCAAAGCAGTGTTGTTGGTATTGTTGTTATAACATATTTTTACATAAATTGTTGTAAATTGATAATAAATATTAGCTTGCAATATATTTATTATGTGGAATAAAATTAATGTCCTTTAAAACGTATGAATCTTTTTAAATAATAAAGCAAATGTATCCTTATGTCTCCCTCTTGCTCTCTTTCTATCTCTGTCTTTTTAATGGTTAAGTAGCTTTTGCAATGCAATGATAAAATAAATTGTTATGGTATATTTATTATGTGTAGATATCACACATAATAAACTTTTCTTTAGCATAGAGCGGTTCTATTTCTTTCCCCGCTATTTTATACTCATCACTAAGAAGTTGAGGGTATATTCATTTTGCCATTAAGCATGTAACATGCAAAAGTACAAAATGTATTCATACACGATCAGCAACAATTTTTGAATGGAATTTCTGGCCGCCTGTATGTCGGTCAATCTCCGTGTTTTGTTAACGTTCTCTTGGAGATATAGAGCTCAAGTTTGGCTAAACTCTTAAACGTTTTGTCAGGCAAGTTGATATTGAAAATAAACAAAATCGGTCAAAGGACACGCCCACAATGCAATGGAAGCTGAAAGTACCTTTGTTTTTTAGAGCAAACTTTGATGATATTTTGCTCTTTATTTGTAAACTGTAAAAGCATAGAACTCTGAAATTTTGTACAAAAATTAGAGCCAGTAGTTTGCCATGTCTTTTCAAAAAAATTCATGCAAATCGATCAAAACCGACATGCTTAAAATTGTACAATACTAAATTTTCACCTGTTGATGTTTACGTTTTTTATCTCTTACCTAAAAATTGAAATAGTCTCTGTATTATAACATTGGTTAAAGGTAACCAAAATTTGTCTTCAGCTAAACATAATTCGCGCATTTATTCTATATTTTTTTTTTCCATTATAGTTGTGTTGCTATTTTTCATTGAATTTATTACAAACTGTAAATTATCAATTCTGGTTTCATGTTTGAATTTTCACTTATTTTTATTTATTTATATATATATATATAATTATATATTTTTTTTTATTAGGCTGTGAGTTACATCTGCCATTTGTTTGGAGGCGTCTGTTTGCTTAACATTTCACATCAATTTTAATTTAACAACTATAAATTAATAATTGATTGTATGCCATAAATGATGCAATTATACAATTATGTCTCTCTTCTTGTGTGTATATAGAGAAATAATTTACATAAATTTTTTCTTGGCAAATATTCAAAATTATGTATCATTTTTTTTAATCTACATAACCCGAGCTATGGCATAGCTGGGGTATTTTGGTGCCTGGCTTGAGACAGACCTGCCTTTTATTATACAAATCGGTTTGGAATTATTTGTTGTCATAATTCCCTGCCTGCCTTTTCACTTATCCGCTCGTCCGTCTATTGTGGGTTCTTAAAAAGTTTTGTATTAAACTATAGAACAAAAAAAGTTCGATACACAAGTGTCTTTTAGGCCAAAAAGCTTATTTTATTGAAAGTTGTGAAAGACTGTAAACACAAAAGAATTTTTATTGAAATTGTAATTTAATCAATTCATTTCAGCGTGCCTTAGTTGACGCTTAACCGTTTGATCTAATATATACCAAATTTTCCGATTAAACGTTAAATGTATTCAAAATCTGTTACTACTGAATAAATAAATAAATAAATTGTTTACTTTGTAGTATCACTAAAGTGTCCTTTATGAATATTGCAAATATTTGGACAACACAATGAATGCATAATAATTGTGAAAACGCTTTATACAAAAATTTATATAAAGTGATAACTTTTTTAACGTTCTTTATTATTGAATGATATTTTAACAAATAATAAATAATTGTCATATAATAAAAAATATTTACGACCTTATTCATATTAAGCTATAAACATTTTTTAATAAATAAATAAAATCTATAAATTTTTTTTATGTCCTTTTTTAAAGATATTTAAATTATTTGTCATAATTTATTCAAGGCTACATTTAGTCCTTGAATAAATGTGATGGAGTTTATATGGAAAAACTCACAAAAAAGAGCGGCTGTAAATTTTACACCAAATTGTTTAAAGCCGTTTCATTTCACTAATCCTAAATTCTCAAGTTGCCAAAAAGCCTTCTTTTTGGAGGAAAGTTTTAAAGTTTGGCATTTACTTAATATTAATTCGATAAAGAGTTTTTTTTGCGTAAGACTTTTATCCATGGATTGTCAACCGTAAATTACATTGAATAGAAAACTAACATCTCCCAGGTTTATTACTAAAATATCGTTGAAGAGAATTGCAAAAAAAATGCCTCACCAAAAGTTAAATTTTTTTATTTTCTTTTGGTCGATATTTTTGATTAAAAGTTCTGTGTGCGGCGGGTATTCACTTATTCTAATTATTTTGTATTATTATAAATGAAACATTTTTATTTTCTTTCGGTTAAAATATAAAATGAAAAGATGTAGAAAGAAAAAATGCCAAAGCGCATAATGAACAAACTAATTAACTTTTAATTATCATGTAAAGAAATGTGTGGATGATTTTTTATATAAAATTGCAGTCAAAGCAACTAGCTCATTCTTTTATTATTTCTATAAAGGAAAATATAAAAGGAAACCACCAAGAGAATTTATTTTTCTTTTTTTTTATAATTTAACTTAATAAGTATTTAGCAAAATAGTTTTGCTTCGCTTTCGCTGTTTGTCAATTAACCCGCAATGCAAATCTTTGTTTGTTTGTGTCATTTTGAAACGTGCAAAAATGATTTTAATTACTTGAAGATGGCGAGATATTATAAAAATTTTTATAATTCGAATCATTTTGTAAACACTTTCCATTCACATTTATTTTGAACTTTTTGTTCCTTTAATTTAATCATTTATTTATTTATTGATTTTTTTCCTTTTTTTGTTTTCTTCTTTTTTTTTTTTTTTTTTAGGTAAATATTTGCTTAATATATTGAGCAACTTATTCTAGAACCCTAAATGTCGATAACACCATTGAAAAGTATTAATCCTTTAATTATGAGTTCACTTCATGTATTTTATAATTTCGGGCACTTATAAAAAGTAGGAAGGTGAATTAAAAAATAATTAAACATAAATAAATAAATAAATAGAAAAGTTATATTTGATTTGAATAATTCTCAACAAAATTTAAATTGTAATTGGTGTAATTGATGGGTAAAGGTGACTGAGTAAAAAACTGATACAAAGAAAATTCTTGCAAATTCTATGGCAAAATCATAAGACAAAAATTTTCAAAGTGTAAAAAAATCCCAAAATAAAGTTCTGTGATTAATTTAATTCATTTCAATGCTTCGGCAAATTTAAAGTCATCTTCTCATGCTAATTTCAAATAGTCAGATAAATGAACAGAAAGATCTTAATGCTGATTAGAAATAAAATAGAATATTATCATGATTGTGATTGTGTTTAATATAATCAAAATTTTAGATTCAATCGATGCTTTAAAAATTACAACAAATACAACTAAAAAAGTGCTATAGTTGAGTTCCAAAGTTATCTTAATCAAACTTTTAAATGAGTTTCATTAAAGTAGCATCGGCAGAGATTTTGCTAATTTGTTTATTTAACCATCATAAGCTTCACAATACTTTTATTACCGTTATCTGGCTTTTCCAAAAATTCTTCTTCAAATTTAACAACCAATTTATCATGAGTTGTTCATAAAAGAGAATTTTCTAATGCGAATTTTACATGTTTCCTTTTTAAAATATTCTTTAATTGTTTTTCAAATGTTATTTTTGTTATATTTTTTATATTTAAACATATTTATATGTATTTGTAAAGCGATAAGTTAAAGTTCATCATTTTGCTACTTAAGATTCCAAAGTAAACTAAAATCAAAAAAAAAAAAAAAACTAATGCCTTGATTTGTTTTTTTTAAAACTTTTTCTTTGCTTGATTGTTTGTTGAGGAAAAAATAAAAAGATGTTGCTTTCTTTGCTTTAGTTACTTTATGATACAACATTTACTTAATTTTTTAGTAAATGTTTTTTGCTTAAAGTTTAATTAAGACAATTCTTTTCTTCCTTCTCCTTTTCTTCTTTGAGGCCGACACTATTGACCTAAAATGAATTCATAACAAAGTTGTGTAAAATGCAAAAAAATTGCTACAAATAGTTTTTATAGGGTGCCTTTTTTTTTTTTTTTTTTAAAAAATTCTATGCAAAATATTTGCAAATTTAATGAACGCTATAAAAATCATTTTTCCTTTTATTTGATAAACTTTTAAAATTTCAAACATTCTGCTCATATTTTCAAGTGCAAGTTATCTTTTAAAATTTTTCAAAAGTATTTAATTTTCATTTTGTTGCATTTTTTTAATAAAATTTTTTAGCTTTTCAAATGAGACGTAGTGTTTTAGGGTATTTCAAACTAGGCCACAAATGCCACTTGCTAACTTTTTATTTCTTATGAATATATGAATGTGTGTGTAAATTTGTATGAATTCATGGAAAAATTGTGTTAATCATTTTCTTGTTGCACACAAATTTTCACATATCTTTGCATTTTCTCCTTTTTCCATGTTTTTTTTTTTATTTTCATTGTTTTAGTTTCAACCAGCAAATTCTAAACTTTTCCCTTTTCACTTCATTCATTTTGTTTTTTTTTTTTTGTTTTTTGTTCTATTTTGGGTTTTTTTCCAATTAATGCCTTCATATGTGAAATTTCTCACAAAAAGTAAAATGGTGTTTAAGTGAAAAGTAAGACGTATAATTTGCAGTAAAGTTTTAATTGTTCAGAATTTTTTTATGTCTCTTCCTTTTGTGATAAAACAAACATACCAAAACTTATTTAAAAAGTTCAAGATATATAATTAAACACTATTTGGGATTGGTTATCCATCTTACAAAAAAAAAAAAAAAATTCGATATTTACCAAATATAATTCATCATTTTCCTCTAATGTTTATTAAGGGTCCGAGGCATAGATGGGACGATGCTAATTGTTAATTCTACCGTCAAGTCAAAGTATATAAAATCTGTAGGTTTTGATAATATGAACATTTTATTGAATATTCGAAGCTTGTTAGTCAAATAGATTTTTTCGGGCTTTTGCAAAACTTATCAGAGCTGCCCAGAGCTATTTAAATTATTCTAAAATTTAATGTAAAGCTTAATACGCTTTCTGAAAGTTTTCGTCACAACAGATGGAAAATGATTTATGAAGAAATTTTAATAACATTTAATAATAAATAAATTTAAACCTTTTAACAAACTCCTTTGTTAAACTACCTGGTCTTACTTAACAACAGCCCCCGGCTGACAAATTAGTAGGCCAGATATAAATAATTACACAAAATAATTGTAAATCGCTTAGTTGTGTGTTAAAGTCTTAAAATCTTCTTGCAAATTTAATAAATTTGCAAATATTTGCATATATTGAATTTGATATTATTAAGAAGTGCTATTGAATTATACTTTAAATAGAAATCTCATTCAGATTTAATCAAAAAACGAAATAAAACAAAAAAACTTCCAAAATGAATAATCAATGAACTTTTCTTTTTATTTCCTTATTAGTTTTAAATAAATTTCATAAGAAATATAAAATATCTCTTATAAATTTACTTGATATTTGCAAGCAGAAAAAGAGAAAGGAAAAAAGAGAAAAAGCTAGAAAAAATTGCATGAAGAGAATACGAAAATTACGAAGTGATTAAAACCGATTTCTAAATGATCGTCATACAAACAGTTTTTTTATACTTAAGGCACTTACTTAGGTACGTGTTTTTAAATGCACAGTGAAGTTCGTAACTTAAAATATATTGATAAATTTTTACATTTCTCTCTTTATTTATTTCATAAAGATTTGAAGGAAAATGTAATAATACGAAACGATAAAATTGAAGAGTTCTAAAATATGATGAAAAAGATTGTTCCGTCTTTGCGTTTTTAATTCAATGCACCTTTAGGAACTTTATACTTAGATCTAGCATGCAATTATGAGGGCGTTCTCAATTTCTGAATTGATTGGGTATGAAAATAAACGTACATTACAAAATGGTTCAAAATTATTGTTTACTTAAACATTGTTGAAAGTCTCTGTTTTATTAGCACAAAAAAAAAAAATTAGAAGAAATCGTCCGTTGCAGTTCTGCAATCAACACTTTAAACTCACTAGTCTTCACTTCAACCGCAATGAAATATATTAATATAGAAAAATATTCCCATGATTCTCGTTATAACAAAAAAAAAAAAAAAGAATAGTTCAAGTATTTATAAACATTTCAATAGTAAAAAGTTTTATAAATCCTTTGTGCAGTCATGAATAGAATTTCTACAAAATGTACATAAAAAGTAATTCTTTGGAATTCATTACAATATTTATATATATATATATATATATATATATATATATATATAAATGTATATAAGTTTTTTTTAATGAAACTTTTTCAATTGTAACGGCTACAAATTGTATATAAATATATATATATATATATAAATATAAATTTTATATCCATTCTTCCAAGTCTTACAAAAGTTTGCTTATTATGCATGGGCTCAATATCCATCAAATATATGGATCAATGTTTTTCTACACTGAATACTTGGTAGTACAAGTCATTTTGATCAGAATGAAATTTTGAATAGGCCCAACTAATTCGCCTTTTACTGTTTTGCTGTTCATCTTTTGTGAGTATTTAATTATTTACTTTTCATTCAGACGATTTGATAAATGTTTCGATATTTTGTTTAACTTATTGATAGATCGAAACAAAATACAACTTGCAAAATTTGATATGCTTGCCATAGAAAAAATCTGACATTTTGTGTAAAAAAATTCAATGAAATGAAAATGTCAGAATAATTCGACTTAATCAGAACTCTATTGAAACGAAATTGTAATATATTTACGATAATTTGAAAACTAATTTATTTAGACAAATAAATTTAAAATTTTTTTATAATTCCAGTTTCCTCTATATTTTTATATAACGAACACTTTCGAAATTTGACTTTATGGATTCTCTTTCCCATGTATCGCATTTCAGATAAGTGAATAGAATTTTTTAGAAAAAACTTCGCATTTTATTTAATATATTTAAGTCACTAAAATTGTAAAAGTTTCCGAATTAATGAATATTTGCCATTTTTATGTTATTACTAAAATAAATTTATAGTCATTTTAAAAAGTTTCTTTAGAGAGCTTATAGAGATTCTGAAAATGGATTTAATCTACATTTTATCAGATTTAATTTATCAGATTCGCATATTTCAAATGTACTTTAATTAATTTTTTTTTAATAAAAGAAATTTTTTGAATTAAATTATGCGTAGCATTACAAAACATTTGTAATAAAATTTTAAGTGCATAAATCTTAAATAATGCTTGCAAATATTTTATTGTATAAACATTAATAGAATAAGATAACATTTACAAAAAAATTGAATGATAATCAAATAGAGTTTTTCATTTCAATGAATTTTATAAAGAAATGAATTAAAGCTGCTTTCCGTACTCTTTCTATTGCAACAAATTTTCCATTACGAATAATCTAATGAAGAGTAGAAGACAATTTCATATGAAAGTTTTTCAATTTCCAATTTTAAATGTGTAAAAAAAAAATATGCTGCTTAAAAGATTCGATTTGAAATTGTTCAAACTAAAAATTGATTCAAGTTTTCTTAAAACTTAAGCTCCACAAATTTCTTCTATAAAATTTTACATATTACAAAGAATTTTGAAACATTCGATGTAACAAAAGTGAAATGCATTTATTATTAAAAATATGAAAAATACAAATGAACTTAAACCTTTGAAATCTTAAAAAAATATGAATTAATTCTGCAATCGCTTTTGAAATGATTTTAATAGAGCTTTCCATTTGTTTATCTTTATTATTAGTTCGGAATATAAACATAAATCACAAAGTGATATGTTAATAAGGAATTTTTCAAAAATTTAAATATAATTGATGTTAACAAAAATAAGAAAAGAAAATAAGTTGAGAAAATTCTTCAATAAATCTATTTGTATTGCAAAATGTTCACATTTGCTTTTTGATCATTTCTTCTTCCCAACAAAACAAACTTTTATTTTATTTTAGGTAAATTTTTTTTTTTCTTTTTTTTGTATAAACTAAATTATGCAATCAAATATTTTTAAAGTAATTTTTTGATCGTGTCTAAAGAAAATATTGATAGTGCGTGCTTACCAGTTGGTTTTCTAAATAAACAAAAATCTTATATTTGAATTTTGCGTTTCTTTATCTCTCAATTATTGCTTCTTTTACACTTTTGCTTAGACTACTTGAAAGTAGATGATATAGAAAAACAAGTGAAAATTTTATAATCTATTGGGGGTGACTCTTTAATACCCTAAATCATTTTTGCTTAATATAATTGAAGTTAAAGTTAAATTAAAAAAATTGCAAGTCAATAATTTTCAAAAAAATTGTAATTTCTCAATTATTGAAAAAGTTCGTTATATGAGGAAAGATTTTAAAAATTCTCCAAACTGGTTTAAACTTAATAACAAGGTAATGCAAATTTGTGGATATAAATATTTTTAATTTGAAGATTTCGTTTATATAATGATTTTTTTTTTTGAAGAGAATGCTATATAAGAAAAGGGTCGTAAAAGTGAACCGATCTGGACAAAATTTTAAGTTAAAATACAACTGAGTGCCATTTTCCTTTAAAATATATTAAAAAATTATAATTTTTTGCCATGTAACGGCTTTACATGGAACTTGGTCGAAAATTTTTTTTTTTGAATTTTATTAATTTTATTTTAATGAAATATCAAGCAGAGTCTTTCATAAAATTTTGATTTTAATGCATTTGAAATTTATTGACATAAAAGAAAAGAGTTCATTAAATGATGAATAAATGAAAAAAAAATATATTAAATATGACAAAAATTTATTATTCTTTCTATTTAATGATCATCATCTTCATTATTTTAAAAATTGGTTGACATTTGAAACATCTTTTTCGCCTTATAATTTATATAATAATTGTATATGTATTTGTGCAATTGTAATGACCATCATTAGAGCAATATTCTTTCAAGTCAATCTTTTATTTAATAACCAAAAAATTATATTCCATATTATTTGGTCTGCGCTCATGAAATTTTTGTTGTATGACCATATAAAAATTTTATGATTTAAAGCTAATAAAGCTTGGGAAATTTCATCAAATGATTAATGTTAATTTATTTTGTTGAATTTTTAACTACTTTTTCAATGTTCTTCCGCTTTTTCATACTACAAAATTTATAGGAATCATTTCATAACATTTATTTCTTTAGGGAATCGATTTGAAGTAAATTTTTTATATAATATTTGACTCAAACATTTTTCGTTCATTTAAATTTTCCTAAAACTCTAGATAAACTTTAATGTAAAGTTATACGCTGCTGAGAATAAGTAACAGAGAATTGCGCGTATGAAATTGTGAAAGTTTTGAGGTGTGTTCACGTACGCAAAATGGTCTCGAAGCATATTTTTAGATGAAAGACAATTTTTTATTTTTAATTTTTTTTTTCATCCGCTTTCAGATCTTGCCAAATTATCTTTTCAATTATGGAGAATGATTTTTAGGCTAACATGCTAAATTAATTTAATAAGTTACGAATTTTTTTTTCAAATCGTCCTCTTTTAAGATCAGGAAAATCTTTAAAGCATGGAATCAATTATTGCATTTCTTTATTGGAAAAATACTCTTTCCTAATGGTTGCGTAAACAAACTTCAAATTTTAGTTAACCATTTTTACTAAATACATTATTTGTACCCTAAAGCATTTGTAATGCAGGATGTTATGTGTTTTGGACCCACCTCTAACTATACCGAACCACTCAGAATCACTTTCTGATTCGACTTAAACCTATTTGTTCGCTTATCCGTCTGTTCATCTGTTTATTTTCTGTTCATGTAAATTTATTGTCAAAGTGTAGGGGCCATTTTGGAAACTTTTCATATAAAATTTGCTATGTAGGCATGATTTAGTCCAAATACTTATGGCAACAATTCTGTTTAAGATAACATGAATATTACAAACACGCCCCTTACAACGACGTATTTTGCAAAGTACTTTTATGTGAAATAACTAACAATTTGGCATATTACTTTAGAAAAATGTGATGTAGGGTATTTAACAGTCGACCCTGACAAACCAAAACGTATACACTTGTTTTATATAAAAAAAATATAAATAAAAATATTTAATAGACTAGAAATACTTTGAAATTTTGTGTTATTATATTAACAAAATATTTAGATACTGTCAAAATAAAAAACATTTATTTATTCGTTAAGTCTGTGTGTGAAAAGTTTAGTTAGGCATTGTGTGAATAATAATTATATATATATATATATATATATATATATATATATATGTAATGGATGTAATGCAATTATTCTGTCAAGTTATCAGCTTTTTTAAAGTGTTTTCTTTTTGCTTGTTTATTTTTTTTTTTTAATATATTTTTATCCCCTACACCGTTAAATGGGCCAGAGTGTACGAGATTTGATAAACTTTTCAAGTGAAATTCGTTACATCAATTTGTGTATTATAGAATTTATGAGAATCGGTGCCATTTAATGAACATTTCTCCTAAAAGTAGTTTATTACATTAGAGCAATGTAAACTTTCGCAATTTTTTTCATAAAAATTGCTATAGAAAAAAAAATTTAATTTCCTTTGATCCTTTTCTGATCAGTTGAGTCTATTTTTTAAATCATGAAAGGGACTGAGCGGAAAATGATGATGGCTTTTAGCCCCAAAAAAAACTACCTGAACTGAGAACAGGCTCATAAATTGGTTTCATATTGATTGTGTACATAAGTCCTTTATAAAATCGGGTCCAAGATTCAATTTGGTGCCACGAGATCACCAATTGTAATGATCATTGAAGGCTACATTAAAGTTGGCTTCGCAGTGGATTTTAAGTGTAGTTTATTTGTGGATGATATTCCTCCGAGTCAAACGAAAAAAGTTTTCACCAAAGACTAAATTTCATATAAAAGAAAGACTGGTAGCTAATAGCAACTATACTACAATGATCCGTGGTCATTAAGTTTAGCAAAAAATTGCTCTATATTGCTCTAATTTTGGAGAGTTTCTACTTTTATGAAACGTTTTGATTATTCAATATTTAATTTTCATATTTCTAATAATTTTTTTAATTGGTACTTAAATTTTTTTAGCCTAAACAAAGTTTTGGACTACCCAGGGCAGTACGATACTAATAAGTCTTATGAAATATTTTTAAGATAATTTTTTAGAATTTTTAATAATACAGGATCATAGTTAGAAGCAATTTAGAAGAGATTGTTTTAATTTATTAATAAAATAATTTAAAATTTCTTTCTTTTTATATCATTTACTTTAGAATAATTTAATAATTTATCCAACATTTCTTATCATTTTAAATGCAATTTTATTTATCAGAGTACATGAAACGAATGAAAATTAAGAAATATGTAACATGTGGCAACTAGAATGAAACTTACGCTGCTAAAACTGGAGCACAAAATATTGGCGTTCTTAATTCACTGACATGGAATATTCCTGTAATAAAAAAATGAATGTTATCGTTTAGGTAGGACATATATCTAAACGAAAGTTATTAAAAAAGAAATTAAACAAATAAATAAAGTTGTAAGGTCAACTACTACATGCATGCAAATCTGAATTTACAAAACTGACATTTTTTTTATTTTCTACTTTTTTTTTTTTTTTTTTTTTTTTTTTTTTTTTGTTTGAAATAAGAATTTTGTGGATGACAGCAACTTTTTAGTTTTAGTTTTCCAACTGACATTAGTTAGATAAAAAAAAGTGAAATGCCATTTTTTGAGAATATTTTTTGTAATCAGCACTTCAGAGCTTGGAATCACATAAGTTTTGTTAAGTCATTTGTAACATTAAGAAAAATGTAAGAATCATTCCTTTAGAAAAGTTTTGAATCCATTTGCAACGAAAAATTACAAAAGAAGGGAAATTTTAATAAAAAGGACTATTTCATAATTTAGATAAAAATTTAATGGAAAATAATGTAGAATTCTTGATTTCGGGAAATCACTATCAGCGTTTACACCTACGCACAAACTCACGGTCTAACTTAAAAAAAATCTCTATCTATTTTAAGGTAAAATATTGTGGTAAAGGAAGTTTAATAATGATTATTCCATACATTTTTAAAAAATACCTTAAATTAGCTGTATCCTTCGCAAATTCTCTGACTGATATGCTTGAGTTATTTCCGTATTTGAAATTGTTTACAAAAGTCTGAATATCTTAATGTAATGCCTCGCAATTTATTTTTGGGCAATAGCAACCACTTCAACAAACAGATTCCACAACTAAATGTAACTTCCGGCTGTTAGATGTAAAATAAAATTGTATATAAAATACCATTTAACCATAATTAAGTTTTGGTTATTTCTAAACCATTCAATACTTTTCAACTAAAGCGAATTTTGACCCAAAGTGTTATGTTAAATGAATGCGTCAGCCAGCCAAGTGATTTGATTTCACGAATAAATATTATGATTAAGAAGTATAATAAAACCATTAAATAAAAAACTAAAAAAGAAAAGAAAAAGAGAAATGATTTTATTATGATTTAAAAAGATTTGCAGAAACTCGCCAAATTAATTTAATAAAAATATTAAATCAATAAAGTTATTTCATAAAAGTCACGTTTTAATGTTGTGTAAGAAAAATGAAAAGAGCACGAAATAAATAAGAAAGAAATTTAAATTTTATGTGAGGATATAAGTTTTGAATATCTGTCATTCAGGTATTTTGTTGTACTTTAAAAAAATGGCCAACAATATGAAGGCATCATATGATTGTGCTTTATATAAATCAAATTAAGTAAAAAGGAAGAAGTAGAATAATAAAATAGCAATTTAATATTTAAAAAATTCAGAAGCGTGTGATTGAATTAATTAATTAATTAATTTTTCTTTTGGGAGGTACACGTATTGGAAGTAGTCAACTCTACTTGCTTGTAAAATTTTGAGCAGATCTGCATCAATGTGCTCGAAATTCTACAAAACAAAATGAGGCATCTGATACAGAACTACTGCAAAAAAAAAAATGATCATAGCACAAATGTACTTCTAATTAATGTTGATATTACTTAAGTACTTGCTTAATACTTAAAGTACACTACAAAAGAATTATTTCTAATAATTTAGGCAAATTCTTGAGTTTTATGCTTCAAGACTCTATTTTGTTTTAGTAAGAACATTTCAGTTAATTAAGTTTTAATTTAGTTTTATTTCAAAAAATTGCATGAATAAATGAGTACTGAGATTTTGACAACAAGTCCAAAATGAATCTGATAAAATATTCATAAAGTTAAAGTTAAATTTTTAAAATCAATAAACAAACCAAAATGCAATCGCTTAATCAAACATAATGCATTTACGTGATATTGTCTCTTGTCCGGCATTTATCAACTAATTTAAATATAAAACGTTTAAAGCAAAGAAATTAATAGAGCATGGGAGAGAGTGAGACAGAGAAAAGAAGTAGAAAAATTAATAATATATTTCATGTTATAAGTTAATTATGCAAACTGTATCATTAAAATGCTCATAATAATACCGATTAACTTTATCTGGGTAAGATTAATAAGAAATCAGAACAATATAATTAAATTGCTTTTCATATACGGGTGCATTGTTATGAAGGTCTAAAGCTACGGTTATACCATAAAATTTATGCTTAAAATCGAAATTTAAGTGAAGTTAAAATTATTTAAATTCACTTAAAAATATATCTTTGAGGATTTTTCAAAAAACGTAAATTTCAAAATCTATAATTGAAACATTATTTTACTTAATACAAAATTTTTGCCAGAGTAACAATAATTAAAAAGAAAAATGGTTAAAAATTTCAAACAAAAATTGCAAAATTCTTATGCATTTTAGGTTCAAGATGGAATATTTAGTAGCCTTTACAAATGGACTCACATTTCTCATATTGATTAGATTTGGAAACTATTTGTAAAAGTTGTTTAAATTTTTATTTTGAGTGATTATTGAAATTACATTTTTTCTATATAGATTATTAAAAAGAAAACTGATGAACAATCTTAAAAAAGTAATAAATCTGCATGGTATAGATCGATCTGTAAGAAAGAAAATTTTGATTTAAATAAAATATTTATAATTATTACATAACATTTTTAATGAGTCAATGAGTCACCAAGTATATTTAAATATTTTTTTGGAAAAAGTGTCACTACAAAAGAAACCATATACCGATTTAGATCATCTGTATCGCATTCATTTTATATAAATTTTTGGTTGATTTTTCAAACACTTTGTATTACATAAAGAATTGTTTATTAAAACTTAAAGTTCATATAAATTTTACTATAGTTTTTTTTTTCTCGATAAGTAGCTGACCTCGTTCGATGATAATATTTTTAATTTTTTATGGTTAAAAAGTAATTAATAACATTTTAATAATAATAATATTGAAATTGTAACAACTTTCATTATTTGCAATTGCAAAAAATAGCAATAATTTTATTAATCGAAATCGATTGCTTTTTTATTTGTATATAATTTTATGAATGCTTTCTTTAATTATCATTACCCGAATTTATTAAGTATTTTTTAACAAAACTAATTTTTGCTTTTTATATTCTAGCAAAGTTTTTTTTTTGAATATTCAAAGTGCATTTATTAATTTATATAGAAAATTTTGAATGAAATTTCCTTTATAAAGATTGAAATGATTTTTTAAATCCATCTAGAAATTGTAAACTTCAACAAAATTTAAGTGGCAGCAGATTTAAAATAATTTCGGCGCGAATTAATATTTTTTATTTAAGAAGAATAAGAAGAATGGATTTTTTTTTGATTTCAAATATAAATACAAATGAATTCAAACATTTATATATTTTATATTGAGTTAATAAAGACAACTGTTTTGTGTAGTCGTCGACTCTATCTCAATAGAAAATTTTTTATTTCATATATAGTATATAAAGTCTATAAAGTTTGAAATTGGTTAAAAATAATCTAGAAGGAGAGCTTTATTTGATTTGGTTTTATTGTGTTGATTATTGTTGTAGTTGCTATTATTATTGTTATTGTTATTGTTTAAAGAATTTTTATTCTTATTTGTTTTATCTTGGAATTTCATTATTTTATTTTGTTTATTTTTATATTGTTTCATATTCAAGTAAAGAAATACTCAATCATTCTCTCATACTTATTTAACCAAACAATCAATCACAATACATATTTATATTATACTTTGTGTATAAAATATCTCTATGGACACCGTAACCGGTATTTTATCATCTGACAATGTCGTTTCAATATACCCAAACAAATATATATGGGATACAGCGTAAAACGATATTTCGATAAAAGCTACAAATATAAAGTGAAAAAAATAAAGTGAAAATTTGTGTAAACAGAATCATTTAAATAAAGAAATAACTTACTGAGTGCAAGAATCTTATTTAAATTATAAATAGCTCTTGATATCAATAATCCATTTTTGTTTAAATAAAACAGGAATTTAAAAAAAAATCCTTTAATTTTATCTTATTTATTACGCTTTGTTGTTATTTATATTTGAAAAGGCAAATAAAAAAGGTTATTTTTAATTTTAAACAAATTATTGAGATTGATTTAAAGTAAATGAAAAGTTAAGGGCAAAGAACTTAAAAATGTATGAAGCTTCTTTATAACAACCAAATTCAAAATAATATTTTGAAATATTTTATCTTTTAAATGATGAGTTTTCATATAAGAAAATATAAGCAATTACATTTTTTGATCACTTCTGCCTTTCCAGAAACCTATCTATTGAGATAGGATGAATAGAAAGTAAAACTCTAGTTTTTCCTCTAAGTTTCTTTTATTTGATTTTCATCTTATTAGAACTTCTTTAATAAAACTTATATTTTAAATGTTTAAATGGCATCTTTTAAATGACATCTATGAAATCATCAAATAATATATAATATTACTCATACGCCCCATATGAATAACATTTTATGCAGGGCGTATGAGCAGCATTTTTACATGAATGTCATTTGTATTATATTGATAGATAATACTTACACTCTTTGATAAGATGTTCATTTGCCGAAAACTCCATTTCAGGTAGCATAATTGAGATGAACTTTTGTTTACGAAATTTCCACGAAATTTCCACGAAATTTCCATGTCGGTTAGAAGAAATAGAAGGACACGTAATATCTTTAGTAGAACCATGAATTTTGTACATGAAGGTTCAAAATCGATCCAAAACTAATTTTATGTAAACCATATATTAGCTTTATATACGCTTGGTCGATTATAGATAGATTAATAAAATTGTACCATGTAAAATTGTTATTCATACGTTCAGCAAATATACTTTTTGTAAAATACTTGCTACATGAGTTAAGCTTCTCCTTATGCAATAGTTAGTTGAACGTAGCAAGTACTCATAAAGAACTTCTTTACAAAATTCATTGTCTGATATATTATCATCGATAAATATTCAATATCGTTATACATATTCTAAGTAAGCAAAATTATTTCTTCCAACTGATAATTGCAAATCTTAATCAAAATTGAACATACCGATGGCAGTTATAACAAAATAGAAAAATACATAAATATAAGCGCATGAAGCAAATGAATTTTTCAACTTATGATTTATAGCATATACCAGAGAGCACACATTCACATCTGAGTGTAATATACAACATATTTATAAAACTCACCGGTGTTGTAAGTCACGTTACAACACTAAAGCACACATTACGATCTGTGGTAAAATTTCCAATTTAGTTATTTGTCCTAGGAATTTTTATTGTAATTGTTGTTGCTGCAGAACAAACAGTTGGGGTATATGCAATATTTATTAAAAATAAACATAACAAAAAAAAATAAAATAAAATAAAAGAAAATGAGAAAAACAAATGCTCAGATTATTATATCAGAAGTCTTCTTGCCCTGTTCTGTTGTAGTTACAAAGAAAACAAAGAAGAAGACAAGAAATGTTCTTTAAAGAACAACTTTTCAAAAAAAAGATTTATGGTGCATTGTCACACATACATATGCATACATTATTGTACAATATTATGTTCCATTCTCATATTTTTTTATAAAGTGCGTTGGAAAAGTAGACAATTAGAAACGCAACTAAATTTTCGGGTTACATGTAGAAATATATCGGACATGAAAAAAGTTGTTTTTTCTTATTCTAACTAGAATGACATCACAAATTGTACCACAAACATGTGTTACTTATATAGATAAAATTTCTATAATTTGCAGAAAGTTGTACTTATTTCTTTAACTTGAAAAAAGCAAGCAGTTAAATCAAGTCACTTGCTTAAAGGCTTCTATGGCACATATGAACTTTCACGAATGGCTTTTAAGTATTAGCTTAAATACTTCAAATGTAGCAACATAAGCATTAACAATTTTAATTGTGTTCTATAATTTGGAGAAATTTAAGTAAATTTTTAATTGACATTTGCATTTACAATAAGTGATTAATTTGAAAAATGCAATGAACCCGGTAACTTAGTTGCACAGTAATATTTTACTAATATTTATATATTGTACACATGTAAAGTAAGAAGATATATAACAATAAAACACATAGAATATTTGAATTTATTGCTGGGTAAATTTTATAAATGGCAAATAAGCTACAAAACAAAAAAAAATTTTTTAAATAGCAAGCAAGAAAATTATTGCATTTGGCTAATACATACATATATACATATTATATACGATACTTTTTTTATATTTGAAAATTATGCTCTAGCAATTAAATTATATGAAAAAATATTGGATTATTATAGTAAAAGGTGATTCCAACTCATGTTCTCTTGTTACACCACATCAGACATAAAAAGTATAAGATTTTTCCATTTTATGATTTTTGTATATTTCCAATATTTCCGCACACTTATTAACATATTTCTTAAATAACATTTACGGAATAATTATTGAATGAAACATGAAGAGAAATAAAGTTTCAAATAAATTTAAAACTTGTTGAAATTTTGGCCAGCATTTTTAATACTCCTCTCTAAGGATTTATCTTAAGTTTTTTTTCCACATAAAATTTACATATTCCTCATCTGAAATAAGAAAAAACATGCAATTCCGCATCTAAATTAGTGAAAAGAAAGTCCAAAAAGTCTAGTAAAATTGCTTTATAAAAATTATTCCAAATTAATTTTGTTTCGATTTATATTGGATCATATTTTAAGTACCTGTTTCTAAGTAAAACTATTTGAGAAAATTAAGACATATGATTTGCCTTAAATCAACAATTTAAGTGTTTCGTACGGTGTACAATATCTGGTCCGATCGATTGTGCTATAAAATCTCAGTTTGGTAACTTTCATGCAAAAAGTCCTTTTTAATTTACAACTGTTTTGAAGAGCATTATTATTTAAAATTTTTATCGATTGTTTTAGAAAATTTCCAATTATAATATTTATAATTTTTATTAGAGTTTAATTTTTATTAGAGTTTATAAATTAATACTGAAGCCAAATACAAAATATTGAAAAGTAATTTATATTAAAGAATAAAACAGATTTTTAAGAATGCAGTTTTCGAATTACAAACTGTTTACTTTGGTGTAAAATTTATAATAAATTTCATTTAATCAAATACTGTAAAAACTTTAGGCCCTTCATTATTATTAAATTTTGAATTTACTTATTCATATCTGCAAAAATCTGCATCTTGTAAAATATCATTTTTCTGTTTTGTAAGTAGCGAATTTCAATTTTCGATAAATTTTTGAGCTATTAAAATTCATTTACTTCAAATATATTTGTATTGAATAATTAATGTTTAACCTTTCGCTGGGGAATTTATGCAATATCATGGAAATGCCATGTACCATATTCATAAATTTTTCATTTAAATAAATTTTAGCCATAAAGTATGTAAAAAAAATATATTTCGCTATAAAAAATATCACACAAAATATTCACTTGTTACTTTTATATGATTTATTCAGACAAATAGAAAAATTTCGTTTACAATACGCAACAATTTCTCAAAAAAACTATGCGGCCTTTTTTGAAATGTTTGTAATCTATGAAAGAAAACGCCAGAGTAAATTCTGGAATTTCATTAAGTATTTCAAAAAATGAGAATGATTTAAGAAGAGGTAAATCTGTCTCCAAAACTTTTGGTTATTTCAAAGATCTGCTCAAACTTGTATAATGTGCTGCATTACAAGTGGCGTAGGATACAAATATTGAACATGTCACTATAAAATGCCACATAATATTTGAATAATGGATATATAAAATTTAACTTTGGTCAAAATATAAACCCTTTATTTACATAATCGCCTCCACTTAATTATTATTGATATTAAATTATATTCATTTTTCATCTAACAAGTTTCTACCAATGAGTGTCAACTACTACTGTGAGCATAATGATATATTGTAGTAAATGGGTGTTTTAGGTATATGAATAATACATGAGCTAAGCAACAGGTTAAAATTTCATCTAAACCAACATGAATACTTAATGAATATTTAACACTTTTTTTATATTTATTTTGTTTATTAGATGAATTTTTATGGGTAAAGTAATCTGGTGATATTGTCACGTTTAAACAGAGCAAAGGGAAGTGTTATTGTAAATGCAGAGATTAATTTTAATTAATATAATACTTAACATTTAACGTGCATGCAAATTTAGAAAAATTTTTAAAGAAGTTTTGGATTTTTTTTTTACGCATTAAAAGTAATTCATATTTATTTACAAATAAACTACTTAAAGAGAAAAGATTCACAAATTAGTATTAAAAGCAAAGTAATCAACTACTGGAAGGTGAAATAAAATCAGCATTAACCGCAATAACAAAAAGTAACACTCAAAATAAAAATAAATTTTCTATAATTTTAAGTTCATGGTAGAAAGTGAAGTCTGCCATTTTTCTCGCTTGTCTCATATAAAACGCCATAAAGAAAGTGTTAAAATGAACTTGAAAGAATTTAATTGAGAAATTCTAAAGTGATTAAAAAAGTTTAAGCATTACATTAATAATAGATTTTCCAGCTAAAGCCGATTTAATATAATGAAAATAAATGAAAGCACCGCAAAAATGATGCTTAATTCTTGGTGTTTGATAGTTAAAAGATCTAAGAGCATACTTTTGCCTTTTATGCTAATGTCATTATTCTTTTCCAATATTTGCATAAATTAATGCAAATTAATGCTTTGTATTAAATGCACATAAAAATATCTGCAATTATAATAAAATCGTATTTAAAACACCTGTCGTTTAGTTTCTTGTTACGCCCTGTACAGCTTTCAAGTAAGTGAAAAATCAGTTGTTATTGTAGTTGTAGTATTTTTTGGATAGCTTAATGTTTAGAAGGAAATGCAGATAAAGTGTGCGAGTGTTGGAAAAAGAAATTTTTATAAAATAAATTAAAAGTTAAATGCACTTCGTTTTTGTTGCGCTTTCTTCTTCTTCTTTTTTTCTCTCTCGTTTTTCTTAGTTACTTCAACACAATTTCGCTTCTCATTGTAATAATATAAATTCCAATAAATGCAAATGAGATTATGAAAATGAAAAGTGCTCACATCTCTCTTACATTCGGCTTTTCTACACTACGTTTCGTATAATTCACTTTAGTCAAATACAAGAACAATAATAACAAATTTTCAATAACGTTACATAGAGCTGTAAAGCGTAAATTTTTTAGTAGAACAGTTAAAAAATTGCAAAATGTTATGCAAATATTTTCATTTTTTACATCACAATAACTAAAATAAAAACTTAAGTTTTTGTATTAATATAAAAACTGTCAAAAGAGTGATAAGTTTACAAAAATTTTCAAAATTTTGAGTGCCCGTTTTTAGTTGAACAATTACAATTTGCTGTTAGAATTGCTTTCAGTTTATTTGCTAAGCTTTTTCGCTCCGAGTATCTTTTAGATGTTATATAAAAGGGACAACGCTAATTGGAGATTAGATATGAAGAGGCCGGTGCATTCCGGCCGGTACAATGTGCCTATTCTATTGAATTCAATTACAGTTTATTATTTTTTGGATGTATCTTGCATAACTGACACATTTTTCGTTTAGGTTAAATCTGAGTTTTTTTTTATGTCTAAAAAAAATTATTAGAACTGAAGATGGTTCCCATCGCTCAAGCGTCGCTTGAACAAACATTATGCCACGATTGCTCCAAATTATCATACTTTTCTGTCTGATATGAGAAAATGCGTAAAGCACTTTGAATCGTAGAAATATTTCACATCGCCAATACTTTTAATGAAACGTAACCAATTTTTAAAAATCTGTTTAGTCCTAAATTGTAAAAAAGTCTGTTGTAAATTTTGTATTATCTTTAAAAATTCTATTGAAAATTATAAAAAAAAGTATTTACTGTTTTTTTTTATCAAAGAATTAGCTTAGCTAAATTTAGATAATATCAAAATTATTCGCAATAATTTGAAAGTAGAAATACAATAAAATTGATTTATTTTCTTTTCGTTATTTTAAAATTGGAATATTTATTTTGTTGTATGAAAACTAAATTAATTTATTTTAATCAATCATTAATAATTAAGCCAAAGAAACTTTTAAGTTGTTTTACGAAGTTATTTAAAATTCTCACAATAAATAAGACCACAGTCCATAACACATGAAAAACTTACATTTAGCTAAACTTACATCTTGAGCATCCACCATTGTAGCACACTTAACTGAACATGGGAAAAATTTTTCAAAACTTCAGGCAGAAAATAAAATGGAAATTGCGTAAAAATAGTGAGCAACAATTCTATTTATCCGAAATATACAACATTGCCGAGTTATATGTAGAATAAGTTTAACTAAAAACAAGTAGGAACATTAGAGTCGATTAAGGCTAATTCTTAAATACCCTACACCATTTTGAGTAATGTAATTAAAGTGATAACAGAGTTACAAGTCAATGAATTAGGTGTTACATGAAAAAGGGTTTTAAAAATGTTTAAATTTATTCAAAGTTGTAATTTTTTTTTATATAACCAAAGAAAAAGAAAGGAAGGTGCTATATGAGGCGTGGTCCTAAAAATTGTTCGATTCTAATTATTTTAAGCAGGGTTCGTCTTTGGATAAAAAACAACCTTACAAAACTTTAATAAAATATTCCAAAATTTGCTACTTGTAGATTTTTAACAAATTTAAGAATTTTGGACTGACAGGCATGCAGACAGACTTAAATCGTATAAGGAAATGAATCTGAATCTATAAGTGTAATAAAAGGTTGTTCTAGGTATTACATATATCACAATTTATGTATCAAAATTGAGGCCAAGAATGTTCCACTTAAAATTGACACATGACTTTTTTGTGTTTAGAAGTATGAGTAGCACAAAAAACTGAGGAGAGAGAAAGCCCATTTTGATCTACAAAACTCAAGTTATGTAGATCCCTGCAGAATGTAATACTCCTTAATAATCAAAATTAGATAAGTATTTAGTTTTGAGTGTTGCAAACATTTTAACAGACGGAATATACTTTCGGCCTCTAATTTAAGATATAAAACTTTTCTACTTTGCTTTCATCTAATTAATAGTTTTTCATTTAAATTTCTCATTTAGTTTTTTATTTATTTTTTTTTCATAACACTTGCATTCTTGTTGTAGTGCAGTGTTAACAAAATACTTAGAGGAAAAATTAAATGTGAAATCAGCAAGATAAAAAGAAAATATGAACTTATTTCTTACGAATTTAGCTACATTTAAAAAAAAAAAATTAATAAAAATTTTCATGAAATTACATTAAATTTCCCTCACTAGAAATTTTACATTAAAGTACTAAGCATAATTAGAATTTATATAGACTAAATTTTGTATGGAACACTTAAAGGGTCACTTAAATCTGACTGTTTTGTGAAGGTACCTTTTAATTGTTAGACAAAGAATATTTACAACGTATAGACGGACGGACGCCCAGATATATCTAAATTGATTCAGAATTTAATGTTTCCCAAGAATATCCTTTCTAGGGATGTCAACGGTTCCTTCCAGGTATTACAAATATAATAACAAAATGATTATATTCCTATCTTTGTGCTGGGGGTATAAAAATTGAGTTTTTCAAAAAAATTTTTGTAATTTCGAAGTTTTACCAATGATTCAAATTATCTTTGAAGAATTGAAGAATTCAAAATAGTTTACCACATTTTTAGTGAACCATTTCTTATGTAAATTGACAGTTACTTAACTAAATTTTTTAGATTTTTTAAAATGTTTTTGCTTTTGCAATTTTAGGAAAATATTTCCTAGTTTTTTTTTTTTTAAACATTTTATTTAGTGTAGAATAATCATTTCATCGAGACTTGTTTTTATTGTTTTTTTTTTCATGCAATAAAATACACATTAACATCACACTTAAATGCAAACTTAATAGCTTTTCACATTAATACGTTTCAACAAGAAGTTACAGAAAATCCAGTCGACCATTTAATACTCTAAGTCTCATATATTTAAAAAATGATTAGACTTTTTGAAAAGTAAAATGTTTAGAATTCTTGCGACAGTTAGAAAACAAAAAGTCAAATATCTGAATAATGTTTTTACTTAGTCATTTAATGGGCATCAATTAATGTATTACAAAGTTGATTTAAATTTGGAGATAGCGAAAATATTGAATGAAGGAGTATTTGTAAGACTTTGCCAAATGGAATCATAAAATTAAGGTTAATGTAAAATGTGAATCCATTTCAAGATATTTGATCAAAGTTAATATGAAAAAAGAGAGATTGGCATGTAAAAGGTAACTTTTTTCGTACTAAACTTAAAAAAAAAAATAATGTTTAACTTGGATTAAATCTTAAATGCCGATACAATAAAGACCTATAATGAAAAAAACATGAAAACTTAATTATGTAGAATTTTCTTTTGTCAAAATTTACCATCTACAAATAATTATGGATGAACATACATGAAAAGATACAAATACATTGAGTTAAAATTTCATATTAATTAAGACTGTTTTTAAGCATTTAGTGTTAGAAACAATTTACATATTTAGAGTCTCTTAAATTTTCCTTTTAAGTGTTACATATAAATTTGATAAAATTGAAGTACCCTTCATATTTGAAGTGTAACAAATTAAGACAATAAAATTATGCAAAAGTCAAGAGTGTAGAAATAAAATAACAACACACAAATTTTTTGGTAGCTTTTTGCTCATTTATCATCATCATTGTTATCATGCTATTATTGCGTTTTTTCTTTTTTCATCCATTTCTTAAACTTAAATAAATTTATAAACGCTTTCGGTTCAAATGCAAATATTTTTTTGTTTATTTTTTATTTTAATTTTTTTGTTTCACTCTCAACACTTAATGACATCATTAAGGAAATCCTTTCTTTTTGTACTTAGTAAAATCCAACATTATAATGGTAGACTCCTGAGAATTTTATAAAAATGAATAAATGTAAGTAAAAAGATTAATCTTCTAGTCTTATTGAAATGAAGTAGTTTTATATTTGATTATTTGATTATTCGTTAACCTAACTTGCCTGGAAAATCTATTATTAAAATGATTAAAATTATAAAATCAATAAAAGTTAATACTTTCTTCTCAGTTTTTACTCTCTAAATAGTTCTTTCATCCTTTTTATATCTTTTAATTTATTATAAATGGAGAATTCAAAATTTTGGCGATATAAAATAAATAAAAATTGTCTAGTGGTTAAAAAGAATGTTCTTTAAACGATTTCTATTGTTGAAATGGTGGTCTGCCTAAAATTTAATATAGAACCACGTTTTTCTATGCTCAGCATCATTTTCTAAAACAAATTTGAATTATTTGTGCTTTTGGCTTAATGTACTCATTTCTAGAAATATTTTATGAAAATTTGTTTTAAGTCAAAAGAGGAATGTAATAAAAATCCATAAAATTTTCGCATACGACTTTAATAAAATAAAAATCCTTGAAATTAATTTAAAATTTTCAATAGATTTATACAACAAATCTTTTTTTAAGTCTCTTTGTTTAGAAGCAAAAGGTTTTACAAAAAGTATGTCTTTATAATCTGATAAAAATTAATGCATGGTTTTTAGTTCATTCCATAAAATTCTAAGTACTTTATTTTGATGGAAAAAGGATTTTTTTTTTTTAGAAAATTTCTTTAATTTTTTGGTCCCAGAAAATAACTACGTTTTAACATATTTCTAAAGTTTTAACTTTGTAGTCTCTAATTGATCCATTATTTGTCTTCTATCGTTTTATTTATAATTACAACAAAAAATTATTTAAATTATGCATCAACCATTGTACAGTACTGGAATGCAAAATAATTATTCCAATATAATCTTTTATATGATAAATGCAAAAACATCATCTGATTATGCCTAATAAGACAGAAAGATACAATAACCCGCAAAGCATAAATTTTTCAATAAGTTTGGGAAATTTAACTTAATTTTCTTTGCTATAGTTTCGTATAATTTTTTCACTCATTTCATAAATTTTTCATTTACGTTTGAAAAACTTAATGAATGGCTTTTTATTTTTGTCATTGTTGTACTGTTATAATTACAATAATCCTTGCATTCTAATAATATGTTTTATAGAAAGATGTAGAATTTTTTCAGAGTGCGCTTCAATAATGCTTAGAAAATGTTTTTCTCAAAAAAATACAAACTATTTCAGTGAATCCTTTCTCTTTTTTCTTCTTGTTGCATTAACATGATTGTGCTAATTATGATTTATTTGTCTAATTAAACATGCCTTTCACCAAAATTAATTGAAGTAAGTTTTGTCTTTTATCCAGATGTCTTTTAGTTACACCCATATAAGTTTAAATATAAGTACATTTATGTACTTATACCCTTGTTGGTACTTACACCGATATAAGTACTTGTACAAATATAAGTACATATATCCGTATAAGTACTTTTATCCTTATCAGTACTTACACTGATATAAGTACTCGTACAAATATAAGTACATATATCGGTATAAGTACTTATATCCTTATCAGTACTTACACTGATATAAGTACTCGTACAAATATAAGTACATATATCGGTATAAGTACTTATATCCTTATCAATACTTACACTGATATAAGTACTCAGACAAATATAAGTACATATATCCGTATAAGTACTTATACACTTATCAGTACTTACACTGATATAAGTACTCGTACAAATATAAGTACATATATCGGTATAAGTACTTATATCCTTATCAGTACTTACATCGATATAAGTACTCGACCAAACGTAAGTACAAACCGCATAAGTACTTATATCCTTATCAGTACGTACACTGATATAAGTACTCGTAAAATAAGACATATATCGTATAAGTACTTATATCCTTATCAGTACTTACATCGATATAAGTACTCGACCAAACGTAAGTACAAACCGCATAAGTACTTATATCCTTATCAGTACGTACACTGATATAAGTACTCGGATAAACATAACATATATCTATATAAGTACTTATAACATTTTATGTAATTATATGTACTTTTATACTTATAACTAGTTATAAGTATCTATATTTGTATAAGTACTTATATTGGTGTAGAAATATCCATTTAAATTTTTGCAAAATCATTACAAGTTTATGTTGATATTTAAAAATAATTGAAATCGGCCCTGCTGATTGTTAAAGTAAATTTTTCGTTTATTTAAGACTTGACTTAAGAGTTAACTTAACTGTTTAAATTATTACATTAAGCTCTAAAGAAAATGTATTATCATATATTAATAAAATGAGAATACAAATATCTAAGTTAACAAAAGAAATAGACAACAATGACAATGACACAACTTTTATTCTCTTAAGCCACATAAACTAGAGGCAGCTGCTAAAGCAATCACATTAGTAATGAAAATGCAACAACCCCTACAAATAAGCAACTTTTAACTTAACTTCAAATGAGTGAACGAAGTAGAGAATACAAGAAAATTATATTGGTATCAAATAGAAGAATCAAAATAATCCAATCAAAATTATATTAAATCAATTTAATTTATTTCTTACAGCCTCTGTTTTTACTTTCTGTTTTACAATAAGAATTTTTATTTAAACGTCTTATCAAAGGAGTAAAACGAGAATGAAATCCCTAGAAAATTAATCAATGATTATAAAATTTTATGCCGTTTTTTTTTTAAATTTTTTTCAAGAAAAATTATTATTTGACTAGTTTTGTTTAAATGTTTCAGGCAAAAATAATCAGGTGGATCTTTAACTTCCTTTCTCTAGATTTTCTTAATTTTTTTAGGTTTTTTTGTTTATATTTAATTTTTACATGTATTTGTACTTTTGGTGTTAGATGTATTTCAGCTAATACAAAGCAATTTATTTTATGTGAAATAACTTTTACAGATGAATATTGAATAAAGATTTTCCCTTTTGGTAAATAAATTTTAAGATTCAAATATTTGGAGAATTGAAGAATAAAAAAATTTACACAACTAACATATGAACATTTGTTATAATTTTGTACTGATATATATAACACTCAGAATTATTTGAGATAGACCCAATTTTGATTATATCGATCCAATCTATCTCACTCTTTTTAATCAATTTAGATAAACTTGTCCATCTCTTATATTATGAAAATTGAATATTAAAGTGCAGGCCATAAATAGTGGGACCTTGTTTTGGTGTTCTCCACAGAACGACTTATTCTGGAAAATGTTGTGATATGAAAAAAAATTGTAATTTTTGTTATTCTTTCAAAGACTTTCATCTCAGAATTAAATACATAACAAATTTGTACAAGTTAGTTCAATTCAGCTCATTTTTTGAATCTCTCCTCAACGAAATAAAGATCTCTTCAAATCATTCGAAACTAATAATTTTCTTCTCTTATCTTTTTAATTGTCTGGAATATCGGGTACTTAAAAGTCGACATCAATCGAATGTATCATTTTTATTTGTTCAATATTATTAAGTAAAAGATTAATATATGTAAATATATATATGTAGCAATTCTAAAATATACACCCATATATTTAGTAAATATTTACAAATTTTATTTTATTGCAGTCATTTTACAAAAATATCAATTTAAAGAGATATTTTTTTAAGATATTTTTACATTTATTAAGAATGTAGAGTATGTTTATGTAACTCTAAGCTTTCCATTGATATGTCACTTTTTATGAGCACCCAAATAGGCAAAGAGTTCAGAATATAAATTGAATTTGAACTAAATCGAAACTATCTCTTATTTTTACAATTATTACGATTAAATGAACGGCTAAAGAGCTCTTTGCGTATTAGATGTCAATAAAATGTATATAAGACAGAAGGCTTCAAATTCAAGCCCCGTGAAGTTCCTTTCACATTAACTATTTGACCGAAGTTTTGCAAGGTAAAATTCAAATATTTCATTACAAAAATAGTATAAGCGTAACAGCTTGAGATAAATTTTAGAGTGCCTATTAAGAAATAGTAGCCGATGAGCCAAAACTAAGTAAGTGTAGCTGATTTCTTTAAATTTCCTACTATGACTCCAAGAATATGGTTAAAATATATCTCAAATTTTCATTTGATATATCCATTAAAACTTTTGAAAAATTAAAATTTCCATTTTTTAAAATAGTATTTCGTTTAGGCCATTGCCGTTTTTTTTTTACATAAAGTACAAGTGACGTATTATTTAAATTTTTTTGTACGACATATGTAACTTTCTTACATAAATTCTATTAGAATCTAGCGCTCAATGCCGATCGACTATAAAATTTCTACTTTCCACTTAAAAAATTCCTATCGTGCTCAATCACAAGGGTAGCATTTAGTTTCCATAATAAGCATTATTTAAAAGGATATTTTTCACATTCAGTTCAATTATGTCAGTTCCATGTATTAAGTATAATTCATGGCTGCTAATGTTCCCTTTTAATGACATTAATTATTAAATTGAGCTGTCTATAAATTTTTTTATTCCCCTAGACGTGACGTGGCTTCCAGAATCCTTATGACACATTAGATTTTAATTAGCCATATAATGATTTAAATATACTATTTTTATGCATGTGTTTGAAAATTTTACTTAAACTTGGCATTCTGTATGCCAAGTTTATGTATGAACTACTTTTACAAAAAATATACGAGAAAATATTTTTGTTATATAGCACAATTTTTATAATTAAAATTTTACGGCTTATTATAAACTCATTTAATTAAAATGTTCTTAGTTCAAGTTGTATGTAACCGCAGTACTTGTTTATTTAGGAATCTGCACTTTACGGCCACGATGAATCCATTTTTTGTTTCATATAGTTTCACAGTTTAAATGAAAGACAAATTTCTTTTGAAATGTTTAATAATTTTGTAACAAATAAAATCGTTCCAAGATCATGCCCATATTGCTAGAGTGCTCATAATTGCCGCAAGCCATCGTGCCCAAATGGTGTGTATTTCAAATGGAAGTGTTAGCCAAATATAAATTTCCTATTTACTTGATTTCCTTTTTATATTTACGTAGATTATCCTTTTGTGCTTATGTCATACAAGAATTAATGTTACATTCTTTTCCCACTGCAGAGAAATGCAAGATATGCATGAAATGAAACATATGATAGATTGTGTATTTTATATATCCATGATGATAAAATGCAATATTTTACGTGGGTATATAATGTCATGGCCACACACATTTACAAAATCTTTCATAATCAGAATTATATTCTATTATATTTTATGCCCTAAACCACTTGTGATGCAGGATAATGTAAGTTTATGTAGATGTTTGCAACACCCAAAGAAATTACAGCTCATGCTGTAATTTCAATAGTTTATATCGATTCACTACACTAATACAGAATTCGTTTCAGAATTACCTTCTAATCGATTTGAGCTTGTCTGACAATCTGTGGCGACCAATCCCGAGAAGCACCTGCTCAATTGGGAGTGGCTCATGAGATCCATATCCATCAGGGGGCATCATGAGTTTCACGAGATCAGATCCAAAGATTTAATTTGGTACCAGGGGATCACCAGTTTCATATTTACCCATGTGGTGATGTTGGAGTTGGCTTCGTGGGGGCTATGGTGCCCATGTCGCGGGCGTAGCTCGACCTAATTATGTTTATATAGAGTTCCACAATTATGTTTCTGTCGAGTAGGGTGCCATTTCCCGAATAAAATGGCTAGCTGGGTAGGCTTATCGGGCTAATCTAATCTAAGCCAAGGGGTAATAAGAAGGCCCCGAATCCTTACACCAAGGATTAAGCTAACTAGATGAGGTGGCATGCACGTGATGTGTCGTGTCTACCAACGCTAGCGATCATAAGTATGTTTATACCATGCATTTGAGCCTTCCAGGCAGGTATGCATGTAAAACACTAACCGTATGTCTGACAATCTGTCCATCTGGTGCGAGCTACACATCACAATTTTAGAGAAATTGTATTATAATATGGTGCGCAAGTGTATTTTGACCCAGAAACGTACATTATTGAAAATGATAAAAATAGGACTATTTTTTCGAGCAAGCCCTACATGAAGCCTCTTTTAAAAAAAGTGGGTTATATGGAAAAAAATTCAGTTCTTCATAAATTTTAACGTAAATTAGCACAGACTTAATTTAAACTTAACTTAAACTTAACTTAAAAAAATGTGTACCAAATTTTGTCCAAATTGGTCCATTTTTACGACAGCTTCTCTTGTAACGCCTTTTTCATTAAAACAAATAGTCATTGTATGAATAGAAGACTCAATTATAAAATATAGTTTTATAATTGAAGTTTATATAGAAGTTTTATATTTTATGCCAAATGTAATCCAGATGGATCCTTTTTTAAAACTACAAATTATAATTTTTCTCAATTTTGTTGACTTTTAATTCTCTTTTTTGATTTTCATTGCATTAAGCAAAGTTGTGCAAGGTGTTTAAACGTCGACCACGATCGATTATAAAGTTTTTACTTCTAATCTAATCTAATTTGATCTGGGTAAGCAAATATATGGATCTATTGCAATAAAAATAAAACAAAACAAAATAGAAAAATTTAAATCAAGAAAGAACTACAGAGTTATTGAAAACTTTTTTTTTTTTTGCTGTTTATTTTAATCAACAAATTTTAAGGTAGATATTGTTTTATCCAAATGTTGGCAACTTCTAAAAGCAACATAAACCAAAATAGGAATGTCCAGAGAAATGGAATGGTCTAACTTTTGATTGATTTGTGAGTTTTCAATATATCGCTTTATTTAATTAAAATAAAAAAATTAGCATAATTTTTATATTTGATAATTAATTTATAAATTTTATAATTATTTAATTGAAAATTACACATGAAATTTTTTAATGAGAAATTACACCTAAATATTTTTTAATCGATACAAAAAACGTTTCCAGGTAAAATAATTACTACTGAAATATTTTGTTAAATTGTTTTAGTTCCATTGTAATTTTATATAAATAATTTTCTATTTAATTATAATTGTCATGTATACAAATGTATTTAATAATACATTAATTAAAAATTGAAATTAATTAAATTTGTTAGAAATTTATATTACAATTAAATTTAAAATCAATTATTGAATTCTCACAAAAAAGCATGGCAAACCAAAAGTGGCAGAAAATGAAGGAGAATTTTATGTGGTTAAAGCCGAGTATGAATTTATTATAATTTTTAGATCCTTCGATTTTTTTATTTCAACAATTTATTCAAAATTTTTTTTCATAAAAATTTTAGGAAAATAATTTTATAATTTTAAAATAAACTATTAAAATACGGGCTGCACAAATTGATCAATTTCTTTCTCCAATGCATAAGTAAATCCAAAGTTATTTCAAACACTTTGTAAGAAAAATATTTTTGTTTTGAGTGCTCGACAAAAGCTATAAATTAATTTAGTCTATTTGGACAGTTTGGACGTTCGATTTTGTTGGACATCATTACACATGCGATTCAACTAAATTATTTGTATTTTAAGGTTTTAAAACCGTTCTCAAAATGAAAATACCACCAACCTTCTTGTGGCTTCAAGATTTGAAAGAACGGTACGGAATTAAAATGCTTTTTATTCCCTCAATTATATTTATCATTTTTACTAATTTAGGTGTACTTACCGTGAAGGTTTCTGTTGTAAAACATTTTGCTGATTATAGGCCTATAAGTATTTTGATATGCTTAACTAAAGTTGTAGAACAAGTTTAGTCCTTGTTGAATGTAACCCATTAAGAATTAAGGCAGTATTTGTATACCATTTGTATCCTACTTGTTTGCATTCCTGAGTAGATTCTACGAGCTCTCTTCACCGAACTTTCGAAATTTCGACACAATTAATCATTATACTTTTGCTAGTAAATTGTACAGCTAGCGGGTTTCTCTGAACTCCTTCTACATGTAAATTTCTTTTCTTTACTTTTCTTTCTTTTACTGAACTATATGTTCATTGTAATGATGCCAAGTGGTGTGTTTCAAGACTCCCTGTTCATTTAGATGCTGAGGTTAGCACTCTTTTTTCGAGTACCTTGAAATGCACATGTCTATGTTAATTAATAGAATCAATCTGGTGCTTATTGAAGCGGATTTGCAATAATTCTTTTCTGTTTAACTTTATAAATATCTTACATATATTATTTTATATACCTTGTTCTTGCTGCCATGAACCATTGAACTATTAAAATTTATCGTAATCCATTAGAATTAAGATATTTTTCACATATTTAACATATTAATGATCATATAAGGCCTCAAGGCTTGGTCCCGGTTCATAAATTTCAAAATATATGAAATGAATTGTATGTTGCAAATTTTACTGTATTTGCTCACAAAGTTGTGCACGAACATAGTCGTATTTTCCATGTTTCTCAAGTAGTTCAAGAGAACTCCGAACTACTTGAATCTAAGACATCTAAGACATCTAAGCAAACCACAAAGGTATAGACGTGGCAAGATTCTTTCCATCACCGGATCGACTTTGCTAAAAAAATTTCTCCATTTAAATTGTAGTTAACAATTTATTGAGCAATCCATTTTTGTCTACATTAAGGAAACTTTCAAATATTACATGCCATAAATTGTAACATTAATACTGCTACCATTTTTCTTAATTTTTTTTTTTAGGAAATTCTTGCGGGAGCTAATATAAAACTTGAACTTTCTCATTCTCTAAAGTAATTTAGTGAATACACTAAGCCAATATATTGATGAGTATATAAGAGGAAAGATACCGGAATTGTTTCGAGAGAAAACGAGTAAAAGACTAAGATAAGGCATTAATCCAACATAATACGTATGTGATAATGAATGAAATTCTATTACTATTTATAATACGGACATTTATTTTCTGATATTTTGTTAGTCTCTTGCTAGGTCATGCATACTAAATAGTTAATTTTATATGTTGTTATCATTGGTAGGAGTCAAAATAAAGACAATTGTATTATTCATTCAACAAAATGGAACAACAACCAAAATTCATGCATTAGGCGTACTCTATTTACAGCTGTATAGTGCTTGCCCTGTGATGATTTCCATTTTTGATATATACGTGACACATTTTATCCACAACATTACATTACAATTCATAGATTCATAGATTCATAGACGTGATGGCATGTTATATTCATTAAAGGTAGAATATAACATGACATCCATTTATTTGGAGGCGCATTCAAAATGTTTTATAAAATATGCCATATAGCTAAATAATCTCCTCTTATAATAATCCATGATTACGCAAAACATAATCTTAACAAAAACTTACCTTTTCTTAGATCAGTATATGTATAAATTTTATTTTAAGTAACACCATTCGAAATTATGTGCATTTGGGGTTGATTCAAAATTCCTACATAATGAATATAATTTTCATAATTTTAAAAGTTCACTTCTTTAAATTAGTTTTTAATTATTATTCTTTATTTATTAGTTTATCTGGAATTTATTGTATCATTTATATTGTTCTTAAAATATAATCGATATGTATTTCATTATATCTATTGTGCTATTAAAACCAAGAAATAAATTCAAATTCTATTGCTGGACAAAGAAATAAAAGCAAATTTTTGATTAAGCACAAAAATGCTCTTAATGGATTTTTAATTATTGACCATATTAAGACTTTTAAATGTTAAACAATAGATTTGAAAATATATTATAATGATGCCAATATAATCAATATAATCAATAATAAATGAAAAAGATTTCCTTGTTCATTTATTCAATGGAAAAGAATAAATAAACAAGAAATGTATAGCAGGCATATTTTTCTCGATTAAATGATATATCACACATTTATTCACGCCATATTACAAGGCTTCACGAAATCGTTATGGACATTGAATTGTGCCTGTTGGGAGTTCAATTTCTTTCAACTCATTTTTATTTTGCAATAATAATTGAAACAAATTTTTTAGTAAACAAATTTGCAGTTACTTTCTTTTTTTTTTTTTTTTTAAATAATGCAAATTCTTAAGTTTTCTTTCTTAATTAATTTAAGGAAAATAGTTCATAAAAATGGTACAATTTTCCCATTTAATTTCTTATGTTGTTATTGTAAAGTATTCCATAAAACAATAAACATTTTAAATAAACATTTTATATAGATATATTTCTGTTAAGCAAGTTGGCGAATCGAAGGCCAATCGAAGTAAAAAGTGAAGTGCTCGATTTCAAAAAATTTCAATGTACCTTAAGCCTTTCTAGGAATAAGTTTTTCAAGGAAAGCAAGAACAAATCAATATTTTGACCAAATTAATTTGCTTATCATTAAAGCTTTCTCAAAAAAAGTAGAATAATTTAAAGAAAAAGCAATTTTAGTGATTGATATTGCTTCATGCTAAATAATCAGCTCTAAACATTATTTCCATGGCCAGCCTTAGAAGATTTTACCTGGGCACATGACTATTTTAAAATTTTAACTTAAGTACAACATTTTTACATGCAGCTTGAACCAAGTACAATAATAAATTCAATTATACCGCTTTCCATTTTTGTTTTACTTACAAATTTCTTTTAAAAATCGGAGCATAATTTCATTACCTGAATTTTTTTGCAATAACCTGGTCTTACCACCTGTCAGTACTACAGCAAGTATGGCTTTATATGGCCTAAATAAAATCGAAAGAAATTTATAATATTTTTCGATTCGAGTAGTATGGGAAATTTTGTCTAATGTTGCACCAGTCATTTTGTAAAATGAACAATAAATATTTTATATAAATAATGATAATTACGCTTCATATATTTATTATTTATAATAATGTAATACTTTTAATTACTCTAATTATAATTACAATCATTCTCGGGGGCAACCAGATGTTACCATACAAAATATGGACGCTTATGCATATAATTATTAATATTATTAGAATTAAATATTTTATAAAAAAAATCTTCTACATATATATATAAGTGTGTATGTATGTATGTTTTGTATATATATATATATATATATATATATATATATATATGAATATAAAATAGTGTAAAGTGTAAAAATATTGTAAATAATTTATGTAAATATTTTAATAATGACAACAATTTTCATTAATTATGATAATAAATCATAATTATTGTATTGATAATTCAATTAGGCAACTGTTGCATGTTTTGTGATTCTGATTATGAAGCTGATTCTGATTCTGATTCTTCTACTTCTTTTTCTTCTACTGATTTTTTTTTTTTTTGTTATGATTATTTTTTCATTCATTTGTTAATACTTTAATTTACATATGTCTATTAATAATATTTAATAAATTTTATTAAATTTAATTAAAATGTAAAATTTGAAATTTCTGGCAGAATAATTGTCTTATGACATTTACTTTTGATATATTTCATTGTTCTAAATAACAAAATAAATATTTATTGTATAATAAAATTTCTTAAAATTAAAGTTTTACCAAAAAAAAAAAAAAAAAAAATCCATCATTCTCTTGAAATATTTCTGAAAATTTTAATGTCACAAATCATTTATAATTTCGGTTCTTAACATTGGTCGCATTAGTTAAATAAAAACTTTGACTTATTAACTGATTAATAAAATCATTAACAGTTAAGTTTAGAAACCATTTTTTCTAAAACTTTTATCGATTTTATAAATATTAAAAATGGAGTTTCAATAATGCCACCAGGACTTATTGAAACTTTTTTATTGGATATAACTTTAAATATTTCATTAAGCGCTTTAAATATTCCTGACGCATATTCAATTTTTATTTTGACAATCAAAAACTAAAATCTTTCTAAATAGATGTTCAAAATACCAATAATAAAGTTCGCTTCATAAATTAAGTCCATCTAAATTTGTGTTGATGCAATTTTCGTTGAACTTATGAAAGTGATGCTTTTATCCTTCATCTTTAACACAAAAACTCTTAAGAACTTTATAATCGGTAGAGGTTGATTTTTAAATGCCTTACACCTCCAAAAAATTTAATTTTGAATCTTTCTGAATAGTTCATTACATGGGCCAAGGTCCATATAATGGATCGATTTTTACTATAAATATTTGTTACAAAATAAAAATATATTAAAATTATAATTCTAAAACATATAAAGATTAATTTGGCGAAGTAAGCGTCTTACGGAGAGTGTTTGTAAAAATGGAGTCATTGTAATCATTTTAAGTGAGATTTGCCTCTGGTAGAAAACCTGTCTCTAAAATTGCAATCTCCAACTTGATAAAAACTTCATGTGGACAGATGGCAAACTAATAGACGGACAGTTAGTCAATCTATCTATCCATGGATCTACCTTAAGTCCTTCTGAGTGTTGCAAACATCTGTACAAATTTATAATACTTTGTACCACAAGTTGTATAAAACATAAAACAACATTGATAAATGCTGACATTTTTGGCAAAAATCTCTTTACTTAATATTCTAAAATTTATCGTTCATAGAGAAAAGATTCACGCCAATAACAAACAAATAAAAATTGCTTCTTTTATTGTTATATAGTTATATTAGTTCAAGTCTCTTCAAATGGATAACATTTTATATAGTGCATTTAATGAAATTTTCAATTTTTTTCAATTTCATTCAATTTTATTTTTATTTTTATATCTAACACCCAAACATTGAAAGTATATTCGTTTTATCATTATATTTGTAATGTCCAGAAAGCAGCGTCGAACACCCTTTAAAATGCAATATATATTTAATCAGCATCAAAATCTGGGATATGTCTATGCATCTGTCCATCTATTGTAATCATTATACTAATCTTAAAATTTGAGATTTTGAACTGAAATTAATCGGAAACATTTGAAATTCTTGCACTCGGCTTGATATTTAAATTGCATCAAATCGGTTGAAGGACACGCCCACAAAGCAACGTTAACTGAGAATACCTCTGTTATAGTTTTTCACTCGTAAACTAAAAATTGAAGCCATTACAAAACTGAAATTTAATACAAATATTAAGGTCTCTAAAAAAATCGTATACATCCACCACTCCTACAAATTATCTTCTTGTACCCTACAAATTACTACAATGTTGTTTGAGTGCTGGGTATTCAAGATTTAAGTTCAGCCAAGTATAACTTTTTAACTTTGTTTATTTTGCAATATATTTTTCTTGAATTGTAGTCATAATATTTTATGAAAAAAATAATGGTACAATATTATCCAGAATTTTAGCAAATTCACATAAAATACATCCGTACAATATATAAGCCAATGATATGGAACAGAAAGAATTTACGGAAGCTCAGCTATCAACACTTTTTCAACTAATAAAGATTCTACAACAAACTATAAAATTAAATGTTTTTTTTAAATGCATATTTTTTTGCATTTTATTCAGAATATTTATTGGGCAACTATTATTAGTTTGGGTTATTACAATCCAAAATATCCACAAATCAACAAATCCACAAATCCACAAACTATTTCCGCCCATAATATTTGTGAACGATACCAAAGAATAATAGGAAACGAAATTCTTAATATTTATGCTTTTAAAGGGTCATGTAATCTAATATCAAATAATATATCGGTAAATGGCCATTTTTGGTTTTGTGTAAAAAAATATAAGTTTATTATCATTTTATATGGCACTAAAATCCATTGTTATGTTTTTCTCACAGTAAACATATGAAAAAAAAAAAAATGGAAATAAAAGCCAATAAAAAAAATTGTACTTTTAATACTAAACCATGTAGGCCTTTTAAAACCTCTTTAAGTTTGGTGAGCATATAAAAATTTACACTTATGGCAAGCTCAACTTTATTGCTTCTCTCTGAGGACTAATATGCGGAAATTTGTAAGTATTGAATTTTTTTTTTTTTGCTTAGAGAAAATTCACATCAAATTAAAGAGTTTCAAAAGAAATAAATAATTTTACTAATTATTGATTCACTCGCTTCACAAAACCTTTTGGGCTAAAATTTTAAAGAAAATAAAGTCTAAAAACAGAAAATTGTGCTTTGGTCATAAAAATACAAAAAATAAGCAAAATCGAATTGTTGCTCATAAAGAATAAATGTTGAAATTTTATATGTAAAATGGTACTTTCCTAAAATGACCATTAACTGATATAATTAACTTGATATTTTAGATAGATGGTGAAGTTTTTAATTGAAAAATCATTTCATTCTAAGTTATTTTTAAAAAGTTTTATCTTTCAAGTTGTTTGTCGAAATTTTTACTAAAGTACACCACATAAATTTTTAAACAATGTCCAGGAGCAGATGATCTTTCTTTCTAGTTCCATACTTTTAATGGTTCTGTATAAAAAACATTGCATATTTTAATAGAATAGAAATTTATATCATTCATTTTCTTGTAAATGGACTGGAACGTATCTGATGGAAAATGTTTAGCTATTAAATGGAAGGAAAAACCAGGAACCTTACTTTACTTATTATGACTTTTTTTTGCTTTCTTAAGAATTTCACAAGTATCCTCATAAAGTTGCTGCAAGTAAAACAACTTTTCTTTCCATTTACTTGCTTCTTCATTAGTTTTTGATGTTGCTTTCTTGTAAGTTGTTGCTATGCAACACATTTAAAATTATGGCATTGATAATGTTATCAATATACTCGTTTTATCGCCATTTTCAACAATTCCACTAACCTCACTAATGTTATATATTTAATAGGCTTTTCTTAAGAGTTTGTTTGTGCTTACTAAAAGTTATGTCATTTTTATAAGCCTTAAGATATAAAAAGAGAAAGTACGGAGGAAAAAAGTTTGAGTAAAAATATTTATTTACAGACCCAAGCAAATACATAAAACTATTTATATAAATAAAGACTTTTTTCATTATAATCATTTTTATACGGCCATCACAAATCCATGGACTCGTTTATTCATTTTATGAATGTTTGTAAAGATTAATATCAGATATGTTAGAAAATTTTGGGGTGTAAAGAATTTAAAGAATTTATCACTAATTGTGAAAATATCGGAATTTGTTTTTACATTAAAAATGGGTTAAAGTGGTAGAAATCAGAAAATGTCTCCTTTTTATTTTTGTAATAAAAAACTTATGAAATTAACTTTATTTAGTCGAGCCATGGTTCTGGGACAACGTATCAAAATTCATAGTAATCAACTAAAATTCTTAGTAGATAATTTAGCTCAAAATAATTCTAATTTATTGTATGCGATCTTAAATAACTTTTCAATATTTAAAACTTAAGCAGTTTGTATGGGAAATGCTCTTAAGATTTTATATTAACATATTTTAGATTTCGCCAAAGGTCAGTACACGTAGCGCATCAATATTTAAAAAAAAGCCGAATATGAAAAACTTCAATGAAAGAATGTTTCAAACAAAGTGGGTCTACTTTAAAATTTAAACTTTTGGATCTAGAAATTTTGGACCAAGAAAAGCAAATGCTTATGATTCTTTCAAATTATGTATCTTGTGGAATTAACTTTTACAAAAGACTATTTTAAATATTTAAAGATAATTCTAGCTTTTGAGTTTTAATGCTTTTACCATGTTTAAAAATATTCCTGTAATGTGATGTGTTTGTTCAACACGATTTTACGGCTATAAGACTTAAGGACTTTCATGTTAACTATAATGTTTTATTCTGTTAAATTTTTTTCTTTCACGATTTAACACAAACACATATTATTTTCAAATAATTCCAACAACACTAACAATTCAAAAGTCGAAGTGAACATTAATTTTTAAGCAATCACATTAGATGAAACCGTATCTAACCGTTACATAAAATATCACTTAACAGCATTTATTACTTCATCTGTAATAGTTCTATGTGATACATAAAACGGTAAATGGACTAGAAAAATATTTATAAGCGAATCAAGAAATATGATCGGACATGTAATATCAGATAAAGTTAATAGAAAATAATATGGCTGTTAAAGTGAGCAAATTTATCAAGGGAACTTTCATTCAATGAAAGTAAAAATTCGAAAGAAAAAAGATCAAGTCGTTCAAAAAGCTATTACGAACAAATATAATTGAAAATCGCATTTCAAATAAGAGGCGTGGCATCATTTTTTTCCAAATTTTTTTTTTTTTTTGTTATGTTTTGTAATTAATTCATGATTTAAGCCAAGTTTCAACTGAAATGTTCAAATAATTATAAATGGCTTAGACTTTTCTTAGCAGCAAGAAAACTCTCCACTTTATGATACACTATGATTTAGGCATTTGACCGATTGCATGAAGGATATTTAAAAGTCTATGGCATATTGAGATTGGCTGGGAAAAAGTTTTACAATCAAATGCCTCTTTAGAAACATGGAAATGACATTTCTTTAAGGATCATTTTTAAATATTTTTCTCGTAAAAATAATTCTGTACCCAATTCTAAGATATTTACTATATAAAATCTATTTTTTTATACAAAATTTCTCATAAAGAAGCAATTTAAAGTTTTATTTATGCTCATTTCATTTTTTCCGAATTTTTTTCTTCGTCCTTCGTAAACATTTTGTTGAAATGTATGAAATGTTTGTTATGGAGCATCCAACACATGAATTTGACAACTGCTTATGAACATTTGTACATATAAATTTATACACCTATGTAATGTAAAATATGTTTGGTTTGATTATGACAACTTGTCAAGAAGTTTCTTCACATTTTTTAACTTTATAATAAAAACTTTTTGATTGCTCTGCTTGTTTTCGATTCTGTTTTTTTTTTTCTTTTTTTTTTTTTTTTTTTACTTCCTTATGTCATTTGATGACATCTCAGTGTGTGTTTGTGGATACAAAGCTGCATATGTAGATGTCAATAATAATTTTATATTAATATTAAAGATAACAATAGAAATGTAAAAGAAAAAAGAAAAAAGAAAAAAAGAACAAAAATATTGATTTCATGAAAGAAATTTTCAAGTTAAATGAAAAATTTTTCTAAATTTTTCATACTCAATCGATATAATAAATCAGAGACTTTTGTAAGGCAATAATATTAGATGTATCTTAAAGTAAAAATCTTAATTTAAAAATTTCTTAAATGTTTATTTAGTTGTATTAATAAATTTTTAGAAAATCGATTTGCAAAGCAAAAAATTGATTTTTTTTTTGGCATAACTGAAATACTGCACTTGGTATTTTTATTGTGAAGTTTGACGCGTATCAAATTTTCAATCAAAACATATTTAAAGGCTCTGATGGAAAAGCCAGTTTTTTGTAAAATAAAAATGCGTATTTAGCTCTACGTGTGTGATGAAATTGGTCAAAACATGTGATCATTTTTTTGTAAAATTTACAATTTGTAATGAAGTTGTAGGTGAAGTTATAAAAAGTTAAAGTTACACTTAAGTGTAACTTTAAGGGTGATTTCTTAAAACATGCAGCCCATTCAGCATTTTCAACTCTCTTTAAATTTCCAGTTTTTCTCTCAATTTAAAAAATTTCCCTACAATAAAATATTATTAATCGAAAAAAGGACTTTCGGTATATCATAAAATTACAGGATTCATGTTCTTTAAAATCCATAAAAAAAAATTAGTTGAGTTGTCCTGAAAACTAAAATCTTTCCTTTTCATTCCGTTCTGGCTTCCCGAACTTATTGTATAATCTAGTAACTGATATGGGTTAAAGAAATGTTTGCATTTATTATTATTTTTTAACAAATATTGAAATATTTTCATAGAAAATAATGTGCCGAACTTTACATTTCACATGAAGTTTATAGATTTTAAAAGGACGAATATAATTTCGTGATTTCATACAACTTGACAGTGTGCTTACAAATTTATTTTTTTTTTTTGGTTTATTTCAATATCGAATAAATAGTTTGATTATATTTTGACCATTTTAAAATGAAATAAAATTTTGTTTATAGCAATTTATAATTTCATGATTACTTGAAAAGATTTTTTTATGTAAAATATTAAATGAACATACTCATGCTTCAATTATGATAGAATATTAATATAAAATAACAAAAATCAATAATTTTCTGCTTAAACATTTCAAAAAGTACAGAAGTGCGAAGCTAATTTAAATCTATCTAAAATAAAAGTGCTTTATATTTGAAATTTTATAGAAATCGTTGTAAAATAAATTTACAAAAATTTTCTTTAATTGATTCAATGAAATTTTTAATAAATAATAAAGAACATTTTTTTAAATTGCAACAAAATATTGTACAATGATTTCAGAAATATAAAACACAGCGATTCAAACCATTAAAAAATGGGCTTATTGTTTGAGCTTATCAAGTTTGAGCGAAATGTCTCTAAAAAAAAATTAAGATCTTTAGTGAAAAATAATGTTGAATCTATCTAAAATCGATAATTAATTTTAAATCAAATTTAAATAAAGCAAAATTCGTTTAACTCAAGTTCAAAAAAATTTTTTTTTTTGAAAATTTAATTTCCTTCCATCATTATTAAAATGAGTTTTTTTTTTTTTTTTTTTTGTTAAAACTCCCCCATGAAACTATTTATTATTTTAGGAAAAATTAAACAAAAATATCACATTATCAATATCAAAAACAACAATAACAACAACAATAGCAGAAATAATAGAAACAACAGAAATCTACTGATTTTATGTGGTACGCAAATTTAAATGCCTCAAAAATAAAACTACTTTTTTTCTCCTTTATTTTGTATTGCTTGAACAACAACAGCAACAACAACAACAACAACAACAAAAATAATATAATAATAATAATAATAATAATAATAATAATAATAATAATAATAATAATAATCGTAATAAAAATAATCGTAATACTTTTACGGTTACAGTTTAAATTTTATCAGTTTTTTTTTTTTTCGTTGTGCCATATAAACCAAAAACTCTCTTTAGAGAGTCTTTGGTACAAATCCACAGACATATTTATTAGTGTTATATTATAAGTTAAAGTTTTACAACTGGACAGTTGCTGTATATTGTTGCTACTGTTAAGCCAAATCTTTTGTTTGTCCGTCCGTCCATATGACTGTATGTTTGTGATATGAAACTCAAGGGTCGTTACATTTTATTTTATTTAATTGTACTTTTATTCACTAATGCAAAAAAAAAAATAAATAAAGCACAAAGAAAATGGACAAAAAAAAATAATGCATCATGTGAAACTAAAAACTATGGCTATGCATCCTTCGAATTCTATTCATGTTGGCCTGTTGTTGTTTGTTACTTTTGCTTGTTTGTTTTACTTGTTTCACTTATAACCAACAAATGTAAAAAGAGGAAAAAGCACAAGATTAGTAGATAGACGAAAGGACGCAATGGACGCCACAGAATATGCTGTTTAGAGCTTTAAGATTTTTTTGATGTTTTGTAGAAACCTCCAGTCACCTAAAAATGATTTATAAACAACCATCGCTCGATTTTTCCAAGTTTTCATTTATTTTCACGTTTTTTTTTTTTTTATGTAAAAATAAAGAAACATGAAATTTCTTTATCATTAATTAACTGCTAATTTCTATTATGCTGCTTTGTAATTTAATAATTATTATTCGATTTACAAAAGCATTGAGTAATTTAAATTATCCTTTCAGTATAAAAGTAATAGAAATTTTCATAGAGACCAAACAATCAAAAAGTAAAATAAGTAAGAGGTTGACTTTTAAATGCCCCACACTACTTTAGTTTATGTGATTAAAGTTAAAGTAAGAGAATTACAAATCAATAAAATTAAAAAAAAAAATTTATAAATTTTTAATTTCTTTAAAATATTTTATATATGAAAGGTTGTTCAAAAAATGAATCAATCTGACCTAAATTTTGTACAAGGTAGTGTTAATTCTATTTAAAATATATTCGAAATTGAAGCTTTTATTCACAAAATGAACTTTTTCGAAAAAGTCTTTATATGGGAAGTGGTTGTAAAAATGGACCAATCTGGGCAAAATTTGGTACACATATTTTCTAAGTACAAATACAATTTAACGCTAATTTGTGTTAAAATATATAAAAAATTATTTTCCAATTTTTCATATAACGTCCTTTAAAGAAAGGCTTTATGTAGAGCAAGGTCGAAATAATAATCCGACTTTAATCGTTTCCAAAATGATTCATTTTTGGGTCAAAAGACAACAATGCGCTAAATTTCATTAAATTATCACAAAAATTGCGACTTGTTGCTTGATAACAAAACTTGACGAACGGACAGACGGCTAAGCTCAAATTAAATCGGCATATAATTCTGAGTCGATCAGTGGGTGTTGCAAAGATCTGTACGAACTTATAATACGCTTCACCTCAAGTGATGTAAAATATCAAAATTAAACAAGAGAACTTTTAGTAACAGTATCTACACACACACACACACACACACACACACACACTCAAACACACATATATGCATATGTAGGTACATATACATGAGATATTATTTTATGAATATTTATTACATTAAGAATGAAACAAATAACCACGTACAGTCCATGGTTCCATGAACATAAATTTTTATTTTGATTCACATGAAATAAGCAAAATATAACAAAAGAAATTCTAAAAATTAAATTATCTGCAACAAAAAAGGGTCTATTGTTCTGGGAAATGAAATTATGGAATTTAAAAATTTGCGGTTTTTGGTTATTTTTGGTTATTTTTTTTTTTTTTTGTTTTGCCTTTTGCTTTTCGTTATCACTTGTAAAACTTTGAAAGAACTGCGAGCTCATGAGGCAAACAAAGTGCCAAAAAAAAAAAAAACAAAGTGGACCTGACACAAATGCACATGAATCTTGAACATTTTGGACATTTGACATGGTGGAACATGAAATAATATTGTGCCGTGAATTATTTATGTTATAATTAAAATGATATAAATTCATGTTACCCTTACAATGGGCCAAAAAGGAGAGCTTATTTATAAACATATGAAATTTAAATAGAAATAATTCTGCTAAAAAGTCTTCATTAGATAAACTGAAAAATAAACTGAAATTGAGAGATAAACTGAAAAAGAATTGACTAAGAATTATTTATTGAGTATTTGTTCACGTGGCAAAAGCAACTTAGATAAATCTTATTCCATATTAAACGCAAAAGTTTTGTGAAATTTCAAATCTAAAATTTCAATTACACAAATCCAAGCAATGAATTTCTAATCTTTTAAAAATTTTTGAAGCATTAGCATCTAATAAAAGTATGCGTAATTAATCATGTTTAATTTATCTAAATTAAACATGAATTTTACTAAAACAAGGATCTGCATTGTACATTTTTGCAAAACGTTTTATTTAGTTGAGATAACTTACGATTTTATTGTATCGATTTATTTGATCGTTTTGTTTCAGTTTTAAATTTAATCCATTTTTATTTTAATTAATACTTTCATTTTCATTTCATAGAAATTTAATTTCATTTAAAGCTTTTTGCAAGAACTCTAAAGTGAGGAAATTCCAAAAAAAAAAAAATAAAAATAAAAATAAAAGAAAAAATTGTATTAATGCATTTTCTGCGTAAATTTCATAAAAATATTTTCCTTAACATTAGACAAAATTTATATGATAATTCTTTAATGTAATTTAAGTTCTCATTGTTTTGGTTGATTAGAAGAATCCAAAGGAGAACTAAAATAATAAATCTTATTTTAAGTCAGAGTCAGCAATTTAATAATTTCAAGTAGAATATTTTTCTCTTTTTTCCTTTTACTTAACGATACAAACATATTTTGCTAAAATTTTATAGAATCTCAGCGTCCATACAAAACTAAGTCTTGCAATTACAATGAAATATACGACTACACAAACAACAGTAATAGCAGCAGCAACAGCAACAGCAACAGCAACAGCAATAATAATAAAAACAATAATAACAACAATCAAGATGTCGAGCATATTTAATTCGCACATAAAAATATATAATAATTATATTTATTTCTACAGTTCATTGAAGATAAAAGATTTAAAGGAGGCAACATTGCAAAAAATTATTGATTTCAGTCGCTTTATGTACGCACCAAAAATTTCATAATAAATTTACAAATACATAAGAGAGATGGAATGAAAAAGCAGAAAAAAATATAACAGTAATAATAATAATAATAATAATAATAATATAATAATAAGAAGGAGAAGAAGAAGAAGAAATGATAAGAAGCTAAACATAACAAGTTTGAGCACGTGATCAAACCTCGTTGGAAAAATGCAATTAACACAAAATTAATATGAAAGAGAAAAAACATTTTCGACTTCAATTTCTTTTAGTCAACAACTGAGATTGCAATTACCTTACTGGGATGCTCAAATTTTAAATTGACTAACTTTTGCCGACATCTTTCTGGCCAAAATTTATATAGAGTTCTCATAAATTCTTAAAGGCAAATTATTAGAGAAATTGGATTAAATCGGTTACAGAGAATACTCGCCTTAAAATGCAATTATTTGTGATTTCCTTAAACAATTTTCTCTGATTAATGCTGAACACAAATGAACTAAGTGAAGCGCCATTTAAAAGGTAGGATTAGAGATCGCATTATGTAGACATTTGTTCATGATTTACCGTAATATTCCTTTTATAATTCCGTATTAATTTATTTAATTTATGATAAGTTTTGATTATGGTTTCTTGCTTTATTTTTATTCAGTTTTTCAATATTTTGGCAATTTCCGCAAACTCATTGAAACAATAGAATGATTTCGTTACGATATTTAAAGATTAAGTTTCTTAGAAATTAATTGAATAAAAGTGAAACAAAATTATAACTAAGTGATTTTACATTTCTTATCTTTTATAATCAACACAAAGCAAAGTTTGATAAAGTGTTTATTGTACAAACTAAAACTTGTATTACGGTAAACCTTATAAAATAAAAAAAATTTCCTGCATTTCTGCTCACCTATTCAAGTCTCTCTTTAGGTTGATTTCTAAGATTAATCTGCTTAGATAATTATTCGAAGTTTAGCAGAAATATTCTTAAGTCTGAAATAGTCGAGTTGATCAAGCAACAAGCTCTCTCTCACGTTCGTAATTATACAAATCATGCGATTGTAAATGTTCTTCAATTCATTGTAAACCCAAAAAGAAGCAACCGATTTACAATTTAGAATACACATACACATACACACATAATTTATAATATATAAGGTAAATTTCTACCCTAAGAAATTTTGTCTCTCAAATAAGAAGAAAAAAGAAAAATTACGCTCTTGTTCATACATGTTTAATCAAAGTTTTGTGGTTTCTCTTTTTCATTTTTGTCTTTTTTTTTGTTTTTCATTTTCTTTCATGTGCACAATTACAATCAGGTAAACTACGTTACATTATGTCAAATGAACTCAGTTGTATTAAAATAATTATCATGTACGTGTTCAATAAATAAATGTTGAAAATAATTTTGATCATAATGATAATGATAATGATAATGATAATGATAATGATAATCGCCAATGATGATAATAATATTGTTGACATCAATGACTGATTTTAAACAATCATTATTGAAATTATTGCAATTGTTGCTAGTTCTTTTGCTTTCTTTGGTTTTTCTTATTCCTCTTGTTATGGCTTTCAATTGTAAACAACAAGTAAACTAAATAAGTTAAAATATTATAAACGATCGTTGCCGATTCTTAAATACCCTGCACTATTTTATTTAGTGTAATTAAAAAATTTAAAAATATGAGTTGGAAGTTGAAGTTAGATAGATAGATGGTTGTAACTTAAAGCGTCCGTCGTAGGAACCGTGTCTTTAGCCTAAATTGTTGGCGTTCATTTATTTCTACACAGTTGTTTTATCGTGCCCGCGCACTCGCCCTTAATCACCTTGGTAATTAGTCCATTCACGCTTAGTGCCTCACCGCTGCACGATGCTATTCGATCCTTCATTTTGTTAAGTCTAAAGCTCACCGTTGGTATGTGCTTCCCAATTTCTTCGATATTTGTGCAATGCGAACACTAAGTACCGCGTCATGCCTAAACTTATACAAATAATGGCGCTAGCATCCATGACCGCTAAGTATCTGACTGAGATAGAAGTCCATCTCTCCGTGTGATGATTCTAAAGGTATGTCATTTTTTTTTTATGTTTCATTCGCCTTATTTCACATCATCCAATTATATTTACTCTTGATGTTGTTGTTATTGCTGTTATTGTTTTCATTCTTATTGCAAAAATACCATTGTAAATATTGGAAACGTAAAATGATTCATGTAAATATTTACATAAAGTACTAAGGGCATGGAATTTCTCTAATGAAATATGAAATCAGAAATTATTAGAAATAAATATATTTTAAAATAATATCAAGAGAAAAATAAATACAAATAATTGTAACGCTAATTTTTATTGGTCATAAAACCATAAAATTATTAACGCTAATAATATCAGCTGTATGTGTTTTATAAATTAATGTAATAAGCCACTAAACAAATATTAATTCAATAATAATTGAAAATAATATTGAAAATGTTATAGAAAATACAAAACAAAACAAGAGCAAAAACAAAAGTAAATTGTTTCATTTTTATAAATATTATAAATTTCAATGATAATAAATAAATTCACATAATGTTCCATCGTATTATTATTTTTAATTGGTAAATATTGCTAGATGAACTATCTCAAACTTCAATGCATATTAAGCATATTAAGTGTATTCATATAAATTTAACAAAAAGAATGAAAATCGTAAAATAATATTTTATTAATTTTCTGCTTATGCTGACGACTTAAATAATTATTTTCAATATATCAGGGCTCATATTCTCATATACGAAATTTTCTGCATCCCAAGTCCATAAAATTAGGGTGTACAAGAAAAAAATTGATTAAAGTCAAATATTGTTTGGAAGACAAACAAAATTTGTAATTTGTAATAAGGCTTGCACATCGAAATATCGAACAGAACGTCTAAGTTGAGCAGATATTCAAGTTTTGCATAATTCATTCATATTTTTCTTTTTTTTTTTGTAACTAAAGACGCAATTGTTTCAAGAGATTAATCATGGATGATAGAGGCGAAAGTAATCTAAAATGTCAAGGGCAATGACTCTTCTTGAATAAATCTCTTTAAAAGAAGAATTAAGGTACATTTGCTTCACAAGAAATCTATACCAAGAGTTTGAAAAGTTCTTGCAAAAATTTGTATAAACTTAACACCACTTAATTAATAAAATTTCCATTTGATAATTTCACTGGTTGAATTCAAACGGTTTTTGCAAATTAAACTTTAAAAATGAATTGAATTTTAGTTAAGATAAATTGTGGATCCTTCAAAATATAATTTCAAATAATAACAAAGTTAAAAATGAAATCAAAAATTTCTTTTCGATATTTACCTTAAAAAATTGCCATAACTTATTCAATAAATTATTTATTTAATTCAATTTGGTCTGTTTATTTGTAAAAATTTTCATAAAATACAAAAATAAAAAAAAAGAAAATATAAACCAAATTAATAATTTTTACAGTGACATCATTTTTAGAGAAAATGTAAGTGGAAAAATTTTATATTTACATATTAAATTTTCTATTTTATTGCATTTTCCCTAATACATATTGGTCAAGTCCATGGAAATATTATTACTAATGATAAAATGATTTTAATAATAGAAAAACAATGAATTATAATAAAATAAATTGACACAATTTTTCAATTGCTATTATTATTATTATTATTATTATTGTTATTGTTATTGTTATTGTTATTATTGTTAGCATTATCGTAACTATTATTATAATTATTGATTCCATTTAAAATGAGATTCTGCTTTTGTGCCAAAGTGAAATGATGAAATGCCATGAAATAAGCATATAAATTATGCATGAGAAATTTAAGCCATCGTATGGCTTATGCCATATGATGAAATGAGCACATCCCAAACTCCAAGGCATTTTTCTACGGTTCATTTTCAATTTTTAATACTTGAGGCTTTTGTTATAAAATGGTACCTAAAATTTATTGTGAAAGACTTTTTGTTAAACATTAGAAAAATGTCTTGCCCTATGAAAAGGGCTTTTTGGAAACTCTCTTTGTATTAAATGGCATCCTGTTCATCCTGTTCCTACTTTGTAAATGATAAATTTGACTGGGAAAGCTGGGATGACGTGAATAATACTTAAAGAAAAACTTTTCTAATACAAGTCTTAGCATTATTAAATAGTGAGTGAACATACTTTTGATGCCCATCTAATCGATGTCATTAAAATTATGTTCTCGTCCCTTTATGGATACGCATAATAATCTCGGAATATTAAACTTGATTACGATTTATGTTTTATTTAGTTTTTTAAATGGAAACGCATCTAAAAGTTAATTTTTCTCTAACATCACTAAAAATGGCACTTGACTTTGACATAATCGGAACCACACATAAAAGTAAAAGGCCAACTACTTCTAAAAGGGAAATATGTCTTCAGAAATTACTGAAACATATATATTTTTAGAAATTTTATCTTGGCAAGATAAAATATCTTCGAATTCCGTAAATTTAAACATTCACACAAATTTATATAAAATTCTCCAAAATAAAAAAGTAATAACTTCGAAAGCATTAAATCTAATACTTTTAAATTTGAACTGTACTCGTATTTAAAAGAAATGTTTTAATTAAAGGGCTCTTCTTTTAAATGAAGCAATAAAGCAAGAGAATTTTTAAATTATCACAATTAAATAGCTCTTTCTTTCGATATTAAACGTATTAAACGTGAATTTCTTGAGCAACATTTTATTTATTTATTCATTTAGAAGATTTCTATTTCCATATTACTAAAAGTTTTTTTTTTTTGTCTTTTTTTGTTTTTTCGTTACTCTCTGTTACAAAATTCAACATAATTCTTCGTTACGTAATTTTAGCATATTTTGTTCAGTCATACATCTCGTTCTATAGAACAGTTCAATCTGTCTGTCTGTCTGTCTGTCTGTCTGTCTGTCTGTCTGTCAACTCATATGTATGTTTACGCTATTTATTTATCTTACTATTTACCATTATTATTATCCTTATTCTTGAAGGTTGTTATTACTGTTGTTGCTTACTGTCGTTTTACAAAATCTTATTATACGTATTTTTTATTTCAATTCAAAGCATAAACATCATCATCATCATCATAATCATCGTCATCGGCATCATTACAATGATTATTGTTGTCATTATGCATTGTAACTTTGAGATTATTCATTCATTCACATTCGTATTTATTCTTCGCTTTCACAAGCTCTCGCACGCTGTTTAACAATACGAGCAACATTTATGAGATATATGATAACAATAATAATAACAATCCAAATAACAGTAATAACATTTATTTATATTGTCATTGTACATAACTACTCTACCGATTCTTTCTCCATTTTCTTTGCACATTTTTCTTCTTTGAGTTTTGAGTTCATATGAAAATTTTTATAAACTGTTAAGAAACTTTGCAATATTCTTATAAGTATCATCTAAATATTGGAAGAATATTTATTTTAACATTATGTTTGTAATTGTCCTCTAAAACTTAGTTGTCCATATGTCCAGTTTCATGCCTGTGTGTGCTAAATATTCTCCTAAATGTAAAGAAAAAAAAAATCGATTTCAAATTTATCAGAAAAAATTTAAAGTTCATGTAAATTTGTTGTTATTCAAAATGGGTTAAATCGAGCAAAAGACACGCCTACTGACCAATGTTAATTCAGAACATGAAAGCTGAAACACATATAAATCTGAACTTTAATATAAAACGGCCATGCCTGCACAAATTTATACAACTTGAAGTTATCTCTCTGTACCATAAAATACCAAATAATCTCTGGTTGGAGGATATTTAGAGTTTACGTAGAGTGTATATTTAAAACGGCCTTAACTTTTTTAAAATTTATAAGCATTTTCCCTTTTAAAATGGAATTTCATATCTAATCAGTTATGATAAAAGACGATGAAATAACATTTTCACTCGCTTCAAATATTTTTGTGGTAAAATATTGCTCAATGATTCTACTTAAGTGTTTGAAACTTTTACTAAATGTATCTTAAAGAATTAATGATCTGTTGAAATTATTTTAAAATCTTTTTCAAATAAGTCAAGGTTAGATCGAACACTTTTAAATAAACCATCCTTATTTTAGATTTAAGAATATAAATTTTCATGTACCATAAACTTTCTAAATAATCCCGTTTGGTAATCAGTACTTTATCTAATTGCAATGAAATGATGGATTATATGAAATTGAATTAATGATGGAGAATTTTATTAGTGGTTTTATTTCTTAGTAAAATGAAGAGAATTAAAAAAAAAAAAAGGAACAGATACAGTCGGCCAAACCACAATAATTAACCAGTAGCAAAAACCGCATTGAATTTTTTGCGGCTTCAAGCACACAAAAAAAAATATTAAATCAGAGTAGAAATTAGTTTGTGACATTTGAAAATAAATCCAATAGAATAAAATCGATTAAAGGACTAATGTTGAGATTAAATATTAAAATTAAATAACAAAAAAATTATTTAAATAAATTCAAATATGCAGGAATGGCAAAGAAGTGAAACGAACAGTTTAGTTTACATTCCGAGTAGGCGTAATAAGAAGAAGAGGCTTCGTTCATGATAGAACGATTAAAGTGATCTTTTTGAAAAGTCATTGTTATTAATATTCGATATTTTATAATAATAATTTTTATCAGTAAAAAGATTTTTATGATCACTTTTTAGGGTCACTTTTTTTCAAATATTTGTTCTCATAAAAAAGTGATTTAAAAAGGGGAATGACATTTTTTTTACCATTAAAAAGGATTTTAAATAAATTTGCGTGGCTTTATTTTTGAGAATATGCTGACCATTCAAGAAATTGCTGTTGATTTTTAATGATTCCACTTTATTCATTAATTAACTCCACGATTTTACCAAATGATTATTTATGATAATTCATGTTTCAAAAAGGTTCATGTACCCTTTGCATAAAAAAATAAATAATAAATTAACAAATGTTAACATTTATACATTTTGTTCATTCATTTGAGGTAAAATATTTTTTACTTATTTTTCCTTTTTACATATAAATAATTTAATAATAATGAAATAATTAAAATAATAATAATAAATTTATTCTATTTTAAATCTTCAATTTTTTTCTTGTGCTAAACTGAGAAATGGCTACTTATTATCTTGAATTCATAACCAGAAATTTTTCAGTCATGATTTTTCATCTCCATGGCTTATTTTTTTTCTTTTTGTCTCTTTCTTTTTTAAACTTTCAGGTGATTTACGAATAAATTCAGCAACAATTTGGTTTGTTTGCTTTTAACCAAACAAATTAAAATTGTATTAAAAATCAAATAATGTGAGAATGTGAGAATGTGAGAATGTGTTTAGGTGTGTGTATGTGTGTGTGCGTATGTTATGTTTTGTACATGTCTCTTTGTGTATCCTTGACATAATTTTAACTAATGAAATTCAAAGGCATTGTGTGTTTGTATATTTCTATAAGCGAATACAAAACTCCTTAAAACGCAAAACATAGAAAATCATTTAATTTCTAAAAGTTTATTTGTACGTGAAATTATTAAATGTTTTGTCATTCAAGGAACTAAAAAAAAATGTTTAAAATCTTTTATGGTTTGCATAAAATTTGACACTCTAATTGATATGGAAAATAAATTATTTTGGTTCAATCACACATAGCAAATAACTAAACGAAATCGCATGAACGAAATCGATTCAATCAAATTTATGGAGCTTTACATTTTTTGCAATTTCATTAAAATTTTTTCATATTCTTACACATTTCTGGTAATTATAGTAAAATCTAAAACTGTAGCTACAAAGGAAATCAATGGCACTAACTCCAAATATGGGAAACACAATCGTTTACAATTTTTCATTCCAAGTTTGATTCAGAATTCAGAATTTACCTTTAAGTAAATTTAATTAGTTTACTTAAATATAGTAATTTCATCTGTCTGTCTCAATTTAAAAAATTCTTATATTCTTAAAAAAATTTTAATCGATTACTGTTAGAAAGAAAGCAGTTTATTTCAATTTCCATTACTCAAGTCTATACAAATCCATTATAACTTGTAATGCGCTTACTTTTCGTGTTCTCGTTATGCTACTTAAAATTGCTATCAATATTCTTTTATGCCATAGATTTACACTCCATAGTTATTTCATAGGTATATAAGCTCTAATGTTTGTCTAAAACTTACACAATAGAAAACAAATTCATGTACATGAAATAAAGTTACATGTTGCTTTCTTTAACACACATCAAGCAAACACACACAACAAGCAAAACTAAGATTGCTTATGGCAGAAGTGAGTTTTACAGTTGCTTTAAAATAAATTGCCTTCGCCATTTTGTGTGTTATACGGTGGTTTTTCATTTTCGTTACATTCTCAATTCTCTTTTGGTATAATTCTCTCTCAATGCACAAATTTTATTTATTATTCTAACGGTAAGACTTTCTAATTCATACGCACTTACTTAAAGTTGCATGTTATTATTCTCTTGGTATGTAAACGCTGAAGAAATATATTTCGGTTCTTTCTTCTTTTCTTCGGAATTGTTTTACATACAAAGTCTAAGCGTATAAGAAATGTATGAACATGACAAGAAAAAGAAGAGTATTTGCATTATTTTAGTGTGTTAGTGTAATTTTATTGTATACCTAACATAAATTTCACATATGAAAGGAACGAGTAAGCCTTAAGAAACATATTTTTACTTGTATCTGAACTAAGTTCACTACTTTCATTCTGTTCATGATGGAACGTGCAAGTTGATCAAATTAATAGAATTAAAAATTGAACATAAAAAAAACTCTTTGAAAACAAAGAGTGACAACAGCTTTAGAAAGTAACTACCATTTATGAACTAATTTAAAAAAAAAGAAGCCATACAAACAAATCACAACAGCAAAAAGATGGCAAAAAAATCTAACATATTTTCATGAAGGCCTATGCTTCATACAAGCCCATGAACTTTAAATGACACTTTTACCTTTCATTTGCTGATTTAATAATATGCAAAATGTTTGGCATGAGGCATGGAATATGCGGCCATATGCACAAATTCAAACAAGTGCAATAACCAAAACAAATAAAGATAAATTTTTTCGAGATTCTTATGCTTGCTTTCTATAACATAATAAACAGGATGCCATAATGGCATGTACTTTCTGTTATTAGCATGTAAAGTCTTTTCATTTAAGAGAAAGTCGTAAAACAAACAAACTATAATTATCTAAAGCTAAGTTTGGGAAATGAGACACCCAAACGTTGCTCTAAAATTAAAATGCCTTTGGGACATTTTTATCAACTTTAGGGAAGTAGAAAAGCACCTGAAGTTAAGCATATTTTTTAAATTACATTTTCCACATTTCAAAGAATGATAAATGTGATGTAGGTCTGTCCGATAAAATGTAAGATTCCATTAGTACACTAACATTTTTACATGTAAAAAAGAAAATATTTGGACATGATTGCATTTATTTTTACCATCAAACGGCTTCAATTTAAAATCAAGTTAAGTGCAACCTTTTAATATGCCAAATAATCACAATGTACCAATTTTCTTTAAAAAAAAAAAATATATAGATATGGATATATTTTAAAAGGGACTGCCACATTAAAGAGTGATTGGATTTAGCTCATCTTTGAATCAAATTATGCTCAACGATTTAATTTTAGCAAGACGTCTTTAAAAAATTTATATGAACAGAGAGCCGTGAAACATGCTGAAAACGATTCAAAAAAGTGATTGTAAGTCAAATGTATGATGAGTAATTTCCTGTAAAAATTAAATTTTTTTTAAATGAAATTTAAGCACTTTTCATTTGATTTAGTTAAGCAGGCCAAATGTTATAAAAAAATATACGTACGTGAAAGGACTCACATTTTGAAGTGTCCATACATTTTTAAGCGTCTATCAACACTAAAATCAATTCCATTGAAAATTAAATAGAATTAAGCCTGAATTAACTTGTGCCTTGAAAGAAAATTAGATGCTTAATATAAATCACATTTTTCTTATTAGAAAAATCTTAGTTCAGTAATAGACTCTAAGCAAAATCTTCTAAATTTGTGTAAAAATGTTAGAACCAAAAAGAATGATATTTATTTTTCGTGCGATATCAAATTTCGATTTTCAATTAAAAAACAAAACGGCAAAATTTCTTCGAACTACGATATTTCTGTTTTTTAAAGAGACTCAACAAAATTTGAATCTTATTTGTATCTTACTCAGATCTACTCAGATCCTATAAAATATCTTTCAGCTCCTCACTCTTAAAACATAAAATTTAATAAAATTAACAAAATTATTACAATCTCTGATCTATTTTACATATGTTTGTCCTTTTTTTTTAACTCTTTGATTTTAATTTGCTTAAATGTATGTCACTTTAACCACTTAACCATTTTTATTTGGTTTTGCTTAAGAATGCAAAAAAGATTTAAAAGAAAAATAGTTTTAATATTAAAGCGTGAGAAAATTTTGGGCAAATTCTTCAAGCGAATACTTTTTCTAGCAATTATTTTGAAAAAGGACAAAAACTTTAAATCTGTTAATTTTGAAGTTTGAATTTTTATTCGAGTGCTCTCACATTTGATAATTACAACTGACAACATTTGTAAAAATTAAATAATCTAAACAATCTATTGAAATAATTCAGGTTTTGTATATGAAGATTTTCCAAAAAAAATTTATGTATCGTGTGAAGATTAGGGCAAAAAAAGGATGAAGGAAACATTGTGAAGAAGTAAAGAAAGAGTTAATTTTTAATAAAAAAATTTCATTTCGAATTAACAAAACTTTATGAATAACTTAAAACTTTGAATTAACCTAAATAGCTATATCTGGTGTTATTATGGGCGTGGCATCATCAAAAAAAAAATGCCTACATAATTCATAAAATTTAATTAATCCCAAGAACTTGAACTTGTGTAGGGTAAAAACCGGATGTTACCAGAAAAATTGCTTTTCTAATAAATTTATATAATACTTTCTTACAATAAAGGCATATAAAAGTTTCCATTTCACTTTACTTTTCTCAGCCAACCATTCAACATTCAACATTCAACATTTCTCTGGATACTTCTGATTGCGAATTTATCTATTTTTTTTATTTTCATGTTTTTTCATACATTTTTGTCCATTTTTACTTTTTTTCTTCTTAAGCACAAATATAATTTTCAACAATAACAATAACTTCGAGACAATATTTGCTTATGTTATTGAAGTTTATGCCTCACAAAAGCAAAGTTTAGGATTTTATTTGCTTAGTCAAATTCTTGAATATTTATTTTTGAAAATTTCATATATTTTTCTTTGGTGTTGGTATCTCCATATATATGAATTTTGTTGGCATATCTGTGTCCTAAGCAAAACAATCTCAATGGGCAATGCACAATTCACAATTTGAAATCTCATATTTAGACATCAAAATGCAAACACTTGTGCGTATCACTTACTCTTTTGATTTGATATAAATTTACTTTTAATTTCTATAAAATTCTGTTTCGTATGTTAAATAATGGATGAAGTCACACGTAGAAGAATGCAAAAATAATATATCTAGATTTTTCCATGTTTATCTTTATGTTTCACCAGCACTAAGGGAGAATAACTAGTTTATTCAATCATTCATACCATTTCAATTTAATTTCATTAAATTCCATACAATTCAATACGATTCCATACTAAATCGTACAATAATGCACAAAAGGCAACATTTTTTGCTAATTTCTTTTTCTCTTCCTTTCTATTTGATATCGTTCTCAATTGGTCAGTTTTGTTCTAAGCAGTTGTCTTTGTTTAGTAAATTAAATATGTATGAGTTGCAACAGTTGATCAATACATCTAACTGTACTAATTACTGTAAAACTGATAAATTAACTGAATGTATAACTATATTTATCGAAATATGTGTACGATAAAAGTCATTACATTTGACATGTCAAACATTAATAATAAAAGAGAACAATAGCAATGATATCAATATTGATTATGCTCAAAATGAATAAGTGACATTGTAAAAATAACACATTACAAGCAAAATTGTAAAGATGTGAAAAAACTCAAAAGAGCAAAGAGAGCAACGTAAAATAAAATAATATAAAAAGTAAATTCGATTTGATGAATGATGAAATAGTTGCGTTGAGTTTTTTTTTTTTTTATTCTTTTTATTCATTATTTAAGTCTCTCTGTGTCCATTGTTCTCGCTCAATGATTTTCTTTAACTTTTAGCATTCGCATTTGTAGTTGTTGTAAACTAAATAGTCTCTTAATGTTAAACTTATCTTAAGCAATGATGAGACAAGATAAATTATTTTATTTGATATTTGGAATGAAGATTTTTTTTGCGTAAGCAATTTACTTGAAATAGGCAAGATTTATTATTAAATAAGCTTTCCAGTAAATGAATGCTAATTTAAATAGCACTAAAACATTAACAACATACGTGCAATTTTTTTAATGATTTATGATTGTAATGCCATTTTATTTTGATCTATGTATGGAACATGTCTTTTATTCTGTGTTTTTTAACTTACAAAAAAAAAAAAAGAAATTATCTGAAATTAAATTGCAAGTATCTTAAACATCTGGGAGTTTAATACAAAAGTTAAAGCCATTAGGAAAAAATATGTTGAAAAAGAAAGTTTTAATAACTTTTTCTAAAAACTCGGGGTGTTTTTTTTTTGTTTTGTAGACATCAAACGTTTAATTTTTTTTAAGATACAAATGGCAAGACATTTGTAAAATTTCTGTTGCTTCAAGCAATAAAGGATTATTATTTATGATTTTCCAACAGAAGCGTTTAAAATAATGTTATGTCAGTAATCACTTTAAAGTGATCAACTTATTTCCGAATATTTCGTTTCAAATATTGCTTAGAAACTTATATCGGAGAGAGTAATAAATTAGAAGAGCCATTTATATTGGTCCTATAATAAAATCATGGACTACAAAAAAAATGTACGCAACTTGAATTTCTGGCTGCTTCAAGTCACCATACAAATTGATTCTATAGCATTCTGTACACCATGAATGATACAAAAAATATTCTTTTCATTTTCTATTTTCATTTTATAATGGAGGACGGACTGCATTTAAAGAACTAAAAAATTTACTTTCCATCGTAATAAAATAATGAATCAGGAGACTGATAAAAAGAAGGAATTAAAGTATCATTTGAATCTGAGTGCCATTTAATTAGAGTAATCATTTTGAAGGTCAAAATGGGCATGACCATAAATTTTTATCTACTAAAATCTTCAAGCTTTTAGAAAATTGTAAAAATTGAGGAAAAAAATTGGACAATTTGTCAATCAATCATTATTAACTCCAATGAATAATACAAAGTAATTAATTTAGATAGAAGGTTCCGATTGCTATGCGGCCCATCTATCTATGCATTCAATCATTTTGTACTTTTGAAAAATCAATGGACCAGAGAGAGCCAAAGTTTTGCTTTAATCATTTTCCTTCAAATAGATCACGATATTAAAAATTATCATCATTATTATTGGCCTCATTGAATTTTTGATCATCTGTGCCATTGTTTTTAATGGTTTCATAGGTTTACAATTTACCTTCGTCCCTCTAATTATATTACTATTTACTTTCAATAATTTTTATTGTTCATCCATCAACCAAAAAAATCATATGGCAGTTCATACGATTTTATGAATTGTTCACTTCATAAATATCAATCAAAAGCTTCCCAATTTTGGGTAATTTAATGTAAAAAATTTCCTTTCAATTTGTCATAATAAATTGAACATTTTGTAACTTGAAGTTTATTTTTTAGACAGGTAGCAAGTGACTGGTGGTTGGTGATTGGTGGTTGGTGGCTTGTGGCTGGTGGCTGGTGGCTGGTGGCTAGTAACCGGTGGTACTTTGAAAATTTTGATAAATTGATCTAAAAAATTTACAGACACTTAATAGAGTGGCATGTTATATTTGTACTATCTTATAATTTTAAATGGAAAATATCCACAGAAACAAATTGCCACCTCTAGTTACTTTGAAATATAAGGGAAAGACAATTCTATGAATTAAGTTAAAAATGAAATTTTGACAATGAAGTTATGAGCCTTAAATTTACAGGTGCCGAATATCCCTTTAATTTGCCTTGAAAACTTTGCTAGATATTCAACTTTTTGTGACAAAAACTTGTATTAAAAATTCATTAGACTTTTTAAACTTTTCCTTAGTAATTTATAAAGCATGAAAATCAAAGATTTGCCTTCCCATGGCAACATCAAAGTAAGCTGATATCATCAAAGATTATTATGAATATATTCTAAAGAATAATATAATTTCTATGGCTGTATGTAAAAGATAAATCATTTTACTTGTTTTTCTTTTTTTTTTTTTTTTTTTGTGTGCCGAAGGAATTTTACCATCATAGACACGTGCATTCAATAAAATCCTTATTCTTATGTCAATGCAAATGTTATTACTGCATTATATTTTTACATTTCCTTTCGGAACAGGTGCATGCAATTACATTTAAAAAATAATTCAAATTGTCTAATTCAACAATGCAACGCTTACAAATACTCAATGCATGTAAATGTACTTGTTTAACAACAATAACCTAAAAAATATATAGAGATTATACTTAACTGAAATCAAATGTTAAAGTTATTAGAAATAATGTGGCATATAATAAAAAAAAAATTTTCTTTTAAAAAATACGTGATAATTTTTAGCTTAATGATATTATTTGTATACGCTAAAATGTATTAAATCGAAATGATCGATAAAAAATTATTAATGGGATGGTTAAATAGTTTTTTTTATGTAAGAAATGCATGACAAATTAATTGTAAATATAAAAAAATAAAAATAATAATTTTATAATTTATTATTTTGATGATAAAATTTGTAATTAAATTTTGGCAATATATTTATTCTATTAAAATGTTTCCAATGGCCAGAAAGACCTAAAAATTTCAAGAAATATGTTTACTTGTTTTTCTGGCTGTTGTTAATCTCAAAAAATTGCAATATCAAAATCAAAATAAGCTGAACTATATGAAATTCTCAAAGATTTTAATTATCGAGAAATTTCCTCAACTGTGCCAATGAAAAATATGAAACTTGCTTTAAAGTAATTAGTCACGCTACGGTTATTTTTTTTTTTGTCCATTGCATAATTTTTTTGATTTATAAGTTGGCCAGCATTAATAATGAAACTCAGTCTGCTTAGTCCAAAAATCTCATTAATTATTAAAGAAATATTGAGTGATGTTTCATATTAAATTCTCATTAAACTTTCTTGTATTTGATATAAATTTTTTTATGGTTTTAATTAACCACCCAATTTAAGTTCAATAGAAATGGAGGTAAAGAAAAAAAAAATAATTGAGTTAAAACCAACAAATTTAATTTTAATGAACTTTTAATAATAAACAACTCTTAACGTACAAATAATAAACAAAATGAACAAATCTATAATTTATTGAGGTTACACAATTTTACCAACATACTTACTTTGCCATTAATAACTTGACTAATTGTCTATTTTGTGGTATACATTCTCAATTCATTCTTAATAAAATAATTATATTAGTCTAAAACTTTATTCATTTGATTTAAGTGGAATTAGCTTATAAATAAAATTGGTATAAAATATTTTGGAGAATTATTGTTTGGTTGGAAATGGAATGAATTCACCTTTAACTCAATTTGAATCAATTTACATAACCAAATTCTCGGAGAAACAAAAATAAACCTTTTGAGATCAGAGATCTCATGAAAAGGTCAAATTTAATTTTCAGCATTTTAAACATTGTGCATTTTTTTTTTATAAATTGGCTTTTTTTTTTTTTTAAATAAAACGTTATAACTTCAGATGTGAGATTCATTAATTTCAATGAAATTGCTAAAATTTAATAAAATTTCATTGTTTGGTTATCAGTCCATAATAATTTTCTTTTAACTCTTTAGACCTTTAATTCATTTTTCATTAATTAAATTATTTGTAAGCAACATCAATTACTACAATTATATAACTTATTTAAATGTATCCTTAGATAAAGATGCATTAGCGATAAATTAACCTGAATCATAATCTCCAACTCTAATAACAATGGTTGAAGAACTTATCATAATAAGCTGCTTATTTTGTGGTCAATTTATTCAATTTTTTGTTTATTATTTTAGCAAAAATTAACTAACAGTAAAGCGAAACTATTGTATAATTATAATTAAAAAAAAAAAAAAAAAAAGGAAAAAAGGACTCTAACACTACGAAAATTATTAATGAATTTGTCATATACTTTTTTTGTATATCAAAGCACTGAAATATTCTGCTTTTATGAAAATATAAATTTACAAATTTTTTCTATCTTAAACATTTCTTTGTTAACGCCCTTAGAAAATTAAATGAAACCAGATAAAAGAAGTAAGAAAATTATATTTAATTTAGGGCCAAATTTTGATATTTTGTAGCGTACAAACATACGATAAACTGACATTAAAAAAATTTTGAAAAAAATAAAATAAAATTTTATTTTGTAAAACTTTTGTAATTCTAGGCTAATTCAAATAATTTCTATACAATTATTATGTAGGAAAAGATTTTTTATAATCGTGTAAAATTTCAAGGAGAGAGAATTCTCCTTGAATTTGTTAATAAAAAATTTAAAAAAGTAAATTACAAAAAAAAATCATTGTATAATTTTTGTTAAAACACTTTTTGTAAAACAGAGTTTTTTATACAAATGCAAAATTTGATCTATCAATTTTATTTTAGATATGGTCGATTTGCATCATTTTTGAATGAACTTTGCATAATTGATTGCCTTAATATTTGTGCAAAGTTTCCGATTTTTATATTTTGTAAATTTTGAATTGCAAGCAAAAAAGTGTAAAATTTTGCTTAAAAGCAGACATCTCTTCACTTTAGAGAAAACTGTAGGCATGTTCTTTAAGCGATTTAGCTAAATTTTAATTGCAACTTGTCTGAAAAAACTTCTAATGATTCTGCAAAATTTGAGCTCGACATTTGAGCTTTTACAACCAAGAGAATATTTACAGCAAATGGATACACAGATGGACAAAATTCAATTCAGAATTTGATATTCATCTTAGACGCTTACTTTTAGGCATTACAAGCTTAATGACAAAAGGAGTTTACCTCTAACTTCTGGTATAATACCACCATGATAAGAACTCATTAATAAGGCGTTAAATATGAAAGTACTAAGAAGAAAATCTAATTTATGGATGAGTAAAATCAAAATGCGTTGACGTAGTTACTTCATTATTCCAATGACGTTCATTCCATTTCTGGAGAAGGAATTTAAAACCATTAATTTAAATAACTTACCAAGTTTTAAAAAAGCGATTTTTTTTTTTTACACAGATGATCATTTCCACAAAAAAACTTTAATGTTAACTGCTTAAAAATGTAAAAGTTTGATGTCAAAATTATTTGACTAAAGTTAAAGTATCAATCTCGAAAAAGATGCCTTAATGCGGTATAAATTTCATTTAGCTAAATATAAAATATGAATCATTAAAGTAAACTTTGCATCGTAGAATTATTTGAAATTGGTTAAAAATTCAACAATACCAATTCAATATTTTGTAAAAAAAAAATTTCATCAATCAAAGTTGATATTAATTTGCTGAAAGCAAAAAATCTTCGATAAAGTATTTCATTTATTATAAAATGTCTTGTGTTGGGTATTCAAAATTTGACATGTATCAAATTACACTTTTATTTACTTTTGATATTGCTTCAGTCGTCTTATTTACAATTTCCTTTTTCATTGACATTTTTATTGTCAACATTATTTCATTTTGACTTTTGCTATTGTTGCTCTAGCTGTTATTGTTGCACGTGACATTGCTTTAAGGGGAATTTTTGTAATAAATTTTACAAATCGTCCAGATGCTACACCTTTGCTATTCTAAACAGAAAATAAAGAAAAGTCTTTTAACTTTTAAGGCAACCGAAAATCTTGGATGCGCTGAATGGACATGACAATAACTTCTATTTATAGTCAACTGTTTAAGGATCGTTTATAGAAAAATTTAATGCTTCTGTTACTCATAAATAGAGAGCTGAATATCCGTACAAGAATGAACACTTTATTGGTGGCTTAGAAAGAAATTAAAAAGTGAAGATAACTTTCAAAATTTTCAAGTTTCAAAATTTGAACTTCGTCTTCAATCCACTCCCAAAATAGCGAGAATATTTTAGATTAAATTGAGCTTAATTATTATGAAAAGTTTCTTTAGAACGTAACGGATAACTTATCTAGCTCAAAGGCAATAAATACAAAACTGCTTTTAAATTCTAAATTAATTATAAATGTTAAAGACGAAGACCTTAAGATTTCTAAAGTACATACGTTTAAGTATATACCTTCAAATTAAACGGTTTGCTACGGCTTTTTAATTTGAAAGCGAATATTTAAAAGTTTCAGTTGATTGATGATTTTTTAAAGTGATGTCTTTCATTGGACAATTTTCTGTAATGGCATAAATTTTAGACTTGTTTTGGTAGGATTTAAAATAATTCTTGGTGTGAATTTAAAACTTTTCTTTATAAAATTTTTAATCATTTTATCTGAAATTTTAAGCAAACAACAAATCAAGGTTTTTCATTAAACTTTTGTCAAATTTTTGTATTTGATGAAATTCTAGCAGAGCAAAATTATTGATGAATAAATTTTGCTCCATGAACTTAATTAGCAACAACCATTCAAAGTGATTACAATTGAAAGTTTTTTAAATCAAAAGAAGAAAAAATTGAAAATGTTTATGAAATAATTTTCAAAATCTTCGATAGCAGTTGTACTTATTATTGTTGTTGCTGTTGTACACTAAAAACAAAAAATAGTAATATTTCAGCTGTAAAGAATAATTGACAAGCACGTTTTATGTGACACAATTGCAAATAACTTAAAGAAGCCTTCATTTGAAAAGTTACAAAACTTACAATAACAATAACAATAACAATAACAATAACAATAATATTTGTAATTGGGAATAAAAACAAGAATAGTTATATTCTATAATTAAGATTATCTACATATTTATGAGTCCACATTCAAAAGTTATTCTGTGTCGCAAACCAAAAATCTATATGAACATAAAAATGTGAAATTGTGTACAAGAATACCTACTTACCTGTATATATATATATATATATATATATATATATATATATATATATATATATATGTATGTGTGTGTAAAGTGTCCATGGTAACGTTTATCTGTGAAAGTAATAAAGCAACTTTTAAATGTAATACATGTCAAAGGAAACAAGCAGATATTTACGACATGATTTGCAAACTTACACCTATGATCAAATATTAACAGGAATTGTAAGTCTGAAAGGAGATTAATACAACCATTAGTTGGAATGACTGTTAATGACATCTGTGATAAAATGAACGTCCAAACATTCACTGTTTACGAGAGAGTCTTGTTCTCAAGGACAATTAAACATTAAATCATTCAAAATCAAGAAAAGTCTGACAAAGCTAAAAGTTCCAATTGAAGGTGATCATTTTCTAGAACTACTTTACCATGGCGCACTTTAAACGTCCAACATAATGCATCTTGAAAATTACTTTAAAACTTTTGTATAATTTTCATGAAAATGGCGAATTTTAAATCAGTGTTCAATTTTCCATTGTGGACATAAAGAATGTTTTTTAAATTTGAACCATTTTGATAGTCTCTACTTAAATGTAGAAAATTGAGACTCCTGACACTTTATTTGAGATATTTTAAAAACTTTGACAGAATGGTTTTGCAGTCTTTTGAGCTTTATATAGAAAATAGAAAATAGAAAAAAATACTAACAATGATAAATTTGAGCAATTTCATGAGTAAGGAGTATTTGCATTTACATAATAACAATAAATGAATGTGAATAAGTTTTATTACAATTGTTACTCCCTCCCTGATGCATTCTAAAAAAAAAAAAAATTATATGAAATGAATAAGTGAAATAAGTGAATAAATAGAAAGAAAATGGAACAAAGCAGGAAATGAAAGAAGCTAAGAAAGTAGTTCAAAGAGAAGATCTTAAGAAGTTTTCCATTAAATACAAATGTAGATATTAGGTGGGCAACTAAGTGATTGAGAATTATAAGTCAAAAATTTTTATTCATTTTCATTTGGAAGCCTTAAGTTATAGAAAAATGAATTAGTTTAGAAAAATCTGCCTTCAATTTTAATGGTGAAAATCATCCAAAACGAAATTTAAATAAATCAATTTTTAAAAAATTCCTTTTGTAAAGACTTCACTTCAAATATATTAAACTCACTGTCAGGCATCTGACTGAAACTACAAACTCAACAATTGAGTGGATTTTTTATTAAACAGAAAGGAAGAAAAGGCGATGCAGTAGAAAAATGTTGTAGATTAATGATTAAAGATCAAGCAAAGAAATTTGCAAAAACTATCTTTTGACATTTGTAAACATTTAATTGCCAACCCAATATAGGATGCTTATAAATATAAGTATGTTTGTGGTGAAAATAACTGCGGCTTGTTTGTGTGTTGATCGTTTTCACAAGAAGAAATTATTTTGCTTAAATGACTTATTTAAGTTGGGTCGATACAAATAGATGATGATAATGATGATAATGATGATAATGATGATAATGATGATATTGAAAATGATTTACAAGATTATGATGATGTTGCAAGAAGTTCTTAGTTTGCATCAATAATAAAATAAATGTTGAAAGCAGAAAGAATTTCAAGAAATTTTAATGAAAGCACAGTTCGTAAAAAGCCTGTTGCTTCATGAGAATTTCCAGGGAATAAATAAAAGCATCAATTAAAGGTTGAAAGTGTCAAAAATTACAAAATAGAAACAGAGTACAAAACGTCGAGAATCATTTATAATGAAATAGCAAAAATTGAAATTTTTCTTGTTAGCAGCTTTCAGTGCACAGAAAATGTGAAAATTTTTGATGAAAAGAGAGTGCTCTTATAAAAACTTAAAAGTCTTTTGACAAGGAAAATTAGTTACAACGAATGAAAGATATTAATGTCTCAGTTAGTATAAATTTTAATTTTAATCATCACTATGAAAATCATGTCTAACTTTACAAGGAGTTGCTTTCAGAAACACCTTTTAGAAAACTGCTTTCCGAAATGTAGTAAAACTTTCTTAGCATTTGACCTTACTATTATCGGACTTTTCGCTTTTTACATCAGGCAGCAGTAATTTGTCAATATGAGCCTAATATCAGAAATCATTGTGGGGTTAACAATTTTGATCTAAAAAAATTAGTTTAAAGCAAAAAATTTTTACCAGAAAACATTTTTAAGTCGTTACAAAATTGTTTCTTCAAAAATAATACACAAACCGTTCAAAATTCCTCTTAAAGCGCTACACATGAAAAAATGAGGGCACTACCAAACGTAATCGGTAAAATTTGAATGATCAACTAAAAATTTCGGTCTTGAAAATGATCGTTTCGATTTGACTGTTTAAATTTTCCATCATACATTAAAAAAATCGAAATCTTGAATATATTTTTTTTTTGAGATATATTTTCAATGATTAATCTTACATTGACTTTTTTCTTACTACAAACAAATGTTTAAAACAATTGTGAATAATCATAAAAATATTTTTGCCATTTACTTTTGCTTTTTTCAATTTTTTTTTATTCAATTTCATACACGTATGAGAAGAAATTTATCACTTTTTTTGATTAGAATTAATTTTTTGTTTGTTTTTCAATCTTTCACCTCTACCTTTATACATTTTTCTTCCTTTTTTTTTTTTTTTGTTGTTTCCTTTTTCTAAAACTTCTAATAACAAAGTAAAAAAAAAAAAAAAGTGAATAATCTGGGAGTAGCAAACAACAAACAAAAATTAAAAGATTCTAAAAATGAAAAGTGAGCTAAAAATAAAAAAAGTCTAAATCTTTATTTATAACAATTTAAAGTGCGAATGATAAATGAAATTCAAGTGTGATGCATTTCATTGGGGCCATTTTTTTTTTTTTAACACTCAAATATTTAAAGGAGAATTTTAATGAGTTTTTCAAGAAAATAATTATCAAATATATGAATTCTATTTAAATTTTGTTAAATAGATTCATTCTTACTTTTAAAATTTCTGATATTTATAAAATTGTTTCATATTGATTACCATCAAAATCTAAGTAAGAATTTTAGATTAAATAGGTCTGCATTCTAAAGAATAAATTCCTATATTGGTATAATTTTGTACAAAGTACTTTGACATTTAAAATATTTAAGCCTTTTCCTTCTACCATGAAATTTTTAATAATTTTAAGAAAAACAATTTCTTAAATAAAGCACATTTTTGAGCAAACACTTTACCTGAATCCAGTTTAAGCAAAAGCAGAAAATGATTGATTTGATATATGGAAATCAATCACTTATCGAAAGGAAACATTTTAATCAAATTATAGATTTCTGACCATACCATTCAATTTCTCATTTGTAAAATTATTGAAATATTTTTTCTCAGTGAATTTTTATGAAATTCTTGAAACGATCACAAACAGGCATAAGAAATTTTATTTTGATACTTTTGCGAATTGTCTTATTTGTCTTGTTTAAGTTGAAATTGCAAATTTAATTCTCAACATTTCAACTTTTTGAAAATACTTTAAAATATTTTACCCAGCTTTAGATGATTTTTTAAATACTCAAAATGATGGAACGATATCATTTGCAATGGACAGAAAACCATATAGAATGGAAAATTCAGTATTACACCTAAAAAAAAAATATTTTCTTATTTGATTCCATTTACCTAAATTATCAGATTTCTATGATTCCTCTGTAAATTTATAATAATTTAATTTAATTCAAAATTTTTGGAAAAGTTTACCATATTTATAAAGTGTATACACAAATTATTTTGTATAAAAAAAATTTCATGATAAAGTCTTCTAATGATGTAGATTAAAATTTTTAGCGTTTTCTATTTTAGATTTTTTAAATGGATCTTTTTTTTATATTTGTCATATTTTACTTAGAGCTTATTCAGCTTATTTAGAGTTCGCAGTATTCTTTCTACCTTTTTCACACTAAGTTTGCCACTTAAGAAGTTTTCTTTCACATTTTATTTTGATAATTTTATACTTTATTTTTATTTGGCTTTAGCACATATGGACAGACATTTACATATACATTTACAATATTGCTATTTTTATTATTTTATCGTTCATCTTATGGTATGCGGACAGACGTATAGACATAGGCATAGGTTAAGCTCTAAAAAAAAAAAAAGAAGGATAAAATGAGTTTTGTAAATGATTTGGCGGTTTTTCTTGCCAGATGATTCAATATGCAAATGACATTTCTTGTTGAATTAAGCAGGGTCTCTGTATCACTGCAATTTTTCGTTGCACTTTTCTAAAAACGGTCTACTTAATACTTTTTCAAGTGACGGCAGATGGTTTAGAATTAATGCAACTATTTTTAAAGCAGTTTTGTAGAATAATTTATTCAAATTATTAATATTGCAACTTTTCAATTATAAATTTTGCAACAAGTTATTTATATCAAAATTGTTCATTTTAAAACATTATGTTTGTATAATTTTCATATAAATTTATTTCAATTAAAACACTTAATTTAAAACTTTAATAAACTTTTTAATAAAATGCCCAAATTCTTGTCTTTATAAAATAAAAGTGTTACATTCATTTTGAGATTTTAATTTAATATTCAAATGTTACACTTAAAAGTTAAAAAATTTCTTGGTTTGTTTTGATTAACATCACTTTTGATTCAAGTTTGATCAAATGTTTCCAGAAAGGGCCTGAAAGATATTTCATTATTTTTTTGTACCGACCGACTCAAAATCGCTTTTTATTAAAACTTGGCTGCTCAATATTTATCTGCCTCTCCATTGAGTGCCTGCTTAAAACTTTAGAAGAGTATAGAACATAAGTTTTATGAGATATTGTTGAAGGCGTTTTTTGACCCAGGAATGAAATTTACTTAAAATGAAATTTCAAAGTGCAATATTTTAATAATTAAAATAGAATCATTTTATACGAGCGTTGGCAATATTAAGAAAATGTCAAATCTACTGATCAATTGTCGCATTTTTCGATAGATACGTCTGTTATTGTTACTTGAGATATCTCACTTTGATATGCCAAATTTTTACATTCAAGTTGTATTTAATTCATTTAATAAAATTGAGCCAAATTAGTCGACTTGAGACCAAATCTTAGATAACCACTATGATATTACGATTAGGAGAGTGTTTCAATCTTTCAGTTGTAGATGTAAACAAAAAAAAATTTTATATATAAAATTTTATAATTTCACATAGGCGTGGCTGTATTGCATTATTTTTAGATGAATTTTGTAAACCCATGACTCTATTACAAAATTGCAGCTTTCTATATTTTGTAGTTTACAGATGATGAACTATAAACTACGAAATTTTGCTTAAGTAAACCGAGGTGTTGCCAATTTACGTTGCCCAGTGGGTGTGTCTTTTGAACGATTTTCTTCATTTGGGTGCAAGAACTTCCAATGCTTCTACCAATTTTGAGACCAAAAGAAAGTTAACAACTCTTTAGAAAATGGAGCCAGCCAGACAAAGGCACGTATTTAAATCGATTCAGTATTTGTTGCTGACCAAGGTCTTCAATTCTAAGTTTTGCATGTTACAAACACAATAACAAAATGAATATACCTCTAACCTTTTAATGGTGTGCTTAATAAGGTAAATTTTCTACATTTAGCGCATGTAGAATTTTGTACAACTATTTCAAAGAGCAAAAAAAAAAAAAAACCAAGAAAAAAGAAGCAAATCGAACGCATCGTCATTGACTTAACAGGGCCATATTTAAACCATTTCATTTTATTTTATTTAATTTTATATTATTTTATTTCAATTCTCTTAGTTTTTCTGTTTTTATTTGCCATTTAATATTAATAATGCAACAGCCGTAAAATTTTAATTTTATTAGAGATTATAAAACTCATTGCGTATGGCAAGTTACGTGACTGTAAAGTTTCTAATCAACCATACAACATACTCATCCCTTTTTATCATTCATGAAATGTATATAAAATAAACAAAAACACGTTTTTACATAAATTGTAAAATAAAAACGAAATTACGTGCACCAGCAACGAAATATTTTGTAATATAATAACGGTTATTACGCTTTTGTTGTATTATTTTAAATAGAAAAAGGCAGGACATTTTATTTATTTTATATGTAATAGTATAAAATTAATATAGAAATTAAATACGCTCATACATTTTAATTTTCTATTAAGGCAACTTTTATTGATTATCAATAATAATTCAAAACTTTGAATTATTCAATTTAACACGTAAAAGTTTAAAACAAAAAAAATAAAAAAATAAAAATAAAAAAAGAAAATTAATTTAATTCTGTACTAATAATAATAATTTGGAAAAATTCTCATACGACATTTTCCAAAACTGTTAATTTTTTTGAAAATAATCTCTTTAATTTAAAAATTTAAAATTTATCATGTTTATTTTTTTTTTTGAACTTGAGTTAAGAATCAAATTCAAAAGCCCCTTCTAAGGGCCTTTGATATTATTATTCATCTGCTTTTTTTCTACCATGACCCTTGATTTTTACTACTTATAATTTAATTGTTACTGTTTTTTTTTTCGTTTAAATTAAATTTAAATTTAATTTAAATTTCATTCGTTTGAGTTAAATAATGAATTAAAAAAAGTTTTGTTGATGCTAAACGACTCTTTGAGACCTTTTCTTATGATCTTTATTACAAACTTTTACTTTTTTGTTTATTGCTCAAACTTTTTCCAATGGTATTAAAATGTTGCTCATTTTTTATAAGCACCTTCATTTTCAGATTTCAGCTAAAAAAAGTCCAAACATGTAAAAGTTACATGAAAATGAAGATTACAGAGAAAACTTTGACAACAAATCAAAATTTAGGGCCATGAGTAAATTTTTAGCCTGCATATAGAGAGTTGGAAAGTTATATAAAATTTGAATATAAAATTTTAAGCCCATTAAAAACAAATTAATTTTATTTATACATTAATTTTGTGATTTATATTTTTTTTCATTTATCTTAGATCGTATTTTCAAAATTGTGAAATGTTGTTCACTTCTCGAAACTTTATCCAAATATATGAATATCAACTAAATCAGTTAAAATCTGACACCAACTAAACATGATGCTTTTCTTATATTTTTTTTTTTTTTTTGGACTTAATTCTTATAAAAGACAATACAATTTAAACTAAGCACTTACATTTGAATAATTCTTGTAAACGTATGAAAAGTATTTTATATCAATTTTTTTTTTTTAGTTTATTTAATTTGAAATAAGTAAATCATTAGAAATTCAATCAATGAAATTTTACATTTAGTGCAAAATTAAGATTTATAATTTTTATAGAGAAGAAATTTTAAGGTTGCGCGAGAAAAGAATTTAAAGATGGTTGAAGAAAAAGAAATTACAAAAATTTTGATTTTTTACAACTCAGTTATTTAAAAAAATAAACAATTTAAAGAATTTTTAATAAATTAAAAAAAGTTAGTAGATGAGTTTACCTCGATCATTTTTTGCTTTCTAATCTTCTTCATTTCACCAAAACTTTACAAAATCCATCGAATTGAATTTTCCAACTAAATAGAAAATATAACAAATATATTGAAATGACATTTAAATTAGTGCAACTAATGCTAACTCCAATGAGAATGTAAGAAAAAGGTTCCTTTTTTATATCAATGATTTGTAATTAAGACTTTTATTAAATAGATATGTCTATTTCAAGAGTTTATGGTAGCTAAGCACTCTTCAAGTGCCAACATTAGAATGGAGAATATAAAAATATTAATGAATTTTTAAATTAAGAGGAAAACTACAACAACAAATTTTCTAATAAAAAATACTTGATAACATATCGAAGTTATTGGGCCAATTTTTTTTTAAATTCAACATCTTTAATAAATTTAATTATTAAAACCTCTGTATGGTGGTGGTTAGTTGGCAATTGGGTCTTTTTCTTTAGTTGTGGTCAAAGAACTTTTAGTACTGTGGTTGAACGATTGTCCCACACAAGCAGTTACATCAAATGTTTCATTATATTTTTCTTTTTATGGTTTCTGTGGTATTAAACATCTTGCCTAATGCAAAACTTTTTTTCTTTTTTTAAAGTTTTAATATTCTACAAAAAGTAACTACAACCAACAATATCATTAACTGGCTACAAAGAATACAAAACAAAAAAAAAAAACAAGTAACTAACCATCAACCAAAAACTTTGCTCTATCATAATAAAGGCCTTCATTTCTTTATGGAACCAAGTTAGAGTAATGGTATCTGATATATAACAAGTAAAATAATTATATTCCGTTACCCACCACTTAGGTACTTTATAAAAAATTACTCTCTTCGAAAATTTATGGCATAGACAGATAATTTAAAGTTGCGTAATTTTGATTAGGCAGGATTCATTTACACGATTTTTATACAGACTTGTAAGTGTATCCTTTGACGAATTTGATCTGTAAATAATGCCAACCAAAATGCATGAATTTCCATTGTTTTTTATCAAAATTTATTTTCCTAAACGCAAAAAGCATTAAAAAAATTGGGCAGATGGACAGATTGAGAGCTGGAGATAGATGGATAGATATGTCTAAATCGATTCAGAGTTTAATCAGGTTACTTTGCAGAGACTCCGTTGACAAAATTAATGTAACCCCAATCTTCGGGTAAGGCTTATAAAAAAAAATTTAGAATACCCTAAAAATTTTATAGTTTACAATTTTTGTTGAACGTTTGTAATTTTTTTTTTTAATTTTTGAAAATATAATATAAAAAAAAAAAACAAATAGAATAAAAGTGGACAATAATTTAAATAATTTGCCCGGAAATAATTGATCAGATTTATAAAAACTAAGTTATTGAAACTTTTTATAACTTTCTGTTGTAGCAAAATTATCAAAATGTATTGTTAAGCAATTAAATTTTGTTTGATATCAAAATTTGACATTTTTTTTGTCAGAAAATTGTGTTTAGTGTTTATCATAAACTAATTTCTATCCAATATGAAGCACTATATAAAAATGGCTAAGTGTATACGTGGCACATGTGGCTTCATGTGCTCATGTACAATTAATGAAGACCAAACTATTTCCAATGTAGATCTTTCTTTTCATACAAATTCATCTCATGCGATAACTTCAAATTCTACAAAATGAATGGCATAATTATTTTCTCATCATCTCTTAGTTTTGATAGTTGATTTGTGGCTTATAAAATACCATGATCATGTTCTATCTCAGACAAAATATTTCTTTTAGTTTACATGGTGTTACTTTGTGGCATAGACTCCAGTAGCCATTTTAACTATGCCATCTATACAAGTTACCTTCGTTACCTTCGTTACCGTTTGTACGTGCCAATTTCTTCTTAACCTTTTTTTTTTTTTTTTTTTTTTTTTTTTGTTATGCTTTTTGGCGATTTCTATGCATTCCCAAAGTTAGTCTAGGAATGTATGATTAGAAAGCGATTTTTTTCAAAATTGACAACTACTTTATAATTATGTGATACGGAAAATGTAATGTACTTACTATTTCAATGAATTGATTTGTTGCTGATGGTACACTAAAAAATTTTCTATATGAAATTAAAGTTTTTTTTTGAATTTCTTTTATTTTTGAATTTTAATTTTTCACAGTTTAATTCAGTTATTAAAAAATTAAATTGACAAATTTTCAATTTATCAATTTAATTCTTTATTTATTTCTTAATTATTTAAGTAAATATTTTTAAAATGAATCGAAATTTTATTAAGTCAATTTTTTTGACAAATTAATAAATTTTAATATAAGTCAATTTTCTGCCTTGCCATTTGGATATTGGTAAAATATTTGTATGATATGAAATAAACGAAAAATTTTATCACCTCAATTTTCAGAAAATTTCAAACGATATTTAAAAAGTTTTGGCATAATTTTCCAAGTATGAATTAACCAGTCACACTAAAATAACAGCTACAAAGTTTCTTTCAAAATGAACTGTTAAATAGTTGGCAATTAATAAAAATTTCTAAAAATATTAGAAAGTACTTAGTAGTAAACGAAATAGAATGAAAATGATAAAGAAATCTTATAAAAATGAACCAAAAATTTTTAAGGTATTTTGTAATTTTCGCATCATGCCCAAGAGTTAACTCAGTTGTATAATGAATCTATATCTTTCATAAATAGAAATTCAAAGATTTCATGGCAAATGATTAAAATTGCCAAATTATGATGTAAATAAAAAATAGACTTTAATTCTTTTAATTTTTATTCAATTTTTCTTCAAGAATTTTTATGTAAAATAGAAAAAATTGTTGTATAAAGAAAATTTTCTAAATATAAGTTTTTGCAATGAGATAAAAATTTTTTCCTTTAATAAAATTTCTATTTAACATAAAAACAATTTTACATTATTATTTTTATTGCAATGTTGCACGTTTTTATAGATAATTAACAAAAGTGTTAAGATTATTACAATTATTATTATTATAATTTTTTTTTCTATTTCTTTGTCTACTTGTTTATTTATTTCTATTGTTCTATTGTTGTATTGTTGTATTTGTTGTATTGTTTCAAGCGTTAAGCCACATTATCTTATCTAAAATAAAATATTAAAAATTGTCGTTATCATTAACAATTTTTTTTTTTTTAATCTTTAAAAAATGACAACACTTTTATAAACACGTTACGTGAGGAGCAAAGTTTGAAAAGCAAAAAAAAAAAAAAAAAGGGTAACTAAATATTTTTTTTTTTAATTTTAACTTTGTTAATTTGTTTTATTTAGTTTAGTATATTTCATTTCCTTTCTCATTTATCTCATCTGTTTACAAATGGAAAAACTAAATCATAACCCACTTTTTTTTTTCCATTAAACTTTACTCATTACAGATGAGTTGCCATGATTTTATTGAAATTAAGTTACATAGTTTTAAATGGTGTTTTATTGTGCTTTGCAAGAAACGTCTAAATTCAAAAACGATGAAAATTAAATGAAATTTTACTTTTTATTTAAATAAGCATGTTAAAAGTAAGGATCTAACTAAAAGTCTTATTACTATTAAAATTAATTATGTTGAGGACTGCATTGATATCTAAGATTTTCACTTATCCTATTTCTGAGAGTGGAAATGTCTCGCTTCAAAACGTTTCCTGCAACCAAACTCAGTGTTATTTGCTTTCAAACATTAAATCGAATATCGAAGTTGTTGGTATCGACTAAATTTACTATATTTTTTAGGGAGAAAGCAACTTTTGTTCAAAGTGAAAATAAACTCAGCTGATTAATGCTTTTACGGTCCACCATTTTAAGAACTCTACGCTTCAATAAGATTCCTTTTATTTTGAACAGTTTACTAAGAAATTTATTTCAAATTTCAATAATTTGATAATCACACGTGACATATTTCAACTTATCACTTCTGCAAAATTATCATGACACGAGTTTAAAAAGAGATCTTTTTTTAGGAAAATCCTTCTAACATTTTAGGCAGAAAGCAACTAAGAACTAATGGACTTACTAGACTTTAATATAACTCTAACTTCATTTTCAAATTTCAGTATAAAGCTGTAATTTTTCATGCAGATTACAAGGCAAGTTAAACAGCATTTTTATAAAAATAAAACATATTTTTTTATAGCCATAGTTGTAACCTAAAACTTTTAGAAGATGCTTTTAGAAGATTGCTTTGGTAAAACTTACCATTCACATCTTGTACAAATTGAAAATGAAAGGCTGCAATTATTTTTATAATTTCAGATTAGTTGCTTAAAGCAAACCCTAAGTGAAATGTTTATTTCCAAACGTTGATATAATCAAATCGTCTTGAAACGATTTAGACATGTTTGTACGGGATCTTAGAGCCATTGTTGTTTGACTGCTGTAATTAAGTTATAACATTAAAGGCCCTTCTAACTAAAACTAAAAGGAATCATTTTCCAATAGAATATTCAATTATATAATAAAAATAAACCTACAAAAGAAATTTATCCATTTAATTAAAAAGCGATCCGAAACTTTGCTTGATGACTATTCAGAATTTTAAGAGTTACTTCTTTCTTCCTATTTAGCGATTTTTATATGCAATTATAGCAATTTTACATAATATAAATATGGAGTGTAAATGGTTAAGCATATTAAATTTTATTCGATTGAATCAGAATGAAGAATACCCAGCATCAAAATGGGCCATTTCATTTAATCAAAACGATCCTTATTTCTTTCGTATTTTGAATAAGCAAAGTGTGGAATAATGACAACTAAGAGGAAATCGTAAAATCGTAAAATCGTAAAATCGAAAAACCGAAAAACATGAAACAAAAACTTTGCCTTTAAAAAAAAATGTAGCATACATTAGGGTTGAGCATTACATCTAACTGTTCATTGTTCATAGTACATTTTACAGTTAATGCTACGTTTTCATTTATTATGTTGGCAACAACAATTGTATTACGTTAGCAATTGCTGCCTCATCCAAACATATATAAATGAAATAATAAAAGACACAAAAAAAAAAAGCAAAATTGTACAATTCTATAAAATATCATCAAATGACACAACATAACTGACATTTTCAGGCTTGTAGATATGAGTTATTATCCTGTGTATGGAAATGTATAAATATAAAGCGAAGGCATTTTTCCAAAATACATTTTCAAAATTATTAAATCATCAAAGCAGGAGTGTAAATTTTACTTTGAAATATTCATTATTGTGAAAATGTATGCAAAGAATGAAGCGCTGAGATAGATAACTTTAAGGAAAATTATAAATTTCTTAAGGCAAAATTTTTATTTATACCAAGCATAGTTGAGCCATCATCTAGAGATATGGAGAAAATATTTTATAAATCTAAAAGGGGCGTTAACTGTTACTTCCAGCTGTCTATTGTTTAGGCCACCAAAATATATGAGTCAAAAATTTACAGTCCTTTATATTTTAAGGATATGTTAAATATTGAACTTGTTGGTGTCGCCTAAAGTCATTATGTCTGCTGATTAATGTCAAAGAACATGCTCATGAGATATTTTTCTTAAAGAATAATCTGGTGGTTCATTCTAATGATTCTTCTGTAAAAGGAAACAAAACTCGTTAAAACCTTCTAAAAATTGATGGTGTAACCATAAAATTTATATTACACAAGATTGATGCGATGTTTTCCTGTGAAGAGTTGATGTCTGTCATACTCTTTCAAATATGATGATGCATTGCTTCATCAAAGCCTGAATTTGAATTGAATTGAATTGAAATATCGTACTGCTTTTTTCTTTCACATAATTCACCAGTGTCCTTTAAATATTGTATACCAAAACAAAAATAAAAGTGAAATTAAATTCCACATAAACAAGGCTCCCAGTGAATATAATTACTATCATATTTATATATGTCAATTTAAAGGGACTATAAATGATTGAGATGGGCTATTATGTGCCCTAAAATGCTGCAGAATTCGAGAAAATGAAAAATGTTGCTTAGTGGAGAAAAAATTTCATAAAAATTGCTTATGCAGGTTTATTTTAAAAAAAAATTATAGCATGACAATTTTTTCTTAAAATTCAAATTTTCTAATTTTTAGTGCATTCTTTAAAATACAAACATTCTATGGCTGCATCTTTCGCTCAAATATCCACCTGCTCTGCCTCAATATAATTTTGCAAAAATTCAAAGGTATAATTTTATGGGTCACAAGAACATCAATACAAAAAATTTTTAATATTATAACTGAGTTATTTTGAAATCGTACAAATGAAACTTTCAAGTAACTGCATAAAATTGGCCACATCACAGAAACATGGAATGCTAAAAAAAAATATTCCATTCACATGTAATTACTGCTTTCATATATTCATTACCTTGTAGGCATTTGCGAATTTAACGTGATATATATGCGTATATTTATAGAATGACGCATTTCATATGTGACTGCCATAAAATTATACGTTAACAGCATAACCCTTATGAAATGTGGCGAATGCTGTTGAATTCCTCTGATCAAGTTGAGTCGTTGCTTGTGAACATTATTAACAAACAAGTAGGAAAATTATATTTGGTTGGGACCAAATCTTGATTATCCACTACCGAGAAATTATTTTGTAATTTATGGTTTCGGGTAGGCCATATCGTTTCGGACGACTTTTATACGGAATTTGTGGCATAGCAATCTTTACATTTATGGTTTCATAAATTTGATAAATTTCAGCTTTCTTTGAATTTGTCCCTAAAAAAATTAAGGACGCTTTAGTTCGTCATGCTTTGTGGACATGTCTTTTGACCGATTTACCCCATTCTCTAGTCCATACCTGCGTGCATAAACTTCCAATCATTCTGCCAAATTTGAATTTGACATTTCACATTTCATTACCAGGAGAATGCTTAGAACAGATAAACACATAGATGGATAGACGGCCAGAGTTTGGTATTGATCGGGAATATATATACTTTCTAGAGTGGTCTTCGGAGCTTCTTTTTAGGCGTTACCGATTTAATGACAAAATGAGCACACCTTCTTTCTTCGGTGGGTGAATACAAAAAAAAAAATTGATATTCATTTTTTACATGTGTACGCAAATAAGTTTCAGATATTGTCATATAAAATGCTTGAATTGGATCCAGTAATCAAGGTCAGTTTTAACGTTGAGTCTTTAAAATTGCAATGCCATGAATAAAGTTTGATTTATAAATGTACAAATAATTATGAGAATTATAAATGTAAATGAATGCACAAACAAATAAATGGAAAGTACGCTTAATTCAAACATAAAAAAACCGAGCAATCGAAAATTGCAATATAAAAGTGAGATATTGTAAGTATCGCATACGTTTCTAAATTAATATTTCTCAAGCATTTGGAGTTAGTGAACTAATTAAGGAAATCGTACACAAGGCGTGTCCATAAATATAATCAGAAAATGTTTCTCCATTCCTTTTATGCTTAAGTATAAATAATCTAATAATAAAAATTTTTTTATTGGAAGGAACGCAAATTGGTTCTCACTTTACGCTAATCTATTTTAAACGACTTTAATCCTTTTTGCTTTTATAAAATACCAAAACTGCCTGCAAAACGGACACACAAAGAATTGGAGAAATCTATAGATATTTTGAAACTGATTTGATGTTGAACAAATATATTTTCATACGCCCCAGTTTTTAGCGTCCCATATGCTTAGGCATAACCTTTGTATACTCATTAAACCAAAAAAGATTATACGATATTGCAGTATTTAAAAAAATATTACAATTTTAAAAAATTAAGTATTTTTAACTAATAAAAATTACTTTTTATGGAGGACTAGATAACGTAAAACAGAATACTTGAAAGACTTCTTCAAATGCACGTTGAATGTTTCCTCGATATTTTATTTATAAATTTCATGTGAATCTCATGTGAATAAGTTTGCTTTTAAGCAAATTTCAACCTAAAAAATAACAATTCCATCAAATTTCGTTTTCTTATAAAAAAAAAATCTCTCAAAATTTATTAATTATAAAAACAAATAATTTACAAAAAAATTTACAAAAATATAATTAATATAAAATTACTAAATATATGTAAATATAATTTTAAAAAAAAATATACGTATGTAAATAAAATTTCCATTGAAAGGAAAAAAATTTTTTTTTTATTAATTTATAGATGTAATGAATTTTGGCCTTGAGAAGTTATTCTTTGTTTAATTAAAAAATAACAAAATTAGTCCATTTTTATTCAAGATTTTGAAATTATTTCCATTAGAGCGCACAATAGAATATAAAAAATTTCATGGTAATTGAAAAAGTAAAGCAGTAAATTATGATAAAGACGAGGGTGCAAATTTTTTTAATGATACGTCCATGTTTTATAAAGGTCACATATGATTAAAAATCATACAGAGTCCGTGCAATCCACATAAAGAATGTAACTAACTTCGAAATAAAATGTGAAATTTTCTTAATTTAATTTACTACGTAAACTTTAAACTAAAAGATGATTTTAAGCAAAGTCATTGATTTGAATAAAGTTAAACGGATAAACATCCGTTAACGCTTGGCTAAGTTAATACAAATGGGCAATTTTAATCAGTAATCAATTCTATATCAATTTATAGTCAGATACATTCAACCTAAAAGTTTCTAAATCCCATATTAAAGCATGCTAAGTCCGCTGAAATTGGAAGTTGCCGAAAAGAAAAATAAAGAAATATCAATGCAAAATAGAAGTTAAAAGGGCGTTACCTAAACCTTAAAATAAAAATGTTGTTTCATTAATATCGTGCCAATAAAATATTGAGATAAATGAATTTAATTGAAGAGAAAAAGGTAACATTAAATCATTATTATAAAAGAGTCAGGAAACTATTTGGAAACCCATGGATTCATCAAGTAGTTAATACAACGAAAAACAGCGCAATTACGATGATAATGGCGAAGTATTAAACAAGACTGATAATTTCAACAGTTTAAATTTTTATAACATAAATTTTCCTCTAATAAACGGAATATTTTCACGATATTTTAATTCATTTACCAATGGATCATATTTTAAATAAGTGATACCTAAAAGTGGAAATATCATAAAACCATAATTCGTTTGTCGTTACTTCGCAAGGCTCTTAAAAAAATTCATTGCACCTATTAAACAAATAATTTTGTACTTAATTTGGCGGATTTTTTTTTTGTGTTAATTTACCCGTCTTACAAACATGTGTAATTGTTGTGTCCTTCAAAGAAATTTCATATGTGTACATAATTTTTATAGAAAATCCACTCAAACAGCTAATTTAAAATATCAAGAACGCATACGTACCCATCGATCGAAAGGCACCACTTTTGTACAGAGATTTTAATAAAATCTCGATACTAATCGTAAATCTGTATAAACATCGTTCTCGGCAAATGGAAGAGGATGAGAGCTGCCATAATTAATCACATGACCCTTTAGATCCAATAGAACATTCAGCAATTGTATTGCAATCAGTGCGCGAGGCACTTTATTCATTGAACCATGCGCTTGCGAAGTTTACAGGGTATTACGATATCAATCGAAGAAAAGTCTCCCGATTGAGTTTAGAACTCGTTGCTGAGTAAGGCCATTTAAAGAGTGCATAGCGCACTTGTCTAATTATCACTTGATTTGCGTATTCTAAAGAAGAGGGCACATTTAAAAATTACAATTCATTCGATTTTTTTATTGTCCGTAAATAATAAATTCTATATTACCTGTTTATAAATGCAGCCTTTATTATGCCATTGCATTTAAACTGCCGAAATTATCAGATTTGTTTAAACCTTCGCCATTATCTTCCCAATTGCACTGCTTTTCATTGGACTAACTACTCGATGATTCCATGCTTTCCAATTACGAAACATCTTTATATAATAACGATTTTAACGTTCTTTCTTCTCTTCACATTTAAACTCAGACATCTCAATATTTTACTGACACGATATGATGAATATTTTTATTAGCTTGCAATAACGTCCTTTATAACTGATTTAAAATATATGCTGAACATAATTTTGAATGTAGCGGTAGGGGTACACTTTTTCAGGTTGAATCTACATGACTAAATTGTTATGTAAACGATCACCAATTAATACGGGCTACCTGTAGTAACAAGTCATGCGTTAAGGATCATTGTGCTTAACATTTTTGATAACATCATTATTAAGAATTCAAAGTCGCCTCTTACAGAATTTATGAAGGCTTCCAAAACTTTCGCACAATGAGATTTAATTAAAAAAAATTATATATATATATATATATATATATATATTATATAGGACACTTGGTATAAAAATTTCATTTTCGTGAAAATATATGAAATTTTAAAAAAGCTACTTACGATTATTTCAGTCCTCATTTAAACGGTTCACATTGGCATCATAAAGTTCTCTCTTTAAATGGTATGTCTTTCGTTTTTAGCTTTCCAAAATCTAATGAGGCATCAAATAATTGCCAGCTCCAGGAACAATAATCTACTGACTTATAAGTAATAAAAAAAAATTTTTTTTTTTATACCTTAATTTTCCAAGGACCACCAAATTTAATATTAATAACGCTTCAAACTAGACAAGAAAACTTCTCCACATCCAGTATGGTATGCTGGAGTTATTTCAACCAATTCGCAGGACTACAAATTAATTTTGAATCAGGATAAAACAATTAAAAACTTTTATTTAATTTTTCAATTTTTTTTTTCTTGAGTACCTTTTAAGACCAAATTTCAAACTAAACTGTTCTTTTTCAGAGAAAATTATTTTTGAAGTTAATATTTTTTTGAAAATTGAAACCATGAAAATGTGATGATATAAAAAATTTTTAAAAAAACAAGTAGTTTGTCTGCCAAGTTGTGAGCTTCATATAAATGCGTATGGAAAGTGAATAAATTCGTTGCTGCCTACAAGATTTTAAATCTTTATTCCCTTTAAGAAAAGTTTTCCTTCAGTATGTGGCACATTTTGACTAACGGTTCATGTTTTTCCTTCAGTTAAACTCCATAATAAAATGGATCAATTCTACTTGGTTATAGAACTTCGAATGTTGCTCTTTGAGATTGGTTGATTTTTATAGTACACTTCTAAAGCATACTGCATAAAGCATCTTGTAAAGAATACTGGAAAAGGACGATCTATTCTAGATCGTCCTTTTTAAATGATATTACAACATTTGCTGCAAAATTTGATCTTTCAACACATTTAAATAATTGCGCTGTGAAATTCGAAAAATTTTACTTAAGGATCATGTTTCCTTCGCTCCTTAGAATTGGTGTCTCAAATAAATATTTATATTCAAGTTAAAATTATTGAATTTTATTATTTTGAAATAACAACAGATCAAACTGGAACAGATGATATAAATCAAAGTACATATTAAAAATTTGAAAAACCGAATTTTTTAAAGATGACTGTTAGAGTCCAGCACATAACATAATGGATTTATGATGATTGAAGTTAGATTCGTTTATGTGGAAATACAAATTTTTACTTAATATTCACTTAGAGATTCTTCTAAAAACCAAATATTCAATTTATTTTGGAATAGTGTTTGACATGACCAGTTTTATTTTCCTTTCCAGCTTTTTGCATATATTTTTTTTTTCAAAAGTATTTCTTGCATACCTTCCAAAATATGGAGTGAGAAGCAACAAATTATTTTTTTTATTTGTAATCATTTGGATAATAAAATTAATGGAGATAAATTTTATGATGGCCTCTTAAAAGATGAATCTGTATTCAAAACTTAACGAAGGAAAAAGGCTAATTTCATTTAAGAGTAAAGTAAATTCTTTGGAACTCATTTTCTCTTTTGCTACTTATTTCTACATCCCATTTATCTACATTCCATGCAAAAACTCCTTTCATTTACTCTCTTCTATTTTCCTATGTTCTAAGTTACTGTAAAAATTATAAAATTCTAAATGTTTATTTACATACAGAGATACATAACATTAGAACAATGTTATCTCATAACATTGTCGTGAAGTTATCCATTATCCTTATAACTGTAACAAAAAAAAAAAAAAAAGGACAATTACTTTACTTGGACTTGCACTTGCCTGCAGAAGCAGTAATATTTACCAATCTAGAATTTTCATTTGTACAAGAGAGGAAGAGAAATTTTCCTTAGGGTAGGTCAAAGAGACATGCTTGCGGTAGCCTGTACATTACATTACTTTTTTTTGTGGCTACAACCTTGTTATTCATCTTCTCGTACGCAGCATCTAAATTTGTAGCTACTATTTTGAATAAATCACATGAAATTTTAGTCTATCCATTCTGTTTTCTCTCCGTTTTTATGGAACTTAAGCAACTTTATTACACCAGAGATAGTTTTAGTACTTAGAAGAGCTTCTCATGAAAGAGTTCGTTTTATGAAGATTTGTTAATATCCACTTTATGAATATAGACATTTCATATGAATGGATTATGCCTTATATGCTTTAAATGAAATCAAAAAATCTGCATTTATAACATTACGAAATATTTTTCACAGACTATCGATTTCAGTCAATTTCAATAGGGCTACAAAAACACAAGGGGAATTCTTTTAAAAAATGTTTGTAAAGCCCTTCAATGACCAATTCTAATTAGAGGAACCATTATGGAATACATGGCGTTTAGGTAGAATGAAACAATTGAATATATAATTTCAAAAAATAACTTTATTAAACTCCTTCGATTGACAATGCAATTCGCTTCATACAATTGATCTTAAGTAGTTGATTATTTTCTAAAATGTTTTAAAGTTTTACTAAAACCAATTTCACAAAATTTTCTTGCTACTAAATTGCTTCATTCCAAAAAAAATCCAAAAAAATTTTTTGCTCATTCGAAAACCATTCACTATCAACAAAGTCTTAACATCAGCCAACCACATTTCATTTCTTGCTTTTCAATGTTTTGCCGGTTCTAAAAAATATCACCATTGATTGAGATATCAATTTTTGAATATCCAAAGATTTGTTTAAGGAACCTTCTTTTGGTATAATGGAAACTAAGACAACTTCTATTACTTCAACAAGTGTTGAATATTTTCACAGATTTTTCACATCATTTAGATCGCATTAGAAAAGTGAAATGGTCATTTAGAGGCCACAAGACTACCGCTCAAACTTGGTTTATACACTTTCTTAAAACTCTAAAATGTAAACTTTTAAATTGTTATTTTGTAAAAAAATTGTAGTAGTCTTTGATTTTCTAATTATTGAATTTCATTTTTTTTTACTTTGAATTTTTCAAACGATTTTGAAATTATATTAAAATTTTTAATCTTTTAAAGGAATATACTTGTACATTTTTTTTAAATAAATTTTCAGCATTTTTTGTTTAAAATATTATTTGTAAAGTAATTCGCGAAATTTACAAAATAATCAATTCAATTGTTGCACTAACTTTTAAAATAGAATTAATCAAGGATCCATCAAAATTGAATAATTAAATCGTACATGTCCTACAAATATTAATATACATGGAATTTCACAATCAACTTGGTATGAAATGTATTTCAAAATATTTTATATATATAATTCTTCCAGGTCATCCATTTTAAAATCAATTGGATTTTATTGCTAAGACTTTGATCCCTTTGTCATACATTTTCTACAATTCATGTGATAACTTGGATTTATCAAATATTAGGTAATTGAAATAATCCTTAAAATTTTCTTATAGAAGTACTTGTAAGATGACCATATTTAGCTAACTTTTTTTTGGCACCCTAAATCAATAGATGGACGAATTCAATAGGCGGACAAGAAAATGGAAGTTTAATACAAATTCATTTTATTCGATAATTCACAAGGAGTCCATAATGTTTTTTCAAATAAGGTAACTCTAATGACCGTAATATATTACAAAATTCTTATAGTAGCATTTGGCAAATGATGGCCAACGCATAAGCTTGAATGGAGTTTAATGGCTTGAGAGCGTTCATTAACAAATAATTTTTTGTGGTGTAATTCGAAGCTCAAGGTTTCATAATCTCATCTTAGTTATGGTATGGGAACTGGCTGTAATTAAAAGTTTGTAAAATTTGTTTGGTTTCTGGTAAAAACTTCCTTCAAGTTCATGATACAACAACTCAGTTTCTTTCGCTTAAACCCAACAAACATAACAAAACTCCATCACTTTTAAGTCAGCTGAGTAAGCTATGCCAATAACTTAGCTCCAAAATTAAGATACCAATATTGAATCGCTATCGAATACATTAATGGATACATCAATGTATCCATGCCTTGTTGTTTACCATGTTGAACTGGATTATGATTGTATGGGAAAGCCAATTCCAGGCAACACTTAAGTTCAATTTCACTAATTGCATCAATTTCAAAGACATGACGCTACTGTCCATTTGTACTAGAATTCTTAAAATAAATGCTTTCACAATAGCTCTCATAAATAAATTAAAAGTGTGGCGTTCATCTAAATTAAGAATTAAAGTAAATTTTTAAAGTATTAAATTGTAATTAAATATTCTTTAAAATAAAAAGCAAATAAATGAAACGAACAGTTTTTTGTGTCTTTATTAATTATAAGAGAAACTTAAGAAATTTGTCCTTAAGCCTTGGTCAATTTCACCAATCAAACGTTTTATCTTCCATTTCCAATTTTAACTAAAGTATCTGCAAATAAGGCTTTATCGATTTAACTAGTAAATGCGGTCAAAATATTTTTATAAATGCATAAAATAACAATAAAATTTGTAGGGGCCATTTCACAAATAAATAAATTACAAATAATGAAGAATAATAGGGAAAGAAAAAAAATGCTGTCCAAATGGATGATCTTTACTGATCTTAGATATTTTCTATTGGTATAGGCACTTGGAATAATAAACTTTTAAAAGTGTCATGTTACGCAATTCATGTAAATGTACCCTAAAGGTTAGAAACTTCTTCAGCCATCTTGATTTTGGTAGGATGAACAAAAAAGCAAAGAATTTGAAATGATATGTGCGAGCAATTCTTTTTATACTTGGACAGATGGAACAGCCCAATTGTTATTGTTTTTTTTATAATTCGCGCCAGAGGGAAGTTATGGGCATGACATCTAACATCCTGAACGGATGTATCTTTGTATTGTTTCTAGATTTCATAGATTTTTCATATTAAATCATGTTAGCATGTTTTAATTTATCAAAAAATTCAAAAAAAAAATTTTTTTGGAATTTTTTAATAAATTTTTAACATTTTTCCAATAAATTGAATGCATTCAATGGGAACTTATGCCATGAGATAAATTCAAGAAAATTGAAAAACTAAATTTTAAATTTCAACTTACTGGGATTCTATTTTTATATTTTTATAGTTTTATGCTCCATGTAGGATGCAGCCAAGAAAGCTTACCAAGTATCATATGACCAAATTTTATTAAACAATGGCCACATTTTGGAATCTAATAACTCTCATGTCTCCTTAAATTATATATTTTTATGTATTTATTTAATTGTATTGATTTTGTTTGCCTAAAATATATAATCGGATTTAGTTTTATCCTAAATTCTAACCTTGATTCAATTTGTTTTTTTTTTAATTTTATTTTGCATATTTTGAATGCGCATATGAAAATTCTTGTGAATTCATTAACAGAAATGTCCAAATATTTGATGTGTCAATCATTCATTCAATTGAAAGTCCTTTTTATTTTTTTATTATATAGATTTTTCAATTTAAAATTTCAAGCAAGATATTTGCTAGGATTGTGAGGCGTTCAAGCAGAAATATCATCTAACTCCATCATTTCTTGCAATAATTATTGTTATACTTTTACATGTTGCAGGATATTACGTGTTTGTGGGGCTGCATACCTAGAAAAGTTTGAAATGGACCAATCTTTATTTCTGATTCTTTGTAATTCGATTCAACTTTGCCTGCCCATCCGTCCGGTGTCAAATTTAAACTTATATAAAGAATCACGTAATTGAGGGTTTTTTTTTCAGTGATTGGACCAGATTGGTCTTTTTATAGAAGGCTTTCACTATTAGTAAGAAGTTGCTACGTGGAAAAAATTCATAATTATGAATGTACTTTAATAGAAGTCGATACTAAGTGATATGTCACCACATTAAACCTTTGTACATAATATAGGTCAGGTTGGTCTAAATTTAACTTTTATTTAATTGCTTGAAGTTCCCACTTTCGGGACTTTTAAATAATTTTCCATTACAAGGAATCGAATTAATATATTTGCAAGATATTTAACAATCAGCCATGACCACTGTAATACATTTTACGCGGTATTTTTTCTTTCATTTTCCATCCTTATATTCTTTATAGTATAATTATTATATTACATATGGGTTCGGTATTTACTGTGAGGTACGCGGCAGTGTTGTGTCAGCCCTTGTCATTGTTTCTTTCGCCTTCGAAACTTTCTATTTATTTTTGGTATATTTTGTAACTTGGGCTACCTGGGTTTGATTTGGGCTGAGGCGCGACTCCTCATCTAGAGCTATAAATAGTGAAGGCTGGGTGCATTTTGGTGACTGAAGCACAAAACACCGTTGCTAATTTCTATGACTTCCTACGGTGAAAATTTTCAGCGGAAGCATGGGCTTCGTTTGAAACTTTGTTGATTAATTTATATTCTTAGTGTATTATCCAGCGTTTTTGAACAGGTTTCTCTCATTAGTCACTATAATAATTTTATAAAGTTACAGTTTTAGTACAAGCAACCATCAGTGTAAATGAATGTCTTCACACTATTCACTAACGGATATTGAAAAGTCGCGAAGAACAGGTAATTCTTGTGGCACTACTGCATTGATTAATTTTTACAGAGACACTGAGTTATATATTTTAACGGCGAGAAATTATTCAGTAAAATATTGTCTCATTAATTGGGACAGATCAAATCCAATGCAAATGACGCAATCAAATGCAGTTGATTGTAATTTATGTATTATATTCTATGTTTGCCAAGCTGTATCAATATCCAAACTGAGTGCCCTGCGAGCATTTAGTTTTGCTATAACATGATTGCCAAATGTCATGAGTATGTCATGAGTACGTTATCGTTCTCGTGAAAAGCCAAATTGAAATTTTTTTAATACATTGTTCTCCAAAAGATTCTGTTCGATTTTAGGTTATATTAAATATTCAAAATATTTATCAACATTTGATTGAATTGATACAGCGTCTTTCCCGCGGTTCAACGGTTTACTTTAAAACCAGGTGAACTATTGCTTTTTTTCAAGCTACTGCGATAGGGAGTTTTTAATGGAGAACTGCGTGGTTTTAGTGTAAAGAAAAAGAATATGATTTGAAGACGGAGGAGGAAAGGTTCCCACAAGCTCGTTTCCATAAAAGATTTGTATCTCGTACAAGTCTTGCCATATGGTTTCGACATTTTGATTTCTAATGCAGCCGCATTCTTGAACTTTAGGTATCAAAGGTCGTAAACATGTTGCATATTGCGATATACAATGATAAAAATGTCTTGCAGTTTTTGAGTCTTGGGTAGGTACCCCTGTTATTCTATAGTTACACCTTTGTTGACTTTCTTAAATAAGGCTTTTGCGAATCGGGGCATTTAGTTTTGTACCAGACAGCCGCCAGGGAGAAATCCACGCCATTGAGATTGTTTTTGCAAAATTGGACAATTGTTTTGATCGATGGTTCGTCCGGTCCGGTCCGGTTATCTTGCGTGTAAATCGATATGTTACACACACACGGCTTTGACATTTCATTGGAATATCTAGCTAGTGATCTGGCAGACGTTGTAGCTGTTAAAGTTTCTTGGCACTAAAGCCTGGCCAGAATGCGTTCCCGGAATGCATTTAATCTACGCCCACACGCACTAACACCAGTGCCACCCACTCAGAGAACTTTTTGTTTAAAAAATTTTCTTGGAACTAGAATAGGTGATTTCAAAGTAAAAGAAAATTAAAATAAGGAAATAAATAATGTTCAAGTAAACTATAATTGATAATATAAAAATGAAGTTCATTGAATCAGGTCAGCAAAAAACTGGCGACGCTGCCAGGTTGTACTTAGGAACGGAAAATAAGGGTAAAAGAGCCAATTGTCGTCAACAGTATCATTCAACAATCAACATCAGGAAACAGTTGTAAAAGAGCCAAAGTCGTCATACACAACAACTACAATCTAACAAAATGGGTGATTACACCAGATTATTATTAAGAAAGAAGAGGGGTAAAAGAACCACTAGTCATCCACAAAATTATAAACAATACCCAATAAGTACGAACGAAAAGAAGCAATGGCAAAAGGGCCTACAGTCAAAAATAAGCTATCACACAAGGTTATTACTTAGAAGAGGGGTAAAACTGAACAGATACTCCAAAAAGTAATACTCCTTTGAAATTCTGCATTTCAATTTGGAAAAACTTTTTCTACAGCAACGGCTGCACATCGAAACAAACGAAGAAGGTATGATTAATTTCACTGATCTAATGAAAGACAGTGGAGGCAACACTTAAAAAAAATTATATTCTTTTGAAATTGTTTATATAATTTTAATTTAAACGTGCGTGCTCTATACGAAACGATAACACATTGTCTGATTTACGGCATGATGTGCAAACTCAACATACCAACAAAGCGCTGACGCCTAGAATTTTCTGCGTATAACGGTATTATGGCGTGATTAGAATACATGATATTGAGTCAACAAAATATTACAATAACATGATGTGTACACAAAATCACCAAACAAACTTAGTGGTGTGTTCTTGAATTATTTCTCTCTCTAATTACACACCGTAAGAAGTTGTGGTGAATTTTGTTGCATGGTGTGTACAGTATTATTATATTGTATGAACAAATTATTCATTAATTTTCCCATTAAAGTTTATTTCGAATTGAAAAACCAGATTAATTTTTTGGAAATGAAACTAGCCTGAATTTCATCAAATGGCCATATAAGCACATTGAAATTTGATTAAGCAGATTTAAAGTTGATTGTTTTTAGTTTGAATGAACTTCAGCAATTCGCGAGAGGCACCGAAATTCTATGATTTCAATAAGTCTACAAGATTTATGAACTTTATTTATAAGTTTAAAAAATTATCTTGAGGCTCAATATTTTGAACATATGTAATATTTTATGGTTATCGTCTTCTTTTGAGTTGTAAGTTATGCAAAAATTTTGGAAGGTTCCAGGCTAATCACATGAAAGTAAAACTTGTTGTACATATGTCCCGACATGAAACTAAATATTAATTAAATTCCTTAAGATTTGAATTTGTAATTTATAAACTAGTGTTTTGATAAAAATGAATCGAAAATGGAATAAAAATCTTTATCCTTAGTAGTTGAAATTGATTTGTAAACCTCTTGCCACTTATTTCTAAAAAGTTTGAAGATAAATGACATGAAATGGCATTCAAATCAAGGTGAAGTAATTTATACTTGAAAAAGCAATTTTATGTAAAATGCTGGCTGCATAGTTATTTTCATAGGAGTTAACCATAAGCAGTTCTCGTGCAATTTTTCTGGCTGTAACGGTATTGTTTTCCAAAATAATGTCAATAGCTTTATTTATTTTTAAGAGTTCATCCAAAAGTGAAGGCAAATTTGTCAAATTTTAAATAGAAAATTTTGATTTTCAGATATTTCAGATATTGATATTGCAGTGCAAATATTATGAATTCAGTTTTGCGAAGATTAGAAATCTTTTTTCGCATAAAGAGACTTGAAAAATTTATCACATTTTTTTTTTCAGTTTTTTGTAATTTTTCTAACTTTTCTGTTAAAAAATAATTTTTGTTTTCTGAATGATTTCATAAATTAGAGTAAATTGAATGAGTTTCCCTATTGATTTAAAAAAATTGAAATTATTATGCTTGTTATCTTCATGATGGACTTTAGACGCTACATGCATTATTTTTAGCATGGTCATAACAAACTACCACCAAATTTATTATCACTTCTATCATCGAATGTTTCCATGCTAAGGTATAATAAAATTTTTTATGGATAATTTATGCGCACTAAATTCACAATATATATTTTTACGAATCTTGCGTCATGCAGCAACTTTTAATAAATTTTTATATGAAGAATATTTCATGTCTATATCATTTATTGCCCAGTTGCTATTTCAAAATTTCACAAAATGTTCCTGGTCTAATTTCACAAAATTTGATAACGTAATTTTTTTCCTTTATTTTTTATTTCCAATATTATTTTTTGGATTCCACAACCTTGCGTCCACGTGAAAAATTTGAAACACATTAATGTAGTCGTAGTAGACTTAGATGATTTATTTATTGCTTGTTTATGTAAGGAGGCAAATTTCCTCTAAAATGCACGTTGCTGATAAAGCAGATGCCCCATGCTTTCTAAGTTTAGAAATAAAAGTATTAAAACTCGTGGGTACATGTCGTGAGTCAACAAGTCAAGTGTATATTAAAAAAATTTTCCAAAAATGCAGCATTTCCAGAAATGTAAAATTATTGCAAAGCTATTTGATTATGGAAATGTGACTCAACTGAATGTGTGAATCTATTACTAAGAGGGTCTCTTATGGCACATACAAATAGCGATTCCCATAAAGAAAATGTGTAGTGGGCCTGGTGATGTTTTATTTAAAATTTTTAGATTAATTTCGGAAGGTAATAGCTAGCTTTCTATAATTCATAATATGCAAATAATTTATGGAAAGTACGTTTTGTGTATCAGGGAAACTATTTTGTTTAAGTAGATTAACTTAAATTCTTTCATGTGTTTTTAGCCTTTTACAAAAATAAGCATCAATTTTCAATAATAATTCATAAAAATTCACATAAATGTACTTAAAAAGGCTGAAGTGTGTTACTCTGGATAAGATTTACAAACGTTTTGATCCACTCTCAATATTAAGCAATTAATGTGAATTATTAAAGTTAAAGTCGATATGTAGACTTTTGTGAAGTATAAGATTAAATAAAACTAGTAAAGTTTGCATCATTTAATTTTTTAGATAGCAAAGTTTTGACCAACTTCTTGTGCCCTCAAATTATGATTGTGCAATAAACATACAAAATGAAAATTATCATAAATTTGAGAAAATTTAATAATTGAACATTTTATTATCTAATAAATAATCTAACAGTTCTCAAATGCCATGCAAATTCATTTAATTTATTATCTTTAATCTCTAAAGTATGCAACATTTATTAATATGAAATACAACTTTAGCACTTGCATTTAAACAATTAACAGTTAATATTTAGAATGGTCTTGTACACGCTCAACTAAATATGTTTATGAGTGAATGTGCAATTTTATTATGTAAATGTGTATGTAGAAATTTTTGAGTGCATCTTGTCATTACATTTAACTACATTCATCAATATAATTTCCTTATGGATTTCATGTTATTTATTGTCAATTGCAAACGTGTCAATCATTATTATTATTATTATTGTCAAATAATTTATTATTCAGCTAGTTGTTAGCTAATTATTAGTTATGTGATAAGTATAATAAGGTAATACAGATGATATTTTGTATATTTATCAATCATATTATCAATGAATATTTTGAATAATTTTAAGCGATGTGAATGAGACAAACTACTTGTACTTCCCTGTACATAGAATTTAAAATAAGAAATGATATTATTAAAGAAATGTTAATCAAATTACATTGGCCGGACAACTTGAATACTTATGAACTTTGTTCATTCGATATTAGCCTTTATTCAAGAAACCAAAAATCAACACAGTTGCTTGGATAAAGGTCTAACATTTCCATGTAGGACTTTATTGGCTACTTCCCATGGAATTACAAACCCATTCTATAATTATTTGATTTACTTTTTTTAGATGGTTTAAGTCAGATTGATGGAGTCAAAAAAATGGCTTGATGTTTGAAAAGTTAAATCGTTCAATTTTCTGGGTAAATTCGCACAAGAATAACACTTTTTATTATGAAAAAGGACGCGCCTTAAAATAAACATGAAAATTATTAACTGAAAAGATGTCAATAGAATAACCACAACTATTATAAATGTTGACTATGGAAAATATTCTTAATATTCTTATCTTACGCTCTTATGGACGGACTCCTATTGCTTAGAGTTCTTATTATTTTAGTTCTTATTATTTTAGGCCATGTTAGAAAACAAAAAAAAAAATATATATATATATATAATATATATATATATATAACATGAATGTTTATGTAGGCGGAATGGTTTAAGAAATTAATTGAAACTTAGTAGATGAAATGTTTACTTGGTGGAATGGAATGGAATGGTATAAATTTTGTTTAAAATGGTAAGATAATATTTTGCCATAATTTTCTTAATTAATTTTCAGTTGTATTGGCCTTTTGGGACTTAACTCATTTGTCTTACTTTACCATGTCTCAAATAGAGTGCTGTGTAATCTAGAATATGAAATAGTAGAATTTTAGATGCATCCCTAAATGAGGTAGATAAATAGAACGACTTAGATGAATATATTTTTTCATTATAATTTGCCAAATTTTTAAGTAAAATTTTCCCAAATTCTTAATGTGATTCTTTTATGTTTATTATTTACATTCGTACTCTCTATCTCTCTCTCTATCTCTCTCTCTCTCTATCTCCCTCTATCTCTATCTCTCTATCTTTAGCTTTTTCTTACTCAGCCTTTATAGAAATAACAAGAAAATTTTTCCACATGTAACTTTCTCAGATTCTGCTTATCTCTTATTTTTTGTTTTTTTTGTTTCTTTTTTTTTTTTTTTTTTTGGTACTATAATTTTTTTGCGGTTTTACATGTTGCCATTTTAGATTAGCTTTTTCTTGCTTTAGTTGTGTATTGTCCTTAATTGGATGACAAAGTAAACTTGTCGGATTATAAATGATAATAATTTTCATTTGTTTAACCCATACAAAATTTACAGCATAATAAATTTCAATATTTATTACAGGATTACATACAAATTTTACCTGAATTTGGTTGCCAAATTGCTAAAATGGCTGCTTATTTCTTTACTTTTCTACTTTCTATTCTTATCAGATTTTCTTATATAAATGAGAAAATTAAATATTTGACACAATAATTTAACGTCATTTAAGGCATTGCATAAATTTCAAATATTTCTTTAAAATAACTGGATTTGCTGGAAAGTTGAAATATTAACTTAATAAAAAAGAAGAAGCCTTAAATGCATTCATTGCTCCCCCCACATTGGTTAATAATTTATCTTTCTCTAGAGAGAGTTCATAAGCAAATGATTTTGACCTAAGTAATTGTTAAGTTTTGGATCCTTTTGTTTTCTAACTGAATGGACATCAAATTTTGAATTCATATCTTGTTCCATTTCCATGAAAACTCTCCTTCCAAATTAGTTAGAGAAGCTTCAAGCAAAGCACAAACAAAATCGTTATAGTTTTTAATGAGGCAGCGTTCTTTAAGAAAATCAATTGCTAGGAAAGATTTTTTCATGAAAATTTCTGGGGCCCTTTTTCAAAAATGAACGAAAAATATCAAAAATGGAAATGGAAATGGAAAATATAAACACGAACAAATTATATTCACATATCACTTTTCTCTCTTCTTATTTTAATTTGAGCTATTTTATATTAAAATCGTTTGATGAAATATTTGTCCAGGACACTGCTTCTTCAACATTTCTTTTGTTTCATTTAAAGCTTTCAATGTCTCAATGATCAGGAATAGCGACTACCATTGATTAATGGAAGCGTGTGTCACTGATCGGTATAAATGATGAGCATTAGAAATAAAGCCTGAAATATAATGCTTATGGAGTAGACTTCTTATGGCTTTTAACTGTACTTGGTTAATCATTTTATAAAATTTTTTTCATGGTACTTTTATTAGAAATGTTTACGATAAACTTGATAATGGATGATAAGGAAAAAGAAGAAGCAGCAGAAATTTTAACAAGAAATTTTTACAATTACAGTTATAAATGTTACATGCACAAACGTTATAATCGTTATTTTTACCGTTATGTATGTATGTATGTATGTATGCATGTATGCATGTGTAAATTCTTAAAGTTTTTTTTTTTTTGCTTAGCTTTTCTTTATTCATTTTTAATGGTTTTGTTAATTGTAAGAAAGTTCTTTTGTTGTTGTTTTCACATTTGTAATTGTGAAGTAAATTGAAATAAATTGAATAAAGCACATAAAAAACAAAGAACTTTGAATGTTATTGTGACTTTTTGGTCTTTCTCTTCTTCTTCTTCTTGCAATTATACATTTTCCATACGCTTAACTGTAAAACGCAAAACTAATAAATTTTACTCTTTGTATGCAATTAACTACAATTACCTTTAATACACACATATACAGTGTAATGTACGTAAATTAATACTTAATATATTTTAAGTAGTTTTCACATGAAACCAAACTTTTATCTGGTTTAAGTGATTTAGTATAGTTACGTACGTTATTGTCATTTTTTTCTAACAAGGATTTTCAATTTGTAATAAGGTAAAGTTGATTGAAGCTTAACGAAAAGTATGATTGTGATTTAAAAAATGTACATTTCAAATTTTTGTCATGAAAAATGAGAACAGAGTAAGATTAGTCAAAATATTGAAGGCAAAGAATAATCATCATGTCAATGAATACGCATAACTCGTTCGGTAGCAGTAACAGTTCATAAACCAGTAAATAAAGCTAAGTAGAACTGTCTATATATTTTATGGGGGGTAACCAGTACTGAAAGGTACCAGATTACGAGGTGGTCGTTGGTAGTGCCGACCAATAAAAAGCGTTCATGAGTCGCAAAATCGGATCAAAAATTGAATTTGAATTTAATTTGCAGGGTCCCATTTCTCTAATAAAATGGTTAACTAGGTTAGGTTTATTAAGCTAACCAAACAAGGCTAAGGAGTTTATGGGAAGGCTCCGAATCTGGATACCAAAAGTATTGAGCTTCGTATATAAGATGCAATACAAGCTTTAAATTGGAAGCCAGTGTGACGGTACAATGTGCATGACTATCAACGCTAGCGCTTAGATTCTACAGGTGTATACCATGCAGTTAAGCCATCACGGCAGGTATGCCTCTATATTTTTGAGAAGCTTGAAGAATGTTTAAGAGACTTTAAGAGGAGTTCTCCCGAAATAAAGTAAAATGAAATGAATGAAGGACTTGCAAAATGACTTTAGTCAAGCAGAAAAATAAAATTATTTTTAATGGTAAAATATAATGGATATTAAGAGTTTATTAAAGCTAAGCTCAAAACGTTTAAGATTTTAAGAATGAATAATCTTAAATCTTAAATGATTAATCAAGGAACACGCCCACCTAAATCAAAAATACTTTTGCTTTTTAAGGGAATAATTTCCATTTCCATTCCATAGTTTTAGTTTTTTATAACTTACAGTAAATCATTCTCTGAAATTTTTAAAATAGAACTACAATACTTCTATTTGCAAAATAATGCAAACCTGAAATGGACTTTGTATGCTCAAGTAAAATACTAAATTCTCAATATTAGAAGCTATTTACTTTTCATATTAATATTTTATTCTTATTATATTTCCACATTTCTAAAAGCTATTTAACATTTTCAAAATTTTTTTGAAGGCCACAAGAAGATTAAGTATATTAATATCTTACAATACAATAGATGTTTTACCTCTATCTCCCAATCCACAATCGGATTGTATTGGATGGTGTTAGTAATAAGACTTATGAAATGTTTATTATTGTTATTTGTTGCATATTGGCTTGAATGAATAATGCACCTAAATGAGTGTTAAGTGAACACCCATCAACAATAGAATTAAGTGCTTAGAGGAAACATGCATCCCCCATTTTCATACGTATAGACGAGACATTCAATGCTGAATGCCAGATTAGTTATTTATAAATGCAACAGAACAGAACAGAGCAGAGCAGAGCAGAGCAGAATAAAACAAAATAAAATAGAATACAATGGCATGGTATTGTAAAGGACATGAAAAGGGCAACGGTACAAGATATACGAATTTGTGACTTAAATACAAAACAACGTTAAGAGCATGTTCTATTCTGTCAGAAGCATCTGTAAAATTTTTAAAGTCTTATTATCTTTTGCATCAGGTATTATTGCATTACAAAAACAATGTGTTGATGTTATGATCTCATGAATACATATTCCTTACACGTTTTATATTCATATAAAATGCATAAATTTTTTAAACAGCAAATTAATTTGCATTAATCTGTTCAGTATGAAGCAATTCAAAGGCTTTTTGAATAGCCATTGATTATTTAAAAAAAAAAAAAACCAATCTAGTTTCAGCTAATGAAAAATCTTGGTTTGACATTAAATTGATCTGCCAATCTAAAGCATTTTTTGTTATATTATTATTTAAAGACGACCAACCAACTGGCAACTGAATATCAACAGCATTTTCTATTTGAATGTAAGAGAATACAAAAAAATTCAAGAAAATAAAAAAAAATTCTTAATGGAGATTTTTTTGAATTTGCTTATTTTTACTATCTATTTTTACAAGGCCTGAACGGTGTAATGATTTATTGGAAGTTAATAATTCTTGGTTCTGGTATTAAAAAGGAATTAAATTAAAAATGAATTAAATTCGCAAATATTGTCCATTTATATTTTTATATTATTCTGCATATAAAAGCAAAATTCTAAAATTCTAAAATTTAGTTCCATTTAAACTTATAAAATCGAAAACTTAGAAATTTCTTAACTTTTACCATAAGATTCTTTCTGATTTTATCATCATTTTATGAAAGAAATATAATGCAGAAAATTTTCCTTCACATTTCATTTCATAACAACATAACTCTGGATCACTCTTGGAGTGCATTAGACCTTTAATTGCCTTAATTGATTCAAATTTTGTATTAAATTTGAAATTAAAATTATGCAACTCTTATATAAGTGTATGTGTAATGTCACAGCGGAGCTATTAAAAAATTATTAAAAATTCTTAAATGTTTGTTTGAAATTTGATAAATTAATAAAATTCATTTATTGTAAATGACATTAATTTATTTTGTATTCTTTAATGTTGACTCACAAATCATTAATCGCTTAATTTAATATTTCTATAAAATTTATACTCAATTATCACATTTATTTAGTTGATAAAAAGGAAGGCCTTGAAAGTCTGCAGCCAGAAGCTTTTACCTCAATCACTGAAATCCGTAATAATATCCGAAAACCTTTATTTTTCATAATTTTTTGGGAGAATATTAAAAAATATTCCACCAGAAATTTCACTAAAATATTTAGTGAAAATAAAATGAAAATAAAGAAATAAACTAATTAAAACTTAAACTTAAAATTAATAAAAAATTAAAAAGAGAAAGAAAGGGGAAAATAATTAACTTAATATCTATTTATGGCAGATTTATTGGCTGCCTAATGTACAATTTGATTTGGTGTACACCATTTTTATTATTATTATTATTTTATTATTTTTCAGTGAAGTTGAAAAATTGTGATGTGATTTTGTGAGACAAAGATTTTCGTCCGATAAGTAAGTGTTATATTGTTTAGGCATACAAGAACTTTGTCCATAAATTGGAACCTAAGTAAATCAAATTTTGCTATTTATTGGACGTAGCATATAACGATTAAAATTGATTCGAATTTTCTAATTGTTTAACAAAAATTTTTAAAAAAGTATTGAATGCTCAAAATTGGTTCGCTAAGCGGGCTGTTTCTCACATTTACCAAAAATAAAGTTTTATAAAACAAGTTGCCTTGCTGGTTCAAATGTTTACAATGCTCTGCACGCTATTAATAAATTGATTGTAAATTATCTAGGCAAGTACCTTCTGTGTGAATCTATTGCCACATTGCTACATTTTAGTTGTTTTATTACAAATATTTTAAACCCCAAGTTCAAGGCATATCATAAAGGACTCCAATCGTTAATAATCTTCTGATTAAATTTTTGTTGAACAACAAACAAATAAAAAATTTCTATTCAACTGCATCTGAACACTCAATTCCCGCTTTGTTAGACATGTCTCTATTATTTGACAAATATTTATTATAAAATTGTTTATTTTTTCTAGGCATATTTCTTGATAAATTTTATGTATTATTAAATTGACAACGCATTTCTTTTTGCGAATTTCCAAAGTTTCCACTAATTTTTTCATTCGATGTCTTACACTTTGCGCTTTGACAGATGTATGGTAATTATCATCTATTTTTTGTAATTTGGTTAGAATATCTGAAGTTGCCCTTTAAATTTTGATAAAATAAGTTCTGTGATGAGTGTTTTTAGGTGATCTGCTGTTTGAAGACATATTTCATATTAATGTTCTTTTTTAAATCCCTTTTTGTTACATTTAAAATTTCTCTTTTCGTTCCGGACTTTGGAAATTCTATACTAACACTAAAGATCCATCTCTTTTCTTTTTTTCAAAATATACTATAAATATTTCATATTCAAATGAAGTGTGATTTAAATTTCTGATCATTTTAAATATTTAATTATTTAAGAAGCACTTATCAAGAGAAGGGTAAACGATTTAACTGATTTATCACTGTTGTTGATCTTTTCTCTTTGTTTTATTAGTTAATACGCAGACGTTGTTAAATTCGATCGCTTAAATTTGCACTTGTAAATTAAATGTGTGAAGGAAATTTATTTTAATAATAATTTTAAGTGTTTACGATTATTATTTTTCAAAAGGAAAACAACTTAAGGCTAACGAGTTTATACAATTGATTAATTGAAAATTGAATAAATTTAAAATGGAATAAAGTAAAACAACGAAAAATTGATTGTTTGGCTTTGCACTAAGCCAGCAGCTCATTCATTTTTAATAGCAATTTAGTTGAGTGTTTGTGTGTTTTTGTGATTTTTTGATCACAAATTTATATTTGTTAATATGAAAAAATGTAATAAATATTAAATAAAAAGTAATAAGAGAAATGGTAGAAATATATTTTTAAGTGAATGAATAAGAATTGAAAAAAATGTGTCAAGAAATCAAAATGCACGAGAACATTCTGTGCCTTTATTTTAATGGTCGTTGCGAAAATTAGTGAAAATATTATTGTTGCGCGGACGCAACGAAAAATGATTAATGTTTTATATTATTTTTTGTTTATAAATTTTATATAAAAAAAGGCGTTGTATTGTTCATTATTTTATAAAAATAATTTAAAATTTAGTGCTTGTATGAAAAACGAAACTTTTACTTTTTTAATAAAATCATTTGTGTGCTTGTGTTTGTTTGCTGGTTGGTTACGCGTTTGGTGGAGTTTTTTTCTTGCATTCACTGGGGTAAATTTGCATTACAAAAAAACATTAAACTAAACATTTTACAAGGCAAGTAACTTTTCAATGTTTCTTTAACACTTTTTATACTTCACATTACTTGTGTTTCAGGTTATTATATGTTTGTGCAGATATTTGTAACATCCAAAAGGAGTTAAGATAGATCCACTTTTTATTTTATCAATCGACACAGAATAACATACTGTCTGTCTGTCTGTTTATGTGGCCGTTAGTCCATCTAAATTTTTTGATGATTACAGATCGCAGCTTTTAAGATATTTCAATGAAATTTGGTGCATGGGTGTGTTTCAGCCCAGTAACAAACTTTATTGAAAATGGTTAAAATAGATCCATTATTTCGAACGCTCTCCATATAAAACAATATAAAACAATCGTCATAAGGAATAAAATTATAAATTTAAATATATTTTAACCCAAATTGGTCCAGGTTACTCCATTTTTACGACCACTTTCCATAAAACTTTTTTTTTCGAAAAATATCATTAGCCATTCAAGTTTGAATATGTTTTAGTGAACATTAGCGATGAATTTTATATTAGCATGGAAATTGGCTTACAACAAATTTTATAACCTCGCTTCATATAACTAACTTTTTAAATAATGGAGAATTTACGATTTTTACAATTTTATTAGCTTTTAATTCTCTTATTCAACTTTAATCACATTAAGTATAGTTGTGTTGGGTATTTAAGAGTCGGCGCTGACGAACTATAAAACTTTTACTTGTCTTCTTTTGTATTGCTCAAGTTATTGCATTAACACAAGTTTTGAGTCGCTGTTTTCACTCAGTGTGTGTGTATGCGCGAGAAATTGACAATAATTATTTTAGGTGTTACGTATGCAACTGAGAAAGGAGCATACAAAATTATAATATATTTGTATAAATATTTTACATAAATAATTATTTTAGTTTTTATAAAATAAAAAAAATAAACTTTTAAAACACTGTACTTTTTACGTTAACTCAAAATTTCCTTTCTTTGTTTTTCGACAGTCCAAAAGTCACTTATGCTGTGTACACTTTCTAGAATAAAATTTTAGCGACCCTAAAAATTGTGTGACCTTACAAATTGTGAAATAGAAACATTAGCATAAGTACATTGCATGAGTAGATGAGACGTCAAGTTATCTCTGTATATTTGGGTAATACATTGAATTATTAAAAGAAGAAGAGATAAAGAGAGAAATACGTTGAAAAATAAATGTAAAAAAATACAGAAAACAGAAAGCAAAAAACAAAAAAAAAAAAAAAAGAGAAAACAATCACACAACATGTCACAATCGCAATGAACCACACAATGAAATCGTTAAAATAAATGCTGGTAAAAAAAGCATGAAGAACAAAATGCAGAAACACATGAAATGTGAATAAGAAAAATTTATATGTGCATATAAATTTGAGTGATATATCTTTTTGCATCTTTGCATCTTTGCATCTTTGCATCTATATCGCCCTTTATATATTTATATATGTTCTTCCAAATACAAAGTGCTCAATCTTTTCTTTTTTGATACCTTACGCTACTTGTGCTACACAATTTTATAAGTTTATGTAAATGTTTGTTATACTCGACTCAGAATCATATTCTGTATCAATTTAAGCATGTCTCTTATTGGCCGTCTGTCCGCAATTATAAAGATATTTTTATGAAATTTGATAAATGGCTTGAGGTTTGGCTCAGAGACGGACCCCTGTTGATATGCTTAAATGCTTAAACTTGAATTATTTTTATGATCACGCCCCATAAAAGGTTTTTCTTAAAAAGTGAAATAAATTTTAACGTAAAATAGCACTTACTTATATTTTAGCTTACGTGGCCATTTTCATGGCTACTTCCCACAAAAAGCCTTTCATTCTTTTATTTAAATTTAATTACGTACAACAAAGTGGTTTAGGGTACTTAAAAGTCGACCTCAACCATAAAATGCCTATTTGTTTTTATTTCTAAATGATTGTAAACCTTGACTTTAGGTCAATGAACTTTATATATGTGAATGTAAGTGTGTGTTTGTGTGTGTGCTTGTTATTGGTGTTTGCTTATTCATTTATTCATTTTATGAGTTACATCAGTTTGAATGTGCTTCATTCATTCAATTTATTACAAACTGTCAAATTGCAACAAATTAAGCATTTTCGTAGATATTTAATAGTCGATGGAAATAAGGACATTGCATTACTGCTTTTATATGAGAAACAATTAGAAAATCTTAAATTATCTTTAGTTGGTAATTTTTTTTTTTTCTTCTTAAATATATAAAAATGAAGAAAATTTATTTAAAAAAAAAAGTATCTGTTTATTAATGATTTGATTTAAATAAACTTTGACAATAACTTTGAAATTACTTTATCTGATATTCATTTTATATTACACATATATATATATATATAAAAAACTATGAATTTTCATGAACGTAACAAAAATAAAGAAAATTTATAAAAGGAACTTTCTTTTTCCTGAAATTTTTCATGAAATTTTATTATATTTTATAAGCCCAAAAGCAAAATATTTAAATTAAGAATGAAAAATTGTTCAAATAAAAATTTTTAAATATTTTCCTTGTAATTTATAATTTTAAAATACTTTTACAGCAACAACAGCAGCAATAATAACTTTTATGCAACAAAAAAAAAAAAATAATTACAAAGTAAAGTAAAATCAAGTAAGAAAATTTTGCTGGTTACAAGTGATGCGTAAAAAGCTATCAAATTTTTACTTTAAAAAATTGAGGTGTTTTTAAAAATTGAGGTGTATATGCTCACAGGGCACTATGCCCTGTGGGCGTGTCCTTTAATCGATTTTGCTTACTTTTAATACCAATCTGCGTGCAAGAACTTTCAATCATTTCCCCAAACTAAGGCAGCATAATGTGGACAGATGGACAGACAGATAGACCGAACGACATGCCTAAATCGCATTACAATTTAAAGTTGATCAAGATTGTGTATATTTCTCATAAAGTAGGGTCTCATAAGCGTCCCTTTGAATATTAAAAACCTAATAGAAAAATTAATAAATGCAACTTTTGGATGATGGGTAAATATAGAATTTAATTTTAAATACACTACAAAGAAATGACATCGATGGATGTCCTAGACATCTTTTATATAAATATATTGAAGACGGATTAAAATATTTGAAGTTTTTACGAATATTTTTTTTTGCTATTTATTAAAAAGTATTTTACACGCTTATTTTAAAAAAAATTAAAAGTTTTACAGTGTACAAATATTTCACATGTTTTTATATTGGTTTCGGGAAACGTCTTTGTAAGCCTTTTAATGATGGCCCATTTTATATATTAATTTCCAGCGTGTGAGTTAAAAAGTTTCTGGAAGATTTAGGTGTAATATTTCTAGGTACAGAAATTTTAATTAATTTAGAATTTGATATTTTGATATCTGAAAATATAAAAATGGGTCTCTAAAATCTTTTACCAAACAATGCACTTACTGGGAATTTTTCTCAACTTGATGCGATGCCTCATCCATACTTGAGACATTAAATCAAAACCAACAGAAGAAGTAAACAAAATCAAGTGACAAAAATGGCACGTGCATCAAAAGTAAATATTAAGAAATTTTGTTTCTTTTTCCTTTTTCGGTTTCTATTAAAAACCATAAATGCATACACACACACAAGTGACATACAAATACACAAATAACGTATTCAGTTAACTTTAATGTAAATTTTTGTTCAAAGATAAATATAAACGAAAAAGTTTTAGTAAGTTTTAATAAGTGTGAGCTGAATGTGAAATCAGTGAAATAAATCAGTGACATACATTTCAAAATCTGTTTATATTTTGAATGTGATGCCACATTAAGAATGGCATATTCTTAAATATGCCATTTAAATTTTTGTAAATATTTGTGATCAATGTGTGTGTTAGATCACATTTATAGCAACACTTTTGATAGATCTTTTTTAATTTCTCTACACGCTAGAATTCTTTCAAACAGTAAGAGATTCAACTTTTAAAGTACAACTTTGACGTTTTAAAAATTAAATTAGATATTTAGAGGGTCATTAGAAAAATTTCGAGTGTAATGCTTAAAAAACATTTCATTGAGTAAATTATGGTTAATTATTGATATTAAATTTAGCTTCACAATTCAAATGGAAATTTATAAAAGTTATTAATAATAATCTTTAAATAATAAGTGAAATAAGTTAAGTAGAATCAAACATTTAAGCAAAAGTTAATGCTTCAATTTCCCATGAACTTTCCTAAATCAAATAACCAACAACCACAATTCAACCAACAACAATTGACTTTGTTTAATGTGATGAAGAATTTGTATTTATTTTAAATGAAGATGAAAACAACAATAATAAAAGTTTTAAGTTAAGGCCAGAATAAAAGTGGCGCTACCGATTTCAGGCGAAATCGGTAGCGCCGGTAGAAAACTAATATTCAAGGTATATCTCATAAAATTTTGCTTAATATAATGCCAGTATAACTAAGGTATTGGAAAAATTTTTGAAAATGACCAGAGCATGAAGAAAATTTCTATTTTCCATATGTAAAGCAGGGTTCAAGAGTCTAGCGAACTTAATTCCTTTAAATTTTGTATGTAAACTTTTAATGCGAAAATGTTGCTCTTTTTAAATTTGTTATAAAAGATTTTCAAAAATTTGGTTATATTTTCAAAAAAAAGGAAAGTTTTCCTAAAAATCTGTTACTTCAAAAAAGCCCATAAAAATGAAATTTTTAATAGAAACTTCAAATAGATTTTCGTAAAAAAAATTTGCATAATAAAATGTTTTTTTTTTCAAAATGAAGCCCATTTTGAATCAACTGCCAAAAAAATGGTCTTTGTTCATTTTAAAACATCGAATTGTAACAGAAATGTATCAAGGCTGCCTCTCTAATGCTGAAAGTATTTCACCATGATGGGAAAGACGTTTATCCGAGGTACGATCCATTTAGAGAATGATTTTTGAAACTTGTGATTATTTCAAGTGATTCTGAATGATTGTTATAGATATTTCCCCAAGTGATTTTTGAACAGACGTAGAAAATTGCTTAACTCAAATTTTGATTAATGATTTTCACGATAATCGATTTTCGTATTATAATTACGATTTGCCTGTACTTTTGTATATCGTTTGAGAAGCTACGATGAACGGTTCCATTCTGCTCATTTCCCTATAAAAATTAAAATATTTTTCTGATATTTCACTTTCTTAGAAAATTTTGGCTTAAAAGTTTTATAGCTTAAGATCTTCAGTCATAAAATTTAACTGATATTGTAAAACTATGAAATGTTAAATGGGGAAAATTATTCTGAAATCGCTTTTAGGTTTTCCCAGTATTTCAATAATTTCAAAGCCACTGTCAATGCCATTTGATTCTTATAAAGCAAATTTAAGCATATCATATATCCATATACATTAGATATTGAATTAACCAACCAGCCATTCAGTAACCCCCAAATTAATTTAATGTCCCAAATGTTTAACCATTTTCACTTTACTTTCACATATTTTTATTGAATACATCTCATAAAATTCGTATTAAATTGAATTTCATTTAAAGTGCACTTGGACAGTTTTATATACGTTAATGGTTGGTTTATCGTTTTCTGTAATTTTTTTTCATATGATTTTGACCCTTTCTTCTCGTTTTTTAAACTGAATTTGTGGAGTTTATTCTAGGAAATTTTTTACCAATAATTTCAAAAATTTTAAATTAGATTGATCATATTTGTGAATTTGCTTTAAACGGGAATTGGGTAATTGTTCGAAATTTAGTTTAATATTTGTGATATTTTAAGTGCCTTAAATCATCCACTTAAATTTACTATAATTAACTGAGGTATGAATATAATAGATGGGCATGGTCCAAAGGTAAGCAAAACATACATTATTGGAATATATTTTACTTCTTTATCGTACATTTAAAATACAAAATAATTTATACAAAAATTAGTGAAATCCATCGTATCTTAATTAATACGAAGCTTATGTCGAGTCCTTTCCTATAATATAAAGTAATTAAGCAGTACAATTGGAGATGAACTAAAATTTTTTTTCAGGCAAATTGCAGAGCATTTTAAATTAATTACTTTAATTTAAATTTAATTTATGCATTAATATATAATTTTCAATTAAATCGTTTTAATTTAACTTATTAATTTAATATAAATTTAATTATTTAAATAAGTTTAATTAATTGAATTAAACTTATTTCCAACGAGAAATTAAATAAATAAAAATTTAATTAAAATAAATTACATCAAAATAATTATCATGTAAATTAATTTCAAGTAAGTAAATGTTAGTTTAATTTAGGTTAAATTAAATTTATTTCAATTTTAACTAAAATTTAATTTAATTGAGTTAATTCATTTAAATTAATTAATGTAATTTAATTAATTAAATTTAATGGAGACTTTTTATGTAATTTAATTAATTTAACCAATGGAATTCAAATTGATAAAAATTTAATTAAAATAAATTACATCAAAATAATTATCATGTAAATTAATTTCATTTAAGTAAATGTTAGTTTAATTTAGGTTTAATTAAATTTATTTCAATTTTACTTAAAATTTAATTTAATTGAATTAATTCATTTAAATTACTTAAATTAATTAATTTAATTTAATGGAGACTTTTTATGTAATTTAATTAAATTAAAATAAATTACATCAAAATAATTATCATGTAAATTAATTTCAATTAAGTAAATGTTAGTTTAATTTAGGTTTAATTAAATTTATTTCAATTTTATTTAAAATTTAATTTAATTGAATTATATTTAAATTATTTTAAATTTAATTTAATAATTTTTTATTTAATTTAATTAAAATAAATTACATCAAATAATTATATGTAAATAATTTCAATTAAGTAATTTGTTTTATTTAGGTTTAATTAATTATTTCATTTTATTTAAAATTTAATTTAATTTAAATTTAATTTAAGCGAAATTTTTTAAATGTAATTTAAACTAATTTATTTTATTTAATTTGAATTAAAGTTAAGTTAATTATAATAATTGTATTTGTATTTTCTAAAAATATTATTTCATAAAAGTTGATCTGTCTGATTTGTCCTTTTTTGGTGCTTTCGCATCACAAATATAATAATGACATTTTTAAATTAGTTGGAACAAGTTATAAATGAAAGTAAAGTTAATCTCCATTAAATATTAAATTGTAATGTAACTAACAACAAATTTTATTTTTTGTTATTTTTTTATATTTTGCATCCTATGAAATTTCTTATGAAAGTTATATTCAGTTTGTATTAATTTATGATACAAGCGATTTTTCAATAATTTTATAAGTCTAAAAATTTTGCAATTTTTTTTAAAGTTATTACAATTAAGGCAGAGAAATTGAAATAATTTGCTGTAAGTAAAATTAAAAATTTTTTAATTTAGATTTTTTAAAAAATTATAAACTTAACATGCAAATTTTGTATTATTGAAAGTTTGAATTATTTTCAAATTATTTTCTAAATTTTACATACACAAATAAAATCTGTAAAAATTCATTTTGGGCAAATAATTTTTGCTTTAAATTTACAAATGATGAATATTAAAAAAGTTAATTTTATAATAAAATGAAAAAGAAATATCCTTTCGTTTTTCTTGTTTGGCCCAGTTTTTGTTGTTTAGCGAACTTTTTTATTTGCACTTCCATTCTTAATTTTGCTTTTCTCTTGTCTTAAACATTTCTTTGAAAGTGTATGTAGATAATAAAGGATGATGAAGAGACATGAAACAAAAGTACAATTATATTAAAAGGGAATTTTCTTTTATTTTTATTTTTATTTTTTTAAATGGAATGCGAAAGACGATTTGAAAGAACCTTCTCGCAAAAGAAAAAAAAAGACCTTTCAAGTAAAATAAAAGTAAATAATCTGCATTAAAGAATTTTCTTTATGGAAAATCTTTTACTTTTATCAATTAAAATTTTAAGACCATTTGAAAATGTCCTACTGAAATTATGTGACTTATCTTATAAAAAGGATATTTTCTTGCATTTTTCTTGCATAAACAAGAAAAAAAAATTTATTTTTTTAAAATTAATATATTTCTTAATTATGTTTAATAATGTAAGTAAAAGACTTGAAGAAAATTATTTTGAAATATTAACCAAGAACGTACTCAAATTTATATTTATAAATTATAATTTTTTCCTATGGGATAAAAACTTTTGCTTTCATATGCCTATTAAATATGAATTTATTATATTTAACAGGGAAAAATTCTTAAAAAGAATAAATAGAAATTTTTGGCATACTCTACATAACTTTCCTGAAAGCGAATTTAAAATTTGTTAAATTAAAAAAATTTTTAATTTATACGAATTCGTAAAGTTTTTTATTTGGTAGAGGATCCTTAATAAGAAATAAACTGAAGAAATATTAATAAAATTTAATAAATTATAATTATGTTATAAATTAATATAAATTATTTTATAAACAAAATCGTAAATTATCTTAAATTTATTAAGTTTTTTTATTACAACAAAAAAGTGATCTGTAAAAAAAAAGTCCTTTTTCAACTATTTTCAATTGAAATTGTCTTTGAATTAAAACTTCTTATAAAAAATTGATTTGATAATAAATTTATATGGACAGACATTAGCTGCCGCATAGATATACAAATGGACGGACATACAAAGTTAAAATTGAAGAGAAAAATAATTTGTGTGTTAATCTAAAACTAAAACTTTTTCAAATTTCATCAAAATTTTTCAATAATATTTTTAAAAAATTGCAAAAAAAAAATCACTTAATTAAATTTACTTTAGAATTATTTTTTCATTATACATCTTCTTATCAAAGTATCTTTCACAAAATTTTCTACACTTATTTTCTACACTTATTAAGTGATGAATGACAATAAAATAGACCGTCAAGTTTTCTTCTGGACATGAACCTTTTTTTTTTTTTTTTAATATAAACATTTATGGACATTTTTCCTGTCTGTCTAATGAACTCGAAAAATATTCTACAATGAAATGATATATTTTAAAATACCTTGAAAATAATAAGGAAAGTATTAGAAAAATTTCTTAGACAAATGGAAAATGAAATTAAATTAGAGTAAGAGTTTAGTTTAGAAGTAAAACGATGGACGGAGTTGACATTAATTGAATTGAAATTACATTTAAGGTTTTTATCATTCCTTTCAAACAATATTTCAATAAAAGCAAAATAATACAAAAAAAAAAAAAAAACAAAAATACAGAAGCAGAAGAAGAAATTAAGGCTCTCTGTTTGGTAAGGACGACTTGACGTTGATGATTCTTTCAGGCTTATACAAATTAAATAAATTGCAAATTATTTTCATTATACTGAAAATTATCGAAAATAGAAAAGAAAATATCAAAAAGAAGTAAATATTCTAACAGTAGCAAGTTAAAATTTAGAAGCTCTTAAATATTCATGCAGTGATAAATTGACATTAAGAGAAGTGGATGGCATGGTATAGGGAGCAGTGATTTCTTAACAAACAAGAAAAAAAAAAAAAAAGATAAAATAAATTATAGCAAATTCTGAAATGAAGCGACTATCTCTCTGGTTATCAGTTTAATTGTCCATCTGTTTCTCTATTTCATGTCTAATCATATTCTCTTGTTATGAAAGTACAGTTTACAATTTTAAAGGCCTTTCAGTGAAATTTTGTTAATTGGCCGAAATTTAGAATATTCCACAAATTACGGATTGTAATTTCTTTAAAAATTATCGCTTTGAGTGAAGTGCATTTATTAAAAATATTTTTTTCAATAAACAAGACCTTCACACAAAAAAACTTATCCAAATCTGTCTTTTGTCACTTGTCACTCTTTTTAGATGAAACGTTGTAGCGCACAAAATTCAGTCTTCACTTGACTTCTTATTACGTTTAGTGTTCTATTGTTCTCTTTAGTTTTTTTATGAGTATAATCAATTTTATTTAGGAAATTTTCTTCAATGCAAAGATTTTATGCCTTTTTCGGTTAATGGTTAATGGTTGATATGGTTTCTGTGTGAATGCTTGTAACATAAAAATCGTTAGTGATATTAATTTAGTTTCAGTTATAAAAGAAGAAATTTTTTCTTAAGATGAAATATCAAAAACATTCTCAGCATTTCCATTTTACTGGATTTAAATCTGCGGTTGTATGGAAAGCTTTAACAAGGCAGATACCAAAGAAGGAATAAATTATTTTTAAGTGCTGCTGTAGTTTGTTGCTACTGTTACTGCTGCTGTGATTCTTTTATTATATCAGCGTCTTTTTTTTTTATTATTATTAGAATACTTAAAATGGCAGCAGCAACATCTTAACCAGCATAGGCAAAGTCATAAGTAGTAACTTAAGAAACTATATATAGGGTCTGTCATTGCAAACGTCTGAAATTATTCGAATCAAACGTTTTTGTATTCTTTAGACATCAGGGCTTTCTAAACAGCTACTTTTGATGGTGCCATTATTTTTTGATTACACCTTTAAATGTTAACCGATTGAAATGGGCCTTCCGTTAGACACCGTTTACACTTAAAAGTACAAATAAATGTGCATTTGATTGTACAGTTCAACACTTAGCTCAAATCTTTCAGTGAATGTGACTCAGACAGTAGATTCTACTTGAAATTTTTTCATATATTCGAACTATTTGAAAAATATGTGCATTGTGTATACAAATACAAATATACGAACATTTAGAATTTTGAGAATGTATAATAAATTCACTCATTCAGTTGATGGCAGCAAAAAAAAAAAAAAAAAAAAGCAAAAACTTTATTTTAAAGAGTGACAAACGATTAAGTTGAAAGTTGTAGAATCTTCTCACCATCCGTCACAATTTTCAAGTAGATATTTTTCGTTTCAATTGCAGATTACAATTCAATTTATGATAAGCCTGATTAATTCCAAAAATTCTGCCTTTTAAATTTCCTAATAAATCTTTTTATTTTTTTTTTTGTATTCATTACTTTTTAATAAAAAGGATTTTTTTTTTGAAAATTATCTTTAAATAAAATGAATAGCAAATTAAATTATTATTGTAAAATTTTGTCCAATTTTGGAAAGTAAAAAAAAATTGTTAAAAATTTCTTGAAATGTGCCCTCGGAAAATGACTTGAAATTGCTTAACAGAAACAGCATCTACAACTTGTGATATCAAATATAATGTTCCCTCATAAATTCAGGGGACTTTTTTCTTAATTTTTTTTTTAAAATTTTTCTAATTTATTCATTTGCCTAATTATTTGTCAAACCCTTTTAACTTTTTTACACCGCTTTAAGTACAAATGTGTAGAGTATTTAACAGTCAATTTATACCAATTGCATGCCAAAATTTTTTTTTTTTTACATTTCTTGATTAAATTGTTAAATCAATTGTTTAAAGTTTTTAACTTTATTCACTGATTTTGTATGAATATAAAATATTTGGCTTAAACCAAAAATTATCAATTTTATTTAGCTTAGGTTATGAAAATCATTAAATAAAAACCTAAAATGTTTCTATTAAAATAAATTAAAAAAACAATTATCTAATAAAAAAAAAATTAAAAAAAAAATTAAAAAGGAAATTAAAAGTAAATTAAATGACAAACAGTAATATTTATAGAATTATTAGAGAATGATTTTTCTGCAAGCTATTTTGTAAGGTGCTTTCAATTTCTTATTGGATCAAAATTATAACCTTAAATCTATATTCCAAAAAAAAAAAAAAACAAAAAATTCTTCAAAAACTAAATTAACAAGAAATTTTAAAACTTATCAAAAATTTTCTGAAATTATTTCTTTCTGCGGAAATATTTTCAAATATATAAACTATCATATAACTTAAAAATAAAGCATGACCATGGTGATGGTCATAGTGATGGTCATGGTGATGGTGGTTTACGATCACCAGTAATTCCAACACACATCCTTCAAATGTCACTTGCATAAAACTTTTCCTTTCCTTTTCATGTTCTGTTTTCTAAACAAACATAATTTTATATATATTTTTTATTATAACCACCACCCAATGTTTGGGTTTACCTTCAGTTTTTCAATATGTTTGTAGCACATCAAAAAAAATCATCGGAGATCGTCTATCCGTGGGTCTTTGTGTGATAAACATTCTGCCAGTGGCAAAAAATGAGATATCAAGTTTAAATTTGGCAGATGCATTGATTGGAATTGAAAATGTACCAAATCGGCCCTGATATTATCTCGATTTTTTTAAGCAAAAACAAAACATAACTTGAAAAGTAAAAAAAAATAGAAAATTGCAATTTTTTTATATATTTGAAAGGGGATTATTTTGCAATGTCTATAAAAAAAATAATCGGATAGGCCTAACCCAAATCATACAATTTCAGAATTATAGAGTGTCCAAGATTTGGCTGCAGCCAAATATAATTTTCCCACTAGTTATGTTTATTAAGATATTTTCATGTGTTATGAATATTTTGTGATGCTTCCCTCAAATGTCACTGTCACAATATTTAATTTTAGTATAAAATTTCATAAATTTATTGTTAAATTATTAATAAAATATTTATTTACATATGAAGGCCTATTAAATAGAATTATGCCTTCAACTTATAAACATAAATTTTATTGATGATATTGAAGGCGATTGCAAAATGCATTCACTTCATAAAAGAGTAAAATCAATAAGTCAAAAGAAATGGAGAACTAAGAAGAATACAATACATAAAAATTAAACCTTTATAAATTTCTTTAAAAAAAAAGTCGATGTCAAGAAGTAGATAAAAGTCGCACAATTTGGTAACTTTGTACGATTTCTTTTGCTGCTTATGTTTCTAACGCTCAATCTACATATTTTATATTAAAATATTTGGATGTATATATAAATATAATTTTAAGGAACTTCTAGATTTATCTAAAAATCACTAAAAATTCTAATTGAAATTTTAACAAGTGCTACAATCTCTTCTGAAATTTAATGTCAAAATTTAGACATACGAACTTGCATAGGAATGTAATTCCAAAAAAAAAAAATTTTTTTTGCATAAAATTTTTAAGTGAAATAAAACAGAGAAGAAAAAGTAATAAAATCATTGATGAGAGAGTGGGGTGATTTTTTAAGGCGTTACCATTTGATCCGAGGCGCAATATGGAAAATTTTGAATTTCAATCACAGTCACAGACTTCATAGAATCTTCATACAAACTGGTCTACACTTAGAAGTTGAATTTACTCGTTTAGTCTAAATTCATTGATTAAAAAACAAATCTTTCCATAAACGGTATAAAGGAGGCCTCATCTAAAACTTTAGCAGGTATCTTGATAACGATCGAATAAACTCAAGCAAAATGAAAAAAAAATTATTTAATGTTTGCTAAAGCGGTATCTTGAGAACTTGTTACTTATTTTGCTTAGTCCAATCGATTTTAAAAGAATCTGTAAATCCAACAGAAAAAATACATAACTTGTATGTTTCTCAATGCAAGAGACATTGAGCAGAGAGCTCTTACTTTTTTTCCATATCAATCTATGAGAAATTAATTTAAAATTTTGGCCAGATATGTTGAATGTTACTTCTGGAAATTATACACACAAATGGTGGGACATATAAATGGAAATGTTACGATTCTTTGATCTTGATATTAAAAGTTAATACTCAAATAGTCGTGAAGATTTGTCCACATTTTATCAAAATTTGCTAATTACAAATCAGAAAGAATTTTTTAATTATTTTTTGGCATGTTGTAAATATTTTCCTAAAATAATTGCACTCTTAATGTCTTTGGGCCCATCGTCTTTAAAAATGTATATTAACATTAAAAAAATATTCATTTTTCTGCAAAAGGTAAAATTTTTTTTTTTTATTAATTTAATGAATAGAAAATGAAAATATTTTACTAAAAAAAAAAAAAAGTAAAAAGCAAAAACTAAGAAATTTACTTAAATTTATATAAAAAAGAAAGAAAAATATAAATAATTTTTTTTTATTTTACATTAAAATAAAATGAATGAGTTAGATGAAATTTATTCAAAAATATTTCTTTTTATAATTCTTTTTCTAAAGTCTTTCAATTCTAACATTATTTCTATACATTTTTCTATCTTCTGAATTTACCACAAATATTTCGCTTGAAGTTTTAAATTGAAAAATCTATACAAAAATATAAACAAAAAAGAATTCTCAATTGTGAGAATGAACTGTCATTAAGAGAACTGTCAAAATATTTGATGATACATCAAATATTTTGACATTTCTGTTAATGAATTCACATCAATTTTCATATGCGCATGAAAAATATGCAAATTGAAATTAAAAAACCAAAAAACAAAAAAAAAAATGAAATCAAATTTAAAATTTAGAATTTAAACTTTAAATAAATCTGATTCTTTCAAATATATTTTATGTAAATAGAATCAATAGAATTAAATTAATTTATAAAAATATATAATTTAAAAAAAGAAACATGAGAGTTACTGAATTCCGAATTGTGGCCGTTATTTAAAATTTTTAATTTAATTGTACATTGGTCTTTAATTTAACTAATCGCAAAAGTTTCCATTGAATACATTCGGTTTATGCCTTGAGGAATCCTTCTAATGGTGTTTTAGTCCTAAAGGATACTTACACCACTTGGGTATCAATTGTTTTGTTTTTTAGACTTTGTGAAATATTTAAAAGAAATTTTCCATTAGCGAGAATCATTTAAGTTTTCTATAAATTCAACTTTTCAAATTGTTTCTGATTTTGTATGAATTCTAAAAAAATATAAGAATAATTTAAAATTAAATTTTAAATTTTTTAGCTAATTATAAAAAAAATGCTTGTTATATTCTTCTTCTTCTGTCTACTTAGCGTCTCAATAAAAAAATGAGATGACGCATCAAGATTAGAGAAATTCCCCAAGCGTATCCGCTTTAATAAAAATGGCGATGTTGATACGTTGTTTTTAATTCCTTTTTCTTGGCTGCTTATTTTGCGTTAGCTTTTAGTTCTTGTGTTCTTATACTCTACACTACCTGCGGTATAGGGTATTATAAGTTTGTGCAGACCCAAAAGGCAATTGGAAGAGATCTAAGTTATATTATACCGAGTGGCTCAGAATCACTTCTTGAGTCTGTCTGTCTGTCCATTGTCTGTCAAGTTAACTTGTTATCAAGCTACAGGTTGAGTCTTAACATAAAAATTTATGAATTTATGAATTCGTTCCAAATAGATCACATTTTTTTAACCTTCTCTCGAATAAAGACCTTTTTAAATCTACTAAAAAATTTATTAAGGCGATTTGACTTCTAAATTTTCAAAGTGCACGCTTTGAAAAATGCTTGATTTGAGCTAAGAACAGATAGAGGATAATTTGAGAAGCTTGGACTGGGGAATGGCATGGTTAATGTTAAAAGAGACAAAGCGTCTGTCCTTTAATTAGACAGACAATTTCTCGGTTAAGGTTAAAATTTTTGAACCACGTTATTATATTAACTCCGAGGATAATGGAATTCAAGATATCTATTTTGAAATTTTTTAGTAAACCAGAACATGGTAACATGATTTAACTCTTGAAACTTTTTTTATTGTCAGACTGATATTGAGAAATGAAGCCTAAAGCATTTGCAATTTTCTTATATGCTTAATCTAAGGCTAAACATTATTATGCAGCATAAAAAGGTAGTTTTTTTAAATTTTTTCATGAAGATTTTGTAACGCTCTTTCACTTGCTCATATGCTTTACAAAATATTCCAAATATCCCTTTAGGCTAATGAATTCTAGAAGATATGATTCCATATGCTGAGTATGTACCATTTAGCTTTTGTTAAATATAAATTTTCTACTTATTTAATTTACAGACTTCAAGCATTTTTTACACTGTAATATTATTTACTAAGTAATAAAAGCAGCAACAACAATTTTGCGTAGAAAGAAAGAATTTCTATGGCGCAATTGTGAAAGATTAGAATTACGACTTCACACATACGGCATACGAACATGCAATATAGACATACGAACATGCGATATAGACATACGAATCTACCCAAAGGAGAATATTAAAAAATTCAAATAGAGAACACTCTTTGAGAGAGAAAAATTGTACATTCTTTTTTTTTCTTCATAAGCGGAAAGTGGACAACGATAAATAAAATGTAAAATTAATAAAATATATACTCCAAAAGAGAAGAGGAAAATAAACAAAAAAAATAAATAAATAAAAACACAAAAAATTGTTAAAAAAAATGCTGAAGCATCCAGCGTATTTGAACGGATATTATTTTATCAAATGCCATGATAAATGAATATCACGTTATTGACATTAAGAGAGACTTTAAATACTCAACAGCAATCTTATAAACAGGAGAGCATACTAATAAGCGAGTATTAAGAGAATGAAGTTTGTCAACTTAACGATTATAGAAAATATTGTAAATTATTGCCACAGACATTTATAGTCACAAAGCATTGTTATTCAATGGATATGACTCTAGAAAAATTGTGTAATTACAGTTCATCAGATGCGTAAAGGAAATTAGAAAATAAATTAAGAACTTCAAAGCGAATATTGACATTTTAAAGTTGCGCAGTGTTGCATTTGATTTAATTTGATGTGAATACATTTTCACAAGCGATCTGGTTTGAAAATAAAGTATAAAATTTTAGTAGGGTCATATTTAAACCAAAATGAAATAGTTGGACACAATTATCTGAAACATCTTTAAATTGCTATAAACTTTTGGAAAAAAAAATTGTTAAAACGAAACTTAATAATTAAATAAATAAATGAGAATTCATTAAGGATAAAAAAATCCGTGGAAATTGTATAGAAAAGAAAAACAGAACAGAAGGCTTTTAAATTACGTTTCTTTTTTACGTTGATTTAATTAATGCTAAAAGAATTGTATAAAGAAAAGTAATGTAATCAATATAATGGGAAAATTTCCGAATTGAAAGTTTTAGGCAACGTTTAAATAATTCATATAAAACTTTTTAAAAATATCGTCATTTTAGATTTCATTTAGTAAATGTAAGCATAAATAATAAGTGAAATTTTTGAAAAATCTAAAATAACTCATCTTAGATTTATTGTCCAAATTTTAATAATTAAAATTTGCCTTTGAAACCACTTACCAATTAATTTTATGATTTCTTGGGCAGCAAATTTCCAAAAATGAAATTTGGCCCAAAAATTTGGTTGTTAGATTGCCATAGAAAGTAAAGCAAATTGTTAAAAAAATATTTTGAAAAAATGTTTATTAATGAATATGAAATTTAAATCAAAATATTTCAAAATTTAAATACATTCAAAAATAATAAATTTAACCGTCCTATACGAAAATGTATCAAACATCTGGGAGAAGGCCTTCGGCACACACACGTTTTTTTAGTTACACTAATTTTTTTTAATGTATCGAAAATGTTGAAATGTTTAAAAAAAAATAAACAAAATATTATCTTGATATACTTTCAAATCATTTTATTTTAAATAAAAGTAAAAAATATAAAAAAAAAAGTACATGCTTGCAAATTTATTGAAAGAAATTTTGATTTATTTTATTGAAATGTTCATTGATATGAGATTATTTTCTAAATTGAAAAGTTTAACATTTATTATAAAAATTACTCTTGTGTTAAATAAGTTAAGAGTTAAGTTGTTTGTTAGTTGAAACCAAAAGCCACAAGTTACAAATTATACAAATTTTTTTTGTATAGCTTTTTAGGAGAAACCTAAAATAGAATGCACTGATTCGAATTCAATTAAGAAAAAAAAAAAAAAAAGCAACAAAGAGAAACATTAACGAAATGGTCAGATAGACAGATTAACTTAATTGAAGTATAATTTTAAGAAGATTCTTTTTTTTTTTTATTTGGGATTCTTTAACTTTAGTCGATTTCGTACATTTGATGTCAAAATGAAAGCCTTGATGATAAATGTGTAAAATTGAATATGAATCTATTTACTATTTAATTTTATTTGCTTTACATTTAGTTGAATAAAAACTAGATAAAAGTCCTCATTATATGACAATTTATTAATTTTTTTATATTTTATCAGCAGACAATGGCAATAAATTGCTTTAAAAGTTTTCATTGTAAATAATTTTTACAGATAATTTTTGTAAAGGAAAATGAAAGCTAATGCTTGGTATAAAATAATTTTATTTTTAAAATTTAAAATAAATATAAATATGAGATCAAATAAACAAAATTTCAATTGCGCTTTATAATTTTCATATCCTTAAAATTTATTAAGCATTCATTTCAACCATTCACATAGAACATTCATTATAAAATTTCCTATGAATAAAGTTTAATATGTTAATGGTTACAAATAGGGCAAAGTGAAGGTGGCAGAGATAAATAAATACGTTCATATGAAATATATGAAATTAAAAGCATCTTACAGAATTATAATATCAAACCATGAGTATTAACACTCCATGAAATGCATCTGAATCACGGCTAAATTTCTTATTATTATACAAGACAATCTCATATCGCATCCTTTATATGGCTTTAATATTAAGACAATACCCATAACATTATATAAAACCATTTATTTCATGGGGAGAGATTGAAATGGTACATGAAATATGTGAGAGCGAAAATATGTTCGAGTGCATGTCGATTGAGGAATATAAATTCCCTTTCACAACGTGGCCACTTTTTTTTAAAATTTATTTTGTGAATCAAATTGGTTTTGTGAGCCCAAAAATTAGATTTATTTTCCTTTATTTCGTAGTTTATTAATTCAGTCTGCCTACTTAAATGTTTTTTCAATGCCAGCTCAAACATTTGTATTTTGTAAATATGGGCCATGTTTTTTTTTTTTTTTGAGATATTTTGATGGTGGTAGTCTAAATGCAAAATACGTTCACAGTTCATTCATTTTCATAAAATGACGTAATATTTAATTTTTTTTTTTATAGAATTTTAGTTTTTTTTAAAAATTTGCTTGAAAGTTGTTTTAATATTTTTTCATTTTACTTTCTAAATTAAATTTATGTAGAATACAAAGACCTTATAAATATCAGGGAAAATAATTTCTATTCATTTGATAAAAAAAAATAACTTGTAAATGTATAGCGAAAAATATTCTGAATTGAATTTATTTGAATGATAAAAAACTAAGCACAAAAAAGTGAGTTAAATATTTTGTAATGTTGGAAGTTAAATTTTTTGCAAAAATTAAAATGTTATATTTTTTATAAGTAAAGCAGAGTTTACTAAAAATTAAAAATTATTGACTTCATCTTAACTTTCCTAAATTTCATTTTTGTTTACATTTTATACCCTAAACAAAAATTGTCAGTATCTAGCAATCAATTTATTTTGGATAATAATAAAAATGTTTTAATTCCATTTTTGATATTTTTTAGTTTCATCCATTTTAATTTTTCTATTTTACTTTACTTTATTTTATTTTACATATTTTGAACAACTGAAACCTTAAGGTAAAATATGAAGAATGTGTAAAAATTAATGTAAAAAATAGAATTGAAGGGTAATTATTAAATATTTTATGTGGTTAAATAACAAAAAATGAAATTGAAGAGAATATTTTGTTTGATTGAGTGCCATTTTCTTCTTGAACTCAATAATCAAAATTTATAATGGAATTCGATTTTATTATGTCAATTCTTATACATTTAACTTTGTTATTGTAAAGAAAATTTGGTTCAGCATACAAAAAGTGGAAGAAAATAAGTGAATGACAAAATGAGAAACATATTATTCAGTTTTTTTTTTTTTTTTTTTTAAATGTTCATACATTAATCTTTGCCATTGTTGTTTTATCATTATTCTTCTCATTTTAAGTTCGCTTTCATTCGATATTTCATAATGATTTTTTGATGAATATTTTCCCTTTTTTTGGTTTTATCTTTTTTTATTTTGTTTATTTTAAGATGCGCCAGTTGTGATAAAAATTTACACATTTTTATATATGCGTAATTAATTTCAATTAAATGAACATTCAATAATTTTTTTTATTATAAAATTATTCGAGGCAGTTATCAGCGCTGCCCAAATATTGCAAATTTAGTTTATTCAATCTTTTGTGCTATTTTAAGTTATGGGTATTAACCAAAATCAGTTAATGAATTTACAGTATTTTTATAGTCATCATCCAGAGATTTGTCATTTTATACGTAACGCCCCAAAACAAGCTTAGAAGATTTTACAAAAAGTGTATATAAATTTGATTACCATCAAATTCTGAATCGATTTAGACAAGTCGGTATGTCTGTATGTCTGTCCATCTGTCTGCATGTTGTTTACATTATCCTGGTCGCAAATACTCCCTTACACTCACCTGATCGCTATCATGCTAAAATTTGTTAAGAATATTGGAAATTTTTGCAGACAAATGGTATTGAAAGTAGACAAGTAGGACATGCTTATAATGCCACGAAATCTGAAAGCATCTCTGTTTTTTTAGGAGTAAAATTTTAGTGGCCTTTTACTTATTATTTGTAAACTGCAAAACATAGAAATCTGTACACTGCCTATCTAAAACTCATGCAAATTGGCCAAGCCTATATTAAATAATACTTTATTAAATTTTCATTTACTTATGTTTAAGTTTTCTATCTGTTACATAAAAATTGAAGCGGCCTGAACATAATAACTTCATATTGTTTAAGTGGTGGGTTTCCAAGATTTGACCCCAGCCAAATATAATTTTTTTAAATTTTTGCCTTTATTATTATATCACAATAGAAGTGTTTTTCAAACGATTTGATCAATGCTTAATGATGGTTATTGTGGGTTCACTCTTCATGAGTGTTTTAGGTTCCTTCAAGTCATTTAAAGTAGATTTTTAAGATGACTTTATCATACTTTTATTATAAAGATAAAATTTTGGATAAGACTTTATAAAACTCTTTTAAAAAGAAGATTTTATAAATTGATCCATGTGATCCATGTTATGTTCCACCTCTAGCGTAGTTGGATTATCTAAGCAATACTTTGCATCAATTTAAATATTGAAAGTCTTAAAATTTCAAACGTTTAGAGTAATAAAAGAAGCTCGTCTACAGCAGGGTAAAAAGTTCCATTTGTATTTTAAATTTTCTTATACTCCTGCTTCGAAATATAACTAGGAATGTTAAAAGTTCTCAAATTATTAATGGCCAATTTAATACTTCTTAAGAAATATTTTAATTATTCTCGTTTGAAATTTTAACTAAATAAACAAAAACGTTATTTTTATTATTTTTATACTTTAAGCATAATATATTAATAATTTATTTATTTTTTTTTACAAACATTTTGTCATGGTAGTCATTTTTTTTTTTTTTAGTACTTCTACAGCAGATAGAATGAACGCTTGCCAAATTCCGCATATAAAGCAGATTTAAGAAAAAAAAGTGAGAAATTCATGAAAATATGTGTTGCGCTATTTGTGGTTCGCAGGGTAAACCATTTAATTAAATGCGTGCAAATTTCGAAAAGTTTTTTAACTATTGCTTTTTTCTTACTCTGATGCAGGCCTGAGAAAGATTGTTGTATTCAGTTATTTCTGAAGCAAAAATCCCGTTTTGGAAATATTTTTGAATAAATTGCTCTATATTAAGATTCTGCTTTCCAAATATGTGCCAACTTAAATACCTGATTACTAAAACGTGAATACTTGTTATTTAAACTTGAATTTATGTAGAAATACTTGAGCAAATAAATATATTTTTGAATCAACTCTTTAGATAAGCATATTTAAAAAATTAAACTGGATCCACATACTTCTAGCAAGAACTTTAAGATTCTGCCTTTGACATATTATCTAAATCAGCTTTCGGTCTACATTTTTCATGAAAAGTTTTAGATAAATTTTCAAGAATATTTATATATAAATCAAGAACGATCAACTAAACGAAATAGAATATTTAATAGTTGATCGAATCTCTAGCTGTAAATTTTTTATCTGATTATCCATCTGAATTTATGTAATGTTTACGTTTTATGTTGCTGCTTTAGGAAATTATGAAAAAAAATTCTTTTGACTGTTTGGCACTTTCAAAATACCAGATCATCCAACTAAGCATTATTTTGGACAGTTCCACATATGTGAAACTTTCATTAGCTTAATTTACTTTAAGTTTCATAGTTTTTCCCGGGCCATAAGGGCCTCTTTTGTAGGCGTGTCTTTTAATCGATTTGACCTATTTTTTAGCTTGTCGTCAAATGTAAAATTACTGTTTGCTTCAACAGCAGATAATTAAATAAATAGAAATGGCCAGACCAATTTTCAATTTTATTTGGAAAAAAAATTTTACTTTTTAGCAGTCTTCGATTCAAATTTTCTTTAAAATTCTTTAAAAATCCATTAAAATTCATTCATAAAATTTTAAAATATCGATTTTTATATATAAAATAAGACGCATTTTTAAGTCAATGACCTTAAAAAAAAATGATGAAAATGATGATGTTTGCAATAATTGAATACAAACAGTAAAAGAAAATCTATTGAATTTTTGAATCAAAAAAATAAAATTCATAAATTAAGTTTATTTTTCATCAATTCGTCCAATTTTTTTTTTTTTTTTGCACAGTTTTTATAGGAAATTTTTTTGCATTTATTCACTTCACATTTTTTTTTTAAAAGTAATGCAACGAAATAAAAAAGACTTTAATAATGTCCCAAAGAGTCTTAACGGTTTGCGTTCAATGTAGAAAATGTAAAAAGAAAATCGAAGATAAAAGTTGAATGAAGAAAGACGGGAAATCATAAATTGTTTATGAGAAAGACTTGTTCTTTTCATTTATGCATTCCTTATGCCTTTACAAATCCCCAAACATAATATAATTTGTCTCCGAATATATATATCTTAATATAATTTTCTTACCATGTGATATGAAAATAAGTACAACAAAGAAAAAATCCATAAGTGTATGAAAATGCCCATCGAATACAAGAAGGAATGTAAGAATATTTTAAGGATGATAATGCATGACAGCTTATTAAAAAGTGCTGTTTAATTGAATGCTTGGGATGCTAATTGACGAATGATAAATGAATTAAAAGAGGCTTGATACTAATTAAATCGTCTCAAGTCCATTGTAACATACTTCAATTAGTTACATTCCAATTTTCCCACAACTGCAGAGATTAAGATTAAGGTAAAGCAAATATAAATGCCGTTAATATTTGCAAGAAAGTCACATAAATGTAAATGATGATTTTAAGTGGCATAAGAAGGTAGAAAAGTTTTACTTAAGTGTTCTACTAAGTGTTCTAATGGGATTGTAACGCGCTTTGTATTTTATGTCTGATAAAGGCCATTAAATTGGTGGCCGGTATAAAGCAATTGAAATTATCAAAATAAAATATTAATCATTTTATAGAGAAATGTAATGTCTGTCCAAGTGTAGTACAAGTAATGTTAAGTGAAAAAGAAATGTGGCTAAAATGAAATGTTGAATGAATTTGGGCGTAAACGAACAACAGATTAAAATTGCATTCAAATTTAAAATTATTATATTATTATTATTGATCGTATCATTTTAAGGAAACTAGCATAAAAAATTAATAAAAAAAATTATCCTGCTACGTGAATTAAAAATAGCTGAGCCATTTGCTGATTAATTTGATTTTGATCTTATACTTAGTCTGGTAAATAAATTATTTTAAGATAAATTCTATTGGTAAATATTTTCTTCAATATAAAGCGATTCCACCGCTTTCTTTATTAGTTAAAAATTTTCAATTAGCGGACCTCAATTACGATTGTTTACAAACTTTTACCAATACTTTGAATAAGCGTCCTCTTTAAAAAATAGATAGCAGCAACAGTTGTTGCTTCTAGTCATAATTTTCTTGCAACTCATATTTTGGTATACCATTAGGAGTTATAAAAAATTAATTTGAATGCTTTCATAAAAATTCAAATCGTATTGGAAATTGCAAATTCTCAAAGAAAATGTCTTTGGAAATTTGCAAGAGTTCTTTCAAAAAGCATAAAAATATCTCAATCAAGAGTTAATTTCTAACGATATTGCAATTTCTAAATAATGCGCATAATCAACTTCATGCATGTGTGGAGCACCCCGATTCTCATAAATTGAAAGGTTATTATATGAAAAAGTGTAATAATTTAATTTAATTTATGAAAAATTTTCAGTTAAGAAGAAAATTTTTTATTGGAGTTACTGAAGACTAGAAATATTCGTACAAGTCCTTCTATATGTCCAAATACGTTCTCAATAGGAAGATTTAGAATCTTTCGTTAAATAATCGAATTGAATATGGAACAATTGTCTGAATCATATTTTAGTTAAGTCTATTTATGAAAATAAACTTTTACTTAATAAAAATGTCTCTTTATGGTAAAATTTAGTCCAAAATAAAGCTACAATATGAAGATATTTATAGATAATCAATCCATTTTGCTCTTGTCGTCTCTGCCTTTTCAAAACTTTTCTTTAATTTAAGCGAAGTTTATTACTTGTAAGTTAGAAATGAAAGAAAACTCACTTGTACCATATTTACTAATTTAAAGACATTACAAATATGAAGTATATCTGCTACACCTTTCCGAATCCAAAAAATAACTTACCAATATGGGCGTTTTAATTTATCATAAGTTTTTTGTACTTTTTAAAAAGAGCTCTGCAATTTTATGCAGTTCATATAAAATTGGGCAGAGGGAGGAAGAAAGCATGCCACTATTTATTTTATTTATAAAATAACTTTTTATAATAATAATAGTTGATAATTATAAAAGGAAACGACAGGAAGATAAAGGAAAAAAAAAAAAAAAGAAATTTAAATGTATATGCTAAACAAAACTAATTGACTTTTAATTATAATGTATGTGGGATTCAGTTCACATTCAGCAACATTAAGTAGCTAAATATAAGGATAAACCGCAAGAGATATTGTTTAAATTTAATTTAATAATTGTTTAAAAAAATAAGCAACCCTTTTTCTCATGCTTTTTCCCTCGGTCCCCTTTGTAACACTCATTTTTCCTAATTGCCTTTCTCTCTGCCTTTATGAAATGGGCAAAAATTATTTTAATTATCGGGAAATGGAAATGGGGAGATATTTTAAAAACTCTAACAATTCAAAACATTTTGTAAAACACGTTTTACTTATATTTACCATAAACTTTTCTTTTTTTGCTATTGCTATTACGTTTTCCCAGTTAAATACTTTTTTAATATTTTAAACAAATTATATTGAAATCCTAAATGGTGATAACACCATTATAAAGTTATCCCCTAATAATAAGTACAAACACGTATTGCATTATATTGCACATAAATGTAAAATATAAGCCAGAATTAAAGCAAAAATAAATAGAAAAGTTACATTTTGGTTTAAATATCCATTAAACGGACCCAATAATATAATTGTTGGTAGGGGCGAATGAGTAAAGAAGATGGAGAAATAGAATCATTTATTCTGATTTGTAAAAAGCAGTGTTAAAATGGGCAAAGATTAGGGGGAAAATAGATAAAGCTATCAGTCCGAAGTTGTAAGGAACTCATTTTTGGTATTCTAGGAAATTATGAGATAGGGAAGGGAGATGAGAAGATACTTATAAATTATTTTTTTTCGCTTACTTTATATATATCATTTTTAGTTATCATCCATCCAGAAATTTGATTCTCTTTATATAACTTGATCATTTTGTCCATTAAATAAGAAGTGAAGTTAACAAATGTAAAGGTTCATTCAATAAAAACATTTGGGAGAAATATATCAGAAGCATAAAATATGTAAATGGACAAAATTGTTAGAAGACTTTAGATTAGGCCTATTATCTAAAATCTGTATGAAAAACTTTTAAAAATGATACATACGTTTTCTAGTGATGGGATGTTATTTCAATATTAATTGAAGCATCTTTATTGGCCTACTACTTTTACACTGAGATATTGTGAACGATTTTTCACTTAAATATTCTCCTTTTACAACTATTCTACAACCATTCTAAAATATTTTTCAAAATGTCATATCAAATTAAAATGTGAATTTCATTGTATTGTATTAAATGTTAAGGATTTAACCTTAGCCCTTCTTTTCCTTCAAGAGTAATATTTTAGTGATGGCTGACTAGACTTAATCAGTCTAAAAATGCTAAATGGTAAGTACTGAACTGTCTGTCTAAGAACTGATTTTCATTACATTACACTTAATTATTATAGGAATCGTTATTTATGATTTTCTTTGTCATTCAAGTTTTTGGCATCAGATTCCATCTGGAACTTCTTCTAATTGAAATATTTCATATTCATATGAATACAGCAAAATAAAGCCCTTATTAAATCTTGACTTGACATCTGGGCTTATTCTAGAACCTTAAGCTATTTTATACTATTCATCCTTGAAATATTCATATTTTAAGAACAACAATAAACTCTATTTGATAAGCGTATAGATGATGTTTCCGTCAACTATTCCTTTAAGATACGGACACAAGGTCATTCTCAATATTATAAAGTGTGTAAACAATGTTAGTCCCGTAGTAACATCATGTGTAATTTTTGATTCAACTTCGTAATATTCAATTGTTAAAACAAAATTCTAGACACATAATTTCCATACCAATTAAACTTCATCCAATTCCATTCCATTGTATAGTACAACTGGTCCCTTAATCCTTAACAAAGATTTATAAGTTGAGCAATCGATTTTTAATACAACAAATTTAACCTTGACATGTAATTTCGTATAATTTTTGAGAGTATTAAATAAATTACTTTCACGGAACATTTTATATACCACAATGTATTCCAAATTATTACGGCGCATAGCATTCATTAAAGTAAACATAATAGAAAAGTTTAATTTCAAATATTCACCTTTCCAGTTCTGACTTTGCCATTAAAAACATCTTTTACAAATTTAGCCATATGTACCATTTAAATGATATGCTTATTAAATATAATTCAAATTAAGCTTTATAAACAACTCTACAATATTAGATGGACCATACGTAAGGTATTAAAAGATTAAAGCAGGCAAAGATTGCACTTGAATGATAAATATCTCTTCCTTTGCATTTGTATCTAAACACTTTGAAGGTTTGCTTGTATTAGAGTTGACTTTGAGGCTGATTAAGCAAACGTGATATAGAGTGAGCGCTGCTTCTTCAAATGTATAATCATAAACTTATCTTGTACATTTTCTATACCCCTTAAAAAAAAAAGCTAGTTGATAGGCTTTGAGCTGTCAACGACCTAAGAATTATGAGAAGGCTCCACTCTTCAATTAAGTGTACCAAAGTTCCAAAGCTCCAAAGCTCTAAAGCTCCAAAGTACAATAATAGTTTTACAAAGGAAACTGGTCTATTTTTTCTCAGCCATTTTCCATGTAACGCCTTTTCCGAAAATAGTCTTACAAAGACGAAAGGTTCACTTTTAAATATATTTTAGCAAAAATTGGCAATACCTTATATTTTGGCATAAAACATAAGTGTAGCGAAACTTGTTCCAGATTGGTTCATTTTTTGAATGACTTCCCATATAACAAACTTTTTAAATAAATTAAAAATTATATTTTTTTCAATTTTATTGGCTTATAATTCTTTTATATGACTTTAAATTCCTTAAGCAAAATTTACTTTCTCTAAATAATTCAATGCAATAATTATTTTTCTAAATTTAAATTTGTCATAGCTATTTCAAATTCATAAAATTCATAAAATGAATTTTGTTATAATTTTGTAAAATTTATTAATCTTTTCAAGAACGTGTCAGTGACACCTGCAAAATATAACGATCAACACTTGAATTTTTGTAATAAAATTGTGGTCAATTTGGTCAATTTTTATTTACTTTTATTTCAATTACTTAATTACTACAATAATTTGTATAAATTAGACATTCATACAATTTATAAAATTCTTGTCATAAAAATTAATTTACATTATTTTTTTTTTAAATTTATAAAAAAAAGTAAAAGTCATTCTGAAATTGTCCTTATTGAGACTTTGGACATTTTGTAAATTTCTCTTTCTTTATTTTCAATTTTATTTTATTGAAAAAAAAAAAAAAAAAAACGAAAACAGAAACAAGGATAACTTCAGAATAATTTTTTGTTTTCCTTTTTTTTTTTTTTTTTTTCTAATTTACAGGACATTTATAATAACTTAATTAATCTAGCATAAGTAAAATATACTTATGCTAGAATAAGAAGTATGTCATACTTATTCTTCGAATTTATAATCTAACTTATTTATCAAAAAAAAATTTTTTTCAAAACAAACACGTGAAAATAAGTAAAAAAAATTGTATTTGGCTAGGGCCAAATCTTGAAGACCCATCCACCAAACATCACGATACTACAATATAAAAATTTCTTCAGCTTTTGAGTAAAAGATAGGAAACGTAAATATAAAAAAGTAAGAAGTTGTTATTGTATCATTTTGAGTAGGTGTGGCTTATTTGTATTAATTTTCTATAAGAATGGCAGACCATTAACTTTAATACGACTCTCTATCTCTTGATGTTTAGCAAATAATGATTAAACAAACCATTAAAGTTTGTTTAAAAAATCGATATGTTCGTCCTTTGACCGATTTTGCTCATTTTCAATATAGACCTGCGTGCATAAGCGCTTAAAGAAACTGCAAATTTGAACTTGATACATTTATTTTAAAATCTTACGTATAGACGGACAGAAGAACAGACAGTTAGACATGACGAAATCAATTAAGATTATGCATATTTTGAAGGATCTCGAATGCTTATTTCTAAGGGTTACAAACGTAATGACAAAAAGAATATATCACCCACAAACTCTGGATAGTGTACATAATTAATAATCTATATAATACACAGAAATATTATCAAGTTCTATTCTAAATAATTTATGTATAATAAGCGAACCCCTTTGTGACCTCTTTGACTCTTAGAAAGCATTTCGAAAATCATTCTGCGTGAAGGAATTTGGAACATTTCGATATATCAATTTTTATGACAAAGACTTTATACTTTTGCAATCAAATTGTACATCAAACGGACGGACCTACTTACCTTTATTTAAAGTTACTAAAAATATGTTAAATAAGTATTTTTTTTAAAAGCCCCGCAAGCTTCTTTTGGAATAAGAGAAATACGTCTATCGTAAAATTTTGAACTCCATTAACGAATATGAAAATAGATGTTATCTTTATCTTGATATATTGAAATACATTTTAAGGAACATGTTATCAATTATTTTCGATTTAACTGCAATTTATAATTTAAAACCGACACTTATAACGTTACCGGTAATAATTTTAATGCCAATTTAGGAAATATTTCTATTATGGTAGATAATTGAGAATAATCTTTTTGTTATTAAATCTAATCAAGGCTTAAGCAAATTCCAATTACTAGCAATTTAAAGTCGTATACCGATTGAATACCGTAATAATTAAACTTAATTTAGTAAAATTTCAGTGGTAGATAATTCAGTAAATTGATGATTAAGAACAAATGTAAGCTAAAAATATATTCAAAGTTCTAACGTATTGATTATGTTGAAAACAAATTCATTACAAGGAATTTGTAGTCATGTTTATCCTAAGTAAATATTAAAAATTTCGATTTCGATCATTTGACTATTGCATGTAGCTTGAATAAATGGAATAGAATTGAACGATGACTAAAAGGAAAATTTCAAAGCTATTAGATCCAACATAAAATTTTAAAGTTTTCTTATTCATTGATATTTTTCAATAATATTTTTCAATCATTTTCGAGAAATATCAATCAAATGCTGAGCATTGTATAAAGCGGCATTTGAAAGATAAGTACTCAAAATTTAAGTTTAACAAACCTAGAAAATTACAGTGGTTTGTAGTAGTAGTAGTATGTTGTTGTTGTTGTTGTTGTTGTTGTTGTTGTTGTTGTGTATGTAGTATGTAGTTGTTGTTGTTGTTGTTGTTGTTGTTGTTGTTGTTGTTGTTGTTTGTATGGGTGATGTGTGTAATTGTTGTTGTTGTGTTGTGTAGTTGTTGTTGTTGTTGTTGCAAGTATGCTTGTTTCTTATTGTCATTATTTGGGCTGCATAAATAAGTTTGGTATCGAGTAACACTTTTCTTTTTTACTCTCGTGATGCATGAGTATGCGTCTTTAAGCTTTCGCTGAAGGCACTTAGGTAAAATACTTAACTAACTTATACACAAATTATATGTGAAAATTTTAAATTTAAATCCTTCCTTTATGCTTTATAATTAAAAGGTCAACATAAAAGACATGTATAGAAATATGTAACATACAGATAATACGAAAGAATATATTCAGATGATGAGAAATTTAAAAAAAAAGCTTGTTATTTTCTAAATTTTTGAATATTTGCATTTGAGTTCCAAAATACATTCTGCCAAATTGATAATCCTCAAGAAGAAGTTTTACAATCTTTTTCTTAAAATTTAGAACTGGAAATACAAAATTTAAGTTTTGCCATTTGTTGGTGACAAATTTCAAAAACCAATTCTTTTATGTGGCTGCGCCTTTTTTTTTTTTTTTTTTTTTTTTTTTTTTTTTTTGGAGAATACATGTAGCCTTTTAATCATTTCCAGTTAATCATTTAAGAATTTAACAAGAATTTTTATTAAAATTCTTGTTACATTCAACTTAATTATTTTATATAAAAATTTTGCATGGAGTTATACAACAGACTGTCTTTTCTGATTGGCACTTTTAAGAAATCTAAGTTAGTGAAGCTTAACTGTTACTTCCTATTTAGATTACATATAATTATAACCTTCATTACATTTCATATAAAGTCTCTACTTCAATTTGATTAACTATTAAATATTTATTAATTACATTTCAAATAAATATTTATTAGTTATCATATTTCTCTTTTCAATCAATTATTTAAAACTACTACAATTGAAAATGACTAATAAAAGATAATTTAGCATTTGGTATGAAAAAAAAAAAAAATTATGAAATTGTATAATTTATTTCCATATTGATAATTTAAAACTTTCAAGCAATTTATGCCATAACTCATAAATTATAAATAATATTTAATAAAATATTAATGCTAAAAGTTTTATGTAACATGATTAATTTTAAGCAAAAAATTAATAATAAGTAGAAATGTCTTATGGTCAACTTTTAATTATCCTGCCTTAAAATCTTATGAATTTAAGTGATTACTTAAATTATAAGTTAAGAAAGTAAAGTATTGTAATTAGAGTAATTTGAATAGTTTAGATTTATGAGAAATTATTTATAAAAAATCTCAAAAATTATAAAATTTTTTTTACTGCTTATCAACTTTTTTTAAGAACAGAATTTTGGTAGAGTTTGCAAGCTTTAACTTTTTAGTAAAATGCGATGCCAAAATAACAAATTTTATGAAAATTTTTTTAAAAATTTACATAATCATCGAATATCAGACAGATATACTGAAATCGCTTTAGAATCGTTAAAAATACTGATGCATAGAAATGTTCAAAGCGTAAGTCAGTAAATGAAGCTAAATCGATTAGTAAAATAAAAGATGCAAGTGTTTTAAATTTTTACAGTTTCATCTTCCATACACATTTTTGCTAATGATGATGATGATTTTAAGAATTTTATGATAAATGAAGTCTCTTGCTTTTTTTTTTTTTTTTATAAAATGTTACCTTTAATCTAATGATCAATTTAACAATTGTCTGCCAAAATGATAAAAATTCATTTTATGCATTTGCTTAAAATTTTGACTGATTCTCCAGTATGCCTTACTCTTATTTGTTGCTCTTTTGCAAATGTTGTTCAATATGCAATAAATTTAGATATGTATAAGTTTGGGTGTATTTAAGCATGTACTTTTATGTTTAAGTTGAGGTGGGAGGTTCAATTTTTTATTCTTCAAACTTTGAAAGTATCAAATAGTTTGTGACTTGATTTTCTTGTTTTTTTTTTTTTTCTATTTGTTTGATTGACAGTGTTGAAGAAATTGTAAGAAATTGTAAGAAATTGTAAGAAATTGTAAGAAATTGGAAGAAATTGCTTTCATTGATGTAAACGTTTAAAAAGTTACTTTTTACTACAAAATTTATCTAATTTTCTAGTCATTTTCAATTGTAGTTTCCAAAGTCCTACCTTATCGCTTCTCCTCTCTCTGGTTTTATTTTTTATACTTTAAATCATTTGCGACTCGTAAAGTGTATTAAGTGTTCTAAGTAACTTGAGCGTTCCCTTCTTTTACATCAGAATTTATCCATGCATTCTTTCACTTAAATTTGGAACCCTTTTCTCCAGATAGTTATATGTATTAGGGGAAATAAGGGTGCATTCGACTCATATTCGTATCATTTTCCAAGTCAAGTTTAATTTAGACAAATATAACTGCTAATTTTGAATTATGTTCGTGTATTTTTTGACGCTTTACCGTTTTAAAATTTTTCAAAACTTTCTTTACAGATTCAGTCATTTTTCTTAATTTTTCTCCAAGCAAAGTGTTGTAACGTCCCGAACAGTGAACTCTTTTCTAATTTTAACAATTTTACCTGTTTTCTAAGCTTTGTAGAGTGAGATAGAGTGAGAGGTACTAAGGGAAAAAAAATAAAGTTTATCAATTTCTTGTATTCACAAATATTTTTTTATATCCTTTTTTTTTTTTTTTTTTTTTTGGCAAATATCAAATTTTTTGTTTACTTTGTTACGTGTTGCTCTTCTTTAATTTGTTGGCTTCAACTATAAAATTTCTACCATTAGATTGTCCCTTTACATATATGAAAAGAAAATTACAATAAATCTAGTACAGTTTTAATTGATTAGAATTTCATTATGATTCTTCTTCTATGTCCTTAAAATATAAAATGATTCTATCAAAATTTTTTCCTATAAAAAATAAAGCTGTGTGCTGATTGCCTCGTTACAAATTTTTCACAAAAATTTTGTTCAAGTCAGTTTAAATAGTAAATTTTGAAGAAGATCTTTCTTTGTCTAAGATTTCATTCTCAAAATTTTTCTATACAATCTAAAAATAATGTCAGCTTGTCCATTTAAAATAAGTAAAATTAGGTGAATGATCACGTTTTAATTTTTTAGTTTTTAATTTCAACCTTTCAAATTTCTTTCAAGGTTTTCTAAAACTCAATTAAAGTTTGAGTTGACTGATTATCAAAAGATCCTTCTTAGCATGTCCCAATAATTTTGTAAAATTTTAACCCATCAAAATTCTATTTCTATTTTCTAAAGCCATTTCGTTTCATATTAACGATTTACTTAGTAAAAATTATTGACCATAGTTATTTAATAAATTTTCCATCCCTTAACAACACTTTGGTAAATCTAATGGAATTAAAAACATCAAGAAATTAGTTTAAAATTTTTTTTAATAATGCAATAATTTTATTAAAAGCGTCTTGCGAGAAGTTACTTTAATAAAAAAAAATTTTTTTTTTTATATATTTCTTGTTTTCATTACAAATATTTTTCAAATTTTATGTTATCGCTTTTAAGATTTAATCATATTGAAAGTATTTCATTAAATTTCGTTTCTTGTTACATTTATGATTTTAATAAATTCTTATTTATGTAACGTGCATCATAGAAAAATATATTTAAAGTTTATTGGAGAAAGGGAAAATCGTTAAGAGAGGTTTAAAATTATTTTTCTCTCGTTGTTTATCTCTCATAAAATAGCATGCAATAATCTTTGAAGAAAAATGTAAGTAAATTCTAAAAAACCTTCATAATATTTCGTTGTACTTTAATGATCGTGTTTGTAGTAAAAAAAATTAATATAACGAATGAGATTTCATAATTTTAAATGTAAACATAAAATTTAATGCTTATATGAAATTTCGCTTAGAATTTTTGCCATTAACTTGTACAATATATGCACAGGATATGTATGACCTTAAAAAAGCATGAGTTTTTTTTTTGTTTTTTAATAAAGTTTTTCATGAAAAATTCTTTCTGACTTTCAGAATACAAAATTAATACTTGCTTGTTCTTTCTTTTAAAAATTTTTTGATATCATTTCATAGGAACATTTTCAACATTTTCATTTTTAAAGACAAATGAACTTTTTATAAAGCCTTTGAAAAGAAAGTTTAACTTTTGTTAATTATCATTAATACATAAAATTGAGAAGCCTTCATTATGATTGCTGGAAAAAGTGCTTAACCTTTGAGTGATCAACATAAATTGTCTTTTACATTAAAAGAAATTTACGGAAAATGTTTTTCTTTTGCTCTTGATCATGGCGGAAATTTCTTTGAATGAAAAACGAATTCAATCATTTCAAATAATTTTAGGCTTTTTTCTGTCTTGATTTGCTTTTTGAAAGTTTTGAATTAAAGTACAATTCAAGGACGAATGTTATTGAGTAATATTGAAATAAGATTAAAAAAATTCTTTTATGGAAATATGGTAAATTTTTTATTTTGTGCGTGCCTTTTTTTCTTCTTTTTTTTTTTTTTGCGAAAATCACTCCAAACATTTTAATAATATTTTAGTTTTAAACTTAATAACATAAAATGTTAGCTGCTAATAAAAACTTTATTAAATTTAGGGGGGAAAAATATTAAATATCAAATTTGAAAAATATAAAATTCCATTTTTTATTATTTACAATGGAATGTATCATAAAAATTATTACGATTTAATTATATGAAAATATAAATAATTCAATGATTAATAAACTAAAACTCTTGGAGAATTTCATTTTATTAACAAAATATTTAGAGACTATTCAAATGCAAATATTTTATATTTATTTGTTAAATTTTGATGTGGTTTGTTTTTAATTGGCCAATAAATTTATGGAACTGATAACTTGGCAAATATTTTACCAAGTTATCAGCTTTTATTTTTAGATTGCTACTTTTTATGTAACAACACTCAGAGAGAGTATACTGAATTTGTCATTCAAAAAGAAGCTTCGAAGACCTTCTTGAATTCTTGAGCAGCATTAAATTCTAAATCCATATAAATATGATAGTCTGTCTGTCCTTTTTACAAATCAAAAAAAAAAACTTTACAATTTTTGCAAATTAATTTCAATTTTGATAAAAACTTTGAAAATTCATGTACATTAAATGGCCAAATTGGTCAAAAGATGCATACAAAGTACACCACGATTTTTAAGCAAAAATTTATAATTTTTCGTTTAGAACTTGAAAATTTGAAACAAATAGACCATAAAATAGTTAGAAAAATGAATCTCTAATTTCGGAGGAATATTGGAATTTTTTGCTAGCAAGTTGCATAAAATCAGTCAACAGTTAACAGAGAACACTCCTATTTTTTTTTTAAAGAAAAAAGGCAGCAAGAAATTTATACAGGCTACGATCATTGGTCCACAACAGCTTTCTTATGGTTGACGTTTTTATCAGTTAAACAAAATAGAAATAATCTAAAGGCACCGCCCTGTCATAATGTTTTATCCAAGATGTTGGGTATCCAAGATCTGGCTCCAGCCAAATATAATTTTTCTATTTGCTAAAACTTAACACATTTAAATCAGGCCGTAATTTATGAAAAATATTTTGCTGAAATTTAATGTATTTTTCGATTAACAAACAAGTTTAATAAAATTTTTACATTTACATTTTTTACATTTTATTTTTACATTATACCTCAAAGTTTTACAAGAACTAAACTAGAATTTATTAGTTGTTATTGTTAATTATTTTAAAGTTTCATTCCAATCAAATTTACATAATTTAGATTATTTCTTGTAAAATATTAATATTAGAAATCAAAGTATTTTGCATTACTTAAGCCCCTTTAATGAAAGATTCATTCCTGTTAATTAGTTGAAATTCCTGTTTGTTACATTTTAATGCATTACTTAACATGAATGGCAGCGTATTACAATAATCACCTTAATTTTAGAATGAATTATTGAGTGATAAAAGTTGAAAATATATGACAACACTTTCAAAAGGTAATCAATGTGAAAATCATCAAGAGAAATGCAACCGCATAATAAGATGCATACGTTTGGCATCTTAACAATTAATTTAGCAATTAATTTATTTTAATACTTTTAATATGAAATTGAATATATAAAATAATTATTAATTTATTTAATGTTACAAGTTAATCACACAATGAAGCAGCCTCAAATGACATTTTATGACATTTAGATTAACTTTCTCGTGATAATTAAATTGCTTATGAATTAATGCTTGAATATGCGACTTTGACCTTTATGTCAATTTGTGTAAAGGTGAAATTTTTTTTTATATTTTAATTAATTAATTAATTAATCAATTAATTAATTATATTAATTAATTTATATTAATTATATTAATTAATGTAATTAAATTAAATGTAATTAAATAATTGTGATTTTACTTTAATTGTGATAAAATTATCAAAATTAATTTTTAAAAAATTTTCTCGCAAGTTACAAAAAACTTCGAAAAAGCTTTATTTTGGTATGATACATTTTTTTCCTGAATAGCTTTATATGCTGAAATGTGCTGGAGGTAGAGCTAACTTTTCTAATTTTGATCTATTTAAAATTAATTTTTAAAGCAATTTCAAGAAATATAGATCGATGAAGAACACTTTTAGAAAAATAGATATAGATATAAATTTAAATTTAGTGAGCCTTTGTTTCTAAGAGTTATTACGGGATTTGTATTGAAATTAAATTTTTTTTTTTTTTGACTTTCACACTCATTTATTTTTCTGGAATTTCAACTTGGATCCGTGCATGATGATTATTTTTATTTTTATTAGATTCAAGCGATTATAATTAAAAATGTAGTGAAAATGTAATGAACTTCTTATCAATTTTCATTATTTGCAGTTATTTATTGACCAATCGGTTAATAAATTTTGTGAAATATTTGTGACTCTTACATTTTTATATAATTTTATGAGTGAATTTTTAAGTTTTTAATTCATAAATTTATTCAAGTTTTCATTCTCTATGAAAGTTTTCTTTCACAAAATTATTAATTGGGAAAGTTATTCATAAATTGTGAATATTTACGCAGCGCTTGTAAGTTAATGGAAAAAGTTGTGAGTTAATTTCACTTGACGCAATCTTTTTAAAGCGTATCCAAGTGAAGCGAAGCTAACGAGAAATTCCACTCTCATGAAGCAAGTATAATTGATTTTTCATAAATTTATTGGCGAAAATTTCGTAATATTGTTTCAATATTAATTAGCCACATAAACAAGGTAAGCCATGTTGGAGTCGTATACCGGAACCAAATACCGGACTCTTAAATTTAAATTTAAATATTTTTATATTAAGTCCATGATAAAACATTTTTTGTAGTTGACTTCATATTAAACATTTTTATTAATTTCATACAATTTGAGGTTGGTTGAAAAGACATTTATAACAAGTAGGAAAGTTTGAACCAAATATTGGATACCTAACCCACCAATATTCCATAATATTACGACTCATAGCCTAATTCAATTTTTTAGGAGACATTTGAAAACATAAACGTAAAATATTTCAAATTTGGTATTGTATAATTTCGCGTATGCAAATCCCGATTTGCATGATTTTTGGACAGACATTGTAAGCTAATACTTCCCTACTTGTACAAAGTTTCAGTTTTCTATCTTTTACAACTTTTTTATGGACAAAAAACTACCAAATATTCCTTAAAAAAAATAATAAGTTGTTTTTAGTATATGTTGCACTTTGGGCGTGCCCATCGACCGATATTGCCCATTCTGCTAAACTTGAGCTTGAATTTGCAATTTTTACTACCAGGAGAATATTTACAACAGACAAATGCATAGGCGGACAGATGGACAGATGGACATACATAGCTAAATTTTATAGGCATAGCATAGAATAGAATTTCAAAAAAAAAAAAATTTTTTTTGTAGTAAACTAAATGAAACAGAGAAAAGGTAGAAAACAAAGCAACTTATAAGGGAAATATAACATTGAAATAAAAATGGCGAAAGTCAACAGTTAATGTTTTAATTTCATGGATTTTTGCAAGTTAATAAAATAAAATTTTTCAATGTATTTTAAGCTTTAGAAAAATTTTAAGCAAATTACTTAAAGTAGCATGAGAAATTTCATTGAAGAAACAAGGATTTTTATAAAAAATAAATCAACGCTTTCGTCATATAAAATATTTAATATTTTAGTGGAAAGCAAATTCGTTTCAATTCACTTGAAAACTTTCCAGCTTGTAATGAATTCCAATTAGAATAGACAATTTTTTTGTAAAAAATTCATAAAATAAAAAAAAAACATCCAGTGTGAAATGAAATTTCTTAATCTAGTTCTCTCATAAAAATAGTACAATAATTTTACATAAGTAAAGGACTACGGGAAAAAATCGCTTAGACTAATTGAAAGTTGTGGAAAATGAATTTCTTTGTAACATGAAGCAGATTTTTTATTCAAAAGACGCAGCTGACATTTCTTATATTTTTCACAGTTCGATTACTTCAAAAGAAAGCGTAGTGGGTTTTTATAGAGATTTACGTTTCTCTATCTAAATCATATTTATTTGATATATTTTGGCATTTAGAGGGTATTCAAATTTCTATAAATTTCTTCTAATTATTTTTATTGATATTTCCCATTTTAAATCTTATAATTTCTTGCAAATGATTGTCATTTACCTTGATCCTAATAATACACATGAATATGAATTTTAAGTACATAACTTGTCAACATTCTATGCTTATTAAGATTTTAATTCCCTTGATTTTCATTCCCTAATTTCTCATGTAGATCAACTGACTTGATGTTTACTAGACCAAGGCCTTATTAGAAGTCATAACATTTATTCTAATTGGATAAACATTAATTCTACTTGGATAAAAAATCCTTATGAAAATGCATATGAAAACAACAAAGTCTAGTGAGGCAATTTAAAAAGCGAGTTCAATACCCAACATTTTACAATTTCTACCACTTAATAGAAAAGAAAAGAGAAACGAAAAGAGAGTTGTTATTTTGTAAAATTTTACTTAAAAGTTATGTTAAGCATTTCAACAGTTCAATTGATTTGCATTTGTCGTCAAAACTTAAATATTTTATTATGTGAAAATTTGCTATGTATAAAATTTGCGCTCTTTATTATTTTTTTTGTATGCATTTCAATATATTTCTCAAGCACATCACGCTATGTCTTATGCAGCTTGTTAAATGAGAAAGAGAACAAAAAAGCTCAATTCTCTAGACTATGAATTCTGATTGCAGATGCATTAAAGTAATTTAAACTATTCATAGTCAAAGTAATCGTAACATAAAACAGAGTTACAAATATGTAAAAACATTAGAATTGAGCAAAGGCGTTTCTCAATATTCTATACTTTTTTTCTAAACGTGATCATTAAATCAAGAATATTGAAAATTGTAATTTTCTAAATGATGAATGAAATGGCATTTCAAAAATTTATCTCTATTTCGTTAGAGAAACTTTGCTCAGATCAACGTATTAAATGGGTCCCTTCTTAAGCAACTTTAACAAGTGGCGCTTTTAAATCATGGTCCTTTCAAATGGTTTACATATTTCGAAGTTACATGATTAGATGGACAGACAAAAAAGCAGACATATTTTTTTCATTTTAAACCATGATTCTAAATCAATTGGTAAAATGAAAATTGCTTCTATTTCAAAGCCTTCTGATTGTTTTAAACATTTGCATAAATTTATAAAACCTTGTACCAAAAATGATGCAGAGTATTACCAAAAATAAAACAATAAATTTAATGGTTTTATCTTATATTTATTTTGTACAATAAGAGAGTAACAATGACAATAATAACAAACACAAATTTACATAATTTCAAGAGTACAAAACTATGAACCGCCAAAATAAAGGAGCAAAGTGTCAACTTTGCTGATTTTTTTTTTTAAATAAAATGAAATAATTTCAGAGAAAGGAAGTGAGGACAAATATTGTAAAATGGCTTAAAAAGTTTAAACACTTTCTATGGACAAAAAATGCCAAAGAATTTTTAGGTTACCAAAAAGCAACATAAAAGCAGCATACTTAACAAGGCTTGATGCTTCGTTGTTGGTTGGCAACTTCCAACGACTTTCTTACTACTTATACCAATGTCATTAGTTTTCATTTTATTTTAGTGTTTGCATAAATTAATGCAAATTTGTTTTGTATTGAATGCACACAAAAATATCTGCAATTTTAATAAAATCGTGTTTAAAACACCTGTCGTTTAGTTTCTTTTATGCTCTGTACGGCTTTCAAGTAAGTGAACAATCATCTGTTGTTGTCGTTGGTGTTCTTGTTGTTGGTAGCTTAATGTTTAGAAGGAAATGCAGATAAAGTGTGCGAGTGTTGGAAAAAGAAATTTTTATAAAATAAATTAAAAGTTAAATGCACTTCGTTTTTGTTGCGCTTTCTTCTTCTTCTTTTTTTCTCTCTCGTTTTTCTTAGTTACTTCAACACAATTTCGCTTCTCATTGTAATAATATAAATTCCAATAAATGCAAATGAGATTATGAAAATGAAAAGTGCTCACATCTCTCTTACATTCGGCTTTTCTACACTACGTTTCGTATAATTCACTTTAGTCAAATACAAGAACAATAATAACAAATTTTCAATAACGTTACATAGAGCTGTAAAGCGTAAATTTTTTAGTAGAACAGTTAAAAAATTGCAAAATGTTATGCAAATATTTTCATTTTTTACATCACAATAACTAAAATAAAAACTTAAGTTTTTGTATTAATATAAAAACTGTCAAAAGAGTGATAAGTTTACAAAAATTTTCAAAATTTTGAGTGCCAGTTTTTAGTTGAACAATTACGTTTTGCATTAGAAATAGGCTTCATTTTATTTGCTAAGCTTTTACGCTCCGCATAAACTTTAAATGTTAAAGAAAAAAGGCCCAGGGTAACTGGAGAGGATCATGAATGCCAAAACACACAAAGTGCTTAAACCGTTGAATTTAAATACAGTTTTTTCTTTTTCGCTTGTATCTTCAAAAAATTAACCACTAGATCTAAAAATACCCCATTTTTTTTCATTTAAAAAAAAAAAATTAACGTTACATGAAAAAAGTTAAATTCCCATGGATTTATATCTTAAATGATTAATTTAAAATGTGAAACTATAAAATAAATAGATATTGGACAAATATATTACATTTTGGTCAATTTCATAAGTAAATCACTTTTGAAATTTACAAAAAAAAAAAAAAAAAGAAAATTAATAATCTTGAGAGTTTTTTTGCTCTTAAAGTTTATGATGAGAAATCTTGAAAAGTGAAAAAATGTGTTGAATATTTTTTTTTCTCTTCATCTTACAATTATTTAATTGGACCATGTAAAACCATTTACTTTTCAGTTTATTATCACCTTTTCTCTAAATATTTTACTTATTTTTTACATCATCTATCCAATAAAATACGCATTAACCTTCCAGTTAAATGTAAATTTAATAGCTTTTCATGTTAATAGCTTTTTATAGGAAATGAAAACAATCGAGTCGATCGTTAAACACTTTAAGTTTTATGAATTTATTTTTTCATGTGAAAATAATACTGAAACATTTCATTTATAATATAAAAAGAAAATTTTCTACACTTCAAACGATTTCCATTTAATAAATAAATTTAAAGGATTTTCTAACTATTTGCCCGGAAATTTTTCAAAGTGCTTCATGCATTAAAAGGCCGTAGCATTCTTTCCAGAAGCGGCCCTAAATGTTTAAAAAAAAAAAAAAAAAGACTGGGATTGGCGAAAAGTATCAAGTCCTTTCAAGAAATTATCAAAAAGTGATCGTTATTTTAAAATGTGAATTTACATTTAAGTCTCTTTAAATGTTACAAACTTTTAATAAAATTTAATATACTTTATTCAGCAATTGATGTAAACTGCACTAAATGATAACGATATAATGCTGAAATTTCTAAATAATAATAAAAGTTAATAGTTTTTCATACTTATCATACAATCAAGACCATACAATCAGCAGGTAGATAAGTGATTAAGTAGACTGTATTTATTTAAGATTAAGCAGCTTGAATGCCAAACTACGAGTCAGACAAAAATTTTTTAATGCTGTACATTGAAAATGAACATTAAAAGAAATGAGTAAAAAACTGCCCAAAGAATTGAAAATTTTTTACTTGAAACTTAGTAAATTTTTGTTTTAATATTCAGCCAAATAAAATGAAATTGTATCTAGAAATTTTAAATTAAAACTCATAAGTTTCTACTTGATGTGAGACATGTGATTTTAGTTTAGTTTGATTTATTGATGGATTGTTGGTTCAATTTGATCTATTTTCTTATACAAATTGGCCCCAAGAATGCTCCACGCATATACATAGACAGATAGACAAAGCTTTCTCTTGGTTGCCTTAAACATTTTATCAAAAAAATTTAAATACCTTTAACTTATGGGTTGATGGTTATAAAATGAAAACCTCAGAAAATAAAATTGTTTGGTAAAATTTTAAAGGAGAAATAAAATGAATATAAAACAAAACACAATTTTATCGGTTATTTTTAGCTCGTTTATCATCATCATTGTTATCATGCTATTAGAGTGTTTTTTCTTCTTCTTCTTCTTCTTCTTCTCTCTATATATTTCTTTATTATACTTAAACAATTTTGAAATTATTTTCCGTTCCAAATGCAAATATCTTTAAAAAATTTTTATTTTCTAAATCCTTAATAACATCATTACAGAAATTTCTTCTCCTTTCAATTATTATTATTATTAATTGTGAAATATTGCGAGTTTTATGAGTAACGAGTCTTACGAAAGTTTAAGCGAAGCTGATTTTTGATAAAAGTTTTTTTCCAATAAACCAATTTTTTTCTTTTTTACCTTTAAAGGTTTCTTGATTGCTTCATTCTAGTGAATTTTTTACAAGTTGCTTTATTTTGAGAAAACTCATGATGGGCAAATGTACTTTTTTAAAAAGGTTCTCAATTTTTCGAATATGATAAATTTTTTTTTTCAAAAAATTATCTTTTAAAAATGAAGAAAGATTGAAAAGTTTTTCAAATATTTCATATATTGTACAAATTTAGATCTTTTAAAATATCTATCGCAAAATGAAAAATTTGCCACTAACAACATCAGATTTAAGGCAGATAACAAAAAGTAAGAACAAGATTATTTTTTAAAACGACACTTTGAATATCTTTTTTGCTTTGATTTTTACATACAGCAAATTCTTGTTTTGATTATTAGGCAAGATTTGATTGTCATCCAAGCAAAGCAAAATTTTCCTAATTGCTTATTCTAAAATATCCCGTTGTACACATGTTTTATAGAAGACTTATCCAAGTCTATATTATCTTATGTTGGAGTATTAAAAAAAAAAATAGCACAGTAACTTGGTTGGACCAGTTAATCAGTCAAGACATAAACATCAAGTAGCACAAACAAATAACGATGATAATGAGACACAGCATTTAATCTTTTAAACCACATAAACTAGAGTCAGCTGCTAAAGCAATCACATTAATAATGACAAAAGGAAACAACCACAACAAATAAGCAACATATAAGAAAATTCACATGAATGAGCAGACTAAAGATTCATGACTTTATTATGTTGGTGTAAAGTGGCCATTAACTATTAAAAAAAAAAAAATGTCAAAGTAATCCAATCAACTTAAATTATTTTAAATGCTACTCTCTCTCTCTTTTTCTCTCTCTCTCTTATACGGCCTGTTTTATAATCATATAAATTTGAATCGTTTATCCAAATTTAGGTGTCTCGTTAAAGGCGTAAAGAGAGAATGAATGAAATTTTTATCATGTTTTATCATGCTTAACTTCGTACCATTCTCTCAGTTTCCTTTACTTCTTACTGAAAATTATTGTTTGAAATGTTTTTCGTAAAATACTCCAAACAAAAATATACTTTACTCCGGATATTTAATTGGAATTTTTTTTGTTTTCTTTTTTTATGATATTTTTTTCCTTGTTTATTTGGCTTTATAATTTCTCATGCATGCTCTGCTTAAGCTTTGGTTAGATGGTGAGAGATTGAGAGTCAGTGAGAGAAAGAGTTAATTGGAATTTTCATTTATGAAATAACTTACACGATATAGAAAATAAAAGTAGAGTGAAAAATTGTCTTGATAAAGAAATTTTCTAATACACAAATACACACACATTTAAGTAAAATGAAAAATTAAATTGTAAATTGTAAAATATATAACCACCTAAGAAAAACTTTAATGCAATCCAGCATGTATACGTATGGTTAAAGATTTATATCGGGTATGGTTAGTAAATATTCCTCTTTTACCAATTTTTATAAAATGCCATAAAGTATAAGTGTTTTCTACTTTTTCCTATATAGAAATTTTTACATATATTTCTACTTCAAAATATTCATGTAAATTTTATTATATGTATAGACTGTTAAGAGTTTTGCGTAGACGGGACGGTTCTTAACTAACCTACCATGTGATTCAAAAGTAATTCAAAAGTAAAATGTTTAAAAAACTTGCACAAAAAAAGCAAACTTTTGATATCTGAATAATTGAAAAAGTTTTTTGCATAAGTTAGGAACCAGAGAATGGGCCGATCTGAACCAAATTTGGTACATTCATTTTATATATTTTCATTTAAAAATATTCAGAATTTAAGATTTTTGTTATAAATTGTCTTTTGTGATATGGGAAGTAAACTTGCTTAAGTACATTTCCAGAAGCCTACGTTCTCCATTCAAAATCATTAAAATATATTTAAAATGGCAATCAGTTCTTTAATAACAATTTTACATATATTCAAGAAAAAGAGTACTGCTTAGCCACAGATACATAAATTGCTAGACAGACACTTAAGCGCTCAGATTTTCAAATCTGTTTAAAAAATGTTATCGAACTGATTGGTATGATCAAATTTGTTCATATATTAAAATATTCTAAGTGTAGTGTACAAATATTCTTGAATTAGTTTACAAGGAAAAAAAAATTTGCAAATATAAATATTTACAAAACATACTTTGGTTTTAATTTTATAATTTAAGTAAAATTTTACAATTATTGGTATAAATGTTTCAAGCACATAAATCTTGAGTAAATTTAATTAAGAAATACTCTCATATATTTTGGCCATATTGGACAACATTTAAATGTGAGTCGTAAACTTATATTGATAGAAATGCAAAATGATTAAAGTAAATAAAGTGAATGTCCGTATACATTTATCAAAACTTTCGATTTAAGAAATTGATACAAAAGAATTTTTCACTCGATTTATTTTATAACGAAAATTTAAATAAAATTATAAATATATATTAGGGACATTTATTGTATGGAACATTTTATGGAAATGTCACAATTTAATTTTTGTCTAAGTTATACAGTAAATAAGTTCACTTTTTGAATGATTGAAAAAATGAATAATTAACTTTTGTAAGGCATAGATTTTTTTTGTAAAGATTGATTTGAAAAATTGTCCTATTATTCAGGAGGGAAAATGGATATTTGGTGTCTTATGAAAGTATAAACGTGTGGCATTTTTTTTTTTTTTTTTTTGGAGAATATATTGAGGGGAAGTGGTAAAAATCTTCTGGCTTTTTAAATGAGTTTCTGCCTACTTAAGTTGAAATTGCAGAATTTCATGGCACTAGAATCTGTCTTACGGTTTCGATCAACTAGCGTTTAATGTAAAATATCACACCTCTAGCGGAGGCTAGAGGAAATGTTTACGTATGATTATGATGTATAAGGGAAAATGATGATTTGGTAAAAAAAGTATGCTTGACAAATACTTTCTATATCTTACGTTAATTTTGTTTTTTAAAGTAATAATAATGCTCAATTTAACAGCATTATTTGTATCAAAGCACTCATTTTAAGGCAGATTCTAATATTTCATAAGATTTTCAAATTTATAAAAAACTTACAAAAACTTTCAAAATCTCTTTAGAAACCTTAATTTTGCGCCATAAGAACTTAATCAACCGTACAATACTTTAAATATGATACACTTTTATTCATATTTTAAAAAAATATTCTTCTAGTTTTCCATGCGTACTCTTTCTATATGTAACAGCATTTCAGTCACCATTTCAGCCACCAACCAAGCAAAAGGAAATGTTCCAGAACATCACAACTTCAATTTTAGGCTAACGCCGCCTTACTCATTTTACCATTTTTACAAATGATTCTTTTTTTTTTTTTATTTAATTTATACTGTTTTATTTAATTTTATATTTTTGGAAAATTGTCTAATGCTAATGCTTTACTTGAATGGATAAATTTTTATATATAAATCTTAAATGGGAATTTATCATTAAAAATTTATTTCTATTACTTTTAGTTAGAAATGATACGAAACGAATAAAGACCATGCCCATATAAGTTAATTGCTTTTCTGTAGCTTTTTTATTCAAAACATTAATTGTGGTGAGTATTAATTATTTCGTCTCAGTTCTAAAAACAAAATTTCACGCTAACATAAAAAAAATTTTTTTTTTTATTAGTGTAGTTTATTGCTTTGCGCTTACGGCACAAAAGGAAACTATAATAAAAAAATGTTATACTTATCCATTAGCGGTAATGTATGCATACATGAAATGTATCCACATGATAGATTGTGTATTTTTAATATTTATAAAGATGAAATGCAATATTTTACGTGGCCACACACATTCAACAAAAATATCTCTTATATATTCAGATAATGTCTAGGTTTCTTTATGATCTAATATGATCTATATAAAAAAGTAAAATAAATATTTTTCTTTACATGAAAACTTTTCGTCTATAACTTTCTTTAATACAGAAATTTTTTTTTAAAGATTTTATGAAATCTTCAAAAATTTTTCATTTTTTGAACTGAAACAGACATTTTTGTCCATAATTTCTATTTATAGAGTCTTACGTAAAATTTCTAGTGTCTCTAGTGAATCAAGTCTTTCAAGTGATAACGTTGGGCCGTTGATTTTAAATATGGGTCCCTTTTTTTTGTAGTGATAATTCAAGTAAACTTGAGAAAGTAAAATTTGACATTTACAAAATAAGGTCCTCTCAAGTCAACTTAAAAATATAGGCAATTTATTGCTATTTATTTTATTTTTATTGATTATTCAAATATTATACAAAATGTAGGTAAATGAAGGTAAAATATTAAGTAATAAGTCTGGGGAAAAAATTGAGAGCAAGACTTCATCAAAGCAGAAATAAACAGACGTTTCTGAAAGCTTTTTTTTTTTTTTATTGATCGCATTTCCAAGACTGAATTTTTATTTAGATCGATTTTTTTATTGATTTATAATTTAGCTCTATATTTAAAACTTTTTTAGAAGCACCTCTTGAAAATAATATTTTAGGTACCAAGCGTATTCGTAAAATGTACTTACAGGGAGAGTAAAAAAAAATCAATTCTTTACACTTTACTTTACTTTAAGTAAATAAAATTTTATAAAATTTTATATTCAAAATTTATCCATACAATTCTGTTGAAAGAATTTTATTTTTTATATAAATAGTTTGGTACCCTTGGTGAGAAAAAAATTATATGAATAAAATGTTTAATGTAATTTTATTCTAAAATCTCTTCATCCATAAATTCTATAAAAATTTTTCGGTATAACTCTTGATTATAGCTGAACTAAGCACTTTAGAATTTTCATTTTATTTATGATTTCTTCTTTAATTTAATATTCCTAGAAATTGCAAATGTCAAATTATCGAGCAATGGAATTTATAAATGTTTATTAAAATTTTCAAATATCAAGTACTGAAAACTTTAATTTTAAAGTCTTTTTTTTTTTTTTGAAAACTCACGCTTGCTGATTGTATTAAGGAAAAAATTTAATAAGCAGTGTTAAGAAAAAAAGTACCAGCACAGTTACTCAAAAGAATTTAATGGATTAATAGGACTAAAGTAGTGGAAAAGCCTTAATAATGTAAAGAGGAAAACAAAATAAGCCAAGAGAAAGTAAAAACAAAGTGGTAATAAATTATGTTGCATTTGTACTATGGTCATTTTTATGCATCCCTCTTTCATTATCTTTCTATGGCCTAAGCTACAATTAAATAAATAATTTTATCTAGTTAGCATTGCCTTTAGCAGAAGTTAAAGTAAAGACAATTATATTATTTCAAGAAGGCCCATAACAATGCCCGAATCCATGAATTAAACGTACTGTACCTTTGGGTTGGTAATTTTCATTGAGCAAAATGGCATATTCGTTACATTTTCACTTTTTATGAAGACTATTGTGATTGAGACATTAAATTATGTCTGATTAGATGAAGGACAATTAAAAGCAGGACAATTTATTTCTTTAGCAATTTCCATAATACATACCTTTCTGATGAATCTACTTTTCTCAGATTTCGACTCTTTCAAAAATAGATTACTTTAAAAATAGATTACTTGAAAAAAAAATTTAATGGCAAAAAATTAAATGCTAAATTTTGATCTCAAATTATAATAAATTTTATAATAATTATGCCGTAATGACAAAAAATAATTTTAAATATTAAAATTATAAATTATAATTTTTATATTTTTAATTGAATTAGACCGAATTCTGCTGCCGAATTCTAATTCTAATAATTTGTGTTTCTTTTTCATTTCTTAATGCATTAACTGTCATAAGTTTTGATTTAATGAAATTTCATAAATTAATATATAAATTAAAAAATTAAATTAAAGCAAAATTATTTTCAATGACATTTATTTTTAAGATAATTTTTAAAGCGAAATAAAGTCAACAATTTTAGTACAGTGATTCAAAATTTATTACTGATAAAATTTACGAATTTTATAAACATTTTTTTAAAATATATATATATTTTTAAAATTATGGTCATGTTAACGGTATTTTAAAAATTAAAGCTTTATTCAAATTATTTGAATAAAACAAAGGACAAAGTCCTCACCGATATCATCCACCTTCTCTACGCTAAGCGTTTTTACATTACAAAATTGCCATTTACTTTGAAATTGTAGTCTAAACTCTAGGGAGGGTTCTTCTTTGTTTTGTTGTTGTTATTGTTATGGGTCTTATTATTGCTATTGCTATTGCTTATTGCTATTGCTATTGTTATCATTACTGTAATCTGCAATTTTTTTTACTTTTAGAATTTACGACCCTTTGCATGCCTTGACTGTACCATTGTGTTGCATATTGTTACAATATAATTTACTGTTTTGGAACCATATTTTCTAGTTGACATTCGTATACATTTATACATACATATAAACACCCACACACACACACACACACACACATACACATACGCAACCTTTTTAGATATTGAAAATGTAATTTTTGGTAAAATTGTTGTAATTTTACCAAAAAAAAAAAAATAAATAAAAATCCTAAATAGAAAAAGTGGTATCAAACTATAAATTATTTATAATAATAATGTTGGAAAATAAAAGTAAAATAATTTCTAAAAGAAATTGAAATTTATTGTAGCATTTTATTATTAGATTTTATTGAGAATAAGCAAATAAATTTTAAGATATAACTGTAATTAAGAATTGATATCGAAAATTTTACAAAGTCAGGCCATTTCGTAAATAAGTAATATAAATTATATGGGTCTCGAACTAAATCTTAGATACTCAACATCAAGACACTATTTATAAATTTCAAATTGTATAGTTTTGCCTAAGATTGATCGATTTCTACAACGTTTGTATATAATTTGTACGAAATTTCAGATTTCTATATCTGTTTAAATTGAAAAGGGTTAAACAAAAAATTATGAATAGAGATGTTTTCAATTTACTTTGCATTGTGGGCGTGTCCTCTTTCAATTTCAACGAATGTACCTGAACCTTTGATGTTTTTGTCAATTTGTCGATATCAGATTTAAAGACAGACAAACTTATAGAAGGCCGGCCAGACATGTTTCAAACGATTTAAGATTTGCTATTGATCAAGAAAATATATACTTGTTGGGGTATCCGATTACCCTAATGATAAAATTACAATCTCTGAATGATGGGTATAAACATCCGGGGCGGTGGTATAAATCTATTTATTATATTTAATCAGTTCCCTGTTTTCATCACATGGAAAGTAAAATCGCTCATACCACAAAATAGACTTCTTATGTTCAACTTTCAGTGCTAAATAAAATAGCTATGCAATTTCTTGAGGGGCAGATCTTTATGAAAGTTACGCCCAACATATTCAATAATATTGTATTAGTGATATTAGTTCAGAAGAATACTACAAAGGCAAAGTGTTTTGTTGCTTGCATCACGATAATTGCAGAAACCGTTCAAGAGTCCTATGGCCTTGAGCAATATTTATAAATAAATAAGTTAAAATATAATTTTTAATTGTAAGTCATTCGTTTTAGTAGTTTGGAAGCACGGCTTTATATTTTACTATAGCACTTTATTATTTTAAGGGTGAAATATTTCCAAAAATGCAAAAAATTGATTTTTTATGTTTATCACAATTATAATTCTTGCTTATTGGAATATGCAGACCCGTGGACTGCTCTTTAAAAATCGAAAAAATATGACAACACTCTTATCAAGTGAAAAGCAGTATCTGCGGGCTTCATATTCATAATTTAGGCCTTCTGCGAAATGATGTCATTTTCAAATCGTTTATAATCGAATCGATAATAATTTCTTTCTATAATAAAAAATAAATACAAAAATATTTAACTGTAAATTAATTAAACTTAAATATACTGAAAAAGTATTAATATTTTTCTATTATAAAAACAACCAAAAGTGCAGGATAGAATGAGGCAACTTGTACGGATGCTAAAGAAGGTTCATAATTTTAAGTAGAATAAAATGTGAAAAACTATTTTCATTATTACTTTTAATATTTCTTGGCAATTCTATGCTGCCTGTATTTCTTACTTTATTTTTGGCCAAACTTTTCTCTTTATTATTTTTATGAAATTTATTAAATACTAAATTTTTAAAATGCACTTATAAGTCGGTGATTTTTTTTATCGTCTCAACTAGTGATAATTCAGACATTAAAGTACTTTGAATGAAAAGCAATGTTATGAATCTAAAATTTTTACTTGTGGATCAAACATAGCTCACATAAAAATTTGTCATCCCATCTAATGCTGTAAGACTAAGGAAAATTTAATGATAATTTTACGAGAACGGAGTTATCAAAAAATGCCATTATATAATGTACTGTCGAAGTGAATTGTATGTGTCACTAATGTCAAGGTGAACGGTTTCCGCTTTCATTTTCATTAATTTATTGTCTACATATCTTGTAGAATATTCTGCGTAGTCATCCAGTAAATTTAAAATTTATGACAAATAGAAACAAAATCATTGTGAGGGTTTTGCTTACATTTAGTTTAATCTGGTTTAACCCATATCGTTCTAGATTAGAAAACGGTAGGCAGGAACCACTTCATCAAACTTTAGTTCAAATTTAATGAACACAGAGATTTTTTTCCATAAATATCCTCTAAACAGTTGAATCACTTTCAATAATAATCTACATGCACAAATTGGCAATGTTTTCACCATACTATAAGTAGACATCTTTAGTTTTTGGAAGCTAGTAGAACGAGGTTTATAGCCAATCACAAAAATGGACAATATTCGATAGGTGTTTTAAATGCATACCTGCCGTGAAAGTTTAACTGCATGATACACAATTGTACAAATGAGCGCTAGCGTTAGGAAACACCTACCCATGGTACACGTTACCGTCACGGCTAGCTTCCAATTTCAAGCCTCTATTGCACCTTATATACTTGGCATAATCTTTGGCATCTAGATTGGGTACCTTCCTATTACTCCTTGGCTTGGTTTGGTTAGCCCGATAAGCGTACCCAGCTACCCATTTTATTTGGGAAATAGGATCCTGTACGACAAGCATATATATGATTGAATGCGCAACGCCCGCGTTGTGGGCACCACAGCCCTCACGAAGCCAACCTCAATATTACCATGCTGGGCTATATTAAAACTGGTGATCCCGTAGTACCAAATTAAATCTTTAGTCGGATTTCGTGACTCATGAAGCTCCCTGATGGCCGGCAATACCAACGAGCATTTCATGAGCCACTTCCAGTTGACCAGGTGCTTCTCGGGACTGGTTGCAGCCTCACAAAAATTGACTGATATGATTATTATGAATTGGTATTTTTATCAAGCGGACCCACGCTTGATAAAAGAGCATCGGAGCATGGAGTCTTCGATTATTTTATTTTCTTTTCGGATATAGCGAACTAATGGGCACTCTCGCTGTCGCAATCCATTATTATTATGGAACTCCATCACAATTCCATAAAAAAAGTGCTATATGCGAAAACTTTCTTCCAAATAAATTAAAATATTTATTTCTTAAATCAGTCTACTTCAATTCTACTTATATTTCAAAAAAAATCTTTATGGATTAAAAGGAACATTAATCAAATTTGCAATATTTTGTAAACTTCTTCAGGGGATTTGATTTTAAAATTGACCCATTTCAATCCATTCATCATGGGCGATTATTTCCCAAAACTTTCACCTACAAGAACTTTAAAAATTTTTATTTAAATTTCTATGCTGAACAATTTGATTAAAAGTTGACGCTTGCTGGAACAATTTGTTTGTTGCTTTTTTTTTTTTTTACAGTCCTTTTAAAACATTTTTAGTGTATTTATGGCAGTGTATATGGCAGTAACTTTTAATTGTAATTGTTGACTTCACAAACATGAAACATGAAACATGAAACATCTAACACAACATAGCATTAGTTATTATGTTGAATTGTATGTATAAATGTAAGAATTGTTACCATTTTGTATGATGTGTAGATTTATGATACTTTCCTTTCTTAAATGCTCACTCAAGCCCATGCATATACAGTATTTTTATTTCACGTCAAAATGCCATATGCAGATGACAAATGTTATATTTGAAAAAAATCAAAAAAAAAAAAAAAAAAAGCGAAACAAAAAAGCAACAAAACAAACCACCAAAAGTATAAAACGGGTGCCCAAGATATATTCTGGGTAATGGGAAAATCTGTTTTTGTATACTCACCCGCATTTAAGTTATACCATAAGGCTTTGCTTATTTCATGTTTTAAAAAAAATGTATGAATATAAAACTAGAGATATTGTTAGAAGTTATCTGATTAAATATATTAAAATATAATTTTTTATCGATACTCTCGGATAATTTATTTGTAAGATAATGATTACAAATCACTTCTGAAAACGAGTATTTCAACTAAAACATGATCATTTGGCAGTAAAGCAATTTAACATTAAAGAAACAATTGCTAGAATTTACCTAAGACGTTATTATTTTGAGAAGTCCAGATACAAGAAAAAAAGTGACTTGGGCCAACAAAACTCCAAGGCAGAATTATAGACAATTGAAATTATTCGCAATTTAAATGGCGTATACGTCACCTTATTTTCGTCCATAAAATATCTAAGTTGGATGATTTGTAGACCCAGCTGTTTTAGTTGGAATTTAACCTGATCCTTACAAATTTCAATCAATAAATTCTATAAATTCTAATCTAAAGTGTTTCTTAAGATTTTCCAATTTTCCAAGAAATGAGTATACTTTAAGTGGCACATAGAAATAGCATGATCTAAATTTATAATTTATAAGTATCATCACATTATGCCTATAAAATTTTGCCACAACTAATTTCTACATCGAATTAAAAATTCTAAGCGTTTGAAAGATTTACCCCATTTATTAGAAATTTGAAATTTTATTATTTTTTTTTTCTTCTACGCCTTCATTAAATCCATACAAAAAATTTTAATCTTAAAATCAAAGTATAACAATGTAATCAGTGTAATAAATTGTTGCCCATATAACACCATCTTTTTTCCTACTTGTCATATGAAATTTGTTTCTAAAAATGGCATTTGACATTTGGCATTTGACATTTGCTGTTAATTATTTTCAATTCTGTTAATATCAAGTAACAAACTATTAATTTAATGAATTTTAATTAGATATATGAAAGTATCGTGAAATACAAATTAAAATTAAAATAAAAAATTCTGATACATTGAAATTTTGCCATCCACTAAAACGATCTTTGTACAAGTTAACACTTCATAAAGCTATCAAGCTTTCAATTATTACATAACATAACATAACATAACATAACGTACGTGACAATAAAACATTATTTCAAAGATTTTGATGATATATTTATATAATGGCGTTGAAATATCCATAATAATACGATAAATGAGCAACAAAATAATTCTCATTAAAATATAATGTATGAATAATTAATAATAACGTTTGAATACATTTCTGTTTGATAATTAAATTTTTTAAATTCATTTTACAAAACAAAAAAAAAAAAAAAAAAAAAGAAGCATATTTCCTCATTAACGTTGCCGTATTTTCTGCGGAACGATAATGAGGAAATGTACACATTTCACTTGTTTTATTATTCATAACTAAATTAAATATAAGCAAGTAAGTATATTAAAATCGATTGAAGACGACTATTACAACACACTATAACACATTTTTATAAAAAAAAAAAATTGCCAAATAAATACTTTTTGAAAAATAACACTTATGACTGTCCATCTGTGATTAATTTTACTCATAATCACAGATGGACAGACTGACATATGGATAGACAGATTAATTTGAATTAAATTAATTGAATTGAAAATGCTCCCCAAGTAAGTCACTGTAATAAAAATTGTGTATACATTTTAAACTACTTCTGGGCATTGCCTAATACCCTGTACCACTAGAATTGTGGGGGTGTATCAATAAAAATATTACAAAACGATTTCGTCTGGCCTACTCATCAATAAATTCATTTTTTAATTTGATTCATATCTCAGAGAAATTTAAAGCCCTCTTATTTTTAATTTTGATGAGAAATGAGTAAACCGAAGTACTCTAATTATTTTGCTGATAAAACACATATAACACATACCGCTGATATTATTTCTCTTTCATGAATATGCAAAATTTTTTTGTTAAAATCAGTAAATATCTCATATGCCGGGGGAGTTATGTAAATTTCAATGCATATTAATAAAATGTTACATATTTGCATGCGTTTACTAAATATTTTTTAATTATCATAATTCAGTGGAGTCAGTGAAACGTAATTGTTGCATCATATTTTGTTTATTTGTAATTAGAATAATAATACGAAAATGATAATTTATTTAGCTTAGATAAATATAAATTTGAATGACCATTAGATATGAAACCAAAAAAAAAAAAAAAAAAAAAAAAAACAAAAAATATTCAAGAGTATGTCAACGGTAACACAATAACTGAAAGGCATCGACAAACGTATTAACATGAATATCAAAATTTTATATAACTTAAATTTGCCCAAAATTTGTATTTTGATAAACTATTTTATAGTTATAATCATGTAATCATTAATTAGTATCATGTAATCAAAAATTATGTTTAAATATAAAATAAGAAGCGATTCATAAATGAATTTTTTTTTTTAGTAATATTTTATATAAAATTTGCTATATAAGAATAGATTTGTAATGCAAAATTTATTATTTTATACAGTCCTGAGGTCAGCGGTATGTGTTACATGTGTTTTATCAGCAAAATAATCAGAGTACTTCGGTTTACTCATCTCTCATCAAAATTAAAAAATAAGAGGGCTTTAAATTTGTCTGAGATATGAATCAAATTAAAAAGTTAATTTGTTGGTAAGTAGGTAAAAATGCCCATATTTTGCCCAACACGAAATCGTGTTGTAATATTTTTACTTGATACACCCCCACACTTCTAGTGGTACAGGGTATTATGTAAAGCCTAGAAGAAGTTTAAGATGGAAACACACTTTTTATTACAGTGACTTACTTGGGAGCATTTTCAATTCAATTAATTTCAATCAGGTCTGAGAGAGGCCTCCAATGTCTCACTTGTCATTTTTTATTAACTAAGCTTTTCTAAATGCTATCTAAATTAAAAAATTTAAAATTTAAAAATTTTGTTTCAAGTCCAACAATCATTTAACATTTTTCTATGGATTTTTCTATTTTACTTCCCTACCCACAATTTTATATTACTCTCAACTTTTTATTGTTTGACAGCTCATTATTTCATGGACAACTGAGAAATATTGTTTGACATTTCTAAAGCTAAGCCAGTTTTGAAGTTTATTTTTCAAATAATTTAAGTTTTTAAAAATGCTATATTTAATATTATTTTGTTGATTAAAATCACTTCATAAATTAAGTCCATCTAAATTTATGTTGTTGCAATTTTCGTGCCTCTTGTAAAAACAATGATAAATGCTGACATTTTTGGCAACAATTTTATCACTTATTATTTTAAAAGTTATCTTTTATAGGGAAAAGATTCAAGCCAATAACAAACAAATAATATAAATTTTTCGTTAGAAATTTGTTATATCGATCACCCACAAGTTGAAGGTATATTCATTTTGCCATTAAATTTGTAACATTCAAAAAGAAGCCTCAAAGTGCAAATATTTTTAATCAGCAGCAAATTTTGAATCCATTTACTCATATCCCTCTGCCCATGAGTCGCAAAGGGAAAGGGAGATATTAAACTCAAATTTGGTAAAAATATGCTAAGGTCTTCTGGTTAAGTTTATATTGAAAATGGTCACAAATTGGTCAAGGAAGTTGCCTACGGTGCAGCATAAACCGAGAACATTTCATTTTTTTTAAACCAGATTTTGTAATTTTTTGTTCATCATTTGCAAACTGCAAAAGTTAGAAAGCTGAAATTTCGAACAAGTAGGGAGGCTTTTGATCTGTAATGTTTATATAAAATTTTTTTCATTTCTTATCATTTATTTACCAGAATCAGATTTTGAGTGCCTGGATAGTGGGTATCTAAGATTTGACCCCAGCCAATTACAATTTTCTTACTTGTTTTCATTTTAGTTGTTTCTTTCTCCAAGTCTTTCCAAATCGATAACATTTTATTTCGAGCTCATTTAATGAAATTCTATTTAATTCTTTTAATTCTTCTTATTTAATGAAACTAGTTATTATGGCCTGATATGAACCATAATTTCAATAAATCCCCATAAAATATAAACGCCCGTTTTATATGAAACGAAACGAAACAAAACGGAACGGAACGGAATGGAACGGAACGTAAATGGTAGCGGGTCTATTAACATTTACATTTTTAGTCGTTGGTATAATAAACCCTAAAATAATATGTATGTGGTTTTTGTATAATTTTTATATCTGGATAAGTGTTGTAGACCATTAAAAACTGTTTGTGGTAAATAAAATTTTATTATACATTTTTTAATCACATTGAAGGATTTTGTAATGTATTTCATGTGATAAATACATTAAAGTAGCAATAAATGATTTAAATAAATGATTTAAGTATAAATCAAATAGACCTTTTAAGATCTGAATTGAACTTCAACTTTATAATTTTTAATCTCAAAGGACCAATAGCAGAAAATTTCAAATCATTTAAAATCATATTGCACTTAAAAAGGTTATTTCGGCCAATTAAAATTTTATTCAGTTTTCAGTTTTTTCTTCTGCTCACAAAACTCCAATTAACACTTAAGTGAATGCTGCTTCTAAAACTATTACGTGCAAATTTAATATTAAGTGTTGCCTGGTGTCTTAAAAACTTCCAAAGTATGTTTAATGTAGTCGGATATTTTTGTTTTTTTTATTTTTGTTAAGTGAAGATGGGAAAATTCAAAGTAGAAAATAAATGCAATCAGACATTTCTTTTCTTTAATAAAATATTTTACAGAAAAAAACATAAAAATATTACGGAGATTTACAAAAAATTCATAAAAAAAAAATTCTACATTACCAAAACTTTTATGAAAAATACTTTAAAATAAAATAGATAATTTTTAATGGATCCTTTTAAAAATCTAGCATTAAATTAGCTTTTTTGAAGTTTAGTTCTCCATTTAAAGTTGTATCCTAGAGAAAAATTTTATGACTCATTGGCAGCCTTTTAAAATTTTCCTAAAACTTAATTTTGAGTCAAAATGTAAGATACTTTTTATTCAACTTTATCTTATTTTCATTTTTGATATTCTTACTTCTTACCATGAACAGTTCAAAAAGGTAAATTTCTCTTTTATTTCCTTGCTCTATAAAGTTGTTCCTTTATTTTTAGTTTAGCCTATAAAATATGTAAACAAATTGAAATTTGTAAAATTGCAAGAAATTATGATGCTCTGGCTTCAATGAAAGTTGAAGAATGAGAAAATTTCTTTTTATTCATTATGCTCATAATGTAATGATTTTTTTTCATTTTTAACAAAATATCACAACTGTCTCCATTGAATTATGGCAAGTAATTCAAATTTTCTTTATAGCTATTTTCTTTCTCTCTTACCATTTTTCTTTACTTATTTATATTGTTCTCTTGTAAGTTATGCCACTGAAAATGCTATCAGCCATGTTTTAGTTATCACCATTTTCATCAATTGTGCTAAAACTTCACCAGCATAATAAATTTAATAGGCTTTGCTTCAAAGTTTATGACTGCTTAAAGTTATTTAAGTATAATGAGGATAAAGAAAAATGTTTGAAAAGGAAATATAGCAAATGCATTTCTTATTATGCTATTGGTTTTTATATTCAGCAAATTTGTAACATTTATTAGAATTTAAAAAAACAAAAAAAAACTTTTTTAACTTGATAACAATTGAAATTTCATAAGATCGGGTACGGGTTTGACTTTCCAAAAGTTCGCTCGTTGTAACTTCTATTAAAGAAATTTAAGGCAAATGTTAATTATAAAAATCTTAAGAGAAGTGATGCTTGAAAATGATCCATGATTAATTGGCCACTTGGCCAATGCTACTAAAATTTATTTTGGCTAAGTTCAGAATATTTTGTTTTTTAAGGAGATTTCAAAATAATTAAAATATTTTGAATTAAGCACATTTGAGCTATGAAAATTTTAGCAAAAATTCTGAATATAAAAAAAAGTGTCCACGGTAAAGGAATTCAAAATATTATTGAAAATTAGACGATGTTTTAAGATGACTCTTCTTATAAATATTTTTATCAACTACTTGTATCAGAAATGATATAGAAAGTTTATGGGCTTCTTTTCAACGGTACAATGGGTCTGAAAATGTGGATTGAGAAAAACAATTGTTTGAATCAACTTCTAAATGCAAGCAAAATACAGTTTTTCAATACTTTTCAAAGGAATCGGTCCAAGATATTATTTTGATATAGAACAAGATTTTATGTACTAAATTTTAGAATGGTATTGTCAAGTTTTCTCACATCAAACTAAACCTTACGAAATTTTGACCGGAGAACCTGTATAAATTAAGAGACCCATATGCAAATTAAATACCTGCTGTGTCGATCAAGTTGTATGGCTTAGCATTAGTAGTAGTAATATTTGTGTATTGCGTTCTGCGTACCCAACACGATTCCACATTAGCTTAAATCTTTCATTTCAAATTTTTCTATAACATAATACAAATAGATCTTATTTTCAGATAAGATTTCAAGAATAACAACAAACTAATAAACGAAGAAAGTATTAATTTTCAAGTAATCGTATTACATTAAGCCGTTTCCTAAGTGACATAAAGTATCATCTTTTATTTAAAAGGTTTTTTTATGACAAACACAGAATATCAAATTAAAGAATGCTTATTATTACACTTATAATATTTCCAAGGTACGTAAAACCTTAAATGGACTAGGAAACTTTATATAAACGACATAAGAAATATGATTCTGATATGAAATTTACAGGATGATGTGACATGCTACACAAAAAGTTTGAAAGTGTAACACACTCTTATTTTTGCAGCTTCTTATTTTTTATTATTGCTGCTGCCATTCAGGCACCATTTCTGTAATATAAATAGATAATAGAAAACATATAGAGCATAAGATGAGCATTTTTTACCGGGCATTTTAATTTGTAAAAAAAAAAAAAAAACAAGCAAAAATAAAGAGGAAAACAAGAAAGAAGGTAAACTAATTCAAGAAACGATTAAAAAAAGTAAGAGAGGAATATGTGCTCTCTCTCTCCATGTTCACTCATCACTCAAGAGTCCATTTGAAATCAAGTACGTGGCGTGAGTTTCACTAATTTCAAGAGACAGTCTAGAGAGTAATTTTCTTTATTATTCATTTTATCTAAATAACTCCCATAAAATAATGAGCAGCAACAAAATTACGATTGAGAGTTTCCTATTTACTTTACTTTATGATGAACATTTTAGAATCATGATTTTTGTAATTATTATCTTAAATCTTGAGAGCACTCCACTGAAATTAACGAATAATAAAAAATGTACGAAATCTTCCTTTGGTAGCAAGAACATTTTAAAGTTTGTTAAAAGATTTAGCTTATTTTCATATTAAAATTATAAATCTTTTAATGCCTTTTGTCACATTGAAGTTGACTTTATTAGAGTGCGTACAATTCAAATAATTAATTAATGTTTTAAATAATCAAATTTTGGCGTTTAATATTTTGAAGGTGAAATGCAATATTTTCATGAAATTTTTGAAACGTTTTATGAGATTTATTTGTAAAAATTGTTTTGAAAAAATAAAAATTGGCGTAAGAAGACTAATTTAATTGATATAATAAAAGGTTATGCCATCTACAGTAGAAGAAAACCATTCTATAGTAATTTCAACTTTCGTTTGAGGGTTTTTTTTTAAACCATTTGTTTGTCAAACCCAACATATGAAATATATTTTGTCGAACATTCAACAGATGGAATTGACAACTTATAAAATATATCGATATATGTGATATGGAATATTATTAGTTCGATTATGACAACTTGTCAAGAAGTTTCTTCACTTTTCTTAACTTTATAATGAAAACCTTTTTCTTTTTTTGTTACGCTTTTTACTTTACTTTTCTCTTCGATGTCATTTGATGACATCTCATAGTGTGTATGTAACCACGTGGTGCTGCATATGTAGATGACAATATTAATTACAAAATTAATTTTAAAGGGGTAGCAAAATAAAGAAAAGTTAAAGAAATCAGAACAAAAATTGATTTCCTAAGCAAATTGCCAAAATATAAATATACAGTCCAAGGGAAAAATTTTGTTATATTATTAACATTTTCTTGTATTAAAGAAATTCTTTCAATAATGCTTATTAATATTCGCTGGTGATAATTTTAATTTTTAACTCCAACTGGTTGATAAATAAAATATTACAAAAATTATAAAAAATGAATGGATCAATTTTTCTAATCACTTATTTTGCGTTTTTGAATTTCAATTTTTTTTTTTTTTTTTTAGATTAATGAATTTATATTTATCAGAAATTGAGAATATTTTTAGTCAAATCTTGCATTTATGGAAACTGAGTTAATTTTGGATTAACAATTAACTCACACTTCTAGAAAATTATACAATCGGCATTGAAAATATTAGAAATCATTTACAATTTTATTACGACTACAAATTCCCGTTTTCGCTCATTTTTAATGGCATTTCAATCAAACAAATGGAGATTTACAAGCGAAGGCTTGACTTCTCACAGAAAATTAAAGATTTTTCTGCAAATATAACAAATAACTTTTGGGACATTTGGAATATAACTATTTGCGGCACATTTTCTTGCTGCTTTGCTGTTGTAGTTTGTTCAAGAAGTTTGAGAAAATTTAGCGAAATCACTTTGCTTTACATTTCCAATCATTATAAACAATTTCATTTTATTGACTGACATTTAATGATTAAACGATTCCTAAAAGTAAGGCGCATGGAGCGTGCTCAAAGATCTTAAGACTTGTAATAAAAAAATGTGAAGATCATTCTGGAAATGATTGTAAAAGATCTGGCATTACTCGTTGGACATCTAAATTTTTCTGGACTGCATTACTATTGCAAAATTATGCCTACCAACTCATTATGTCTACTAACTTAATTAAAATGTACTCGAATGCAACTCTGTTAGCAATATTGATACTAACGAGAGAACAGAGTAGATTCGTTGTGATTGTTTACATTACTGAATATAATATTTTACATAACTGAATGTAAACAAGGTAAATTTTATGTAAAAGTGCCTTGAATTTAGTTTTTCCCAATCAGTCACTTCATTGCTATGCAAAAATTAATTTATTATAAATATTGAAAATACAAAATATTTTATATTAATAGATTCTAAACGAAGTAAAATAAAATTCAATACTCCTCACAAAAATGAACAAATTTTTCAAGGCAATTTCTTAATCATTAAATGAAAGATTTTCAAAAAATCGCTTAACACGTTATTATTCGTAATATTAAGTTGCTTTAAAAAAACTGAGGTCATGTTGGTGACTTGTTAAACAACCTAGTTAATTGAAGGATCCAGGATTAAAGGAATATAAACTATACATTACTTTTTTGATGAATTTATATATTGAAATGTTTTCATACAAAATAATGGATCCCATTACATTACGCCATACGTTATATTTCATGTGTACACATCAATTTTATAGATTTAAAGAGGATGAGTACAAAATGGGTATTTCATAAAAATTGCATTCTGCGGTTACTAATGTGTGGCTTACAAACCAGATTTTTGAATGAAATTGAACAAATTGTTTCATTTCTTGATATTCTCTGACCATTTTTCATTATATGCTGATATTACATTTTACATACATAAAATAAATAAATTACTTCAAATAGAATAAAATGTTTTTGCTGTTTGCCCTGTTTTTCCTTTTTTTTTTGCTTTTTGTTTTTTGTTGTTTTTTTTTTTTTTGTAATTTTTATACATTCAGTTTTCATTACATTAATTTATTGTGACGCTTGCTTTCAACCATTTTGTTTTTTTTTTTTTTTTTTTGTAAAGCAATATGGAATGGTTAACTTTCACTCACGCTTCCATGGTTATAAAAAAATATTAAATGGAAAAAGGTAAAATAACCGAAAATTTGAATAACTAACTGACATGAAAATATGAAACATTAAGAGTTAAAGTTTAAAAAAGTTTGAAAATTTCCAATTTATACATATAAATATAAATTATAAATCTTTGTTTTAATAAATTTTCAATAAGTCTTTAAAATTCAAAATTCTACAAGATTATTAATTGAATTTTTTATTTTCTTCTCTTATGATAAATTCGTTAATATTTCCGTTTTAGAAAGAAATGGAATTTTTTTTTTGAAAATTTTTCCATTTTTATAAAGTTTGTATTTTCAATCAACCATTTAATTTTTTTTAATTTAGTATTCAATTGGAATTTCAATTAACGTAGCATTTCATAGATTATGTCAACTTTAAAGAAAGAAAATGGCTCTCGCAATATAAATAAAAAATTTAAAGGTCCAGCATTGAATGAGCCTTTAAATGCTTCAGATTTTATTTGTAGATCTAACTCAATACTTTTTCGTAAAAACTAATACATTTTTCTGTTGGTAATGCCCGAATGTTTTGCCTCTTTCTTTAAGGCATCTAAAATAAATTATATTGCAAGAAATATACGATAATGGAATTTTAGAGTCTAGTTCTAGAAATATTTCCAAAAATTATTAAAAGTTTCTTTTTAAAAATACTAAAAATTAGATATTTTTTGTCTTTTATAAGTTATCGCAAGCTAATTTATACAAAAATTTGTAAGCAAAAGTTCATCTAACTTTTTAGTTAGATCAAAATTTGCGTAATTTTTTACAAATGAATTTTAAATGTTATTTCTCAAAAGGCTACGATTTTAGAGTGACATTAAATTTGTAAATTTGTCAGTGCTCTTTTTTGGTGATTAAACTTAAAGTAGATGAATTTTAGTGGTTCCATATCAAGTGCTGGAATAACCAAAAAGTAGATTATTTCCCGATTTAGATATAAGCGGCTGAAAGTTAATACATTTCATGGTAAATATATGAAATATTTACGAAAAAAAAATATGCAAAAAAAATAAATTAAAACAACAACAATGTGTATTAAATAACATTTATCATAAAATCAGATATTTTTAGAAAATGACAGAAGCAGAAATAACAACAAGAATAAACAAGTGATTTTTCGTGGGTGTCGGGCTCGGGCAAACGAAAACGCCTGAAAATAAAATTCTTTCGCTCATCGTGTTCTATTTTTTGTATCACATGAACAATAATATCAATAACAGCAACAACAATCGACTTACTTTACAGGGACATTTCATGTTGCTCATGTTTGTGTGTGTTTGTGTGTGTTAGTGTTATTCTACTACTGAGTGTTTATTATTATTGTACCATGAAAATGTCTGTCTGTCTGTCTGTCTCCATATTTATATGTTTGTTTGTTTGATGCGATCCCCCAGCGTCATTTTATTTTATTATTTTATTTCATTTCATTTCATTGTAATTTTTTATTCACAAACGAAAATAACAAGCAAGCAACAAAAAAACCAAAAAAAAGTATAACAAAACAAAAAAATATCTCACCACATGAAACAAAAAACAATGGACATGCTTCCCTTGAAATCTATACGTGCTGGCCTGTTGTTCTTGTTGTTGTTTTGTTTCTCTTGTTTGTGTTTTGTTTTTCTTTTATTTGTTTCATTTGTAAAGCAAACATTAACCAACATACACGGACGGACATACGCTAGACTATGCCGTCTATAACTTATTCTTATAGCTGACTGAAAACACAGCGCTCGGCTTCTCCACAAATTCATGCATCGTCTTTATGTGCAAAAGTTAGTGCGCAATAAACTCTTCGTGTTAACATTTAACTGCTGATTTCGTTTACGATGTTTTCTACTCTCGATTTTAAGTAAATGAGTATTATACGATTGTATTCAATTGGCAGATATGTTACAAAACGAATGAGTCATTTAAATATTCATTTCAATGTTACACAAACAGAAAAATGTTTAGTAAATAAAAAAAATAGAAAAATTTACAAAATAAAAAAAACAAGAATTCAAAAAAATACAAAAAAAAATAAACAAGAAAAGTGTTAGCAACAGAACTTATTTACATACCAATACATACACACATTCATGTGTGTGGTGTGTGTGGTGTGTGTGTGTGTGTGTGTGTGTGTGTGTGTGTAAGAAATATAATTTTCATTTTCATTTATCTCTTTGTTATAAATTTTTTTAAATTTTATTATGAATATTTTTTACATAAAATTTTGTGCCGGCATTTACGAGAACGAAAGTCAAGTGATTTCGTTGTTATGTTGTTGTTACATAAATTTTCATTTCACATCATTAATAAGGCAAAAGAAGAAGAAGAAGAATTTCAAATAAAAATTATAGATAAAATAAGTGAAATAGGCAACAACAAAATGTCTCTATTGTTTTGCGAACTGAAATTTATGGAACTTAAAATTTTCGGTTTATTTTTTTCTTTATTAAATAATTTTTCATTTTTATTTCTTATGGTCATTTTAAATGCTGCGCCTGTTGCGAAGGATAACTTAACTTATATGAATTTGACATAGCGTTACATGAAATACATAAAATATTATTATGCCGCAAATTATTTATGGTACAATTAAAATGGCATAAATTCATTTCGAATATCAGATTTATAAATGATTTTATAAATGAGTTAAGTGCCATGAAGGGATTTTTCATTATTTATGTTAGAAAGTCGCACTAGATTCGTACGTCTGGATGTAGCATTCAAATATTAATTTGAGATTTTATTAGAAAGCATTTTTTTTTTTTTAAAATTCATCTATATTTTGATAAATTTTCTTTAGGTATGATTTTTTTAGGGAAGCAATCTCGCAGAGAATAGGGGAATCTGATTCTCTGTAAGAAAATTTTTTCAATTATATTACAGAAAGTTATTTTACATGTGGATCAAGTGAACAACACTGTAAATGCTTATTAAGTACACAGATATTTCAGGAAAGGAGACAATTTAATCAAAACTAAGCATACCGGCTTATTTGTTTTCTTTTTCAAGTAAAATGGTTAACATTGAAGTGAAAATAAAGTTATGGGGAGAATAAAAAAAAAGCGGACAATTTTTTAAGCAAATTTTTCTAAATCAAGCGCATGGAACACTTAATAATTTTATTTAAAAAGGCGGATGCTTTGGGAAAAACTACTTTCTAAGTTTGGCTTTTTTTTATATATATATGATATTTGAATTGGTCACGTGTAGTCTTAGACCCTTCATGCAGAGCCATATTAAGACTTGATTTTCATATAACGATTCATTTAGCTTAGAGATCAATTATTCGTTTAACGAACAAGCAGAAAGTCAATCTGTGAAATTACTTTGCTCTAAAATATTTCTTGATAAGAATAAAATGCCTTGTACTTTGTAGGACATAGATACTCAATTTAAAAGAATACACAACTATTCACATGTAATGTAGAATTTAAGGAACTTTTCCTTTGGAAAAAAAAAAGCAATTTCGTTTACTCATGTTTAATGAAAATTTTGTGGTTTGCCTGCTTTCATGAGCATACTGCTGTTACGTTACGTTACGTTACGTTACATTACGTTATGTTACATTATGTTACGTTAAATGTTAATAATGATGATTATAATGTTGTTGACATCAATGATTGATTTTACACAATCATTAGAGAAAGTCCTGCAACTGGTTTTACTTTTATCCTTTACCTTTTCTTTTTGTTTTTTTTTTTTTGTTTTTTTTCTTTCTTTGGTTTTTCTGATTTCTGTGGTTTTTCTTTATTGCTTTTTTTTTCAATGCACCAAACAAACGAACAAAAAATAAAATAATTCAGCCTGGAAAACATTTGTCCTTAAAAATGAAAAGGCATGTGAAGAGAAAGATGAAGTGAACAAGGCCATTAGTGTTAAAGAAATTATTGCATTCTTAACTTGAACCAAGCCATCAATGTTATTTATTATTTTTCCATATATTTTTCTTAAAAAAAAAATTTTGTGGTTTGGCTTTTGATAAAATTTGTTCAAAAATTTAAAAGATATCAAAATGAAATAAACATCTTAAAATTTTTAACAATATGCCATTTTTCTTTCAAACTTTTTTTTTAAAGTCTAGTTATTGAGGTCTTCAAATATTCTTTTTAATTGTACTCATTCTGAGTGATTTTTGAGTCTCGATTTTCTAAAGATATTTAAAGTATGGCAGAAACTAACCTCAAAACGTTCTCAACTGAAGCGAAATATCTAACATCATTTTTTTTTTTTTAAATGAATTAATTTCAAAAAAATTTTGTTATAAAATGATTTTAATAGGACAATTTTTCATTGGTAAGATATTACAAATATACATTCTTTTTACAAATTTTTAACAAATTGAAGCAAGTAAATCAAATTTCTTTTGACAAATGTGCAGCAATTATCAACGGAATTTAACAAGCGGAATTTGTGTAAATAAAAAATTTATGCCTTTAAATTCAACAAATTAAATCAATAAAAAACTTCGTATACGACTCCAAAATATTTTATAGCACTTTGTGTAGTATAATTAATAAATGAAAAAGTAAAAAAATTGCAATTTTTTTTTTTATAAATTTTTTGTCACAGTGGGAAAATTCTAAAAAATTGATCCATTTACATCAAATTATGGACTCTTATCTATCATATGAAGTTATAACTTTGAGTCAGTTTGTATGAAAAAAAAAAAAAAAAAGTTCACAAGTGCTGGTTTCTTAAATGTATCGACTATCACCAAAGTAGAGCGTTATAAGAAGAGCCTGCATAAAAATTATTCAATCTAAAATAAATTTCTTTGAACGAAATTATATTTTTAAAAAAGTTATTAAGAATTATGAATTTATGATCTAAAATATTCAAAGTACGGACAGCTGGACAGACGGACGTCTGTACGATCAGGCGAAGCAACATCTCAATGATTTAGAAAGTAATGCTAAATCGATTCTTATTATAAAATGTCAAACTTTTCTAGATATTACAAAATTTATAATGATCTGCATGACAAATGGTGTAGGGTATAAAAAGCATCACTGCTTTTGGAGTGCCCCATAATGGAATTAATGGCAATTGTGGCCGATTAAAAGCAGATATATTTCAAAATAATTTATAGCAGTTATAAAACAATGCAAGCAAATTTAAGGATATTGATAATTTTTAACATTATCATTATTATTAACATTTTCTTTTAATGTTTTAATGTTTTAATGTTTTAATGTTTACCTTTAAAAATGAGGCCAAATTATTCCATAAATCATACATTTCCAATTGCTTTTATTTGCTTATACGTAAATATTTTCACAAATGTGTTCATGACAAAAAAAAAAAAAAAAAGAAAAAAATTGAGGAAAATTAATTATTCTTACAGTGATAATCATTTTATAAAAGAGAAACGAGTCTGGTATCATTTTATAGAAGTATTCTGTTTACATATTAAAGTTTATTCTATTGCACTTTTGTTGCATGCATTATTCATTATGGACAAATATAAAAAATGTGCTAAGAGCCATTTAAACATTTTTATTTTTATTTATAATGAATTTTAATGAAAAATTATTACAATAATAATAATAAAAAAATTATAATAATAATAAATAAATAAATAAAAATAAAGTGCTCAAACTATTGTTATTGATTCAATTGAAAATTCATAAAAGTGAGTGTAAAATGTAATAAAAATGTGAAAATTATGAATGAAACTAAAACCATATTTATTAAATTTTTATTGCAAATGGGCAAATTGGCAAATTGGGCAAATGGGCAATTCAAAATTTCAATTCAATAATGCTTCATATATTTTATGTTCATTTATTGCATGTATAAACTAAGGGCTTAATAATCTTTGAGAAAATTTTGTCATGGGTTCCCCATGTCAGGGAAGGCTTCTAAATAAAGATACACCAGTAAGGAATTTCTTATATAAATAATCCTTATAAGTGAGTTCTAGTAAGGTAACTCTGGTAAGTTAGCCCAAAATAAATGTAAATGGTTCCGTTATTAACCCAACACGGCCCTTTATTTCTTTGCTTTTTTATTTCATAAAACAGCTGCTGAAAGCAACCATGTTTGTTAGAAATCTACACGTTTGAGAATTGTACAATGGTGGACAAGATTATCGATTTTTCCTTAAAATCAAAGTCGTCCAAGAAAATAATTTACATTTTTACATTTATAAATGAACAAAAAAAAAAAAGGAATTTGCAAATTCCGGCACAGCTCCAAACTTAAAAGAACTCGTTTTCGATTAAGCGTACATGTAATTTTTAAAAATTACTACTAAAATTAGTAAATCGAAATGAAATTAGTGCATCTTTAGGAGTCGCCAAAATTTAGATCTATGTAACTAGTAATTCCTTTTGATTCAAAGCAACGTTCATTCAGGTAAAGTAATTTTCATTTAGCAAAGATCTAATAAATGCTCTCGATGATAAAAATTAATTTTTCAAGGGAAAAAGCAACAATAGAGATTTTCAATTAGAGTATAATTGCAATTGTTGGCGTCATATAATTCGATTGTTAGCATCAATTGTACTTTTTAATTTCATTTTATGCAAAATTTATTTAACAATAAATATTTTCATCGAGCTCTCTATTACAACAAAATTCTTATGATTTAGTTTAACATTTTTTGTTTGTTTGTTCATTCATAAATTTCATATTCTATGTTCTATGTTGCGTTGTCTGTTGTATGGAGTCTGCATTTTCGCTATTTATGTATCTTACAATTTTTGTTGTTATTGTTGTTATAACTTTTGTTATATAAAATATTATTATATTTATTCATTATTTACATATAAAATTTTTTTGTCATTTTATATTATTTTATTATGCCTCTGATTATTCATGCATTCATTTGTTGAATAATATGAGCAACATTTATAAGACTAATACTACGTAATTTTAACAATAATAACAATAACAACAATTATGACATTTATTCTCTGCTACTGAGATCATTTATTCTACATATTCTTTAAATTTACATACAACAAAATTTTTCTTGAAGAAATTCCTAGATTTCTCAGTTCTATAAAAGTTGTACAAAATGATGGATAATACTTTTCTGGAAGTATGGCGGCATTTAAATTTTGAGAGTCATTTTAGAAAGGCAACTAAAATGCTCATTAGCATCGAGCATAATATCCATGCGACAATATTTGTTCAACCATCTGTTCATTAGCAAATGGAAGTCATATTCAAAACTTGCCCAATTTGAAGTATTAAAAATGTGACACCAAGCTTTGTTAGCTGAGACGTTTTATCTAATATGTATGACTTGATTTTTTTTTTTGAATTTTTTGGTTTTGGAAAGTTTTATTTAAAATTTATATCTCATCAATAGTTGGCAGTATCCAATTTAGCAATGCCCTTGCCCAAACCCAATTAAGCATTACCACTATTATACGAATTTTTTTTTTCAAATAATAGAAAATTTTAGTTGTAATATTAAACTACATTTCAAAACAGGCCTTACTTCGTTAATTGTTAAATAAAAGTATGAAAAATTACAAGAGCTCAATTTCAGTTAAAATTTTTCCATTAGCTCGTAAATTGTGAATCTTTAATGTGAGAGATAATTCTAAGATTAAAAACTACCCGAGATATACAATAAAGGAAATAAAATGCTTACTTTCATTAAGATCCTTAATCCAGACGGCTGTATAGATGAAAAATTATATACGAAAAGGTGAGACTTTTTATGCTGAATATTCCATTCAAAACTGCTTTTAATAGCTTTCGCCATTGGACCATGTCTTTAGTAAGCGAGACTACAACTTTTTTTTTTATTATTATTTAAAAAACAAAATCCTTTCTTAAAAAATCAACACTTAAATTGTTCACTGATGTTAAAGTATTTAATTTTTTACCATCACTATAAACTGCAAATTTATTGAAAAACTTGCAATTTTGAAAACGATTTTATAATGATGATTAGGCACAATCTGCATATACAAGATATCATATAAAATTCAATAAAAGTTAAAACCACATTTATAATGGAGCAATCATATGATGAAGAATGATATTAGTGGTTTCATATTTTAGAGTACTTATGATAAAAAAATAATTAGAGAGAAGTGGTCAAACCCTAATGATTAATCAATGGCAACAATCATATTGCACTGTTTGTGGCTTCAAACATGAAAATTTGAAAACATAAAAGCATGAAAGAACTGGATTATAGTAGATACGGTAGACTAAACTAGAAAAATCAAATATGAAGTAGGGAGGATTTTTTAAAGTATCCACAATGTAGCATATTGATAGAAATTTTCAAGTATTCATTTTAAAAGGATATTTTTTAGTGTTATAGATTAAATTATAATAATTTTTATTGACAAATATAATTTTAACAATTTCTATTTTGTCCTAATGACTCAGAGATATTTAGATGAGTTTGGTATATAATAAATTTTTAGTTATATATAAATTTGGATAAACTTATCGATCCATTTATAATTTATGTCAATATCGAGAAGTTTTGCCTAAGAATGGACTCTAGTGGGATCTGTTAAATTTTTTTTTTACGTGGCAGAATTTCCAATTTGAATTTTTTCGCACTAAATCCGGCACGATTATGTGAAAAAGTGAAAAAGTTTGATTCAAATAAATCTATTTTTATGAAGGCGCTCGTTTATTAAGAAAAAAAAAATTATGAATTTCGTTATTTTACAAATCAATTCAAAATATTGTTCCACTAAACCAATTAATGGTATAAATTTTTTTTTTATGAAATTGAGGTCTTACGCCATAGTTTCTTTAATCTATTATACATTTTTGATACCCTTAATAATCTCTCAGGTTTCATCTGGAAATTTCTATTTAATAAATTTTTTGTTATTTTATACATTTTTTTTAAATTGTTTTAAGTGCTTTCCTAAGGACCATTTTAACCCCCTCTTCATTGTAGTTTCATTTTATCATTATTATTTACTTGCTTGATTTCCCCGATTTCAAAAAATGATTATTACGATAATTTATGATTCAAAAAGAGCTTATAAAATTATAAAATTGCATAAAAAAAAATAATAAATTAAAAAATGTTAACATTTATAAATTTTGTTCATTCATTTGGGGTAAAATATTTTTTACTTATTTTACTTTTTTTTAAGTAATTTAATAATAATGAAATAATTAAAATAATTAAAATTTATTATATTTTAAATGTTCATTTTTTTCTTACGCTAAACTGAAAAATTGCCATTTTCTATCTTCAATTCATATCTAGATTTTTCTTCCGTCATGATTTTCATTTATATATATTTTTTTCTTATTTTGTCCATTATTTTTACTCGTTTAAGTGGTTTACAAATAAATTCAATAACAATTTTTAAAAATTAACGTATGCTTGTATGTCTTCGATTGTGAATGCTTAAAATAATTTTGATTAATAAGTTTCAAAGTTATGCATGCGTAAACTTAAATTTAATAAAAAATCCTTTATTTAATTTAAGAAAATTGATTAAATATTTGAAAATAAATCGCAGCTAATTTTTCATTTTATTTAGAAAAGTGTTTGTTATGTAGGGACATTTTTTTTTATACAAAAGTCCTCTGAAAATCGAGATAAAATGATCTGAGTCGTTTTTCACATATTTTGAAGGCATTTTCAAAAAAAAAAAAAATCAACACTTTTCAACATATTTTACTTATGGCGTCACATTGTTAAAAAAATAAATTTATTATGCCCATTAGGAAAAATTTTGAGTTGAGTTTGAGTTTCGTAGTTATTATGCTCAAAATTTACCTACGAAAGCAATATCTGCCGGAATATTCTCTACGGATTTGTGTACCCATCTGTCTACTGAATCCTCTACCAATCCCTCTATCGATCTACCTAACGATTTATCTACTAATTTTTCAATGAACCCATTCGTCAATCTGTCTGCCGATCTGTTTGCCGTTTCGTCTTCCTATTCGTATATCGATCTGCCTGTGGATCCATCTACTGACATTTGTACCGATCTGTCTATCGATTTGTCCGTTACTTTCCTCTAAAGCAGTCAATTTTTTATACGATATTTGGTTTTATGTTTCCATTAGTACAAAGTAAAAAGTTTCCATATTCCAATTACGTTCTAAGTCGACTGAGAGCAATTTATTTCTATTCCCATTACACAACTTGTTGTGCACTTACTTTGAATGCTTCCGTTATGTTACTGTGCCTTCACCATTCTTTGATGCCAGAAATTTGCCATGCGACTTATGCGACTTATACTTTTGGATTTTTCATAGGTACAGGTAGGCTCTAATGTTTGTCCAATACTTAGACAAAAGAAACCAAATTCCATGTACATGGAACAAAGCTACACACAACAAGCAACGCACAAAATGCTTATTATGAAAGTGAGTTGCTTCAAAATAAAATGCCCCTGCCGCTTTGGGCATTCATGTAAAAAGCGGTTTTGCACTTTTCAAATCTCACCTTGACACTTTCTAATTCATTCACACTTAATTAAAGTTAATAATTTTCACTTTCTTAGTTCATAAATTGTGAAGAAATATCAGGCGGGACTTCTTTTTTTGTGTATTGCATTTAAAGCATATATGAAGGAAAATCTATTTAAAAATGTAATTTTTTCTATTCGAAACACAATAAAAAGAAAAGTTTGTCGCCAAATCTGAAAAACTACCAAGAAAAGTCAGATAATCTTTTTTTACATATTTCTGTATTAATTTCAGATAAATCGGAGATTTTTGTATTCAATGTAGAATAAGTCGTATCGTAAAATGAATGAAAAGTCAAAAAATGTTATTGATTAATTGAATCCAAAACAAGAGAGGAGAGACTCTTAGATAGAAATATAAAATGACAACAATTTGAAAGAATAAACAAAATATGCAATAACAACAAATCACAGTAAGAAAAATTGAAGGAACATGTTGACCTATATGAATGTAGGCATTTGTTACAAACGTATCTTAAAATTTTGATAAGTAGCACGTGCCCTGTGGCCGTAGGTATATATTCAAAAAAATTATTTAAGGAAATGACAAATGTATGAAATTTCTAAAGATTATCTGGCTTGTTTGGCATATCATTCAAAACAAGAAAGTCCGGAAAGCTATTTTAACAAGTGTTGCAAGTGTTGGAAATTTACAAATTTCTTATTTGATAAAAATTCTGGGGTAACTTATATTTATCTGGCTTTAAATTTTGATTATCCACCATTCAAATATTATGGAACCAATATTTAGGCAACAAACTTATTTATAGGTTCAATAGTTAGATCAATAAAAATTTATTAAAAAAGCCTTTAAAAACTTTTATATTCAATGAAGTTGTGGTCCTCGAAATGTCTTTGCCAAGCCTTCCAAAAGCTGCAAAACAAAGCCATAAAATAATTTTTACCATTTGGAAAAGTGCCTTCAGCAAATGAGTGCATATAAAGAATTTCAAATAAGTTTTATTCGGGAACTTTGGACGATTTCTAAAGTTTCTCTCGGTATATTTTATTACTCTACTTTTTGGATTATAAGAAATGCAAAAATTAGTGTAGAATCCATTTAGTAGAAAGATTTTTCGTAAAACTTTCTTGACCTAAGAAATAAGTTTAAGAACGGCCTAATATTTAATTTTCATCACTTTTGTAAAGAAAATCAGTAATGAAAATGTTGATTTTATATAAAAAATGTTTGAATATAAAAATTACTTAAAAATGATCGAGATTTTCTTTTTTATAAATTGTACTGATAAAATTTCAATTGATCCAAACGATGATGATGATTGAAGAATTCAATAAATTGCCTTTAAATTTATTGAATACAAATCACTTGATGGAATCTGTACACAGAAAGGCAGCACTTAAAAACACTTAAAAAATATTTCTATAAACTTTAATTTTGTCAAATATCTTTTAGAATGAAAGCATAAAAAAAATTACTATTTAATAAATAAAAAAAAATTTTTTATTTTTATATTTAATAAAATGAAAAAGTTCGTTATAAGTTGAAGAAAATCAACTTAATAAAGGACGTAAAGCAAAATAAATGATCTTAAAATTTAAAAGAATAGAAATTTTTCTCAAGCAATATTGAAAGATTTTTAGAAAAAGTTCAGGAAGTATCACAAATCAGTTCACATTTTAATTAGTTTAGAGAGAGTAAAAAAAAGCTTAACCATATAAATCTATATAACTGTAAATGTTGGAAAAATTTTCAAATAGTCTTAAATGGAAAGAGGACTTCAATATATGGATGCTATTAATGGATGGTTGACTAATCATGGCAGAAGTTTTCTTTAATTATTATGCGTAGCATTATTTTTGTCCATGATCATTTAATACAAAAGAAATTTATTGACTTAAGCTCAACACTATTGAAAATAGAGTGGAATTTTTTAACTCCTCTCTACTTTAAATGGCATTTTTAAAAGGCATTTGAACAAGAACTGACTCATAATATCTTAATAAGCTAGAACTCTAAGTAATTATCTGAATTATTGAATCTTTATAATAACTCTAGATCTACGTAATTCAACTATGAAAATGCCAAAATTTTAGGATTAAAATTGTGAAATTAGCCACAAAAAAGAATTCTATGAATTCAATTAGTGATAGAATTTTTTTTTTTTTTTTGTAAATTGATTGCACAAAATTTGGATTTGACTGCAGCATCCTTTTTTTTAGATGTAAAATTTTCTCGAAATTGGACTAAAAATTCTACACAATTTTCAATTTTTATTTATTTAATTGTAATTAAGGCAGTAAGTAAAGTTTTAGTTAACTTATTGAAAGCGTTTATTTTATTTAGTGTTGTTTTAAAGAATCACGCAAAGGCTTTAAGAAAAATAAAATTTATGTGAAAGTGTAGAAAATTTCTCCAATAATTCCATTAAGTACTAGTAACTACTATTTAGTAAAGTCATAAAATTTATAAAGATCATAAAATTGACTTGTAGAAAAATATTTACTAGTTCATAATTTTAAAAATAATCTGCATACTTAAGTTCATTGTAAATTAAGTCAGAATTTTACAATTGGTTTATATTTCACATTAAAATTTTTACAATCTAAACAGTTATTTCAACTTCAATAACTTCAACGTAATTTATATAACAAGTTCTCTCATTATTCTCTCTACCTTCGCCTGATTTCCTCAGCCAACCACTCAACATTTCTCTAGATCCTCCTGATATCGTATTTTGCTATTTTTGTTATTTTCATTTTTATTCATACATTTGTCCATTTTAAGTTTTTTTTTTCTTTATTATACAAATAATTTTCAAAAATAACAAAAACATGAGACAATATTTATTTATGTAATTGATGTTTATGCTTCACAAAAGCAGAGTTTAGAGTTTTGTTTGTTTAGTCAAATTCTTGAATATTTATTTTTGAAAATTCCAAATACTTTTTCTTTGGTGTTGGCATCTCCACACTCATGAATTTTGTTTTTGCATATCTATGTCCTAAGCAAAAGAATCTCAATGGACAATGCACAATTCACAATTTGACATTTCACACTTAGACATGAAAATGCCAAACACTAGAGCGTATCACTCACTCTTTTGATTTGATATAAATTTACTTTAAATTTCTCTAAAATCTGTTTCAAATGTTCAAAGATGGACAAAGTCACAAAGAGAATAAATGAAAAAGCAGAAGAGAAGAGAAAAAAATCTTCTGAATACAGTTTTCAATGTAAATGCTTTGTTAGCAAAAAGGTAGAGTAATCAGTTAAAAATGAATGACCATTTCAATTCAATTCAGTTCAATTCAATTTCAGTTCAATTCTAAATCATAAGATGATGCACAAAATGTATTTTTCTTTTTTTATTTTTTTTTTCTAATTTGATTTTCTTTTCGCATTTATTTAAGAGAGTTTAATGTTGAGCTCTTCACTTTTATTTTGCTCTCAAATTGAATCGTATGAATTTCGTTAAATCAAACTGTATTTAATTATTGTGAAATGTAAATCATAAACCAACAACAAAAATATGTAATATAAAATTTTTGTGCATTTTTATATTTAGATACGTATAAATTTACGTATGCATATGCATGAGATAAAAAGCATTACATTTTGTCTTCTTCTCACTGACAGACAATAAAACCGAATGAGTTGTCAGAGATAAACAACGAAAGAAAGTGCCAGCAAAAATAATAGCAATAAGAACAAGGTAATAATAATAATAATAATAATAATAATAATGATAATAATAATAATAATATAAACAGTTATGCCATCGTTGATAGCACAATAATGACAATGTAACAGTATCGTTTTACAAACAAGCAAAATAAAAGTTCATGACACAAAAAGGAAAAGAGCTTGAAAAAGCAAGCACAAAAAATACACAAGAGACATCAGAGAGAATGTTAGAGAATAAGAAAGCAGAATCGAATTCTATTTGGAATGAATTAGATGAGTTGTCTTATTGTTCTATATTTTTTTGTTGCTTTTGTTTTCGTATCACTTTTATATGTTACTTTCCCATTTTCTTAATTTTCCTAATTAGTTATTTGATTTTGTGTTTAAGTCAAAGCGCATCATCTTCAAATCATTTTATAAAGTAGAGCCAATATTTCTGAAATTTTGTACAGATTTTATATAAAATTATCTTGATAATGCTTTTAGAAAAAGTTTCAAAAAAAATTTTCTGATTTTCAAAAACTTTTGTGTACATAAAAAGTTAATTTTTTTTAATGGAGACACATGGACACAAGGACATTAAGTTGATTTTGTTTAAAGTTTTACTTAAGACTTATAATTTTATTACCTAAGTTCAATTTCAAATTTATGGCTTAGCTGTTATTTCATTTATAAAAGATTGAAATTGAAGGCTCAAATTTCTGGTCCATCTTGTTTAACATAAATTTCAAATCAAAGTCATTTATTAAAAGTTAAACTGAAACAATTGCTTGGATATCAAATCCCATAAAATGGAGCAAGTTCTTCAATCAGATTTTGGTTCCATTTAGATATTTCGAATATGCCTTGAGGCCGTTAGTTAATGCACTTAAATATTTTAAAAGTTTACTTGTTCGCCATTCTAAATTGTCTAAGGCAGGTAACATGAAAATACCTTTTTTAACTTTGGAATTCACACTTATGCCCAAAATTTTAAATGCATACTGAAAATGATTTGCCTGAGTAAATTTTATAAATTCTCTAAATTCGATTTATTATATAAATTGTGCATGGCAAAGAAATATTAACGTCATTCAAAAACATTCATACTCCAACATCATTGCAAATATTTTCAATACATAAAATCTAATTTGAATTGTATTATTACATTTTCTTTCGGACAAGCGTATAAAATAATAGAAATAAATAGATGCATGTTTTTACATGCAAAGGTAATGGAAATTATCTTGTAAAATTGCTTTAACTAACAGCACAACATTTGCAAATTTTAGTTTGTTTTTAATTAAGTGCACTTAACTAACTAACTAAGCACAACAAAATAATATAAATAGTATATAGAATATATACTTGACTAAAGTCAAATGAAAAAAATTAGATAAATTTTTAATATAAGTTCATCGATATTATTGATAAAATATTTATTTATTTATATTAGTGAAATAATTAAATAATTCTCTGCGTAATAAATGCTTAAAATATTAATTGTAAATTTATATAAAACTTATTTAATGAACTTAACAACTTAAGAAACAACAGCATGATTAATTTTGGCAAAAATCCTCACTTTATATGTCTCTCACCCTAACTCTCACTCAATTTTGTTAAGCTTAGCAAACAAAATAATATTTTTAATGCTTTTGATTAACGATTCATTACGAATTCAATACAAATGGTGATAAAGAGAGCAAAATAATTGAGTTGAAATTAACAAACTTAATTTTAATGGATTTTTAAAAATAAGAAAAATAAAAAAAAAATTTTATCAGCTCTTAACATACAAATAATAAAAGGGAAATAAGTCAGTAATTCATTGAGGTTGCACAACATTATTAACACAATTTTATCAACATACTTACTTTGCCATTTATAACATAAAACTAATAATTTATTTTGTGGTATCTGCTCTCAATTCATTCATAATAAAATAATTATATTAGCAGAAAGTTACAGAATCGGCATTAAACTAAAATTCTATTCAATTGAATTAAGTGGAATTAGTTTATAGATATAATTGAGAAAGAAAAAAGCAAGTTGAAGAATTATTATTGATTGGAAATAGTTTGGCCATATTTACTCTACATTGAATAATTCGTATGAATTCATCTTTAACTTAATTCATATCAAATTTACATATTTTCAATTGTTGCTTAACTAAAACAAAATCTTTTGAGATTTGGTGACAATTTAAACCGTAGATTGCTTTGATGTCAAAAGTTGTATTCTTAAATGAAATATTTGCTAAAAAATTGAGAAAGATCGATCGATCATATTTGATTGACTCTAAAATTGTGTAGTGTGTAGTGAAATTTTGATGGTCGTTTGCCAATTTAATATATTTTTCTTATTATACTTTTATTTATTTTAATGACAATTATTCTTCTACAATTCTAAATCACAATTACTATTAAATCCAATTATATATAATTGTATAATTGTTGTTGTAACATATGTTACATGTTATAGGGATGCATTAGTGGTAACATAAAAGTTACATTGAATTGCTTACCACAGCTAATTTAGTAAATATGATGAAATGATGTTTGGTGAAAATAATGTCACAATAAGCAGCTTATTTGACGGTCAATTGATATGTTTTAGAAAAGTCGCTGATGGTTTTATTCATTTGTATTATTGTTTGTTTGCTTGCTTGTCAAAGACAATAACAAGTGTTTGCACTTTATTATCAATAATCCTCCATAAGAGTACAATTGCAATTAAGACTACAAAAAACATCATTCATTACCTGAAACAAATGAGAAGGAATAATTCGACAAGGGCTCACTGATGTGGCCTGATTTTCTATACTGAAGACCGCAAGGTAATTAAGAGAGATAAATTAATTGTGAATCTTAAGATGCGATGAAGGAAAAAAAAAATATAGAAATAAGTTTGATTTACAAGGACAGATATAGCCAACCTTTTTCTATATCCATGAATTCAAAATCAATATTAATCGATTTACCACTCTCTGTGCGTTTCTCTTAGGCCTCATGCCAGCAATGCTTCGCAATATTCTGAAGATGATTTGGTACACAAAAGTCTTTCTATTTAAATATAAAATCTCTTGAAAATAATTAAGCCTGAATGATTTTTAAGATCCCCTAAAGAAGGCCATGCCTCGAAAAAAATGAAAAATTGAGATAATATCGATATATCATATAAATTCCGGGAGATAATCCTCCATAGATCCATAACATGATAACATTGGAAAGGCTCATTGTTTAGTTTGACTGTACCGCCCACTTTAACATTAATTTATTATTGTAATGGACATGAATAGGGTAATAAAGAGAATTTTTTCAAAATCGAAAAAAATGAAAAATTGAGATCATATCGATATATCTGATATAAAAAAAATCGATTTTGATCGAAGTGGCCTGGTAAACTTTGACTTTTTCAATACAATAAAAATATTGTCTTACTAAAAATTTTAACAAATTCAAATAATTTGAATTTTTTTTTCATTTCTCTATAAAAAAAATTTTGAAAAAAAATTTACTTGATATACCAAATTCATCAAAATCATTTCAAGACTACATTTAACAGAATTCTATTCTGCTCGCTATATGTTATGGTTTGGGTCTTTGCTAATAGTTTCCCATTTATCCTCACACCCTTACGAACTCCACAAGCTTGACCATTTAAAGAAAATCATTTCATATATTAGAAGTGTGTAAAAATTGGCTCCAGATGAGACTAATTTTTGATTCTTCTTCTACATAACAAATTTGATTTTTGCAAATCTTTCAAAATTTCCAAACTTTTTACTTTTCTTTCTTTTTGTTTTTTCTTAAGTTTTACAAAGCTTTAGATAAAGTGATGTAAAATAATTAATATCGATATTTACGGTGTTACTTTTATATTTTTATTTGTTTAGTTTTCAAATACAAATTACATTATAATGGAAATGCAAATAAAATTATGATGGAGAAGTTTTATGATTTTAATTTTTCATTTTATTTCTATATAATTTTTCACAGAAAACTACTTAGAAAAAGTTAATAATAAGTTGTTTTATAAGTTTGTATCAAGCAAATAAATATAAAAATTTATACTTTTCACAGTTACTTTGTTTTTTGATCTAAGTTTCTTTAATTGCGTTTCATAAATTTCTAATTGCTTTTGAAAATTTTCCTAATGAGTTCTTGTGTCATAATCATAAACTGTTCCTTTAATTAAAATTTTTATTTAATTTTGATTTAAATTACAATTTTTGGTCCATATGAAATTTTTTTTGGTGATAACATTTAAAAGGGGAAATTTTCTTTTTTTTTTTGTAAACCCCTTAATTTTGATTCAAATAGCCTTATGGTATTATCAATATTTTAAAAGTAATGTAAGAAAATGAAAAATCGAAAAAATTGATCGAATTGATAAAATACTTTTCCATTAACTTATTACACTAACTATTGCACTGCACAAATAAAATTTGATCTTTATATTTTTGAGAGTTAAAATATTATAGTTTCGTCTCTGCGAAATAATGCAATAAAAAAGTTAAAGTAGAAAAATCAAAAAAAAAAACTTTCATCAAGTAAGTCAATCGAGTCCAAACTTACTTATTATAACTTTTCTGTAAGCAAAAATGAAATTCAATAAAATTTATTTATCAATGTTTGTTTTTCTAAGCAACTTGTTTTTTCAGTTCACTTCAGTTTTTCAGTTACTTATTCAATGACATTTCATTATTAACAATTTCATTTTAATATCATGTCCATCAGTTAGAGAAAGGAGTTTACGTTTATGTGTTTGAGATTTACAACTCTTAAAATAAAACTTCTTAGAGAAATCCATAAGAAAATTTCAATGTTGCATTTGATAAGGAATTTATAAAAAAAAAAATGACGACCTTTAGTTGTAAATTTTTGTGGGCGTAGCTCACATTTCATATCATTAGACCCGTATTTTCATTCCATTTATGGACCATTTAAATAATAAACATCCGAATCTTATGGTAAAAATTAATATGGAATTTTTTAAGGTAGAAGAATGTGAACAACGAACGGCCGGCCTACATGTCCGCAACAATCCTTCTTAATAATTTTGATTGAATTAGTTCTTGAAATTTTTCCATTAAAAAATAATAATTTTGTGTAAAAATTCATTTATAAACTTTCATAACATTAGACCCTATTTTCATTCATTTATGGACCATTTAAATAATAAACATCCGAATCTTATGGTAAAAATTAAGATGGAATTTTTTAAGGTAGAAGAATGTGAACAACGAACGGCCGGCCTACATGTCCGCAACAATCCTTCTTAATAATTTTGATTGAATTAGTTCTTGAAATTTTTCCATTAAAAAATAATAATTTTGTGTAAAAATTCATTTATAAACTTTCATAACATTAGACCCCTATTTTCATTCCATTTATGGACCATTTAAATCATAAACATCCGAATCTTATGGCAAAAATTAAGATGGAATTTTTTAAGGTAGAAGAATGTGAACAACGAACGGCCGGCCTACATGTCCGCAACAATCCTTCTTAATAATTTTGATTGAATTAGTTCTTGAAATTTTTCCATTAAAAAATAATAATTTTGTGTAAAAATTCATTTATAAACTTTCATAACATTAGACCCCTATTTTCATTCCATTTATGGACCATTTAAATCATAAACATCCGAATCTTATGGTAAAAATTAAGATGGAATTTTTTAAGGTAGAAGAATGTGAACAACGAACGGCTGGTCTACATGTCCGCAACAATCCTTCTTAATAATTTTGATTGAATTAGTTCTTGAAATTTTTCCATTAAAAAATAATAATTTTGTGTAAAAATTCATTTATAAACTTTCATAACATTAGACCCCTATTTTCATTCAATTTATGGACCATTTAAATCATAAACATCCGAATCTTATGGTAAAAATTAAGATGGAATTTTTTAAGGTAGAAGAATGTGAACAACGGACGGCTGGTCTACATGTCCGCAACAATCCTTCTTAATAATTTTGATTGAATTAGTTCTTGAAATTTTTCCATTAAAAAATAATAATTTTGTGTAAAAATTCATTTATAAACTTTCATAACATTAGACCCTATTTTCATTCATTTATGGACCATTTAAATATAAACATCCGAATTTTGGTAAAAATTAAGATGGAATTTTTTAAGGTAGAAGAATGTGAACAACGACGGCTGGTCTACATGTCCGCAACAATCCTTCTTAATAATTTTGATTGAATTAGTTCTTGAAATTTTTCCATTAAAAAATAATAATTTTGTGTAAAAATTCATTTATAAACTTACTCTTTCAATCATTTGGTATATATTTCATATTCTGGTGAAAGCATCGCCAATCATTTAAACTATTTGTAATTTTGACCAAATAAAATATAATTTTGTTATTGATTTATCTAACGTTTATTTTCCCCTTCTTTTTTATTTAATTTATTTATTTCTTTTTTCTTTTATTTGCTTTTACTCTTTTATTTTCTCTTTATTATTTTATTTACACTTTCGAGTTTTGTGAATGAATTTTTTGTAGTGAATTTTTTGGTTTTCCTTTTTCTTTCTTTTTTTTTTTTTTTTTTAATGTAAATCTTAAGAAATTTTAATTTTAGAAGATTAATTTTATTCAGAAATGTCTAAAGTTTTTTTTTTGATGAAAATTTTATATATTATTTGTCCAATTTTCATTTTTTGTGTACTAGAAATCGGCCACAAAAAAAACGCTTAAATCCCTTTAAAATAATTTTGAAGTAAACTTTTTTAGACACGTTATGTAAACTTTACTACTTAAATTACATTGAGAAAACTTATTTTAAGAGACTGTTTATATTATATAGAAGTAAGGAAAATATATAGATATCTATTTTTTGAGATTCTCTTGTTGTATTGCAAAAAATCCAAATCTACAAAAAGCTCATTTTATAGGACAGAATTGGAAATAAATTAAATAGGCCTTCAATTGGCAAAGTTGGAAAACCTTTTTTTTTTTTCTTTTTACTAAACAATAATAATAAGAACAATAACAGAATACAAAATAGTTATTTTTTATAACTATGATTATCTATGTATTTATTGGTCCATATTCAAAAGTTATTTATGAGCCTCAAACCACAAATCTATATGAATATAAAAAAATTTGAAAATATATAAATAAAAAGGCATATTTATATATGTATATAAAAGTATCCATGAAAACATTTATCTTTGAAAGTAATAGAGCAACTTTTAAATGTTATACATGGCAAAGGAAGAAAGCAGTCATTTACGGCATGTCTACTCTGATCAAATATTAACAGGAATTTGAAATTTGAAAGTTATTAATTATTTGTTTCAAATTTATTATAACTATTGATGATATTGATTGTAAAAAAGTCAGTTAATATGTTTGTTAAACGTAAAATTATATGAACTTGAGAAATTTATTAAAATTAAAAATTGAAATCAAAGTTAATATTTTTGTTCTATAACAAGGCTTTGATGCTTTTTCATCATCAACTTTGTTATATTTGTTATATTAAAAATTTTTTTGTTTTAATTTTTAGTAAAATTATTATTGTGTCCAAAATTATATAAATATTTAAGATATTGAAGGAAAATTATTTCAAAAATGATAATGCTGATTTCAAGTTAAAAGTTCATGCCAGTATAGCTCAAGTGAAAATGAATCAATTAAGTCGAGAAAAATAATAGAAATTTTTGTTGAATTTCTCATTTAATAATACATTATTAAATCTGAAACGGATGCCATATAAATATTTGTAAAAAAAAAGGCATCTCTCTCATGCAATTCTTTTGTTATATTTTGATACCATAATCTTAAAGAAAATCTATTTTTGTCTTTTTTAAGACAATTTCAATTTAGTTCTCAAGGCATCTTCAAATTTCTTACTTGTAACTTTATTAAATTGCTAACCATGTCCAAACATACAAATTCTCCTCATTCATGTTATTCATTACAAAATATGTTTATACTGTAACACATGATGATCCATTTGCCATTACATTTTATATGTTGCCTTAGGCAATAAATAGAAGCGCGTAAAAGAGTGAGATACAAGGGAAATATCTAAAAAAAAAACATGAAAACCTGGGGGAGCTAAGTAAACAAGAAACCAAATAATTGTATTATAATTGCCCTGAAACTCAAATCTAATATATATATATATATGTAATTGCTTGTATATAAGTCAATTCCTATGAAATTATTTAGAAGTCTATTAATGATGTTATGTGTGATTGAAGCGCTTTCATGGTTTACACCGAATTTTTTTTTTACTACGCGGCGAAGTGTGAAACAATT